>JBBGBA010000048.1:0-673310 GCA_038088335.1 Mesorhabditis sp. LJ9110 | reverse complement strand
CCACCAGCCGGGGCTTATGCTCTGGGCCGTCGCATTACGACTGTTTCCCCCGATGGGGGTTTGGGGGTTTTTTCGGAGTGGGAGCACAAATAAAATACCCCACCCCCGAGCCCGCGCCCAAAACCCAAGACCATTCGTTTTTACCGGAAGGGGGGTACCCCCCATGGCGGTGGGAGGCCCGGGGACTCCGCAATTTTTCCGCTTCCTTAGGGGCCCACCCCCCCCTATTTTATTACCGAGAGGGAAAAAAGGGGGAGGAGGAAATTACCCAACCACCCCCCCAAAGGTTAACATATACGCACCCAAAACGAACGACTGACTGAGTGTAAGGAAAACATGGGAGTTATTCTTGGATATAAAAGGGGAGGATGAAGAGTTGCGATATATGGGGCAGGGATGGGTGTTTTCAGAATTGATAGAATAGATTGGAGGTGAACGATAAAGAGTAGAAGAAGGAGAAGAAGAAGCAGGCACTCGGAAGGAAGGGATAATCAGGGGTGTCACGGGCGATTTATCTCAGGGGTGTGGGGAGAAAAGACGAAGGGTGAACTCTATGGAGAATAGTTTTTTTAAGGATGGATAAAAATTATGCATTGGATTATAAAAATTCCGATACCTGTGTAGCAACAGCGTGGAAAACTATGGGTTCTGTATGCTCCGCACCGTAGTGAGAAATCCATAGAAAAGGTAGGACAGGGTTGTTTTTTGGAAGAAATCAGTTATGTTATGGCAATGATGGATAAAACTATAGGTTTTGAAAGTTCTAACAGTCTTGAAAAGTTTCAGGGGAAAGGTGTGTTCAGGTTCAATTAAAATTACGCTTTCTATGGCGATAATGTGGAACACTATGGGTTTTAAAGGTCCCGTGTAGCGAAAAATCCACAGAAAAGTTTGCAAGAGTAAATTAGAAAATTTATAAAGAGCGTTATAGCAACAATAATGCAAACCATAGTTTTCTAAAACCTATGAAAGTGGGGAAAATTCCACAGAGAAAGGTGCACGAGCCCTGGCTTTTAAAAAATGCCGCTACCTGGTAGCGACAAGTTGGAAAACTATTACTTCCAAAAGTTTTGAAAATGCGAAAAATCCAAGAAAAAGTTATGCCACCTCCACAACAAAAAAATACTGCGACGACTAACGTTCTGCGATTCCGAAACCGGGCCTCCATCTTTGAATAGCCACCGAGTGGGCTCTGTGCGTGAACGAGTCAAGCGATAATATGATTCAGGCGCTTCACTCGCACGCTAGATGACGTTCTTCTCTGTCTCTTGAGGACCCTTTTAGCACCCTCGCCGACAGCCAAAACAGCTTCTCGAATATATGGACTTCCCGGGTTTATTGCCGTTTATGAGGCATTCGACGACATGACTGCCTCGACCAAAATTCCCCTCAAGATGACTTTGAACTGCGGGAGAGTGGCAAAAAAAGATTAAATAGCCGTTGGAATCCCGGCTTTAAGGGGAAGTCATCGTCGAATAGGGGCTTAAATCCGACGTAGAGGGAATCACGGGTAGGTTTGTAACCAAGTGATTTAAGAAGTTGAGTGCTTGGTCAAATGTTAATTCAAGACAGTGGTTGGTTTTGCATAGCTCAATGGCTTAAATTTTGATCGAATTTGCCGCGCTTCCAGGTTTCCCAAACACATATATACTTCCTCGTTGCTGTCCATTACCATATTAATTATAGTTGGTAAAACCTAAATCCACGCGAAATTCGCTGAATCATCGAATTTCGTGCAAAGACACAAAGCCACAATTTCCGGCACCGAGTGTGGTTTTTGGCGGGCCAAATTGGCAGTTGAGAGGATGGATGACACGGAATACGACCGGGAAAAACCGGGCAAATACGTTGTTTATTGGCAGGAACGGAATACAGTAAACCTGGGAGAAGGTGGAGTCAGATAATTATTTCGAACGTGGACGGGGATCGAAATTTATGGGGGTGAATATTGGATCTTGACCTCAGAGAGGTATCGTAGCCGGAGATAACCACAGTAATCTAAAAAATGCCATAGCGGAATCCCTGCTAATAGAAAAAGAAGAAAATGGCAATGAATGCCAGGGTCTGTTAATAAAACAGCCAATTCCATACAGCTACCGTAATCAAAAATGCATTATAATACTAGAATTTGCATTAACAACATAGTTAACCCCGACAGGAAAGTGTAGTTAAGTTAGTAAGATCCTGCGGCTCCTCTCGAAAATTTCAGCCGGTTGCACTTGGTTGAATCCGACCAAACACGCATATCTCCTACCGTAACACCAGCGCACAAGCGCAAGCATCAACCCCCATTTCTAAATAAAGCCCTCCCCTCCAAGAAGCATTATTATTATTGGAGATGCCCGTCGTCAAATAGCCATAGCCAAAAGCCAGCTGCTGAACCACCCTCGTTACCTCATTTCCAAATATGGGGCGGCCGCGGTGTGCCGTCGGAATGGCTGCCAGGAAAATAGGCGTCCGTCAATTAGGGCCCGAATTTTTGAGGGCCTCCCGAGTAAATAAGGAAATGGCTCTTTTTGGGCTGGCCGAGCCGAGGTCGAGGCCCGCCGGAATTTCGAGGTTTTTGGTGCGGGCGCTAAGATGGTGGTGGCAGAGAAGAAGAAGAAGCCGCCGACATGGACGAGAGAACAGTGCACAATTAGAGCGATTGGATAGGGTTAGGGGTTGGATGGGGGATGTTGAGCTGTTCTTTTTGTGTGTGTTGAGACTTCAAAATCAGAGGCTTCTTTCTGGGTTCAGGCTGCTTGGCTTTAGGCCCGGATGCTGGGGCAGTGGGCCCGGATACCCACGCTGAAACCACTTCGGCTTTAACGATGCCTTTTGGAGTTGGGTAGGGGGAGGGCGAAGGCGAGGAAGGGGGAGGGATGCAAATATTGTTTCCATAAGGAGCCTAATCTGCGAACCTTAGTACGGGATGGGACACACATGGATTCGTAACGTCATATTCCTGTTGTAAAAGGGTTGAATTCACCCGGGAATTTACCGGATTTTGAGCAATAAACCGATTAAAACTCTTTTTGCAAATCAACTTGCTTGTTTGAGAAAGCTTAAACTCATAACTAGAGATTATAAAGACTAGAGATTTTGAATAAGTGGGAATAGAATGAAAATCCTTAATCTAAAGTCTACAAAACACTTCCGAACAACAATGCTTACAGAAAAATTGAAGGCCAGGATACCAAAGAAAGAGCCCACACGCCTTTCACCCAGCTCATCCCAGAAGATTTCACAAAAAATTCGATGCAAATACCAGCCTTTTATTGTCGCCAACTTCAAACCCAAATTTAAACCAGTTAGAGCCTTCATAAGAGCTTCCCAAAAACCAAATTTCCGCCTTCCAAGCCCTCATTAAAACACATGGCCGGTAATTTGTCGAGCAAAATAGGAAACACGTGTTGTTCTACGGGGCTCGTACAGAATTTATGGAACACCTCAGGGAATTCAAATTTTATATGGTACATGATCGGAACAGGGGAAAGATCCGGAATTCCTGAATGGGGGTAGGCGGGTATCCGGAATCTCTTGCGAAAAATGTGCAGGTGTTAAAAATGAATCGGGAACCAGGTGGAGGCGAGGTATTTCAAGAACGGGATTACTGCGAAACCACTTCGACATCAAAATAAAATAGGTTTTTTATATAAAGCCTTTTTATACATGCAAATATCTTCAGTTAACATCAAAAGTCTTTGTATAAGTCTAAATTGCGAAATGCCGACAAAAAAGTTATTTTTAGAAATTCATTTTGAAGCTGGCGCTTTGTTTTGAGAGAAAACCATCCAAGTGGTGGTGTGAAAAATCGAGAGGGGCTTGTGGAAAAATACACCGATTTTTCACATCACCCAGACAGATGTTTGAGGGTAGAATTGGCGTAAAGCATTTGGATACGAACAATGGGGTAATGAGGGTGGGTTTGGACGACTGGCTCTCAATTTGGGAGCGGATTCTTTCAAAGCTTCAACAATTGATTTTTTGGTCGGAGATTTTTAAGGTTCGTCCGTCGCTAAATTTCTGGGAAGTGCATTTTTCAGGAATCACCTGATTCTTATGAAGTGGAGCTGATGGGATAGAGTTTGTGGTTGTTCTAGAATCTACAAATTATGCAAAACTCGTGCTATGTAACGTCAAATAAATATGTAACGTCAAAACTGACACAAAAAGAGGAAAAATCAAGTTTATTAGCGAACCAACCTGTGGCCGGTGGATAGGCACGTAGATGTCAGGGGTTGAGGATCAGTGGATAATTCGGTTAGGAGCGGCAGGACGGAGAAGCGCCAGCCATCCGTCTCGCGGAATGGGAACGGAGAAGCCGGGGGGAGGGGGGTCTTCCACCGTAATTTATGCACACCTATCAACACCAAGAGGTGCTCCGATGCATCACTCTAATGTTGGAAACGGAGGGCTGGTGGGTTCGGAATTGAGGTAGGTTTTGAGGCACGGTCCCTTTAAGAGATTTGATGAAATCTTGGAATGGTTGCTTGGCCAGTTCATAGTGTTTCTATATACGAGAGAGACAGAAAGAGAGAAAGAGAGAGAATTCTGATCTCACTACCCCAAACCCCTTAAACCCCTTCCAAAAACCCTAAAAATCAAATCAACAAAATCTTACTAAATCTCAGAGCCAGCCTCAAAACTGAATGAACTAGAATATGGCTGCTCCGGCACCCAAAAAAAACACACGCGCACCGGAAGAGATGCCAATTTTGTCAACTAATAAATAATTCTGTGGTGCGATCTAGCTGCTGGCCAAGAAGCCGTAATTTGAGCTGGCAAGCCGCCATCCGAACAGCACGGCGGAAAAAGAGCGAAAAGCCCCCTTCAATGACCGTGTATTCATTTCAGCGTTTATGCAAGATTGGTGAATGGAATTTTGAGAGCAGAAATTAACACAGTAGGTAGTATTATCAAATAAAAAAATTTGGGTGCCTATTCTGATCAATTCCACAAATGTCCTGGGAAGTTCTGAATTTCTATAGTATTTCTATTATTTCACAACCCCTTACAAATAATAATCAATTTCCTCCCCCGATTCCTATCTTAAAGATCAGTATACTTACCGTGGCCTTTATCTTTAACTGTCCCTCAAGCCGGAACACCCAGGTAAATATTATTGAAAGGGCAACAAGGTGAAGCGGGGGTGGCGATACCGCAGAACGGTAACACCTGAAAAAATGAGCGACTGGTCGGATCTCGATTTCTACCCGGCTTCGCAATTTCCGGAATATGGCGAATGCGAATATGCATATCCTGGACCAGCTGAATATAAAGAACGACCCAGTACAACACTATCATCGATTCAAGTATCGCTACCACCTATTCCAGATATTCATAGCTGTGTGAGTTATTTAAAAGTCACATTTTTTTAGTAATGCTTTAGAAACTGGTCGGAAGTTCTTGGCAAAGAAATAAGCGAAAATGGAAGCTGCTACTAGTCCTATCTTGTATTCCCTTTCTACTATTGCCGCTTTTTCAATTATTCATGATTATTTTGATGCATGGCAGTGACACGGGACAGTAAGAAAAATAAACCCAGCAAAACTATACAGACATTCTTCTAGTCCAATGCTCGATATAAAGAACAAAGACTTCTTCGCGTTGGTCAGCCTATTCGTTGGATATCAACTATGTGTCACTTTCATAATCTTCTTCATTATTGGAATGGTTGGCGTGTTTGATCGAAGACGACGTTTTTTAGCCGCTTTCATGTTGTACATGGTAAACATTTAAAATGAATGCTTTCCATTTCTTTTAGTATTTCGAAGCGGTTCTTTTGGCGACATCTGCTGCATTTGAGCTTGTGGCTAACTATCGGCCAAGGGCCGCCACAGCTGCGGTCCTTATGTTGGCCATACTTTTTCTGGCCTTCCAGCTGCGGCTTCATCATTCAAAGCTTAAAATATGCCGGAAGTGTTATTAATATTTTTTTGGTATTACAGTAATAAATTTAATTTTGCGGATTGCGAAAGAGCACGCGCGCAATTACAAACAAGACTAGCACCAAATCCAAATATTTTTATATAATTTACAAAGTCTGACCTTTTCGAAAATTTATTATTCGCTTGTTTTTCGAAGGTTTATAATTTTATCCGAAAGCGTCGCAAAACATCATCATTTTTAGACCTTAGATTGGATGAATAACTAATCTAGTTTTCTTTTCATTTTGATTGCAAAAAACCCTGTTTAAGTGTTTTTGAGAATGGTATGCGCAAACAAAAGTTAATCCTTTCATAGCAATTCTGATAATGTAGCAAATTTCGATGTGCTATTTTGAAAAAATGCGCAAAAATCTGCAAAAACTTATATTCTATCGTACAGTGCAGCCCTCCCTTTGAAGACCACCCAGCCCTTCCACCCCCTACAATAGGCGGCTTATTTTTATCGTAATTGCAAAAACAAGACACAATCCCAGAAAAACCCCTACCGGTCCAAATATATTATTTGATAACCTTGCACGCCAGAAACCCGTTCTTCCATTTAGTTTCTGCTGGGAAGGCCACCCCTAAATGCACTCTTGGGTCCCTCTTCTCCTGGCTGGCCATGGGCCACATGCCCTTTCTTGTTTATTCCCGGTGACACATCCATTTCGCCCCATGTTTTGCTGGCCCACCCCACTGAGCGGTTGGGCTTTACCTTGTTGCAAAATGCTCTGCAAGCCCATCTTCCCCCTCCCCTCCTCCTGGTATTTTGGCAGGGCGTCTGTTTGCGTTACTTTTTGTGGCGCAAGGGATTAGGTAGGGTTAATATACTCTCGCTAGACAGTAAATTTCTCATTCGATTCGAGTTATCGAAACCCTGTTCTATTTGTTGGTCAGGTTTCTTGGAAGCCATAGAAAATTTTGTGGTCTGGGTAATTGAAGCGCAGGTTTCCGTTCACATTTTAGAAATTCTGCCCGGTCCTTAAGTGTTCTTCTTTCTTTGTGGTAAAAATAAGTTCTACTTAATATAGCGCTTCTTTGTATTATTAGCCGTTTATACAGTTTTATGCTAATTACACCTTATCGGCACTCCGGAGGTTTTAAAGGCGCATCTTCATGTGCCGTTTGTAAACGTTTTATATACAATTTATGTATAGTAGATTGCAACAAATTATTTTGTATTCGCACAACATGGTTTTTTAGGTATGTTTAGGCATTTCTAAATATTTTGAGCCGAATTATATTGTTTTTACCTTCCGGGGACGGCTACCATCTAATACTCAAAATTAATACTTTCTGAAAATTACCAGTTTTGTACGGTAAAAATGACCTAACCCGCCCACTCTTCCATCCTCTCGTACTTCTCTTTAAAAACCACCTTCCGTACCAGAAAGCAATCGCCTTAACTGCTGTTTTTGTCTGTTGATTCCCCAGAATGAAAATCGAGCGCAAACAGTTCAGCCGTCCCATTCCCCCCAACTGCATAGCAGTGGCCCACGTGACCACGAAGGCTGCAGGACTGGCGCCAGCACTGTTTTCCAATAGAAAGAGAGGAAAAGACTGACTAGTAGAGGAAGGAGAGGGGAGGAGGGTTGAGCCTCTATTTGAGAAGCGGATCCTCCACGTCAATCACTCCTCAGTTCCCCCCGAAAACTGCGCGGTTTCCGATTGCTACTGATTGGGGTGGGTTTGGGGGGTTGGGATTTGACCCAATGGTGACCATTGCACTCAAAGTGGTTGATGGTGTGACGCAGTTTGCTAGGGTTTTTAGTGTCGAAAAAAGTTACATTACTCCGGACTAAAAATAGAGGGGTTAGTAAGTTTTTTGAATGCAGGATAGAGGGCAAGATATTACGCGTAGCAATACGTATCGAACTGAGTAGATACGTACCTTGCACAGCTGGCGGCATGGTCATCTACATCCTATAAAGACGGTTTTCTTGCCTTGGTATCCAAGGCCAGCTGCTTTTTTCAGTAGATACGTTTCTACTGTACCGTTTAGCTTTCAGCTGGCTTACCGAATTTCTTGCCAGCATCATCAACTACGCGCTGCAATAACTGTTTTATTTTGCTAGACGCCGGCGGTTCTCTTATTTCAGCCAATCCGTTCGGCTGATAACCAGCTGGCGATTTCAGCTGGTTACGCAATTCCTTGCAGGCATGATCATCTACCTGCTGTAAAACCGTCTTTTTTTTTCGCAATTCTTCTCTACCGGCCGGCCCCTTATTTAAAATCATTTCATCTTGCTACGCAAATTCCTCCTAGACATATTCATCCTTACGTCCCGCAGTACAATGTTTTCCCCATCCAACTTGCCTCCCGCTTTTTGCAGACAGATTATAGAAAACTCGCGAACCGCCCGGTAGCTAATCTCCACCCGTCCGCCCCGTCCAGCTCCAAAACCACTGCCCCGGCGACAATGAACGAAATTGGGCGTTCGGCTCGCGTTCCGCAATCTCTGTTTGCAATTTCGGGCCCATCGGCGGGATAGCTGGGTGGATTCGGAGGCCTTGCGCCTCCGGTTTAATGTCAACGGAAATGAGCAGGCATTTTAAAGCGCTACCCAACTCGCTTTTCACTCCGCCAATCTCCGGTAATTATTCTCTTAGTCTGGCCAAAATCGAGCTAAGTAAGCTTTTGGAGTTGTATAAAAATAGCAAGATTTAGAGATAGGAGGTCATCTGACCATTTTTAGCTGAAAAATTCTTTCCATTTCACACGCGTCACTTGAAAATATTTCGACCATGAGGTGTCACGGTCCATTGCCCGGGCGTTACCAATTTTGTGGGCCAAAGAACTCCTTGGTCTCGCTTTTCTAAGTGCTTCCGGAACGCGCCTTCTTCCTGAATTTTCTAAACATCACCGAGAAGGACTTTAATCCCCAATAAGTTCCAATATTTTGAAATCTTTTGTCCTACCCTTTCGTTTCACGAGGCCTTTAAAAATTGCGTTCTCTGCAACACGGGAGCGCTTATCAGCTAGGAATTTTCTAGAAAGCACGCAACAAACAGAAACGCCAACATGGATGATGCATCATCTTAACTTCTGGGACCAAGAGGCCAGAAAAGTCACGAGGCCTATGAAAACAGCTATAAAACACAGATGTTCGCCATTATTGAGCCAGATTGTCGCCCGTTGTCCAGTTTAATGGTTCCGAATTTTCGTCAATGTTTAAGTATAAAACTTGAGGTTGTTTCGGGTTTTCAGGTGTAGAGTTGGATATCGTTTTTAAGATAAAAGTAAAAAACTTGTCAATTGTTGCTTTATTGCGTTTCGAAATTTCGCGACATTTTATTTATTGTTGTTTGTTTCCTTTTTCTCTTTCTCTTCTCTCTAACGATATGACCTTGCAGACGTCTCACCCCCCTCCTAGCAGCTGATGTCACGAAAAACCAGTCCCTTGCGCAATGCATGATTCGTTTGGGTCCAAAATAACATCCCCCTGACGAGTCATCGCACAGTCCCCTCTCATACTTGTACAACTTTTCCGGCGACCTACAAGTTGAGGAAGAGCTATTTTTGAACTTCCACTCCCGCCCCACCCTCACTTCACTCAAACATCTACTCACGAGGTTCGGGTGAAAACGAATGGGGCGAGAGGGGGGAGGGGGACACTTGGACAGCTATTTTCGTGTCCACCCCAAAGACAAACTACCCATCGCAAAGCCGAGACGGGGTGTACACCCGAGAAATATCACATCACTTGGCCCGTGGCCCCGGGAATCGTGCTTCTATTCGCAAATTGTCGGAAGGCCGGAGGGGGACGGGCATTCTGGACGAAAGCGAGAGAGAGCGAGAGAGCGAGAGAGATAGAGAGAATGCCATGGCCATTCCGAGCTTTTAGCATAGAACAGAGGCCATAAACGGGAGGCATTCTATAACAGCACGTATCCAGGATGAATATGAATGAATCAGTTACGCTCCAATACATTTATTGTTTTTCTGCTACTGTACTTTATTTGAATCCGAACTACAAATAATGTAAAACAAATTTCACATTTTATTTGACCACCTTTATAAGAATAATCCATTCTAAATATTTATTATTAGCGTACATTTCCACACAATCTATTTTCTTTAATTGTCTACGTATTGAACGTTCCTAGTAGTTTATATTACCAGCATTTAAAAAATTTTGGGTTGCCTCGCGCTATTCGTAATCTATTAATGTGCAAATTTTCAAGCCGTTTGCCCTGACCTCTAAATTCACACCCACTCAAAAATTCTTCAATTTCACAACCCATTTTCTGATTTGTGTACCCCCACATCTCCTAGACATCGCAGCCCCTGAACGTTTAGCTGCCCCAATGCAGCATTGTCCCGTTGTGCGCGTGTAGGCGTGGGAAATTGTGCACCTCCAACTCGAGCACCAATAATCGCCATACCACCCCCATTCCTCTAAAGAAACATTACTAATACTTTAACGGTCCACGGAACTCTCGTATTTTCGTGCTTAGTTAGTCATCCTAGAACCGGTGCGACCGGTATTTCGCCAATTGTTTGCCTCTTTACGGCTGAGTTTTGGCTTTTTTGCTGTACGCTTTTTAATGGCTGATAAGCCCTCATGAGTCAAGTTATACGGCTTTTTCGGGATGGCCGTTAGCCGCTTGTTTTCGGGAGTCGCACACCGCGCCTCGGGCTCATTTTGCTATGCGTGTTCTAGTGGTCATTAGGGGTAGAGGAGTTCAAGGCATCACAGCTGGTATATTATGGTATTTTACACGGGTATTAATTTCATTACTATAATCCTATAGACGCTACACTTGTACTTTATATTGCCTACACTAGCTTCCGACGTGGTGCAAATACACTTGCATGCTTCAACGATTTAAATTGTATCTCAAGACCTTAACTTGCTGCCCAAAAATTTTCTCTTTAAAGCCCGTCCGGTGCTCCTGCCCCAATAAATACCGTACCCATACAATTCAGCAAAATTCTTTCACCAGTGTTCCCCCTCCTAGCAAAGCGACGCCCCCATCCCTTCAAATATGCATGAGAAACATTATTCCACCCTTCCCACAACCTACCACCCCATGGCCTTTCACCTCTCTAACTTTCAAAATCCTGGTAACCATCCAGCCGCCTAGAAACAACCCTCCCAGTTGACCCTTTCCTTCTTTCCTTCTTTCCCAAATCTCGACGTCCATTTACCAGAAGAGCGATGGGGCTGACGGGGGGAGTAGACAGCAGAGGAGAAGCAGAAGAGAAGAGCTCTCGTCTAGTGTTGAGAGGGAGCGGAGCCTAGCGACGGCGCGAACAGAGAAATAGCATGAAAAGACGACCAAAAAAGGGGCCCTGAGGGGATATCGGTTTTCTGGGAGGCAGAGCGAGGGGCCAGAAGAGGTGCGGGGGAATTGGAGGGGGCCCTGAGCGCTGGCTTTCGTTTAGGGAACGGGGGCTGGAGGAGAGTGGGTCCTGGGGCGAAATATTGGGAGAAGAGGGAGGGGCGCAGAATAGGAGGCCTGGGGGAGCATCGCCATGCATAGCCAGCCCGCCCCCCTTCAACAAGATGGACAACATGCCCCGGCTGCTCATTCTTTCCCACCAGTTGTGGGGGAGTACGGAGGATGAGCATCGTTCTCCGCGTTTTTTGAAGTTTCTCATGTATTTTGCTGGTTTGGAAGATGTATGGGGGTTCTTTGGACTACCATAATCCTTAGATCATAAATCATTTTTTTTTGAAAAGTGTTTCTGAGATTTAAAACCAAAAAATATAATATTTAAAGGTTTCTTATCTCATTCCATGTTTTCATCGAATTGAAGGCCAATATATTTCGAACTCCTGCTCCAAATGCACCAAAGTTGCCCTTTTCATCGGCTATTTTCGAGTGTCCTCCCTAGTCCACACGCGCTATTTTACTGGCCTCTCAAATTTTAATTTACCCGTTCGTTTTCCTTTTATTTTCTTGCGTTTTCCCTTTTTCACTTTGATTATCTTTTATATCTTTAATTTTCAGAAATGCTTGCACCAATCATAACAAAAGATATGGACTTGTTCCCAAAGCGGAACCTAAACGGTATCAAGAACGTTCGCTCCAGGGCCCAAAGCCTTACCCAGGTATCGGAACTAAAACTTATGTTGACTTTCCAAATTTAGGTCTCCCAGTCGAGAACGCAAAGTCTTCGTGTCCGAGTGGCTCCAGCCAGGCCCCGCACGTCCCAATCCGTGGGAAACCTACCAACGGCCGGAAGAAGCCCTCCGAAGGTAATTCTACTCTCTTCACCATTCAAAATTTTAAAAGTTTCCTTTTCTTTAACATATATATTCTTTGATTCTTTAGCTAACCGCATCACGTAAAACGACCCTCAATCCCATCGAGGAAGGTGTCGAATGGAGAAGTGACGATAAGCCGGCTACAGCATCCGCCGGTTGTCTACCCGATGAGGCACAGGTGAAAATTTTAATTAATTTCTAGTGAAAAAATCAACTGCTCGCGGCTGCCAAAAACTAATAATTATTTTTAGCTTCGTATCCAGCAGCTGCGTGGTCTCCAGGGGAGTCCGGATGGGAATCTGCATGAGGGAAAGGAGAATAATGAGGAGCCGAAGGGAAAGAATGAGAAGGTAGATAAATACGCTTCAATTTGAAAAGATTTCAGTATTTCCAGGATGGGAAGAAAAATCGGGTGATGCGCTGGATAACGAATGCGTTTCGATCCAGGTCGCGGAGTGATTCTGGAGATGAGGCCATGTCGACGAACAGCAGCTAGGTGGGTCTTTTATAAACTTTTTATGTAAATTATATTATTGTTAGCTGAGGCGAAAAGATGATTTTTTGGTTAAGCTAGTCTGTTGAATATTTAAAAATTTGGTCACCCAGAATTTCGGATTGGTCATTGGTGCTCTTTTCGCGGACGGCCGTCTTCGAATTGTTTTTGAGGAATCTGGATATGCCAGAGTGCCACCTCATCCAAATAAGGTTCCCCTTGTAAGTGAGTTTGTGAGTGGGTACGGGCACGTCGCCCCTGAATATTCTTGAGTGTTGTAATGGTATCATTTTGCTGGAGGATCTGCACCTCAAGATTTCCCTAAATTTAAAATTCTATAATTTTTTGATGACTTCCTCATCCACTAGCCCTCACAAAGCCAAATTGGGACAGCTGTCGCATTGTTATGTGTTTTCGCCCATGTGTAGCCCGGAAAAGAGAGGCTATCGAAAACAGCGTGAAATTGCTCCGGTCGAGACCGTCTGGCACGTGGTCGGTCTCAATGCCCCCCTTCCAAATACTTTCCCATAGCATCAAATCCCCGCCAAACTTCCAGCTGTTATCAAGTGTGCTCTTTGAAGACCATGGAGTCATTGTTTTCGCCTTTTCCGCTCTGCTGTCCCGTGCAAACGCGAATTTCATAATAGCCGGCCGCCCTCTTTCCTACTCTCGATAAACTCCAAACAATAATCCTTTGGGTTATTTTAGCAATGTCGAAATTAAAAATATCGAAATTCATAGTGCCGAAATTGAAAATGCCGACATTGATAATGTGGAAATTTCATAATGTTAAAGTCTAAACAGACAAATACAATTATATATACAAGAAAATTTTATATGTGGAAATTTCTTTTGAAGCCGGTTTTAAAGTTAATTTTTTTTAATTTTGGGCACGGGCTTCTTACGCAATCCTCGCCCTCCTCAAGCGCCTACTCATATCCCCCCAAGCAATTTCCAGAACCTGCTGTTTATTTCAACGTTCCCCAACCTCCGCATTCACCCAATAACTTTATTGTTTTCGCCACATTCCAGCGGTGAAAGTCACCCAAATTGGCCACAAAGGGCAAGCCGAGTGAGTGCAAATTCTTTTTGTCAGTCTTTTCTCAGTGTTCTGGACTCCGGCCTAAAGGGAGGGGGAGAGAAGGTTTGCGATGAGTGGTTGACTGAAATTTAAGCCTTAAGGGCCTGAAGACCTTGTTTGCGCCCAGGCACGTGGGTGGGTGTGGGTGCGCGGGTGTGGTTTTTGTTCGTCCGGTTGGTCCGGTTTGGAACGGATTGGTCATCACTAGCTTTTCGTATACCGTAAGAAGGTGCCCGCATAAACCGTGCGAATCCGTCGCGCCGTTCCCCTTCATTCCCAATGCCGCGTCAATAAAATAAATTTACATTTTCAGTTGCCGACAAGGGCCACCCCGGATCCCGTGCCCGTCTCTACATGTACATTTTATAGGTGAGAAAACCAAGGGTAAAGCCAAAGAAACACGCTTTTTTAGCTATCCCCGTGTGAGAAAATATCGACGAGCAGTTGGTGAAACCACCCAACCGGTACCCTACCAAAACGAGAATTTGACACTCCGTATATGCCACTTACCCCCAAAAAGCCCACGTCGACTGTGATGGATCTCGCGTGACTCTTCAGTCAACATTACTTGTTACCCAAATGGGCACTTGTGTTTTCAATAGCAAAAAGCGGATTGGCGTCGATTTGTATTGACTTGAAAACGCTCGTCAAAAACCCAGAAACTGCTAATTTTAATGATATTACGAGTTTTTATGTGCTCTTTGATAAGGTAGGCTCAATGAAGTGAAGCACCTTACCTTTTATCTCCACCACCGGCTTTATAAGCCAATTTATCCATGTCCCCCGGGTTTGGTTACGCACTAACGAGTCGGAAGAGAAATGCTTTTTGCACAAGATCTAATTTTTTTCTCCGCCGACTATAATCGACTCTCAGCTTGTCACTGTGATTCCAGTGTATTCCTTTCTACGATTGCAATTATTAGCCTTTCTACGGTACTCTACTTGTCATTATAATTCTCCTATAATTGTCTAGCTGCTACGAGTTGCCCACCAAAGAGTACCCGTTCTCCCCCACTTCCGGTAATAAACATTTTTATTCTTGATTCGGCCCAGAGAAAGAAAAATTACACATTACACATTACACACAGCTAGGGTGCCACCTGAATCGTACCAGGAAACGAACACAAACGGAAGAAGTTGAGTGAAGGCACCATGAGATATCGCAGAACACGCGCGTCAGCAAAAGAACAAGTGAATAGGAGTGGGAGGGGAGTCGAGGGAACAGCGGTTAAATTTTAAAAAGGGCTAGTGTTCCTCCAGAATAACCTAGGCCTTTTGGAGGTCGTCAGAATAGTCTTTGCTCCGGCATGCCACGATGATGGCCAAGATGGACGAGACGATGCAGAAGACACCGGCACCGATTGCCTAAAAAGCGGATTATTTTGCATTTTCGAGAAACATAGAATTTCGAAAAGAATTTTCCTAATTTATCTTGTCGGCATTTCTCGAAATTACACTTTAAGCACCCCCATTCCCTAGTCAATAAATCCCAAGGATTTACTGACGTGATGGGTTCATTTTTCGACCAATTTCGACATTCTGTTTTTCGACAAAACGAAACGCTATAAAGCAAAATTTCCACAAAATGAAATGTAGATAAAGATATTTTTGACCTATTAAATTTGCACATGCTAATTGAAATTTGGTTGACAAAATACGCCATAGTTCTCTATTTTTGCACCCACCTGGTAGACCAATTTGCTGTTTTCAGAATCAAACTCGATATCCACCAATTCCTCAGTCTAGAAAATCATAAAATACATTTTTGTTGTTTGCTCTTACAGCCTCAATCGATTCCACCGGAATATCCGGAATCTTGGCCAAATGGCTCATCGACTTCATTCGCTGCGCGATAGAGGTAGCATCCACAAAATCGTCCTCATCGTAGGGCAAATCCGACGAGTTGGCATCCTACAGAAAAAACAAGATTGAATATTCTACAATCCTGACTGACCTTCTTCAAGATGGCGAACTGAACAACAAGGGTGTCATCGGTGCCCTCGCATGAAGCGCGAAGGACCAGGACGTCTTCCTAGAGACGGAAAATAAAAATAAAAGCATACTGGATTGGCTATTCATATAGTAGGATATACAAATTAAATTCTGATCCGTATCTGTGATTATATCCAGCTTCGGTGGCTTTGTACGTCGGAAATTTGTAACATGATCAGTTCTGTTTGTAGTACAATTTTGAATTTTCATACTCACATCATCAACACGAAGTGCAGATGCAATCTTGTTCACGAAATCCTCTTCCGGCCATTCTTCGCGACCTGCAAAGAGTTTTTGTGGCCAATGGCTGAGCCGAGCTCTTCGCAGTGGCTCATTACGCAGGTGGCGGTCTTTCTTGTGGCCCTAGCGATGGACTGGGAGAGGCGGAGGGGGAAGTGTTTGCTCGGAGGAGTACAGGATGAGTGGCTTCTCGCCCACGCTCATCGATTTAAAGCTGCTACAACGTTTCTACGGAATTTCACAAGGATAATGAGGATTTTACGGTTAAAGTTTGGCTTGGAAGGGATAAAAACAGGAATATGATGGATTCAAAGCAATGGTTTAAAGCACAAACCTTCGCTCGAGTCGTCAATCTTCAAAGTCACAGAAACAACCGGGAAGTTGCCGTTTTCGTCTCGGTCGATCAACTGATTGCAAGAAACCTCTGGTGGGGCGGACTGAAATTTCGAATTAGAAGGTTTCTACTTGTTTCCATTAAATACTCTATGC
Organism: Mesorhabditis sp. LJ9110; assembly: GCA_038088335.1. NCBI lineage: Eukaryota > Metazoa > Nematoda > Chromadorea > Rhabditida > Rhabditidae > Mesorhabditis > Mesorhabditis sp. LJ9110. Next base: position 656,888 of record JBBGBA010000048.1, on the reverse strand, counting down.
AATTCACTCTCCCCGTTCCACCTAGCCTTCATTGCGGAAACAAACTTTTTTTGCATGGAGCTATTGGATTACACACAGCATTATTCTGATGGGTCCAGCGGCAAAAAGGAGCCCAGGGGTTGGGGGCATTCATGGCTAATCCATTTTTTTGCGGGTTCTGCTTTTTATAATGTTAAACATACCTCTTCTCGGGTCATGGCGCATACACATTTGTGTTCAAACGAATCACCGTTGCAGATCTGTAAAAATATATTAGTTCATTGGTGTAAGGAGTATTACCTGGTGCTCCTCCATCGGGCACATCGAGCCCAGCGCCAAAGCGGCCAAGTTGAGCACCAACACCCACCGAAGCATGGCTAAAATCTAGGAGCTAGACGGCAAAAAAGGCGGTCAACGATTAGAATGGAATCGTGGCAGACGAGGGGAGGGGATGAAATATTTATGTCGGGGAAGTTGCAGCGAGGTTCGGCGCGTCGCCGTGGAGCTGGTTGGCAAAAAGCGGGGGGCTGAAGCCCGAATGGCGATAATATGAAAGGAGTGGATGTGGGGAGATGGATTTGAACGTCAGGACGTGACGCATATTGCTGGTGGAGGTAATTAGGTAATATGGGTTATGAATTATATTGCAGAATTCATAGGGATCGGAAAAGGTAGCTGATGTATTAAAGACACTATTTTTTCAAACGCACTCTTTTTAAAACAATTAGCAGGTGCCAGGCCTTAAAAACATACTAATACGAACAACATCATAAATAATATTGATATGTAAATTATTACTGCCAAAGAAAGGGTTTTACCCAACGTTCTTATGTGGAAGAGCGGCTTAAAGATATAATTCAACAAAAGAAACCGAAATTTCCATAAAATTTCCGAAATACAACACTTTACCCAATCCAAACCCGTCAAAAGAAAATGTGTCCTGGAATTGAATGAGTAGAGGGGAGAAACGGGGATTGGTGTCAAAAGGGCCAGGTAGGCCTTGGGTCCAGGATGGCGGGGGGGCATGTTCGTCTGTTTGTGGGGTACTTGAAAAGACTCCCTAGGCTCTGCCCATCTCCCTCCACAGAAGCTTCTTCCCCTTAACCACCACCACCACAACCACTAAGAGATACCGGCAGATCTTTTAGGCGCCTCCCTCCATCTTCTCGCCCGCACTCACCTACCCAATCTCCCCCGGTGAAGACTTGAGAGCCGACGGCTATTCAACGCTCACCAACCGATTGACCGCAACTTTAGGAGAAAAAAATTAGGGGGGTGATTGTTTGATAGATGAAGGAGGGATCGGCTTTTAAAGGGCTTCAGTAGTTAAAAGTGGAGATGTTAAGACATAAGATGTTGATTCCCATTATTTTTTTTGATTAAAATATCGTCGTGCTAAACCTGGCTGTTTAGGCGAGGCTAATAAGAAAAAAAAGGTATCCAGGTAGTTGTAGTGATGTGGAAAAATCGGGTTTAAGGGGCACGGTCAGGGACGTTTTTTGGAAAAAAGCAAAGATTTTTGCCGCGGACGGGGGTCGAACCCGGGCCCCCCGCTCGGGAGGCGCGGATGGATACCAATCAGCCACAGCTACAACCTGGCGAGGGGGCCAGGGGCGCCCCACGCCGCAAAGGAGGAATGGTTCGTCACAGCACGGGCAGGCCGTGCGCGCGGTCCCTACGTCCATAGGGTTTACACGTTGGAATGAGTACACGGGCCCTCCCTGAACGTACGCTTTAAAGGAACGTGTAACGTTAAAAGTGGAGCTGTCACCGCAAATGCAGTCAATCCGTGAACTGGTCGAATGAAAATTTTCTTCCTGCTAAACCTGTCCGCTAAGGTAAAATCATGTCGGTGAATTAAGATCTTCTAGAATCTGATAAGAGCAAATTATTTAACTAATCGGAGAAAAGATCTTACAATATCAGTGATTCTGATGCAATTCAATTTCGATGATTTTCCAAAATATGCAAATTCCGTATTAACAGACAAAAGTTTATGGGGTGATCAAATCTTGGTTAGAAGCCAAAGCTTCATGGCAGAAAATTGGGAGCCTTGAACGCCTGTGCTCGAAACGAACGAAAGGCCCTTGAACGCAAGCGTCATTTCACGCGGAATGTTGCCAACAAAATTGCTTTTCGCGCAATATCGGCTGCATGCATGCCAAAGCATTAATCAGGATCCGTTAGAAATGTAGTGGATGACGGAATACCTTAAAAATACAGGTAAATAAGACCACAAAAGTATCACATGTATAGAAAATGTATCACAAAAGACGTAAGATCGCGGTCCAAGTATGGCTCGACAAAGAAAATAAATAAGTGTGTTCCAGAAGTTTTGAAAACAACCTTACAACGTTGAAAATGACCACCGCTTTAATTAACGACCTCAGGCGCCCAAGGTGCTCGTCTGTGATTTGCGGGCCGCTATAAATTAACTTTTCGCCACGTTGCCGCAAATGAAGGTCCTTTGGCCGGGCCATCGATCAACAAGAAGGGCCACAAAGCATGAATGGCCAGATGGAAAATGAAATGAGAGCTGAAGAAAATGGAAACGGGCTATAAATTTTGGGCTCGATGCGTTAAAGGATGTAAATGGGTGCTGTCTTGTGGGGGGTTGTTTCGGGTACACGAATACTCGAGGGACGGTCTTGATTGTAGCTGGATTAGGTGTATATTATGGAATTTAGGGAGAGAGAGAGAGAGAGGGAGAGAGAGAGTGAGAGCAAAATAGAGAGAGAAGAGCGCGAGGGAGCGAGAGATCGAGAGAGCGAGTGAAAGAAGACATGATCTTCTACTACTTCGGCTTTTAACCGCTTTCAACCGAGTTCCGGCCAAAAACCCATACATGATAACCAGCGACCATTGTAATATTAGAATAGGAACTAAAAGCTTCTTCGGGGTCGTCGAAAAAGTACTGGGAGTTGTTTCTGAGACCCGAAAAATTTGGCTCAAATGACGCCGCCTAGCGCCTGTTGCCGCCTTTTTTCATGACCCCCTCTCACGCCAATGTCCTGGTCCATCTCTGCAAACGATCACTCTGAATCCATTCTAGCCCCAGAGCCACCACCACCATTTTTTGCCTTCTTTTCCTGTCAAGCCCTTCCCAAAAAAAGTTTATTCGAGAAAATGATATGTCCACAAAAAGATAGAAGCATACAGAGTCGGAAGACGTATGTGTGTGTTTTGCTGGAGGTGCGAATACCACCTCCGCCATTTCTTGACTAGAAGGCACTCAGCGATTGGTTGCGTCCGGAAATCTCGAAAAATGTAAATTCTCTGAATATAAATCAATTATCACAAAAAGATTTCGTTTTAGCATTGCGCAACAATTGACATTTACAAAAGACGCATGGTCGGGTAAAGTGAAGTGGATCTTGTTGTAGAGTTTTGATCGAAATCAGTTGTTGCTTTTTAAAGGTATAACTATTGAGCTATAGTTGCATAATATCTGGAGAGGGACACCGGAGAGTCAGATGAAATTTTTAAGGGTTTAATATTTGTAATAATATGGGTATAGCCATTTGGAGGGCATAAGATGGGGCGGGGTTTCGGTGAACTGGGCCATGTTGATGTAGCTAATCGTCGGCACGGGGGTCTTCGTAGTCCTCGAAATCAGGGTCGCGGTATTCAGTGAAGCGGCTGGGAACCGGCTTATTCCTGCAAAGAAATAAATATTTATATTAATTTTTAGGTGGGATTAACGTTAGATTTGTCCCTACTAAACGGAAATACAGATGTATAGGTTGTCTCTAAAATTATCCGGAGGAATTCTGTAAAGCTATTTTTCCTAGTTTTTGCGAATTTATGGAGCATACAAGAATTGAGCCATCGGAAAAGCAGGTGTTAGCGGTTATTAAAATTTTAGCTGCGAAATACCCGTGAAAAACGCTGATTTTTAATCTAATTGTTGCGTTTAATAAAATTATCTGCTATAAGCCGATTTTTCTATCAAAAGTCATCCATCAAAAATTTCTTTGTCCGGACAATTTTCGACACCAAATACCATGCAACATGTAGAGAAGCTAAAACGAAAAGTAACATAAGTGAAGTTCTCGGAGGGGACAGCGGCCGAGGGGTTAATACAGGGCGAAAGGTAAGCGGAGGGACCCACGAGGTCATCGAGGTCCTCGTCGAGCTCCGAGCCTGAATACGTACGCGACGGCCCTCCGTAAAGGTCGCGATCGTCGTGGTCACCGTAGTATCGAAGTTGGGCGTGACGGTCGCGGACTTCTGAGAGTTCACGACGACGACTGAATTGGACATTGGACATTGGACATTGACAAAGCAAAGAATGGACGTTTGGACATGGGTAGAGACTCTTTGTACATGTATGCATTAATGAAGTGCGTCGTCTCACATTTTTTAGGTTTGAAGCATGTGGATGGTTTTAAAACGCGTTTCTTTGTCTCTGCTCTACTATTTTCTACTCTCTCACTTACCCTCTTTCCCTCTCTCTCTCTCTCTCTCTCTCTCTCTCTCTCGCTCTCTTCCCCTCTCTATCTATATCTATCAATTTCTCCACACCTCTCTCCCGCTCTCTCTCGCCTTTTGCTTTTTAACTGGCACCTTCCTCTCTCTCGTATGCAATACAATTCTAGCTCCTCCTTTTTACTCACCGATTAATCGATTCCAAGCTGATCGGATTGCTGTCACGAACTTGCGAGCCAATCGACATGAAACTAAATTTGACGGTTTCGACGTGTAATTGAACTCTCCTACCGTTGCTCCCAGAATTTTGGGGTCCTCAAGGCGGCCGAAAGGTATGAAGAGTTATTCTGCCTCCAATCCGTGTCTCCCTTTGTGAAAAGGTATCCGGAGATGGGTGCGCTGCCTTTCGCGCTCGCTTCTGACAGCAGTTTGGTTTCCCATTCGTGCGGTTTTGACCTGGAAATTTAGACATAGGGTGTGGTTTTTTTGGTTTTCGGTTTTCGTATCCAGGTAACTTTTCCGGAGGGGTATCCATAGAGTTACAATCCTGAACAGGTTCGATGTCTTAAAAATTGCGGAACGACAACGTTGTGCGATAAAATATGCTCTTTTTAGGTAAATGTTGGCAATTTTTTTGCCACCACTTAACGAAAATTCAGTTTTCAGAATTTTTCTTTGAGTCGCTGTCGATCAATTAAAAAAACGGAACCTCTTCCGTATTTTAAGCTTTATCGAAGCGGCCATGTGACATTCCGAGCCAAACACCAGTATTACCCAAAACCACTTTTTAACGAGCGTATTTCATTTAAGCTGTATCTTCTAATTCTACTCACCCTCGCGGCGTATATTTCCCCTCGGGTCTTTTGTACAGATCGACAGAATGTTGCAGATCGTAGTCGAAATAGTCGGGGTCGTCTTTGTTCGGGCGGGAGTAATAGGGCCGCGGCGCGTACGACTACATTAACGTAAAAATTTTAATTCCTAGACGGACCGAGAAATCATAATCATCCAAGTCATGCTGATCAGAGGCCGAGCCTGCCGCGGGTTCAGGAGCACGGCGGAATTCCTGGAGAATTATTTGATTAAGAACTAAGTTGTAGATGAGCTTACCCGTGCTGTGATTGACCGAATGTTCGGCAATACGGATGATGCGATCAGCCTCGACTCGACCTCAGTGGCACGTCTGTCATAGAGCTTCTCGTATTCCGTCGGTTTTCTAATAAGCCGGTATAGTTGGAAATTAAGGGTATAAGATACCTGTATTTTGATTCAATTCCCTGGGATCTCGACACGGCTGGTGCAGCGTAAGGGCCGGAACCTATGCAAATGACATTATAGAAATTTAATCTTTAATAAAATGTTATACTATTCATATTCTATTACATATTACATCATCAACTTATGATGTTCTAGATCTACCTATTAATAATATTCTAACTCGATAGAAACAGATAAACAGCCAACGTACCATGCGTGAAAGGATTGCTGGAGGATCCGGACTGTTGAAGCAGGGGATTTGTGGATGGATATCGACGGCTAAAACGATTTATGTAAACTTTAGATGGTAAAAAAGTTATTTATATTGGCTGATCAAACGTACGCTGGAATATAGCCATTCCCCTCCAACTCTCGGAACGGACTCTTGCCCTGTCGTCCGACAGGTCGGGAAGCCAGACCCTCCATAAAGTCGTACTCATCCTTGCCCCGGTCGGCAGTTCTTTTCGCCTGAAATTTGCATAAATGGGATAGAAAAGCATTAATTAATTTTAATTTCAATCATATAAATTTTTATACCTTATAGTAGCTGTCCTTGACACTTTCGTGAAGTTGCTTTGAAGCTGGTAGTCTGTCAGAAACTTCATCGAGCAGCGAGTCCGAAAAATCCTTGCGGAGTAGACGAGGGGCTGCCAGTCTTCTTGGGATGTGCGAACTAAAATATATATTGATTCTAAAGGTATTTTTATAAATTCATATTGCTTTTCGGCTTATATAAATTTCACTCCACGATCCCGGCGCTGTAAATGAATTGAATCTGGCTATGATTGATTCACCACATGGGCCGGAACTATGAGGATCGCCAGATTCAGTATCCTTTCTTTTGCCGGCCTCACATCTGGGCTCAATTAGTCCACAAATGCTCTACAGCGCCTGTCGAAGTGCATGGATGGCTAGTCAAAGTGTCAAATTTCGGGCGAGCAGCTCTCAGAAAAAGAATCCGGGAAAACAACTGCTAGTCAATTCTCGAGGAGTGGCATGGGTAGGTTGCAAAAAATGGGATCGTGGTACTACGAGGAACAAAAATGTCTAATGCTAATTTATCCGAATTAATACCTGGATGCAATCAGCTCCTCATCTGGGGAGGCGCACCTGGGCTTTAATGGGGTGATCGGTGGTGAGATTGGTCTAAATAAGCTGGATGCTAATAATTGAGAATTAAATACCGTAAAGTTGGCATCGCCGAGCTTTTGTAGCCCAACAATTCACGGCCCGCATCGATCAGTGCCTGTGATTCATCGGAGAGTTTGAATGCCTGAAATTTGAATTGTAAAGTTTATGGGCCGATTTTATATACCTTGTATCCCCCATCTAAAGACGAATCGGCATGCCCATTTAGCGAGACGGGCGGCTCAGCGGGCTTTTGCTAAAAAATTCGCCATATAAAAGATTAGGCTCAAAGGTTAGTGAAACTTAAGCTTTACTCACTTCCGAGCCGCCCCCCTTGTCCTCCTCGGTTGAATCACCCATCTAAAATTTGCAATAGACCTGGAAGGAAGGAAAAAGTCGAGAAAATTGGTCCAATGAAACTATACAACCGCATTGAGAGATACAGCTATTATAAACATCCTACGTAAATGATAGAATCAACTCTAAAAATCAAGAACATTAAAAACAAATCTCCAATCAATTGTGCGAGACGGCTTTGTGCCTGGCCGGATCGATGGCCAGACCACAGAATGAGAACAGTTGTCGCGCTTTGTATGTCGACACTCTGCGCCTACACTCATATTGGGGGGAAGAGCACCCCCACGGCGGTCATTTGGAGGGTTTTTGGATGAGAAGATGGGGATACTTGGGAGGGCCAAGCTAACTTGCAAATCTGGGAGATATTCTTGGGGAGGAGCGTGAAAAGCAGAACTTTTATAAATGCAAATCACGAAAGTTAGAGGCCGCTGGGATGAAATAAAAATGGTGGAGGGAAAATATTTAGACAAAATGGAGCTGGAAACTCAAGGATAAAAGGTTATGCTTGAAACCGGAAATCTTCAAGCTTGTAAGATTCAAAACTTTAAATATTGAAGCCTGAGAATTCCGAAGCTTGAAATAACCTTTTAAATTACGTTCCTAAATCCTGAAATGAAAGCTTTTCCAAATTTTACGTAAATAAAAGTCTGTGGAGTCGAGAATTAAACTACTTGCAAGGTAGAAAAAATTAGAGAAAGAAGTCAATATTTGAAATCAACTAAGAGAATTAGCATGGATTTTATATTATCTTTTCTATCTTATTTTTTATTATTAGATTTATATTTTATATTGTTCTTATATTTTTATTTTTATTTGATCTTATTATTTATAGCTTTTTGAAACACTAAACCAAATTCCAATCCAACCACAATCAAAAATGAACAATCGAACCCATGAGCCACGTCCATTTCCCTAAACCCCCACGCGCTTACGCAAAATAAAAAAAATGGCTTGCGTTGAGAGTAGAAGTGTGGGATCAAAGAAAAGTGGATGTGGTGCGGGGATGGGCGCGCAAATAGAGAGATCTCAGGACGGTCCCTACGCCTAGGCAGGGCCACCCAGTGAGTCTCTGAGATTTCGCGGGGGCTTCGACTGGTGGCGGGGGGGGGCACAAGCAGAAGCTCTCCATCGTGCAACACATAGCATTTTGGATGGTGGAGGGGGTAGAATTGGTCGTGTTTGGCAGATGTAACAACACGGAAAGGAAAGCGAGCGACACTAGAATGTTTAAAGGTATTACGCAGTTAGCTGGAAGGAGATTAAATTGAATAGCGGGCTAATTTTGAATTCTCGGAGATTATTATTCATCTAGATCGGGATAGCATTTTGATCCAGAGAATTTCGCTTTTTATCTGCACCCAGAAAAGGTCTGAAATTCGACTTCACAGCCCCTTCAAAGAGAAATTCACAAATGTCGGATTTTTGATATACAATAATTAGCAGCAGCTACACCCCAAAACAGCTTTTTTTTAGCTCTAGTGTATGCTCTGGTAGCTTAGGTTATTGCTTTCAACTGCTTGTTGCATAATTTATTCTAGTACAAAGTCAAAAATAGCGACGAATACTGCCCTCCAGCGCGCAAAATTATATAATAAAAGTAGGTAAACTGAGCCATTCAAAATCATCTAAATATTTTCTACCCCACTACCAAAAATAACCAAAGTTACACCAAATGCTAGCTAGGTCCGCAAAAATTTGGCCCGCCGCCAAACGGTGGCCCTAGGCTGGGGGCCACATGTGAGGTACCGCCCGTGGACATCGGACATTTGGAAAGACCGGAAATCAAACCGGGTTCAAAGCAGAGCATTCGCTCGCATAGAAAAGTACGCACTGAGATTCCTTGAGAATGTCGTAAATTTAGAACGGGTTGTTTTCCGGGAATCAAGGAGAGACAGGATGTGTATATTTTGAGTGGGAATTTCCGAAAAAGGATTTGCTCAAGTAAATGGAGCGTGTTTTTGAGGCGACACTTCAGGGTCCATGTTGTTAAAAATCGGGTTAAGGAGAGGGATCTATAAAATTGAAGCACCATGGATGGTAGTTGAGTAGTCGGGTAAGGGGGTTCAACCGAAGAGCTAGGAGATCAACGTGAGAATGGCATCTGACCATGGCCCCTAACATCCAATCAATAATGTTTTTGTGAAAAAGGTTGTAAGTATGAAGTAGTAGGAGGCGCTTTTAGGAAAGAAGAAGATGAGACGGGGGTGCAGGAGGAGAGAGCCGAGATCTTGGGCAGCAGCCCGGGCAGAGTGTAATGCAGTGCCTAGGTCCCCAGCAACCTCAACCCCCTTACCCCCCTCACTCACTCTCACAGTGGATGGACGACGACCTACAGGTAGACATGACACACACAAAATGGCATATGCAGATGTATTGGTTGGCACTGGTGGTGTAAGAGCTGTTGGGTGCAGTACGGAAAGATCACCGCTACCAAACTCTGGTGAAAAATATTATTTTTAGATTTTGAAAACCGGATAAGTATCCTGCATTGAGCATTTTCTAAACATATATCAGAAATCGCTCTTATTAGTCTCTTTTCTTCAGCTTTTAACATAATTTTATCATTCTTAGCCTCCCCGTCTTCTCAAAAAGGTTTATGAAAATTGGTTAGACACCAATAAGCAATTTATTACAACTTTCCTAAAAATTAAATAAGGTTAATTAAATAATTAATAATTTAATTTTCTTTTTGGATACCCATAATCCTCATTTTTCGTCTACCTTGGTAGCCCCTTTAAAACGACGAAACGACTTCTAACTGTTCGAAAACCGATCACAATTGATGTGATGTCTAATGAATAATCAATTTAGCAATTTTAAAAATTAAACATAAATTAATGCTCATAGCTCAATTTTCTTCACTTTTTCCTATCGTTTTCTCTGTTTCCGCCCACCATATTAACGCCATTGAACAACCCAGGCCAATTGTCCCGCACCATATAGCCTGAGCACTCAAAAATTCGACAAACTATACCCCTCAAAAATTCTGTGAATTCTCGGTGTAATTGTTTTTCCGGTCCCCTTGGTTTACCACAGAACGTTCGCTAAGTTCGTTTCACCCTAGTCATGCCTATTTTGGCGCATCGTAGCCGACTTCAAAAAGCAAAAGGGCAGCCCTTCGAGTCCGGCCTCATCGGGGCACTTTTACAAAGACAATATTTGCGCGGAGATCTTGTTATATCTCGCATACCTAAGCCGATCACGCGGGTTTTGTTGAGGGTGGAAGGAGGATGGTGAGATGAGGAATGGAAAGGAAAAAGGGGGAAGGATGTCGAGTGGTCGGTGTGGGGGCGAGAAGATAAAAGGGAGGGGGAAGGCTTCGTGGAAGAAGCTGAAGGAGAAGAAGCAGCTTTTCGGTTAGTGGGGCCCAGGGACAGGCAGAGGTTGGTGGGATGTTTGCCGATTCGACCCGGCAGAACACTTCACTTTCATGCCACATCGTCTGCTTCGATGGGATGGCACATTAGCGAGGAAATCGGAATTGATGGATGGAGGCTTGTGATTTGATGTTAAATCCGAGTAAAAAAAATTTGATTGTTTTTATATGGTCGATAAGGTTTTGATAGCTGTGTTAAAACATTAATGTTAAAATGTATAGTTTGTACCCGCAGCTTTCCTAGAAAGTTTAGAATTTAGTTTTTAGGTCGCGTATGCCCAAAAAACTGCGTATTCTCTACTCTATCCCTACTTGATCTTGTATCCATGATTCATGCCGGTAATCCCTTGCCCTTCCACTGATCCCACCCTGGCTTCCTTGGTAAATCCTGACCGCCGGTTACGGTAGTTGTAAATCTTGTCTGTATTCTTCAGACTCATTTGCGATAAATAACTTCAATAATTCAACAATTAAGAACCATTCATTTCATAGCGACACAAATTTTATTCGCATAGTCGTCGCGCTTCCCGAATTATCAGAAAAATTTTTTTGGTTGGATCTGTGTGTGTGAAACGGAAATGAGAGAACGAAAGAAAGCGTATCGTGCAATTCCAAAGCTTGCTAGCCCATAAAAAACACAACAAAACCTGTACAAATAGGGGGAGACAACAAGCATTATAAAACGGGCAAAGTGAGGCCGGAGATAGCGGGGGGAGGGAGATCTGTAGAAAATAAAGGGGGAAGAGATCAGCCAGGGCGAGCGGGTAATTCTAAAACAACTAGACAGAGTAAAGAAGCGAATTTAGAGGGTTCTGAAAGAGATCATTAAAGCGAAGGGTCCTTGCATCTGCCGATGCCGGTATTTCGCTTTTCCTTTTCTACAACGCACACCTTCTCCCCGGGACAAGTACAAGTCGTCTTTGAAGCTAAAGAAATTTCATTTTACATCAATCTTTCAACCCTCACCAATAAATGTTTCTAGTCTGCACATCTCCTCTTCAGCGCATACGGGGAGCTGAAAAAGCACGGTTAACATACGCCAAAAAATACTGTTAGCTAGGGGCAGATTGTTAGCTATTTTCAAAGCCAGGGATGGTTTTGCTACTATCACAATTACCATTGTTCATTGTTTTCAGCAAATTCCTTAACGACCCTCTCAATTCTCGGGCCTTATTTATGTATGGCCGCCACTAAATCGTGAATTTAGACATTTTACAAATAACAGGGTTTTTGCAACTCCAAAATAATGCAAAACCAACCGATTCGCAGGTGAATTCGCTGAATTTTCCATTTTTCGGCTCCTTCCGTTCCAGATGCATGTAGTCTGGACAGGTGCACGACAGTTTCACCTGGAAAAATGAAAATTTTTGTTGCGATCGTTTGGGAGGGGGGAGGGGGAGAGTCTATATGTTGGGAGCTACCGTAACCCGGGCCCGGCGCCTTCGGCTATTGTCCCAAACTCTCTCAGGCGAGTCTGATCCGACATTCAATTTCGGGGCCTTCTAATAGGCATCGTGGGTGGATGAATGTCCCAATGAAGTTCCGTTTTCGTTGGAGACCAAAAAATAACAAATCTTACCTGAATTCCGTCTGTTCGATGGGCGAGTTGCCCCTTCTCACACACTGGGATGTCCAGTTTCTGGCAGAACTAAGAAAATTGGTTAGAAATCATGGTAAAAGTGAGCTACATCGTATCGAATCCCCTGGACGACATGGGAGAAGTCGCCATCCGGGCACTCGGAATCGTTCGGACATCCACAGAAGGAGAAACGATATCCGTAGGTATTTGTTCGACACGTTTCCGCCACATCACAAGTCGGACGGCTCCAGGGAAGATCCGAGAGGTGCCGTCGCTGTTTGTGCCTCTGAAACGCGTTTTGTACATAAGTGCCAGTTTGGTATTTTGACCCCATCTGGAAACAACTGCGCGTCATGATTTTTAGGCCTCGTTAATTTTTCAGGTATCTATTTCTGGGCTGCAGCTGGGCTGATTTTCGATTCTGGCGGCTTTTGAGGAAGAAGGAGAGCTTTGAATAGTCGATTCGAATGCAAAAAAATCCGCCTATGGTTTTATAGATATGAAAATGATGTGTGTTTATTATCACTTGTTATCCTATCATTAAAACCTTACCAGGATATTTGCTGTGCAAAAGTAGGGAGCAGCCGCGATGACGATGAGTGAATACAACAACATCACAAATTTATCTGCCAAGCTGAGCCAAAAGTCGACAATACAATGCCGCCTTGCAGCTTTGTTCTGAAAAAATGAGCGTCGTTTTTGGGGGAGTCCGAGGGGGCTCAAAATTTTTCTCATGAGCGACACGAAGGGTTTTTATAGAAGGTCCCAACTACAAAAAGGCTGTTTTTGGCGGTCACTTAGGGATAACGTCAGAGGGTGTCCTAATTGCGGCTGGAAAGGCTCACACAAATCATGAGAAAGGCGAAGAAGTGTCTGGAGGACAAGGACACGGCTTCTAGATTTTTTGTGTCGCATCAAAGGCAACAACGGGAATCGGGGGGAGGATAAACGTTTCTGACAGTAATTATAGACCTGGCTTTCGTGTAAGAAGGCCTTTGGGGTAAGTTTTTAGTAAATTATGGACAATTAAGTTAGTTTTTTGTTCGGATCTGTCGATGGGCTCATTTTGAGATAATTTGCTGTTATGTCAACGGAAGTCTGTGATTGGGGCAGAGAACCACTGAAAGTTAAAAAAAAAGCCCGAAAAGGCAGAAGTAGAGAAGCTTGAATGAGATATTTTGAACATTATTTTTGGCTTAGAAATTCAGTGCGTGCTGTTGGAAAGGTTTTCGTCGGGTCTGGTAGAACAGAAAGCGGTCTGGGCCCCGGGTCGGGGGCCACCTGCTGCAGGTGCATTACAAACTCAGTATTGGACTTGTGGCATTTTGACATCGGAAAGTCAAGAATGGTTGGTTGAGAGGGGCGAGCGGAAGGCAGAAAGTTGGTTCACGCCAAGATTCAAAAAGTTCCCGGCGACGCAACAGAGACTTTCCCAGGCCTGGAATAGACCAGGACCCATTTGGTGGCCGGAGACTCCCAAAAGAATCTAAAATGGGAAGCCCGTGACGATGTACCTGAATTCTATCCTGGGCACGTCGTGCTTAGAAGTTAGAAAAAGAGTTTTGGATGTTTGGGTCTTAAAGACTGAGAGTAAAGGCATGTGTTCTGAAGGATGGACGTCCAGGGTACTGCCCCGTAATTATATCCGGCAAGTAATTATCGATGGTAGCATTTCAACCGTTCAATGTTCAAAAAACAAGAGGGGGGGGAATAAGTGGAAAATAACAGTTATCAACTACCAGTGAACCCTGCCGAGGGTTTTGTCTGTTGGTATTTAAGATGGGGGAGGGGCTGGGACGGAGTTATGGCAATTATAGTTCGATCACCAATTTGTTATAAAAGGGCGTATTGTTTAGGGATTATATCGTCGAAGTGCTAGCACTACGCCCTCTAAAAGCAGTTGTATCCGATGGTAACTGACTGAAAGGGTCCACCGAATACTGACTATTTCCGGGCCACCGAAAAGGGGTGGGATGTCAGAGGATTAGCGACTGAAGAGGGGAGGTGGAGCTCGCTGTCAAAGTTCACCAGGAAGAGGAGTCGACTCAAGAGGAAGAACCACCGTCACTACCCTCGAAGCTCCGCTTACAATTTCCCAAAAAGGCACAATAAAGTCACGAGTAGTTGGGTGACATTCGTGGAAGGTCCGGTTTCAAAGTAGCTACTTTTAGGGATACCCCGGAAGTATACCATCAATCTAGCCACACTATAGCAGTAGGTAGCAAAAAGCAGATGCTGAGAATCTGGACACTAGGTAACTGTAATACATTGATCTTGAAATGACAGGTTGCCACGTAATTGTACGGTGCCGCACTTTCTTTTTTTGCAAAAACTTTTCTAGGCTCCCTCTATCCAAACTTAAAGTAGAAGCAATAAACAGAAAAAGTTTTTTAAGTGTTAACTTGGCTGTTTTCTCGATTCCGTGGCTGGGTCTTTTATCCGCGACGGTAATTTCCGCAGGCAAATAGCCAAATTGGGTGTGAAAGCTTTTGGCGTCAACGGGCATAATGTGTGTGAACGGCCAAGAAATTACGAACACACCGGGGTGTTTTCACATCTAGGTGATTAGGTTCAGGCTCGGGAAATTTCTAGACGTCTAAGGTTAGACTCTTAGAAGGAGTCGTTTTTAGGTCTTATGGGAAATTTGGCGGTGTGATATATGGTGGATACGGTAGAGTTCGAAATTTTGGATCAGCGCTATTATTCAAAAAATGCTGAAAGCTGACGGTTTTATGCAATAGTTTGTTCCAGTAGAGGTTTTGTTAAGCGGGGGTCGAAACGAGCGAAATAGACTCTTTCGGACCGAATTTTTTACAAGACTATTATCGTACAGCAGTTTTTGGACGGAGAAGTTTTATTCAGGTTTCAAGCTCTACCGGTCCGCAATATCATCTAAGAATAAGAGGACCCAGACGAATGCGTGGTGCTATGAGATCCACATCAACACACTATCGCACTTCAATGGGCGCGGATCCCAAAGCTCAAGCGGAAGACCCGACGGCCGTCCGGAAAAAGCGCGTCACGATGGGCAGATCCACTTTCTCAAAAAGGAGCCAAAGCGCCTCGAGGGCAGCCCCCCACCAAAACGATGAAGCTCCGAAAACATTCCGACACCAGCCAGCAGGGTATCCGATTGCCACCCCTCCGTCCTCTCCGTTGAGGTCTAAGAGCGGGTGACGCGGTCGGGTTTTATGACTGGGCCCGTTGGCATCGAATGTTTCCCGCCACCACCAAAATTAGAAGTATCGCTTGCTCTTGCCCTGTGATGGCCATGACGGGATCCCATCCCATGCCCTTATGGCCCTCCTTCTGTTTGCTCCCGGATATGTGGGTGGCGCGGGGGTACGGTAGCCGCGCGAACAAGAAAAAAAACATAGAATTATAAGGCTTCCCATCTCGATTCGGGTACACCAAACCTGGAATATCAACAGGCCCGTAAGAGGGGGGGTGGAGGAGCCGCCCCCCGAAATCGGCCGAAGGCCGAAAAGTTCATAAGGGAGGAGGACCCTTATGATTTAAATTTTCGAAAAAATTTTTTGCCTGCGGCGCTGTTTTTGTCTATTTTTAACACTAGTAGTTTAGTCATATTAGTGAAAAATTTTTGGGGTCGCCCCCCCCGAAATTTGGGTTTGTTACGGCCCTGAATATCAATTATCAATTGGGTTGTGATTTGTTAGCGACAGAGGGAAATTTTTTTGTTGAGATTCAATGCGTTCCGTGAGCTGTAATAAAATTTTTAGTTTCTTTTTGACGCTCTATCAAATGCGTTGCAATAATTCTAAAAAAATCCAGAATATCAAAGATTCTGGGACAATAAACTCCTGCCCCCGCTAACGAAACAGAATTGTAAATTTAAGGAAAATTGTTTGGACCAAGGTTCAAGTTATGGTGAATGAATGAAGAGAGAATGAAGAAAGAAGAAAGAATGAATCTTTTTAGCCAGAATGATGAGATGAGGACGATCATACACTTCCTGTTCAACTTAATGTGAAACTACCGTCATCCGATTAGACTAAATCCACCACGTATTGCAATGGAACGGACTAAGCTTATTACAGGAAATCCGAGTAATTCAGACACGGCATCATTGACAAAAAAAGCCCCGGCCAGGCTACCCAGGTGGTTCCTGAAATTTCACCCCCGGCAGAGACGGGTGTTCCGTAAGTAGAAAGGAAAAATGTTTGCCTACATTCGGACCTCAAACTTAGACCTTAAATTGCTTGAAGATCGTGGGCTATAGAAAGCATCCAAACAGCAACAAAAAAAATCAGCGCGACAATGATTTGGAGGGATTTTTATGTCGGCTTATCTCCTTTCCTACATGACCTCGGGGCGGGCGATCGCCGGATTTGGTGCATTTAGGGCAAACTTTGAGGGATTGCGAAGAAAACAAGGGCCAGCACCCCCCTACGGTTCGAATTGTTCATTTAATAGGCGCGGGTGGCATTTAGGGGCGGGGTGATGAACGCGTGTGAGCCGGAAATTGGCGACGTTGAACTCAAAATGTTACAAAACGGCCGGAAAGTGCAATATGAATGGGCGGATATTATAATATTGGTGAGTGCTTCCCGTTCTTAATAACGATTAGAATGACTAGAATAGGTGTGAAAGAAGCGGATTCATTTTCTTGGTGTTGGTCAGACTGTAAACGAAGAAAGAGAAAATGGTCTATTCGAATAATCTAGGACAAAGATAACTCTGTAAGTTCCACGAATGAGTAATCGCAATCCACTTATCGAATTGATTATTTCGGCCTAATATTCCCTTTCATTATTTTTACCGTTCCACGCTGCAGAAAATCTACCCACCGAATTATAGGCCAAATGCATTTACATTACTCACAGACTACGCGGATAATTGGCTCCGAAACGCCTGTAACAAAATCAGCACATGCCGGATTTCAAAAAATTCGTCCTTTCATCACCCCCCGCACGTTCCGGGCATCTTATATCACAAAAATTTACGTATTTTGCCTCGCGCCTACGTCTCAAAAGCGCGTGGGAGCAGGGCTATTCTCAAAAAACGCATCGACATGTTCCTTGAAAATGAGATGTCTCATGTAATTGCACACCACGATCGCAGACCACAGACATATGATATGTTCAGTCGAAACATTCACACATTTGCGTCTTGTTTTGACCTCTCGGACCCATTGGCTTCTCCCACTCCCTCTCCGTGCGCCAGAATGGTTAATGAACCGGAAAGTCTAATACTGGGTCGGCGTCACGGATAATCGCATATGACCCAATCTGAGGTTTAGTAGCAGATTTAGATATCCCAAAAGATCTGGGAGTAGCCCCATGACATCCTGCAAAACTAGCGAGCTATGCCAACTATTTGAAGATAGGCAACTCTTGAAAGAATGATTCTTCCGAATCAAAAAGTCTGAGTCGATGCGCTGGGATAATAGGGTTTCAGGCAGGAAATTATCGGGCAGCACACTCGGCGAGGGTGGAGCGTTTTTGGAAGCCGATCCGCTTAATTCCATTCAACGGCCTAATGAATTTTCATTATTCAGCCCCGCCCTCTACCCTTGATTGTTGTCTATGGTAATCGGAATTTGCGATTCCGACCTTCCCCATTCACAACCACATCCCCCAAATCAACGTTTGTTTCATTTACAATACCTCACCACAAGCATAAATATATTTGCTTTATTACGCAGCGACGGGGAGAACAATGTGTACCTTTGCACAGAAATTATCACAATGGGCTCTAATTTATAGTGAATCGCGGGTCGGAAAATGGCGGGGGAGGAGGGCTGATCTGAAATAACAATAGGGGGAGGCGGATAAGGGGTGGGGATTTTGCAGGATTTCTAAAACTCAAGATAAAGGGCTTTATATTAGGTTAATCTCTGTTAATAATTGCCGGTCAGCACCCACAAAATGAGAAGATGGGCAATAGGGCAAAAATTGTGGATCAACTCGATGCTGGGCGGGAAATCAGCGGAAATGGGTACCGCCAAAAAGTATTTGGGTCGGGGCGAAGAAGAGACAGGAGTTCAAGGTACGAGGGAGGTATATCCGGATCAGAAAAAGATTCCGCAAAACAGCCCCCGGATCTCAACAACTTAACCCATAATCTCCGGCGGGCTGATAGTGATTTAGGGACCAGATTACGGTTGTCTGTTTCAAAAAAACGCAAAAATTTGTGGGATGGGGCTGATCCGGCTTGGGCTGAGGTGTAGTAAGAGTGGTGGTGCGTTGAGGAAGCATTTCAAATAGGGGTGGCCCTTTTGAGGGGTGTGAATTTTCTAACTCCTAGCGGAGCACGAGTGGTTGGGAGGCGAGGGGGAGAAGCACAAAGGGAGGCAGAGGTGGAAGGTACGCCAGGGATATGTCAGTTAGTGCGTGCGTTTAGACAATGCGCCGCAAAAAAAGGCGTATGATTTGTGACATTTCATTGGAAGGGTGTAGTCGTGAACTGAAATGGTGATGAGGAGGCGGTGGTGGCCGAGGGAAAAGCTGGACGCTGGCCCATCCCGGCACCGAGATCATCCTCCTCCTCCCCGTCTTTCCGGATCCGGCGCCATTTCGCGCGACGGTTTTGGAACCACGTTTTCACCTAAAATTTGAATAATTGATTTGACAAATTTGAAGAAGATTCTGACCCGCTAACCCTTCTTTACCTAGCAACCCGAGATTTAATTCAATTTTGTTGATTTCATACACATGGCGAATACGTCACCCTTTCCTCCCACTTCTACCTTTTTTGAAGAAGCTAAAGATCTTTGTCGCGCTTCGCAACAAAATTAGCACCTAGTTCAACGTTATTTATGTGCGAAAGGCCCCAAAACAGCTCGCTGACGAGTGACTTGATGATGTCCAAGGGCACCTTTGTGAAAACAGACTTTTCAAAGCCTCCTTTCCTAATTGGGGAGAAAGATTTGTCATTTCAGCCCGCCAGCATGGTTGACATCAATCAACCGGATGTACCTTTTGCGTCATTTCGTTAATCTCGGCGAGCGGGTCGGGAGTATAAAAAAGTTTGTGGATCGGATGCAAATCCGTCATACGTTATTTCCGACGCCTATTTCATGGCTAAACAAGCAACCTCTCATTTTGGGGACTCTATTCGTCGGTGCGTCGGGATTAGCGCTATTGAGCCTGGGCAAAAAATGAGAAGGGAAACGTCGTAATCTCCCAATGAGGCGGCTGAGGATTAATGTGTGTGTGTGTGAAAATATCAGGGCATTGTGGGGGGATCGTAGACAGTGGTATCAATTTTTCCGCCTATATTCATCTTTTCTGAGCATGTTGCGTAACCTCCCTAGAAGTCGGGGTGGGGGGACCAGAGCACAAGCCCGGGGGTGGGGCTGGTGGAAGGACCGGTGTTTCACACGCGCTAATAGAATTTTTGATCAGCACCTGTCTTTCGGAGAGCGAGAGTGTCTTGGCCAGCTTCTTCCGCTCGCTGGGATTGAGGTATTTGTGGGCGTCAAATTTGTGCTCGAGGGCGTCGGTCTGCTCGTTGGTGAAGCGGATCTGGCCACCTTTGCGTTTCTGTTGACCGGACGTCTAGAAGGAATTGAAATAAAAGGGTATTAAAGTTATCTTTGTGGCTTTAGAGTGCAGCTAAGGCCTCAGAGAACGAACAGTAGGTATTTCCGGGAAAAACTATAGCCTAGAATGAGAAGTTCCTCACAATTTTCGTAAATTTTTTTGCTTCCAATTGGGATTAACTGACAATTTTACCGTAGCCACAGGTTCGGAAAAGACTGAAAAAAACGGGTATGCCAGTTATTTCAAACCGAGAAAAAGAAAAACTTTGCAAGATAAAAGAATTTACAGTTTTTCAATCAAATACACTTAAAACATACCTTCTGCATGTATGGGTGAAAAATTGAAGACAATCGAAGCGGATCGAAGACGGTACTCGGCCCGGGTAGTGTGGCTGGAATATATAATCTTAAATACGGCAGCTTCCTATTGTCAAGTACTTCATGACCCCCAAGAGTAAACACCGATTATGCCTCATTCAAACAATCATCATCCACATCATCCCATACCTACGCTATAGACCCTGGTTCACGCGTTGCGCAATGTTTGCTTCCGGTTATGAGAATGGGTAATAATGGATTAGCAAGTCAAGGGATGCCAAGAAAGCCCTGGAACTACCCCATAATATGAAAATCAATTTTTAAAGGGCTGTATGAAAAATTTACAACCTCATTATCCGATTGGTGGCAGTCAATAGAATATTTTCTGCAGGCAAATTATCGGCGACTTTGCTAATTATTCTAAAGGAGGGGGCAATGGTCTGTCTATCAAATTAAGATCGAGGATAATACAGGGTGGTCCATAAGTATTGTCGCGCCCTTTGGCCGGCTGTATCTAATCGGGGTCGTGTGCGATCGGCTAGTTAAGCGTATGCCTTATGCAGTTTTCTCTCCTCTATCCGATGGTAGGATAGGTTTCACGATCGTATTGAGATTTCGAGCTTATAGTACATTGTTTCTAGAGAACCTCCAAATTTCAGCTTAAAAATGGCTTTTGAGAGGCTCCGCTGGCGACAAAACAATTGTTTATTCACTAAACTTGCCTGACAATTGAAAGAACAAGTAAAACTCTGCTAGCAGAATTTCCAAACAAAAATTTTCGCATCTCCGTTTTTGAGCAAGCGCTATTCAAAGTTTCGGGGAACCCGGTGCGCCGCCCTCGGCCTACCCCGTATGTAAAACTGAGATCGTGGCTGCTAGAAAGCTGGGAAAACTGTAACAATTTTTTTGGGTATAGCTTAGACTTCTTTTTAACTATTCCCAAATTTTAAGCGCAGAATTCCACAGGAAGTTCAAGAAAATCGAGATTTTTGTCTAGTGGCATGCGCCAGCCAATTTTAGTTCAAATCAAAGTCTGAAAAGTGACAGGAGCCTAGATCAATATGACATTGGAAAGAAGACGTCAGGTAGCATAGTAATACCATATAAGATTGCCCCGGGGTAGCCCTAGGAAGAAATCAAACTTCGAAAACTAAAAAATGACGGGATGCCCTGAATTTGCGGATTTTCGTCCAACATTGCGGAGGCCATAGCTCCTTCAAGCGACAAGCTGGCTAAATTTCCATTTGGGGAAATGCAGAACAATGCTGAAGCTACCATAAACTCGCTGGAAAAAACATCCTGACTCTCAATCGCTGGATTTAGAGCCCTTCTTCCCGAAATTCTGGCACGGCGCACCCCAACCTTTTGTCGCCCACTTTAGACAAATTATCTCTCTTAGAAACCATTATTCCAAAAAACTTTCTAAAGCAAAGTGGTTTCTAAGGCTTGTCTGAAGCTAGCCTACTTAATTAAATGGCTAAAATCGCTCCGTGGGAAAAGATATGACGCCTTGAAAAGACAATACTTATGGACCACCCTGTTTAGGCGTAAACAATCGAATTGAAAAATATATAAAACAACCATAAAACTGAGCATTTGTCCAAGATTCTAGAGATTCTTTTGAGCTGCAAAACACTCACTATTTACTAATCCCGGCATTCCTTGCCCAGGCATTAATGCGGTAAGCTGTGATAGTTGTTGCTGAGCCAGTGCCATATAATTCAGCCCGGAAATCCATTGTGGGTTGAAAGTCATGGGGACGGATTGTTGCTCGGAGCCGTCGGTCGAAGGAGAACCTTCTCTTGAGCTCGATTCTTCCTAAAATTAAATGATTCTAGGTGTAGAAAATTTTGTATCTGAAGACAGCAGTTATTAAGATACAATTTCAAAACATACCGCAATTCCATTATCCTCACGATCGTCTGAAAAGCTGCTATCGTTCAGCTCCTTCCATTTTTCCGGTGTTCGTTTCTCCGAACTCGTCGGTTTAGCTTGTAATAATTGGGAGATCGAAAACATTCGTAGGTCAGATTGGGGTTAATGATGAGGGGGAAGTTGTGGTGGATGGATGGATGGATGGGTGGATGACAGTGGGTCCTTAGGGGGGTAGCTTTGCGCGGTAAGGGCCTAAGGGGAGGGGCCACCTCCACCGTAGTCGTCCAATCGGGGACTAGATGATGAGGGGAAGGGTCTCTTCCCCCAACAGAGACACAGATTGACGGATCGGCTGAAGCACCCTTACCATACGGCCAAGCAACTCGATATTCTATCGGATCAACACTTGAAGTGATACTGATCTGGGCATCTGGGGAGCTAGACCGGGATAAGGATGAAGCCAACTAATAAGATGACATTAGTGACAGTTGGAGTGGCTTGTGAGGCTCTATAGGCTCTTCTCCGCATACAGAAATTCGTAAGAAATGGTACTATTTAATATTAATTTAACTGCCAATTTGGAAGCCAAATCCGAAAAACGCAGCCCAGCTTTTTGGCACTCTTGGCCTTAAAATGCACATCGCTGGATTTGCAAAAAAAACAGTCAATTTTGTATGCACCAATTTTCAGAATTAGATTCGAGACGAAATCTAAATTAAATCCTCAGATTTGAGCGTGAAAGCTCCAATGTATAATCGTTGTGTAACATGATCTTCAATTTTATTTTGTATGGCAATGATGTCGGAACGCCGGAAGTCAGAAGCCGAATGACTATCATGACCTTAAATGATGAAGTCGAGTTATCCGAATCCCCCACGTCATCCTCCCACAGCATTCCCAACTTAAAACCCGACCAGAAATACCTCTGAACGCTACGTGGTCGCCTCACTACCCAGCCCTATCATTTGTCAGCTCACCCCACATACACCAGGAAAAAGCCTACGGTGTGCCGCGAACTCCCCCGGGGAGAAGCGCTGTAATTCCAGTTGTCGAGCGCAAAGTGTTTGCATTTCTTCCACAGCATCTTTTTGCCCTCGCCTCTCGCGAAGACGCGCAATGAGGGGATTGGGAGCCTCGCTTTGTTGATCGCGAATCACATTGGAAGCTATCGAGTGCCGACAATGTTATTTCAGCGCACCGTGGGTCCGGGGGTGGGTTACGGTGGTTAGGTGGGGAGGATGGATGGATGGATGGGGGAGAGGTGTGTGCTGGTGGGGAATCGAGTGGAATTCGCTTGTTGAGTGGGCTACGATGTGTCTCTAATCCACTCTGGGGATGACATCGGTGCGAGGATATAGTCAAGAATCTCGGATCGTTGAGTCGGGGCCTTGGAGTTTTGGGGTTATATCAGGTCGGAAGGTATATAAAATTGTGGATCGGTAATATACCTCAAATTTTAGGTTAGGCTTTAAAATAAACATTTTTAAGTCCTTTTATTAGCATCCCGCTGTATTTCTTCCATCGTTTAACATAATTTTGTAGTTTTTGAACTGCTCTATCTTTGGTAATACGTTTGGGTAACTCAGAATTTACTAGCGCTGATGCCCAGCCACAACGAGGTTTTGGAAACCTATAAAAACCCATGTCTCCTTTTTGAAATATCTAATCTGTATTTACCAATCCCCACCTAATCACCGTCGACATTCACGTGAGGGCAATAAGTCTACGTGTAGCCTCTTCACGCTTTTTCATCCTCAATAAATCCAACTTGGCCTCAACCTCCATCAACGTATCGCTTACCCAAATACCTTGACGAGCCCCCGATGCTGCCTTGATGTTCTCTCCGCCAATAGACAATCCCATTTGCCAGCTGATCCGCATAATTAGGACGGTCAACAGCAGCTTCGTCCCCTGGGTCCCACCCTCGGGGGGAAGACTCCAGTGCTGACAACCGTAATCCAATGCATACAGTGGCACTCGTGGGCCACACGATCTACACCCACCAATTAACGGATTGGGGATAGGGCAATGCGATCTTCCAGAGTCATCGATCATTGCTGTTTTTTGGCAAATAAGGAGGGGTGACGGGATGATGATTTGGTGAGAGTAAGGGGACAAAAATGAGTTTTCGTTGGATTTTCTCGGTAGGTTTTCTCCAAGCATTTGATGATAGAGATGTAATACAAGGGACGGATTCAAGTTGGATCATCTTTTCCTGTTAACGGAGAAGGTGACTAGATTGTTTTTTTTTATTAATAAAAAGTTGCTGAGTGTCTGGATCGGAAAGATCTTAGGATCGGTATAGTGCGTAGTTAGGTGCTGGATTCACTATTAAAATTCCGTTTCTATAAAACCATCGTTATCCATGTTAGCCAGTCTCTAATGAAATTAACCGGAAGTGGGGTGGCGTATATAAGCAACACTTTGCTATTTTTTGGGATCAGAGTTCATTCAGGCTATGCAAAGTAAAGACGGGACCGAATCCAAGCTTGGTAATTTATTAATAAAATTTACACATCACGAAGCTACATCCTCTTCTGATTCCTCCAACCACCTCAAAACTTCTCCCTCCCATTATCCTGTAAGTGATACCCCTCCCGCCCGGATTGAGCTTGTGTTTGGTGGTGTTGGTAGCGCGACGAGGCTGAATGCCTCCATTCGGGCGCATCTCCCTCCTTGGTTGGGCCAGGGATTGAGTTTCCGTAGCCATTATGTAACTGGGACCGCAAACAGGATGCCCAGTCCCATTCAATGCTACCAAGAAGGCAAATTAGGGGGTGCAAATGCGTCCGCGTAGGTCTGCTCTGGATCTATGGAATGGATTTAATGGAGTTAATGAAAAAAGGAGGGGAAATTGTTTTTAAACCTTCAAACCCTAATCTCATCTAAGAAGATGACCTTACCTGACT
This sequence comes from Mesorhabditis sp. LJ9110, assembly GCA_038088335.1. Classification (NCBI taxonomy): domain Eukaryota; kingdom Metazoa; phylum Nematoda; class Chromadorea; order Rhabditida; family Rhabditidae; genus Mesorhabditis; species Mesorhabditis sp. LJ9110. Next base: position 632,178 of record JBBGBA010000048.1, on the reverse strand, counting down.
AACAGAGACGTTTGTGAGTGTCCACAGGGTTTCGAAATCGGACCAAGCATACCTTATGCAGAATGTTTTTCAATCTAATAAGTGCTTTTCAGAATTTGTGACCAGATTGAAAAAGTGATGCTTTAAAGGGGTCAGGATGGCCCGTATAGAGCAGTACGCATCTACAACTGTCTAGCACCCAACAAGAGAGAGCGTGCCGAGCCAGAGGGTGAGGAGAAAATTTATGTAAGGTTGAAGTCTCAGGGCGGTTTTATTCCAGCTTATATCTGCCTTCCTGATCCCTTTAGGGGGCACTAACTGCCCGAAATCAGCCAAGTTCATAGCCGGAGATATCATTATCGCGTTAATCTGGTCTCAAATTATAAAAAAATCAATTGAATCATGAAGAGTTTCTTCATAGAGTGGCTTGGTCCCATTCCGAAATTCTGTGAACACTAAAAAGCGTCTCCTTGCCAGTACGACTGTAGCTGATAGCACCTCTTGTGCTGTCAATACCTTTAATAACAATACCATAATCGATTGTTTACCCCCAGGTCAACGATCTGTCCCCCAATGATTACCAACACTTGTCATGTTTTGTCGGCATCTAACAGCTCGATGAGCCAGCGACAAAGGCCGGAGTTTGCTGTGCAATTAGGATCACCACAAGCATCAACGGAATGGGGGGTGGAGGAGCAGAAGGAGGAGCCGAGGATTGTGATTGTTTGTATCGGCATCGATGTCGCGATGAGTGTCCCTTGTCGGCCGATGCTTCCCCTGCTAATCTCGAGTGATCGGGCGTCCCATTGATCTTGGCGGCTATGTTAGCACGGTCACGGGAAGAGCCACCCCCTAGGGGGTACAACATACTATAAACGTAATTTGGAAAAGTGATAGGAGCGATAAATTAGGAGGTAATTAAAGAGAAACAGTGCAAAAAATCTAGGCTGCTCTAATCGCTTCGACCCCGGTATTCTTGGCTCCGGCTGGGACGAATTTCCTTAATTTTCGCCATAGTTATGTTCTTACCAGGGTTGAAAAACCGCTTCGGCTTTTCATGCCTATCGAATCCTATATTGCATGTTTCTTCCTGAATTCTAGCAAGAAAAAAAAGTGAAAAACGGCCGCTCGGTCCCTATTATATAGATTCTTCCTACTTCCGGCGTATGCTAATTTCCCCTAACAAACAGGGTTTTACAAAAACCTATTTTTAATAGCGAAAACCGCAATTTTTCAAAATTTTTATGTGTGTGCAGTCGATTCCGGACCATTCTAAACCTATTGCCGTTTCTTCCCTATCCAAAAAACCCTTCCCCGTGGCTGTAGGAGCGGAACATCCTAACGGAAGTGCATGCAAATATACACACACACACAAACACTATTTTTTTATATATAGTAGGATTTTATGTGATTTTTCCATCTAATTTAACGATTTTAGTGCCTCTACCGAGGTTTAAAGAGAACTTTTGTCTCATAGGCGAATAAATATTTAAGAAATACATTAAGAGATTTTCGGGGAAAACGTACCGAGGCCGACTGCGACCTATAAAAGTAACCACTTTGAACGGTTCTTCCGGAAGCCGTCGAGATACATATGAAAAACGTCCTCGTGCTTTTATCACTATTCTCATTTCCGCTGTGTTGGTTATCAGACCGGAATTTTTCTTTCTAGAACTATACGACTGGAAAGCGGTGATGGAAGCTGCCTGAGAATCCACAGAAGCTTCAGTTTTTATGTATTTCTGTTAGTGAATAAATTGATGGTTGGCATGGGAGTCAATTTGTATAAATAAATCGATATCAATAAATATCTACGCATAATCGATACAAAACGCTGTCGCATCGATAGCTCAGGGCTACGCGCCGTATCGTAGACGTTAGTGCTCGCACAAGGCCAACCGCACCAGTAAGACCGCCGGCCATAGATTCAAATTCAAATTGAAGTGCGAACCCCTCAACCAGGAACAAAGTCTATTTGTCTAAACCGCGATCCAGCGACCAGTCTGGTAAAGACATTACGGGATGCAATCCCAATAATACGACTCAACTGCTGCTACTCAAATATCGACCGGTTATCAAGAATACGCAAATGTTCTTTATGTTTTGACGCAATTGGAGCGCTTGTAACCTCAAGCTTAAGCCCGAGCCATAGCATATTTTAAAAAGTAAATAAAGCTTAGCATGGGATTCACACACTGTAAGCGTCTTCAACTCCCCCCCCCCACGACCGTCTACTTTTATAGAATTTCGGTCACAATCCGTAAGAATTCCATAACTTTATACTAACTATCTTCTTATGGTTAAACGCCTTTCCCTTCATAGTGCTGGCCAAAGCGTTACGCTATGTTTAGCCGCGGGGCTTTCGACCCGCAGCTGGGTATGGTAGGAAAACGAGACGAGAGACCTCATGGATGGTGAGGGGAGATAGAAAGCGAGAAGGCATGCCTAACGGGTTACTCATCTCTCAAGTGCAATGTTCGTCCATCAATGAACGCTTTTCCCTTAAGAAAGTCAATGAAGTGCTTTTTGTGGGGTCAGGCGGAAGTTACGAGCCGATCGATTGATTGACCGAACGGAGAGGAGAGAGGGGGAACCATGAGAAAGATCCCGTTCACGCCTTGGCACCTTCTCAGCAAAATTTGAATTGAAAAATATAACTAAAAAAACCCAGTTCCTTCACTTGGAGAATCCTCCGTTTTCCTTTATTTTCAAGGTGTACAAATACAATCAATTACAGGGTATGAAAACTAGCGAAATGTGTCGATTCGCCGACTACTTTGCTATAATTAAATTTCCAAAAGAGCCAGGTATGCAAATTACGAATTTTGCAATCGGGGTTTTAGATGGCGACTCTCCCGTGCCGGAAGTTGAATTAAAATTTCCGCAACAAGATTGGGAAGATGTGCCGATGCCTGATCTGTTCTTAAAAGTAAATATTATGCAATAAAAATAATAATTTTTCAGTTTGCAATGCTTCCTCAAGAAATGGCCAAGAAGAAGATCGTTTCTCCTCGATTCTACACCGTAATTTTCACAGCGGAATCTGGGATGCGAACGTTTGGATCATTTCTAGAGGTTTTTTGTTGCTTTTGCCTTAGATATATTCGTTTCAGGTTCAATCAAGGCTATCTATAGAATCAGCAAATGAAGAAAGTACTTCTGCTATACAATTTGAAACGAAAACATTAGTATTAATGTCTAGACGACCGTGTCTTCAATTACACAAGGCAAGAGACAGCCTATACAATACTAGTAAGAGTTTAGATCTTGTTAAATCGCATCTACGAGCGGATAAAATTAGGAGCAGCTGGCCAGGCAGAAAAATTGATTTCAGCATTAATAGGTAAATATTGCTCGAACTACCCATACAACTGATTTTACAGCTCCGTGCCCAAAGTGCCCAGAAATAGCGGATTTGGAAACTGCCATCGCGGATTGCATGAAATCGAATGTTCCGATCAGTGGAGAGACCGTCTATAGCCTCGTCAGTCAATTAGGTTTGCTGGATATGGGCTTCGGCGTGAGCTATGTATTTTAGGCAATATTCACAACCTTATTGTCTTGGTGCGAGCAGTCATCACAAGCACTCCATTCTTCTTCCTTTCCGATTCACCCGAACGGTTATGCGAAGCTATCAACGCCGTACTTTTCCTGATATTTCCATTTAAATATCGGTCAGTGATATGAGGGGTTGCATAACTAGAAGTGTTTAGGTTTCCAATAATATCCATGCTAGCAAAAGACCAACGTCACTATCTTGACGAGCTGGGATTGTACATTATTGGTGTTGTCCGCGGTCATGGAGCTTCAATTGATGAAGAAACAGTTAGTTTTAGATGCCGGTTACCAAAATCTCATTTAAGATTCGGGGGATCAAATTTGACCTTGACTACGGCGAGATATTCATACCACCGCATATTAAACTACCACCAGTCCCGGAACCTTTCAACCAACGATTGTTCAAAACCCTGGAAATTGTATGTAGTCATTTAAACTGATTAATATACTCTGTTTTAGTCCATTTATCCGGAGAGATTTGCCTCCTACACCCCAAATGGAACAAACAGCTTTAAGGTACGAGATTTAGAACATTTGAAGTTAACATATTGCTTAGGACAAACTAGTCCGCGCTTCGATTATGCAATTCTTTGCTCGTCTCGTCCACTGCTACCAATACGGGACTCGTATTATTAGGATTAATGATGTTTACGAACAAGCCTATAATACTGCCGCTTTTATCGGACTCAGGTATGTAAGCAGACCCGTAGGAGGGGGGCCCAGGGGGCCCTGGGCCCCCCCGCCCGAAATCGGTCGAGGTCCGAAAAATTCATAAGGGGGGACCCTTATGATTTTTAATTACAAAAATTTTTCTGCCTGCAGCGCTGTTTATTACTGTTTTTCAAACAGTTTTTTTAGATAAGCCTATTTTTTCAAATTTTTTTTGCCTGCGGCGCTGGTTTTTCATTGGTGAATCAATTGTTCATACAAATTTTCGCCTGCGGCGCGTTTTCTGCCGTGTTTTTACAGAATTGGAGTGTAGCGAAGCTTATTTGCGATTTTTTTGCCTGCGGCGCTATTATTGACGCGATTTTCGGATGTTTTAAAAGTGGCGACCGGGGGGGAGGTCGCCAAAATTTTTGGGCCCCCGAATTTCGGTTCCGCTACGGGCCTGTATGTAAGCCATAACAATTAGCATTTTTTTATTAAGGAGATACAACACGAAAACGCAACAATTCTTCGAAGACTTTTTCTACCAAGAATTATTCTCGGAATTCGTGTTTTCAAGGGATCTTCTATGGAGGCAAAAAGATGTTTTTGATACGGTATACTATCTTCAGATAGGTAAAACTAATTTTTAAGGCCCTAGAAGGGATATCCGATAATGTCGTAGCAGATGAGAGTGAGGTGATCGAAGAAGAAATGAAAGCAATTACTCGCATTGCTGAAATATTGGCTGAAAATGTAGGCTACATTATGTAAAGTCAAATGCCTAAACCGGAACTTCGTGTAAAAAATGTTTTAGGAAAAGGAAATCAGCACAATGTCAGCTTCCCGGCCCCCGAGCGTATCATCTGACGATGTTTTCGGGCTATCCCATCTAAATGGAGCCCTAATAAACCGTCTAATTGCAGCCAATATGGAAAAAGAAGAAACAGTAGACGCTGCTATTAAAGAGTAAGTTTCTAAGGGAAAGTGAGAATGAGTTTCAGGGAAATCGCAATGCCGCCCTACCCTATCAAGAAGGTGGAATGGGAAACGCATGAAGAGGTCCAATTGGTTTTTAACCTGGTCGACAGCATTTTTGAGAATAAAATAGCTCAAGCGAGACGGGTAAACACAAAAATAATGTTTTGATCATCGTTGTAGATATTAACTACGGCTCAACACCCATTGAACAGTCTCAGCTCTCGGCTGGCCCTCTGTGTCCGAATGAAAACGGCCCTACAAAGCTCACGTGGGATCCTCACCGCAGATCAGTTCGAATTAATCCGAGATCTGCTAAATTACGCACTAGAACAAGTAAGCAAAACATAGTAATTCATATTTATCTGTTCTCAGGAAGGAAAAGAAGATCGCTACGGGATAGCATATTCAATAATGGAATTCGCGACTGTAATTTGCATGGAGCTTGGAACCCAAGTTTTTCAATTTATGTACACGGCTATTCAAGTAAGTTCAGTTTTTAAAACAAGTAAAATAAATAAAAAATTTAGGCTCATCCCGTCTGGGCCAATCGTGATTTTTGGCGATTCGCTTTTTACACGGACGTCCAAAAGCGGTTATACGATATTTACGTGGCGCCTGGACTGGATGCTGTCGATGAAGACCAGGTTTTTTTTGCTTAAAAATGGTAAATTCAAAAATTTTCAGAATCCGTTCGACTTATGGGATACAGACAAAGGGGTGGCAGTGCTGAAATTTGTTTCCGAGTTGCAGAAGAAAGTAGGCTACCCGGGAATCGATTTGTATGTGGATTTAGAAAGAAGCTGGAGGAAACGAAACCGAGGCAAATGTCAACTGGAGTGACATGGAAGAAAATATCATCTATGGATTGGCGAAGCACTACACGAACCTCATTGTAAAACAATAGCCCGAGCAATTCAAATGTTATTTTTAGCTTTGCCTTCGAGTTCCTTTGGATCCTGAAGCTTCCCCATTCTATGATGAAGATGATACACGACGTGAAGAACCGGCATCGTGAGTTGATCATACCTAAATCACTTAAACATACATACTTAGGTGGATTTGGAAAATCATCGATTCAATCCGTGCCTCAACAAAAATCGATCATTTCATGACAGATCTAAGTAGGAAGACCATCCTTTTTCAAATTTTTTTAAGAAAAAGAAATTACCATGTGGGGTGAAGGACATCGCGAGCAATTGGATCAAGTCCATGCTACTTCTATGTATATGCTTCCACCAAAGGTTGGAAAATTCCTTAAACCCTAGAAAGCTACTTTTAGCCTGCATTACCCCCAATGCCGCCGATGTACTCCAAAGAAGTACTGAAATCAGACATCTATCGAGCATTCCTTGTTGCTAGGGATGAAGAAACACCAGGTGAACCGACTGTCACATTTAATGACTTCATAATTTCAGAACTTCCGGCTGAAGGAGCATTCTTTATCACAAACTATCGGGTTATCTTCGTTGGAGCCCCAAGAGACCCGCTTTGTATGACAGTATTTTTAGCTCACATCCAGTTTTAGTAACCGATACCCCGCTCCAACTCGATCTTCCCCTGATGTCATTGGCAAAGGTCAAAACCATCCCGGAGAAAGAATTAAAGGGATGGCAGAACAGAGGATTACCGGCTAAGGTAAAGATCAAACATTTAATGATTTTTAAAGAATGTTTCAGGTGGCGGAAGACGCTCTAGTAATTTATTCAACAATATTTAAAGGCGGTATATTTTCGTTTGATGAGGAGGTAAAATGAAACGTATTTTTTGATTTTATTTTTTAAGTACTCGCACGAAAATATGGAAAATTTAAAGGATCGCTTAGTGGCTCTGCGTTGGCAACAACCGTACCCGGAGGTATATTTCCTAAGAGAAGCCCAATCGAAAAATACTTTTAGTCTCTTTACCCATACTCTACAACTAAAAGCACCACTCTCACTTTACAAACAAAAAAATATCAAACCCTGCGACAGATGAAGAAAACAATCGGCAAATTTCCAATCTCGAAAAGTAAGTTATTACAGTAAATTTATAGAAATAGACGTTTTAGTGCGAACTCTTGGACTACTCCCCCACCATGCTCCTGGAAAAAGCTATTCAACTCTACCGCCAAATCTGAATCTATCAATCACAGCTCCGAATGGACCACTTGATGAGGAGTATGATAGGCTGAATTTTCATCATGTAGAAGCCGCCACGAAGATTTCGACTATAAACCATTGTTTCCGCTTGGCAGAGAGGTAATACAACGCAAAGCTCCATTAAGCAGCTATATTTCCAGCTACCCTCGTTCTCTAGTACTTCCAAAAACCGTAGACGACGATGTTCTTGGCGAAGTGGCCAAAGGATTCCGATCCTCAAGGCTACCGGTGGTCACCTGGACTAACGGAAATGATGCATTTCTTTTGCGTGGAGCCTCATTCTCAGCGAACGTCTTGAAAAAGATCAAGATGCAGGTAAGAAACCCAGATCTGACAATCAAATCCGACAGGCAAAGGCTATCAATCGCGGGAAACAGCTTGGTGAGATTGGAGCCGATGAGAAGCTGAGATTGGAGACAAGGGAAGCTAGTGGTTCGAATGTGACAATTTTGAGATCGAGCGCCGAATATCAGGTCTAAAAGCGTTATCCGATGTGAAATCGGGTCTTCAGGCTGCTTATTTTGTTCGGCTTGCTGCAATTGCTAATCGAGGGCTAGACCGGCTGGATACTTCCATGTTTTCGGGATTGTTGAGCGATGCGAGCGCCATTAATTCGAATGCCACAACACCGTCGCTTGCTCGGAAATATAATGCGGATTCGATTTCAATCCCGGCTAGTACAAGCAGCAAAGAAAATGAATGTAGGTTCATCCAAATAAAATCAAGCGAAGATCCCTTTAGCCGGCCAATTTCAACAGCACGAACGTCGCCCTAGCGCATCAATCCTTCGAGTTCCATTCACCCGCCAGCATACTTTAAGCATGCTTAAAAAGAACCAACTATTCATTTTGGGAGAGCCAGGCCAAGAAAAGGTAAAGCTCTTTTCCAGTTCCATTAAACTTTCTTTAGTCCCTAAAATGGGGTGAGAACATCCAATTCATACCCATCACCTATCCATCATCCAAGAGATTGAAAAGCGTCTTCAAGAAGCTGCTGAAAACGTATTTGGCTCCGGAGCTAGGGCTTGTCGATGATGGGAGCGGATTTGCAGCGAAGACAGCTTGGTTGCATGAGGTAACTGAAGCTTGAACGCCACCAAAAATAAATTTAGGTATCGGCATTTCTGGCGTTGGCAATTGAAATCTATTCACTGGTCGATCTTGCAAATGTATCAGTTGCATTTTGCTTGGAAGAAGGGAGGGATGCCACTTCTGTGATTTCTTCGTTGGCACAGTTGATTTTGGATCCATATTACCGTACGCTTGAGGGCTTTAAGGTACTTTATTAGCATAAAACACCCCATCAATATTCTTTCTAGGCTCTTATAGAAAAAGAATGGATCCAATTTGGACACCGTTTTTCGCATCGTGCGAATCACACGCCAGATTCGCAGGTAAATAATTTCTCGCAATATGGCCACTGATTTTATCGAATTTGGATCAACTAATTGATTGATTTTCTTTTGTAGAGTAATGGCGTAGCCCCGTATTTCCTAATTTTCCTTGAATGCTGCCACCAAATCCACCGCCAAGCTCCAAAGTCTTGCCAATTCAACAATTTCTACCTCAAATTCTTGGCCTATCATTCCCAGGTAGGAAAAAATTGTCGAACCAAGCCAATAAAAATAGGCTGCGTACTACCGGAATTTTTTACTTGACAGTGAGGCTGATAGAGCGAAGATTCAAATTGTTGATCCAGACGATGAAGCAAATATTTGGACGGCTATCGAGGTGCAGTCGTTTTCATAATCATTAACTATAAATTTCAGAATTCTGATCAATCCTTATTTTCAAATCCACTCTACAAAGAATCTGCTGAGTTACCAATGCTCTCATGGCTTCCGAATAACCTCACGATTTGGAGCTTTTTCACGGAGAAGTTTCTTTCTGATCGCCATCCTTATGACCCGGGTTTGTCTAAAATCCAGGAAGTTAATTGTTTTGTATAGAAATCCAAGACCACGGGACAAACGGTACAAACAGCGATACAGTGATTTCGGAGCAATCCAAGGTTGATTCTGAAGAAAATCCACGTCATCGGGCAGATTATTTGCTAGAGAACAGTCGTTTGCTATTAGCCTGTGCCCATCAGAAGCACCAATCGAGGTTTGTCATTCGGTTGTAACTCGAGAAATACCAATTTAGCATGTCCCGAAATCCAAGCATGGACTCTTTGGATCAGACCGACAAAACAGATTCCAACTGCGGGAACAGCATTTATGGCGACAACCCGGACATCGTATATGCGGTACTAAAATTCAGTTCCTAGTAGTAGCTGTAAATTTAGGGATATCTTCAAAAGAAGGGAGCTAGGATGAAGCTTTGGAGTCCACGATATTTTGTAGTTTACAAATCGCTGAAAGCGGTATGGTTTAAAATTTATTAACTTATTGAAAGATTTAAGCTTCGATACCACGAAGAAGCTAATATGATAAGTGAGGGAACCTATTTTGATCTGCGAGGGGTGGACGTTCAACTACGAAGAGTTGCCGATAAAAGCGTGATTACGGTACTAAACATTATCCCAATAAACAAGCCATACTTTAGCTAAACACCGAAAAGAAAAACATGCAACTCCTTGCTCCAACAGCTGACGAAGCCGCTTTATTTATTCAAAAACTAAAAGAACTTGTCGCCTAATGATTTGCGTGTATTTTTTGCCTTTAATTCAATTGCCTTTAGGAGCTTCATTTATGTACCTATTTTATTGATTACTAAGCCAATGGTGCTATTTCATCGAGCTTTCTTCACTTTCCAAATGATCTGAAATACGTGCCATTTGATGCCTTTTGGATGACATTCCAGGGGGAAGCATACAATTTCTTTGCCTTGACCACAATAATTCATACGAGCTTTTACTTCTGGCTGGCCCATTTTCGATACGATGTGATTTTTCTAGTCCGCTTTGAATTCGTTGCTCAACTCGTAATAGAATGCTCCACTTAATAAATTTTAGGTTTGAAAAGGGGATTGTGAAAACAATGTCAGATTGGGTTGAATAGAATTGATAGTAGTCATTTTCGGAAGAAGGGGCAATCAGTTGGGTATTCATTGGGAAGTGAGGGGGGTTTTTCTTGTGGTTACGATAAAGAAATAGGGGGATAAAGTGTGTGGGGCGGAAAACAACAGAGAGTTATAGGGTGAATTCGCAAAATTGGAATATTTGGCAATAGGAATATTTTGAATGCCGATTTTGAAGAAAACCGTGGATCTTCGTGGCCTGTTTTTTTGGGTAGGTAGGAGAATATGACTTATCGGTACTATGTGCCTACTGTAGCTTCCAACTTCTAGAAAACTACAAAAATACCCCGGCGTCTAAACTCTTGCCTTTAAACCCAAGCCCAAAACCCCCCTATCGCCCAATTTATTAACTCGCTCCAGATTGTGGGGCACCCATAGAACTCGCTTAGAATATGAGAGAAGAAGCTCCAGATGGACAATGCGCCCGGTGCCACGATGGCTTGAGAAGAAGAAGAAGAAGAAGAAGAAGGGGTGGGCCCTCTAGGATGCGAGGCGATATTGGGGGGTGTGAGGGTCCTAATTCGGCGTGTCATATCCCATTGTGCCCTGAAGGACCCTTCTTCGCTAGGCCCTTATTGGCCCTGATAGGCCCCCCCCACGCATCCACCACATACGGGGCGAGCCGCTGGACAACCCTTCCAGGGCCCACACAATCGAGTCGATTTCTTGTTATGTTGTTTTGATGTATTCTTCATTCTAGGTTTTTATTTATTGACGGCGGTTGTTCTTCTGAATTCAGTAACTGGCGTTGCAAGGTGCCAAAAAGCGCCCCTCTAGCGGCCCGGAGAAGTGTCCGACTTTCCACAGAATTTAAGTCATTTTTCATATCTATCGAAATTTCACGAACCAAATCCTGAAAAATTGTTAATTGGTGCAAATTCGACACGCGGATGACAGGTTTCCAATTTTCTAAGTTTTTCAGTAATTCATTGACCGGAACGCCCTAGTTTTACAGTGAAAATTTTATGTTGATCCTTTGAAGTCCCAGGCACACGCCGACCCGACCTCAATATTGATACTCAACTGTATACGTTATTACTTTTATCAGTTTTCATACTCCAGATACCCCATTTTCCTCCAACCCCTCAAACCCGAATCCCCCTCCTTCCATCCCCCCTTTCAAAATTACTCAAGAATATGAGCCGACCCTGAATGCACTTGCGTAAGAAACCGCTCCGGAGTGGTATGAAGATATTCTTCACAACAATTTGCGAGCCCCTATGAGAGGATATAGCAAGGAAGGGGGCAGCTAGGCTCCCCTTCCCCTCCCATCCAACCTACCCTCAGCCCCTTCCCTTTATTGAATGCGATATGCGCAATAATGGGACCTCGGATTCGATGCTCCAGAAGAAGGGAGGGAGAGCGCAAATAATGAATGTGGAGGTGCCCCGATTCTTCTGAAGGCCCAAACCCTTATTATCGAGGGGAGAGGAGAGGGGCAACTTACCCCGGTCTGGGGGGTTGTGGCTTTGATTTGAGGAAGAAAGGAGGACGGAAAATGTCGACTTCAAAGCGGTGCAAAGCCGGCGCTGGGGTCAGGATTTCAAAGGGGGGAGGCGAATGGCAACAGTTTTTCTGGGGGTGGGGTGTGCAGCTGGCGTGTTGCTTTTGGTTTTCTGGATTGTGTGAAAGGGTCGTTGTCTGCGGGGGTCAGTTGGACGGGTACGGTAGGAGGTGTTGCCTTGGCAACGGAATAGCCCTGAAATTAAGCCGTGGTACGGTACCTTGGTTTGAGTATGCTCGATTGACGGCTTATTTTTTTCTGGCATTGATTAAGGATTTATTGAATTCTTACGCTGGAATATTCTTGACAAACCGGTTTTTAATTTTTCCTGGGTTATCTATATAGTTGCCTGAGTAGTTTTAATCCCAACAAATCTTATTGGGTTTAAGGGCGATTCCGGCTTGGTTGGTTTTAAGAGTGCAGTATGGAAATGATGCTAATTTAATGCCAAACATTTTCCCCTAGCAGTTCATTATTTAAATTTGCGCCTACTACCCTAGCACACTCCGAATAAACTTACAAATTTGATTTTTTTATATTTAATTTTGTGAATTCCATGGGTTTTAACGTTGATTTAATATATTACAATACTAAATACGTAAATCCTAAAGATTAAGACCAAACTGAGACGTATGGCGCCTTCCCGATTCACGATTCAAAAACCTCAACCTCACCCCTATCTAACTCCCTATTCTGCCCTGAACTCCATTCAAATCCAAATCCACCTTGTCCACTACCGTAGCTCTCGCCCATGAATAGACTGACAAAATGGGCTCGTTGTGGGCCACTTACCGGCCCCTTTCTCCCCCGACAATGGCACCAATCCAGATCCTTCTACCTCCTGCCGCACACTTTCCCCCGAGCCCCAACGCGCGAGCCAATGCCTTAGAAATCCACTTGACGCGCTCAGCAAAACTTCTGAAGGATATGGACAAAAAAGGATGGGGGGCGCTTCGAACACAGAGCATCGCCCTAGAGCAATAGCCGAGGGGGTAAGGGCGCGTGGCACGGATGGGGCTAGGGATGCCGGCTTTCGCCTCAGCTTCTTCCAAAGCCTTTGTCCGGCATCCCCCTCCAAGAGCTCACTTACAGTTTTCTCCTGTGCCGCGCCATTGGGGGGAAAATCCACAACAGTTCCTTCCCTCTACAACAGCCCCCCTTCCCCCCTCCCTTTTAGGGTGGCGATTGTTTGGTCAGCAAAGTGTGTCAATGTCTATATTCGTCGAAAAGGAGTTTTTTCTTGGTAGGAATTCGGGTTCACTTTTAGATTTTTCTAAATAATTTGTATTTCATCTGTATTGTCTCTTTTTGAAAGCCTTCGATGTCGCTTAATTTTTGAACTCTTAATTTACCTTCGGCTGAGACAGAGCCATTTTCTACAGTAACCCTCATATGGTCAGGACTGTAGCTTCACCCTTTCTAGCCATTGCCATCCCTTACACGTTTCATTTTTTTGCCACAACGTGCACTTTTCCAGAAGATCTTGTCTCCGGGGTCACATTCAAATTACCTTACGCAGCTGCATTTCCGGATAAAGGCCAACTGAAAGCTATCGCAACTTTTTTGGGGTTTGGATCGCTGGCCCTGCACACTCAGCCAATGAGGAGATGCAAAGTGCAGGGGGCAGGGTTACGGTGGGTCATCGATGGGGTGTTTTGGGTTCGAATCTGGTTGCGGGCTTGATAAATGTTAAATCCCTAAATACGGTTGTTTTATCCATTTTATCCCATTTCAATATCTACAGATTGCCTATCTGCTTCAAAGTAGAAGGTGTCAATCTGCTTGAAAATCACATTTTTTTTGCTGTAAAATAAAAAAATGCGAATCTTTTAACGATTTCCCCGTTACCTGGGCAGAACACGCGGACACACACGGATTTCGGCCGGGGTCAATGGCGGATGCATCGACCTTCGTGGGGCCACCGTTTTCTCTCGGACAATGGCTCGGCTCCCATCCGGCCAGATAGCATCACAGCCCGCTCCTCCCCCCATCCAACCCATTACTGTCCTTTACTCGATCCTCTCAAATAAAAAAACTTGCTGCGCCCCCACCGTCCCAACCCCATCGGGCAGCTCTCCTCTTTTTAAAACTAGCACACCTGAAGATGGGGTGGTTTTAAAGGGTATGGATCGATAGTGGGATCTGGTATAGATCCGAGGATGCTAATGACCATCACAAAACAGGGCTTGGATTTCGAATGGTCGCTCGAGCTCAGCCACATGCAGTGCCATAAATTTTAGGTGAATCGGAGTCCTTTCGGCGGTCGATTAATCCGAGGTGGTGTCTCACTGTAATTGGGATTGTTCGAAACAGGGATTGCTATTTCGTCCTGGTTTACAATGTAGTTGTAAAAACAGAATTTGTGGGATTTATTTCTAGGTTAGAGTACTACGGTAATTCCAACAAATCCTAGCCAAAGGGAGAGCCAGCCAGAAATATGTTTTTCCACTCTATGAAATTCCCAAGACTAACAGCTGATTTGTCGACCCAACTACTATCCCGAGTAACAAGTCAGCCGCGCGGATCCCATTTTTGTTCGCCCAAAAAATGAAAAAGCGAAAGAAAAGGAGGGGAGGTGGGCAGGAAGGCTTTGACGGAGCCGATATCCCGGTTGAGGGGTAAGGCCGTCTGCAACGGGGCAAGCACCATTGAATCCATTTGATTTTATGGCGCATTGTACCCAGCCCCCGCTTCCTAGAAATGTTCCACAATACCCTGTCCACCATGACAGCCACCAGCTAGATCTGCGGTTCTATCGTTCGATTCTGGGACAAGGGGCGTGGATTTAAGAGTTTTTGATCGATATACGGGCGTTGATGCTCAAAATTGACATAAGCTATGGGCGCGTATAAGGTGCATCAATTCTTCGTATAGTATGATTTTTCGATTTCCCTTGATTTTTATAGAACAGGGCGCTTATGATGTTATTCTATTATAATTTTTGCTTAATTTGTTTTATTATTTTAATTGTTTTGCGGCTTTTCGCTCCCCAAGCTTTTTCAGATAAATTAAACCATGCTGTTCATTGCTAATTATCGCTTTATCTTGTAGGATTATTATTGTTTTCGGTCTCTTAGGCTTTAAGAACTCGTCAAAATTAAACTATGGTCGGGCTCTCGTACCCGCCTATTCTACCGCATTTTTCTTTCATTTCGCTGAAGCTCGCCAGTCGTTTATCGAACTCCCTCCCATCTTGATTACCTTATTTACATCGTATCTTCCAAAAAAAGAGGCAGACAGTCCACTCATCCTCCATGCCCAAACCCCACCTCAACATATCCAACCTGAAAATCCCCATCCTCCCAAACATTCTTTTTCTTTCCCACACCCCTCACGTGTCCCTCCCCTCTACACACCCATCTTTTCCCCCTACAGTTTCCACAATTTTTGCGAATCCCCCGCCGTTCAGCCGGCCCACAAAAAGGGATGAGAGGACACACAATTGATCCCGAAATTTTTCCGGATCCGCGGACCGCTCTGCCGTGTTTTGGGCGAAGTAATAATGGAGCTTTGGCAGTTTGAAAGATCCAGGGATATAGGTGGATAAAATTTCGCAGGGTTCCGGGTGTGGGATGGGTAGTTGTCTACCTGTTGCGATTGTAAAAGGGGGAATGTCTGTAGAAATGGGTTGAGAGGGGGCAGGGGGCCGATGGGTGGACAATCGGACGGCGCGGCGGGGATCCAAGGGGCGTTTTTTAGAAAGAAGGGGGATAGGCTCAGGCGTTTGGATGGACAATGGGATGTTCTCATGGGATTTCGAGGAATGGGATTTGGGTACCGTAATCTTTTTGGGTTTTTTTTTGGGTGGCTTGCGTTGGGTCAGCTCTTTATGTTTTCAGAAAAGTGTCATTACTTATGCGTACCAGTTCATCTCTGGACAATAGTTTTTCCGATGGGTCATTTTTTAGAAAATAACCTTTGTTCTAAAATCATTTTTGCCAAAAAAATCTTCTGCGCGAGATTTCGAAAGACCCTCTGGTGCAAAGTTTATGATTCGGAAATTTGCCAGGATGTCAATTTGTGGTACGATTTATGTGAGACCGTGCCCCAGTTTTAGCGCAGGCGATACCTGCGCAACATTACCCTGCGCGTTTTTATCCTCCTCAAACCCTTACGATTCTACACGAAAAGTACCCTAAACCCCAATGCCTCCCGATTTCACTCCCCTTCACACCAACGTCCAAGATCAAACACAACCCAAATCGACAGCGTATGGAAATATTAGAGATCGAGAAAGAGAGAGCGACTGGGAGTGTGAGATAGATTGTGTGGGTATTATTACTATTGGTCAGTATCGGGTGGGCCCCGTCATTCAGACGTGTCTTTCAGTTGCAAAAGGGCGAGTGCCGCGAGAACTGTCAGTGTGAGTCGGGGCCCTTCTGTTTGTGCTCCATTCTGGCCGTAGTCCCCCCTTTTCCACAGTAGGCATCTTTAGCAGTGGGGGTCCACCCCTCTGTGCATGTGCCTTTCCAGGGGGGTTCTATCCGTGTGGTCTGGAGGTGGTATGTGTGGGTCCCACCTGGAAGACCAAATATCCGTGTGCCGGCCCGTCGCTTCTGACACACGGGACTTCCGACAGCCCGATTCGTTCCGCGTTCACGGAGGCTCGGCCCCTATCTGGGACCCATTATGGCACCGATGGATGAAGCCATTCGAAGCAGTGGCCATTCATTCAAGTCTCTTGGATGGAATCCGGGATTCTTGATTTTTTTCTGCCCATCTGTTCAGGGTCTCAGCTATACCGTACCACCTTGATAAATCGCCTCTGGAAACTCGTCGTTTCTTATTTCTGTTTTTTTAACCTAGATTTTCAGGTTTTTCACTATTAACAATATTTTATCCATTAAGCCAAAAATAGTACGTATAGATGCTCTGTTGATTTCTTCAAAAATTTGTTTTCCAAGAATCTCTGCACTTTTTTCATTTTTTTTTGCTAACTCTAACTCTTGCGGCTCATCGTTGGCGGTTTTATTTGCGAATACATTGTTTCATTAAGTTTAATCTCCAATATAACACATCTCAGACCCCTTATTATCACTTTTCGTTATTTTCTCCGAACCACCTATACGAACCCTCATCATAATCCGAAAACTCTTTTTTTGCATTTCCTCTCCATCAATTTCCCGTCTTCGATTTTGCTTAAGTACCTCACCACCAGACAATTCGAATATTTTCCATCAACCATCACATCCACAGTAATGCCCCCTTCCTGCTTCATAATCCTTTTGCTTTTTGCATTAACTGCCCGGTGATACGCGTTCATTTCAGGTAAACACGCTTTTGGCGAGATCTGGGCGTTCCATCGTGAGAGGTGTCAAGTCGAAATACTGGTGTAGTAGTGGTAAGTGGCTTCAACACTTCCCTGCCCCTCCAATTCCAAACCTTGATCATCATTCTCTCGGGTTTTAAAACAAGAGGATGTGGCGCCTGTTGTCCCTAATTGGGAGAAGCTACCCTCCCCCCCCCCCCCCTCGGTGCCCAGTGATTGTTTTGGGGGGTAGGGTTTGGGTCCTAAGCCCTCGAAAAGAGTGGGTGGTAGCGGCTGGGCCCCCTACCCACTGTTATAAGCATTGTGTCAGTGGGCATCCGATTGGGCCGAATGCAATTAGAGTGAGAATACCCCTGCTCTTGCCCCCCTCCACTCCCAGATTCCATTTTCCGACAACGCCTAGCCTATTTTGAGGCTTTTAAGGGGACGAAACTCAGGGATGCACTCACTTAGGGTTATAGGGTTTTTGTGTTCAGATTCTCGGCTGGGTCATTAATTCGTATAAACCGAGCGCGTGATGCCTGTTATTACAATACCTCCGTTGACTCATCATCGTTCTATACTCTAATCCCCCCTAAAATGGCCTCAGACGATGATAATCCGCTTCGGGGCAGGGATTGATTGTCGGCCGTTCCCCACACCGGAAATCACGGCTCCAGCTGAAATGGGGGGGGGGGTCGCCTCCGGAGGCGTTATCTTTAGGACGTATATTTTTGTCATGGGGCCCAGCCTGTTGGGCGCAGCTTCGGGAGTTGGGGCGAAAGTTAGAACTGGCCTTCGTTGGAGATTGGTAGACAAAGGACCAGTTGAGGGGTGACCTTGAAATGTCTGGACTAGGCCATTCCACGCGGCTTTGGGATATCTGTTTGAAAAGCGATTGTGCGGGGCATGTCTTGTTTAAATGGGTTGGGATGCGGAAGGGTATCTTTTAGCTACATTAGAAGCATAAGGAAGTGCCAAAGGCAGTAAACGTCGCGATATACCGTATCTCATCAGTGAATTACTTTGATCCGGGCCTTGAATTTCGCATAAAGAGTTCGGTAGTTTACTGATCAGACTGCTTGCGATCACAACCGACCACTCTCGATCACAATTCAAACTTAAACATAAGTATTGTTGCGTCTTGATATAATTTTGTCCGAAATCTAGAAGGCGCTCGACTAGCAGAACTATTGTGCCTTCATAATCCCTTCAAAAGGAAAAATTAAATCCCTTAACACTTCACATCAGTAATTTTTTAACATTAAGATTCAGACAATAGTCGATACTTACTCTTACCTCCTTAAGCTCTTCCTAAAACCGATGTCTGACCCATTCTAACCGGGAACTGGGCACCTCAACCCCCCAAACTCGCTGCTTTCTATCTTATAAAATGACACAATTCCCCTCTCTCCATCAATCCAATGGGTCGAAATTGCAAAGTTGTGCGTGTGCGAGGGGATGAGCGGGGCAGCAATTTGGCCGGGGATGGTGTAGGGGGCCAGTTGTCCATGTCCGTCTCCCCCTCGGGGTGCAATATCTGAGGATATGGGATCGGGAGCTTGACAAGGCCCCCTCCCTACCCTTCCCCCTCCTTGCATCACCACCAATGAGGATTCAAAGTGAAACGGAAAAGGGGGGAGGGTTCGGAGGAACACCAACCTCTGTTCACAGGGGGGGAGGAGGACCCTGCGCGCACACACCTCTCGCTGTGCGGTGTAACGTCTCTCACACTGCCATCACACGCTTATTATGCAATTCGCCCTTTCGGCTCGGACGGTTGAACTGAGCTTGAGCTATTGGTGCTAATCACTTTTCATAGTGGCTGCTGGTTTGGTGGTATTTCGTCTTGCAGAAGCGGCTCTAATTGGTAAGTTTTTGAAATCTTGTTCACTATTGGTGTTAGATAAGTCTGATGTTGGCAAATTAAAATACAAAGCGTAAGTAAAAAATTATTGAAGTATTCTGTTTTTAGCCGCAGTCCGTTTTTAACATGCTTTGGTCTGTTATCCCGATTTGTGAATTCTATATAATACATCTTTCCACATTTTTATATCTTTGAAACTTAGACATGTCTTATATTAAGCCTATAATATCAATATTTCCACAATGGAGTCGTCTTTGGCATAAAAATACGCGGCGATTCTCAGAACAGTAGCTCCCAAGGCTTAAACTCCCCTAATTAACTTCTGAAACCCACTCTAAAATTCATGAAACCTACCGTACCCCACCCGTCATACCCCCATTCAAAGCATTGTTTCGCGCGTACCAACTCTTCCTCCACCTCTTACTCCTCTTCTTTTGGCCTCCTCACTTGGATGCGCTCTATCCAATGGCCCTCCTATCCACGTCCACACTCATCCATCAAACCCTTTTTTTACCCGTTGTCCACCACCCTCGAAAAGTCGCGGCAAAAAGGCGCTTACCAGCAACATCCAAAAAACGGGCCGGCTCTGTCACCTGAATTTCGCGCCTTTGTGCACCACCAGAAAGGGTTGGGCCCCGTGTCTCCCGAAGTTCTGCCCAACCTCAAGCCTAGGGTATTCCTTAGAATGGCGTGGGATCGAGACATCCAGCGACATCGAGGGGGCCCCTATTCGAATGGAAATAACCGTGAGAAGCCGCGCACTACCCGCACAAGCCCTTCTTTCTCATCCACATCCATAGAAAAGTCCCCCAATGCCGCCGCGTGCCTTAAAATCCTCTTTTCACGGCGTCAACCAATTTGAATTGTCAATCTTGTCCGAATTCCCGGTGCCTGCCCCACCGCGATGCTCCCCACAAAGCCGGCGCTTAATTTGGGTGTTTTATCGGGAAGGGTGTCGTCCAATATCGGCAACGGCGGGCCGGATTGTTGTCAATTTGCATATTTATTGTTTTGGGGAGGGCTATGGTTAGTTGTCTGTATGGATGCGAGATCCGATGATGTACTAAGGCCATTGTTTGAAATCAACAGCAGCTGGGGAGGAATTTTGTTTGGGGGTGAAAGTGCGGCGAGAGGGGGATGGTTGGGAAGTCTTTAGGGGCGAGATGAAAACCGTAACGTTTTCGGGGGTTTCTGCTGAAATTTCGGGGAATTTGGCTATCAGTTCGCAAAAAAGTGACTAATCATGGCTTTAGTGAGTATACGTCCGTACCGACTCGCAATTTCGCGCACTTCACCGCTGTTTATCCGCTCCAAGCCCATCCGGGAAAACCGTTGCATGCTGCCCAATTCCAAATGATGAAACAAAGAAAAACAAGCCGCCAAAAACATGGGGGTGTGCATAATAAGGGTTAAGGCAGGCGAGTAAACAGCCACTTTGATGCGCTAGGGCTTTTGGGAGAGGAGCTTGGGGTTGGGGGGGGCTGTGACTTTGCCGAACTTGGCAGGTGTTTCATTATCATTTTTATAATTAGTTTTAACCTTTTTCTTTAGGTTTAGCAATTCATACAATGGATTTTAAAGGGGCCGTTAAAACCTCGATAAAGAAAACTTTTGCCAAAGATAAGAGCTTGCCAATTATTAATACCATGTTATAAAGCCAAAATCCCTGGTCTTCATATTTAAATATAACCTAGTAAAAACATTGCGTTCTTCCACAAAAATGGGAGTCCCCCCAGTTCGGGTCAGCCGGTCATCCCCAGGGCCGGGGTGGGTCACACCGATGAACAAACGTTTTTACAGCCGGGCCCGTTGTGGTGTGGATGGCTCTCCCCAATGTGGGGATGAGCATCTTCTCCGCCCTTTGTTCCTCGGCACCGTTGAATCATTGTTTGAGACCGGGCCCAACAGCTCATCCTCGCATCCTGAACCAGCGTTTGGGTGTGAGATAAGGAATTGGCGCGGTGTTTCTGAGGTCTGGAGGATTTTCGGGGTCAGTTGGATACATTTAAGGGTGACCAGTAAGGGTCAGCAATAATGGAAAGGTATTTGGATAGATTAATTAATGTAGGCTAATTAAGAGACCTCTGCTGGCGTATAACAAAATTAAGCGTGTAACACGAATATTGATGATAGGCTAATTAAGATTCTAAGCTAAAAGAAATAAGCTTAAAAAGGAAGGAGCCTATCTTTGCAGCCTAATTAGCATACTATCCCGATCTCAGATTTACAACATCTATCTCAGAACCCGACTTCAAACGTCCCCAAAACCCATAGAAAAGCCATTCCACTCTTATCCATCCCATGTTACCGCACACCACAGTCCTAGAAACAACCATTATTCACGAATTGCCATCCAATGCCCACCTCGATCTCATCTCCCCCTTTTCTGCCCACACCACCTAGTTGTCAAGGTGTGCTTCATTGACAATTCGTATGCCGTGACTCTCGGCTCGCGTGCCCGGGCCATCTTTGCATAACCGGGCACCTATTATGAGCATCAGCCGCCTGGGGGAGGGAGTGTGCTGCTTGCCGTGTGGCATATGGTAGACGTGCTCCGGAAGCCGGGGGTGTGGGCGGGGCCCGCCACGGCACCTCCCGGCATCCAGCCATGGGCCCTACCACAACAATTGGGGGGATAGGGCTGATGGCCAACCGGCCGGCCACCTCCCATATCCGGTCCCTTTAATGGAGCAGTTTTTACAAATTTGTGCATACGGTACTTTGTGCTGGATTTTTTGCATAGGATTTTTGCATGAAAGGTATGACATATGGCATAGACCTGACCTGATACTTTATACTACGTGATCAACCCATTAATGAGTATCACCGCCGTGTCCCCCAAATCCTTCAAATCACCCCGGTTTTCCGGACTCCACGTGTTTTAATCCATCTCCCATCGCCCTCGCATCCGTTTTGAAAAAAACGCACCATGGATTGGCAATTCCGGAAATGAGATGTACGGTTAATGGGTGGAGCTTGAACCTGTAAGCCTAGTACGAAGATACGGTAGCTTACACATATTTCTTAGGCCCAGTCTAGACAAATAATACGATCCTCCGCGCTGTTCTCGCCGGGACCTACTGTTTTTGTTGTTCCGCCGATCAAAGGGACCGAAAGATTGTGCTTTTGGATTGTCGTTGGAGAAGCTTTGCCTTTAGCGAATGATTTATTAAAATTATAGTTCTTGGCATTTATTTCGCTACCTCACTTTGATTTTGAAGGGATCACACAGAGCTTTTGTCCCCGCGTTATCCATAAAAACTTTAATGGGATGGGATTGCCATTGGGAACGAAAAGCTATAGTCTTTTCTTCATCTCAGTGGAGCACTGTCTCAACTAGCTTTTATCTACACGTTATATTATTTTAATAAATAATATGTTCGCTTCAGTATGAGCAGTCGCCGAAAGGCGAACCCAACCCGCGTACTCGAAGACAACGAGCAGCGCATCCCGGATACTTTCATTTCCGAACCAGAAAATAAGGTTGTGTGAATTTTCGGTATAATTATAATTCTTTTTTGTAGACACCATCAGTAGAAGCCAACGACAGCTCAGAAATGTTGGAGGATTATCACACAAAGCCTACGCAACTAGAGATTCCACCGGTTAGTCGCTACCACAACTCTTATTTTATACCGTAGTCAAAATCTACTAATTATGGCTCTAATTTGTTTATGCAGCTCAGATACATCTGGTACTAACTGGGCTTTTGCCAAAATACGCGCACGCTCACCTTAGCAAGTTGCCGATTTGTTTATTGGGATCAAGGGATGTGCCGATGAGGGTTGGTAGTCAAAGATCGGCACATGTGGCCAGGGGGAAGGGTGAAGTTTTGATCGGCATCCGGTCGGTGCTTACATGTGTTGACCTCGGTTAGGTTAGATACATTTTTGTTTATACGTATCCTGCGCGGGAGTCTTTAATTCTCGAGGATACTGTAGATTTCTCTGGATTGCCATATGGTAATGGGCGTGGCTAGGCAAAACTTGGATGTTGGGTTGATTCTCATTCATTAAGTTTACCAAAAGCCGCTTTTGAAAGCCTTATGCGTTTATTTTTCTTGTCCTATACTGTGCTTCCTAAAGAAGAGTTTCATTCTAGGTATCAATTGACAAATCTTCACCTTCACCTGGGAACGACAACGTTTCAATGAAGAGCTCAGCTTCCAGTGTCTCCGAGCATACCAAGTATACCTTTTTTACTTACCTTATTTCTCATTCTCATTCCATCCATCCCCGACTTTATTTTAGACAATATACCTTTCCTCGCCACATTGGCGTCTACTCACATCCCCCGTTCACAATGCCTTTATCCTCTCCCTATTTCGCGCCTGACTTCACCCCTTGTAATCACCCCCACGGTACTACGTAGTCCTGGCCAAAGGCACGAAGGGCACCTCCATCCTGCCACACAACGAATTGTGGGCCTTTGTTTTTGGAAAACGGGCCGGGGTGGCTGTTTCCTCTCATCCACACCGGCCCAATGAGGATCTTTGCATTGGCCGGCCAGGCCTGAAGAACATTGACACAAAGAGTGCCCTTTAGCCGCCCGGGCATACTGTAGAATCGCATTGCCAATTCGGGACATGTGAGAGCATCGATAATACGAGAATGACGGCCCGGCTATTCTGCTCCCATCAAACTTTTGTCTGGTTGAATGGGGGCCGCTTTCAGAGCAGTGGCTCCCATCGGAATTTCCATGTAAAAGCCGCGGGAGGGGGCTTTTGTTTGTGTTTGACAAGTAGGGGGAGGGGGTATTTGATGGTTCATATTGTATTAATTGGAATGGATGAATCGGTGGTATTTAGAGAGAGGTAAGGAGCAGAAATTACATATATTTTATGCTTATAATATAAGGAAAATGAAAATTAAAAAATCGCTATACCAAGCTTTAGACTAACATAATTTTTGCGCCTACGTTCGTTTTCCCGTTTTTAAAATACCGTAATTTAGTCATCCTTTGGGATGCTGTAAATGGCCGATTTTTTTTAATACCGTAATTTACCCATGTCCATTACCGTACCCATTACCCCCAGATACCCCATTGTTTTTCTCTACATTTCTTATATGTCCTTCATCAAAGCACCCTTGTCCCCTGACACAATCCTGGGAAACACCTATGTTTTACCCGCAAAAAACCCCAGCCATCAACAAAAACGGGCAATCCGCACAAAGGCCCCCAACGCGCCACTCCCCGCGCTCCCAGGCCCCAACCTCCCGCAAAAGCGCTTTGACCTAACCGCTGTTCGACCGCCAAATTTAGCTCGAACTTTTCAGACGTTCCCAGTTGTTGGCCCCTCTCTCCCAGCTACCTCTTATTTTTACACTTGACCTCCCCGGGAATTAGGGAAGGCGATAACGGGGATGGAATTGGGCTCTTTCGGGCTTTGGCGGGGGAGATCCCTTCTTCTTCGTTGTCCCAGCGGTCAGTGCTGATAGTGGGACAAGTGCTTGGCACACCGTGGGCCCGAGGCTAGTACTTTTTCGGCCTTTTGGACAATGGGCTTCTTCGGGTTTTGCAGTGGCTGCCCGTTGCTGTTAAAAGTGACAGGGTAGCTTCGGGAATTTTGGGTCTTTTTTTCTCGTTTGTGAAATTAAAAGCGTAGTAAACCGTATTTTCTCTAATAACAGCCCGCTTTCCTTCGATAAAACTTCCGTTTCAGGGTGTTCAAAAATTAGGGACGCCTCCTTCACTGGAAAAATGTTTAAGATTTGCATATATGCTTAAAAAGCTTGCTTAAAAAGTGGTTAATGTTCTTGGTTTGGATTTGCCCCAGCAAAATGAGTATGCTTAAGCTAATTTAAGCGATAAAAACAACGAATATAGCCAAAAGGAGTGAAATTCTACAAACGATTTCTCCAATTTCTGCCGATCAAATTTATAAACCATTTTTTTAACAAAATACCCTTATTAGGGTGAGAGAGAAAAATAAAAAATCTGGGCTTCTAATAGCGAAAAGACGGTATCTTCTAACAGGCGATTTTAAAGACTCATAAGACGCGTTCAAGCTCCCAAATATGCAAATTTTCCTTAAGAGATCTTTATTGACGACAATTTGGTTATACTATAAGAAAAATCCTACCCCTGACATGACCCTTAATTATTACCGGACCAATCACTAACTAATAAAGCCAAGCGATAACACAAGAAGCGCACCGCGACGCGAAGCACTTAGGCTGTTATGGCTTTAGCCGACCCCCCTCCCCCTGGTCGGCGGTGGATTTGCATATGCGATGGCCGGGGCGCTTGGCCCGCGCATCCCTAACAAAGTTAATTAGGGTGCCTTGAAGAGATGTCGAGACATAGACCCCCCTGATCGTCCGGCAGCCATTGTTCCGCCCCTGGCATCATCCATTTACCGCTGCCACCGCGGCTTGGTGGGCTTTGATTTGACGTCTGGAGCTCTAGGATACTGTATTTCCTCTAATATAAAAGCCCAATGTGTTTTTATTTTATAAACTTTATTACGGGGTTTAGATTTTTCCAATCTACCAAAATCTATAGCACGTAAAATTGATCTATTTTGAACAATTCAATAGGTACTTCCGTATTTCCAACTTTAGCCTAAAAACCTAAGTTATCTGTTAATCTGAGAATAATGTAGACAAAATTAGTTTTCAAACTTTTTGAGCTTTAATAAGACCTTAAGTGATTGACTGGGATGGGGACTGGGATCGACAAATACGCTAACATTTAAATTTGTTTTTTTTTAAGCTCAATCCGAGACTACTAAATATATCAAGATCGCCACTGCCCTTTGACGTTTACCTTTTGATAAACCTCGCCTCTTTGTCCTGTTCCCCAATCATTCAAAGCTTGACCCCCACAATTGTTGACAGCCGCCGCCACGTTGGGTCTCTAAAAACATTTTCCGGCTCCCTAGGCTTTTACTCCCTTACACTTTTTATTGTTGATTATCGTGGGGTTTTTTCAGCACTTCGGCGACGACGACGGGTGTTGAGTACCCGGATATATTGGCGCAGAGTGATCAGGGGTGCACGGCGTTGATTGACGGCGGTACGATTCGGGAGGTACTGTATTTTCATTGATTCTCAGCCTGTAATTTTAGCATCTCTCCCAATTCGACAATCAGACGCAAAAATTCGACTTCATTGATGATATTATCAAACAGGTAATTTTTTAGATAATTTTCCTAACTGCCCAACTCCGTAAAAGTACGATCTCTAAGACAATGGTGTTTCAATATAGCAGTGATGGGTGAGATGTTGAGCCCTTATCTAGCAAGCAGCTGCCAGGAACGGTCAAGCGCGGTGGTCATTCCTAAAGGGAAGGGGACATTGTCTCAGGCCGTTTCTGATAAGCCTCGCCCCCACCCGCCTCAAAAGCAAATAAGGCTTTGTTTAAAATTTTCTATACTACAAAATGACTGGAGGGGGGAGGGGTTGGGTAGGTGATTTTCAGGTGGGCCGGGGTGGCGGAATATTGTAGAGGAGCCGGGTCCCCTGGGTAGTAGCGTCACCCGATTTTTGTAGCCGGGGTCCCTGGGCCTTTTAGAATTTTTGTGGCACTTATTTTTTGAGCATTTCCTTACTCGGTCTAGTATATTACTTGATCTAACCTTAAGTCAAATTTAATTGAAGTTTTTGAATTAATTTCAGATTAAGTAAAAAATTTTTTGGGACTTTCTGGAGGGTACCTTCACCCTCAATGTATTTTACATGCTTTAGTTTTCTTAGTTTAAATAACTTTAACCAGTTTTAATTAATTTTAGCTGAACGCACTGAAAGAACGGATTGGTCGCGAGGAACGCCAGAAAGTTGAGGCGCACGTCGAACAGAAGGAGGAGCCGGAAGAGAAGGTGGGTCTCCTCTTGTGTCGGAGAGGGGTCCGTGGGTTCCTATTGCGTGGATAATGGTGCGCCCCGCTTTGTAGCCGGCTCGAATAGGATCCGAAAGCTTCATTAGTCTCCAATATGGGGGAGGGGTGAAAGTCGAGTAGAGAGGCGCCAGATTCTTGGATCGAAACATTGAATAATGGGATATTGTTTTAGGGGGGCTTTTATCTGGGGGTGTTGAACCATGTAAATGGATGTGTAGTGTGAATATTCAGATTAAAGGTTTTGGGAAAATCGTTAGGATTTACTCTTCTCAATACATAAATTTTTAATAATAGAAGTTAACACTGTTTTGAGATAGCATAACAGATTTTCAAAAATTAGAATCTCGAGTTTTGATAATGTCGGATAAATTTTAGAGTTCCGGGGAATCGTAGCTCTATCCCCGGAACTAGCCTATGGAAATTCTGAATCTTAAACCTAACCTCACTAAAATTCAAGATACTGATCAATTAATATTATTAAAAATTAATGGATTCCGAAAATTGCCTCTATTTTTGCACTCCGTAAAGCTATATTACTTCCATTATTAGTTACCCATCTATCTCATCCTCATAACTAAAGCAAGCAATCAGTACGACCAAATTTTATGCTGCCCTATAGCCGCTGCCCCTCCCCCCGCAACCGGATGACGCGCTTCAGCGCAACAAATAACCAAGACCCGAATACATTATCCCCAGCATTCCATTACCTGATCCTCAGCGTTTTTGGTTTGTTTCGGCGAATCGTTCAGTTGAATTCTCATCCTTTCAACTCAGTAATATGTTGCCACGCTTCTCTCGCAATTGCATTCACTAATATTGCTTATGACTCGTTGACGTTGGGGTCGAAATCCGTAGATAATCGAGGGAGGGGATGATGACCCGGTTGGGGGTGGGGGGCGAATGGCCTAGATTATCCCCCTCGCAGAAAATACCAAAGTATCGCAAGTACCCCCTTCGAGCGTCAATATAGTCACCTTTCTACGGAGGGGAAGGCCTTCCTAGGAATCTACTCGGATCAAGCATGTAATAATCTCGGGTTGTGGGTCGTATATAAGGACCCGGACCCGGTTGGTATGTATTCGGACAAGCCAACAACTTGATTCAGAAGATGCAAGTCAACCCGTTGAACGAGCTGCTCCTGCGCCATCAGCTGATGTTGCAGCAGCAGAATCAGCAGCGATTGTTGTCGCAATTTTTGCCGAACTTCCCGATGAATCTGCTACCTGGTAAGGAATTTGATATTCTTGATATTCGAATGCAACAAAAACACCCAAAAACTCTTCATGGCAGCTTTTAACGATTTATCCGTGCCCTGTCTAGCCGATGTGGTGCCCTTTTTGACAAAGGGATCCCCCAATCCATCCATACCGCACATCAAAAGGCCGACCCCGGCCAGATGGGTGGTGTAGAAGAAGGAAAGGGGGGACCAGCCGCCAGGGAGAAGCCACCAATTAGCACAATTGCCCTCCGGAAGTTCTCTAATGCGAGCCGCGAGTGACTAGGGGAAATGGCTCATCCTCAGTCTAGCCATCCCTGCATACATTACCTTTCAACCTCGGGGCCAAGATATAAGGACAAAGTCCAAGCGAGAAAAACGTGACGCGAATATAACTAAATGTCTCCAGAGCTCCCCGGCCTCCCGATGAACTACGAGCAGCTGTTCAATCAAACGATGCTCGGTGCTGCTCAGAATCCCTTCCAGCAGAATCTCCTCTCCGCCCTCAGTGCCGCCACGAAGAACGTGAAGCTGCCTGAGAAGCAGCCCGATGGGCCGTTGAATTTGAGCAAGGTAGTTCCTGAGGTGGAACTGTATGGAATATTTTTCAGGCACGAATTGATGCAAAGCCTTCAATGTTCCCGGTGACTGCGTCTCCTCTCCCTTCCTCACCGATCTCCAACCCGGCTGCAAATCTTCTGGCCAACCTGCCCTTTTCGTTGAACCCGAACTTTGGAGCTGATCGTAAGTATCCAACGCTCAGGCAAAATCCACTTGTTAATAGCCATCAAACTTTGCTAAATCCTAAATTCCAGCCTTCCCCGCGCATTCTCCTGGTAGTTCTGGGAAGAGCACCCCTGGCGGTGGGAGCACACATTCCGGTGAAGCATCCGGTCAGGGAGCGACGCCTCAGCGTCAACAGGTAATTTTAACTCGCAATTTTTTACGTTATGATCATTTTTAGGCTCGCTCTCCTAATCATATCAAGCGTCCGATGAACGCCTTCATGGTGTGGGCCCGGGATGAACGGCGGAAGATCCTAAAAGCCTGTCCTGATATGCACAACTCGAATATCTCGAAGATCCTTGGGAGCCGCTGGAAGGCCATGTCAAACGCCGAGAAGCAGCCGTACTACGAGGAGCAGTCGCGGTTGAGCAAGTTGCATATGGAGCAGCACCCGGACTATCGTTATCGGTGAGAGTTTTAGATTTAAATTAAATATTTTAATTCCAGTCCTCGCCCAAAGCGTACGTGTATGGTTGACGGGAAGAAAGTGCGCATTAATGACTACAAGAACATGCTAAAGCCCCCGAAGGACACGAAGCAGCCAAGCCAATGGGGTGATGATGTCGGAGCCGCATTGGCCAATGGTGAGTTTCAAAACTTCATCATGGCATGCTACAGCAGCCACCAGTCAGCACGGCTATAATCCCTCTCTTCTAGGCTCTCCGCCTCAGCTCGATTTCTCCGGCCTTTCCGGCGCCGCCCTCCTTGCCGATCTGGCCCACCACCACCATTCCCATCTCCTCCAAACTGCTGAATAGATCTACTATAATTTTTTGGATATTATTGTTTTATTTTCATTGTACTTCCACTCCAGTGCATTTATCCCAATACAAAAATTCCATTCCCCTGCCGCAGGGACCTCCTCTTCAAAGCATTCGACAAAATATTGTTTTTTTTCTTGATTTTGTGTGTTTTTCTGGCTTTAGCATGAGTATTCTCGTTAGTTGCTTCTTCACGTTTATGTGTGTTTGTATATTTTGTGCAATTCGAGACGCACTTACTTGTACGATTCTTTCTCGTCCGCCCCCGACAAAATAAGCTTTGAAGACACCCGTCCTGAATTATCAACGGTGTCAAACCGTGTCCTATACAAAAATGGTTCCTATTTCCCCCCTGTCTCGCATTTCCCGACCCCCGATTCTGATTGCATCTGCATATCTCATCTTTAAAACGACGTCACAGATTCCCCCCAATCATCCCCTACATAACTCCGAGTAAATTCCAGAGCTAGTCTTACTCAATTTTCCCCACCTGGTTTCCTGGAATCCTCTCATTAACGTATCAAATTAATGAAATATAATAAAAATTTTGTATACTACGTTAACTTACTTTATTACGGACGGATAGAACACGAAATCGACCAAATTACGCACCGCAAAATGATACAACAAACCAAAAAAGACCCTGTAAAAATGGCAGGAGAAGGATCACTAATTCTATGTATTGGATATGTAAAGAAGCTTTGTAAATTTCAATTTTTATCGCGAAAGGACTAAAAGCCGACCACTTATTTGCATCTCAGCGGTATAAATCACAGTTTCCATTCTACAAAATTGTATGTATCAAATGACAAAAAAATATTTTTCATGTAAATTGCTACTAGGTTAATACAAAAGAGAACAAGATTTTCTTTTGTATTGATCTAGTAGCAATTTGCACAAAAAATATTGAAAAGAACCGGAAAAACGATAATCACCGGAATACGATCGATACGCGCATGGGCGGAAGGATAAGAATGAAAAGACACATCCCGGCGGAGCAACAAAGCTGAAAAATATTGTGATTAGCTTTTTGGCTACTCAAATCTTTTAATACTTAAATTAATAATTGCCACAAAGTTTTAAGCAACTTGTCTGATCGGGAAGAACTTACTTTTGGAGGCTACGTATCGGCTTTAAGAAGGGGGAACCCCACGCGCCATCCACCCAGCCACATCTTCAAGAATGTAATCCGGAACAAAGGTCCTGAAGAATGCATTTTCCGCCTCCAGCCGCTGCTCCTTCTCCTTCAGTTCCTTAATAGTCTTCTTGTATCCGGTGATTTGTTGAGTAACAATATAATCGACATGATGCTTGACGAGATCGATAGCTTCCCGCACGTGTTGGTTTAATGGTTCATCCGCCGATTCGTTTGTAGATTCTGGCAGCTGCTCGGGGGGTGGAGTAGGGTCATTAGGCGTTTGCGAAATGCAACTTTCTTCTTCGACGTTCTTTGATGATACAGGGCTTTTCAAGGATGCAGGCTTTGGGGGTACGGTAGGACGTGGATCAGATTTAACAGGAATAGTTGGCTCTTTGCTAGTGGAGCTCTGCGCCGCGGGTGCTTCAACTTGTTCTGAATTTGGGCTAGGAACTGCTACCTGTGTTGATTCGGATAGTTGTGAAACAGAATATGATTCATATCTCTTGCGACGAATTCCATATATGGGTTGCGATTCCTCCACAGGCGCCGAGAATTGGCGAATCCGGCTTGATACCAGGCCACCTATTTTTCTGTTCTCTTGCTCCACAGTAACTGGTTCCTCCGTAGCTACCGTTGTAGCGAGTGACGGCTCCGGATTCAAGTTAGAAATTGACCTCTCCGGTTCAACCGCACGATCCGATGTTACAATATTCTCAGGCTCAACTTCCAACTCTTCCTCCTGCTCATCAGTTGATTCATGAATAGTGTTCGAAATAATAGTTAGTGTTGGGGTTGGGATAGAATTTTGGCGCAAGGATAGTCGTTTGACGGCGGGAATTTCAAATGGAACAGGACTCGAAGTTTGGGATGGAGGTTGGGACCCGCTATCTGTTCTAATAAAACTTTTCCGGATGATGACGTGGGCAGGGAGCTCGAGCTCCTCCTCATCATCGTCATCGTCATCATCAATAGGTTCCACAGGAATATTTGAAATGATAGTTAATGTAGAAGAGGTGCCAGTCGGTTTTCCGCTGCTATTTGAACGGTCAAGCGCATTCGACGAACAGGTGGAGCCCAAGGGCTGCCCGGACGGTCCGGTAATACTGGCTTGTTCCAGAATAGACTCCACTTTCTCGGGAATCGGGGTGGGGTTCCAGAGGTCTGGCATGGCCTCTAGGGCCAGCACATTTTCGCGAATTTCGAACGGGGTTGATGATAATTCATGGAAATCTGTGCAGTTCCACCTGCCTCTTTTGAAGTTTGCAGGGACGAATACTCTGGTGAAGCGGGAGACTTTTCTTTCCCGTGGTGTGGTTGGGGTTGCGTTTTCCTGCGGTGCTTCTTGGCTCATCTAAAATAGTGTTCTTTTAATTATATAGCTAAATGACTAAAAATAATAAAGTTTTTATAGCTTATAAGCGACCAAAACGTAATTTAGAAATCTAATTATCGCTTAATTTTCTAACTCAAGAAACTCAAGGTATTTAAAGAATGCTAGGCAAGAATTCCTAAAAAAATAAACAATAAAAAAATAATAAATTGTTGCTAAAAAATGCCGAAAGCTTCTTGCGCGACACACAATCGATACAAGGTAGAATAAATGTGGAATATCTAAGCGGCATTGAGCACCCGCAATGAAAATCAGGTCCCATATTGGAAAATAATATGATGAATCAGCGTCGAGATGGCCTTCTCCTGTCTGAATCTCTAATGGATATCGGCGTCTTGTCTAGGTGCGGGGCGACCTGTGTTTTGTTTTGATTTTACAGCAGATAGACCGCCGCGACGGCAGCGGTGCTTTTGCTCGTCGCGTTATGGAATTGATGTATTTTCAGAAATTCATAGCGCAAAGGTGCATGGTTGATGTTGTTTCGGTAAATGTGTAGAGTCTGGGAAGATGTGCGCAAGGCACTTTGTGAGTCTGATCTGCCTCATCTATTTTGAATTTATTTTCATTTATCTTCAACTTTATTTCGATTTTCCTGAAAGTAGGCAAATTATAATTCTTTTGTTTCGGACTAATATGTAAAATACGCGCATTTCTATAGCTATACATATTTTGACTTCCCGTTCCCTCTTGCGCATCTTATTATACGTCGTATCTATGATTTTATGTTATATGCTTTCATATGTTTCTAGATGTTTATGTTTTTATTTGTTTTTTAAAATATGCTTTTATATGTTTTTATATTTATTTATACATGTACGTCTCTATACGTCCTTTGCATTTTTGCATGACGGAAAAGTTTTGGAACCGCGATATTTGGCATTTCCGGGAACGAGAGCGACATTTTTTGAGCATTTTTACTAACAACAACTCCCGCTAGTCTTTCTTGTGGTTCAATTTTTTCTTTTACAGGTGTGTCTTTGTCCTTTAAGTCGAATATTTATAGAAAACGTCTTCACGGAAATGATCAAACTGTGCAAGCACTCGAGAATCACAACTATCGCCACGAGCAAAGTGACTAAAATTGGGGGTGGTAGGCAATAAATAGACAATGCAGTCAATTCGGGTCTAAAATCAAGGCAAAAATTCATTATGGCTAAAATATTTTGTGGGGGGGGGGGCAGTTGCGGGTAAATTGCTGTGGAGGGAAGGACCGGCCCGTAAGGGAACTGAAGCTGGTGGTTACGGTAGTGGAGGCCATTGGGCCAAAATAATAATCATAAAGACTGGATAGTAAGTGAAAGTTGAAAAATTGAAAGCGTTGAAGTGAGCTTGTAAAAAGCGATGAGGGTGAGATCATGGAGACAAAGCCCGGAAGCGCGGGGGTACTAAAATGCTGGTATCAATTGAACGAGGTTGGAGCAGGAGGTGGAGGATGGGATTTAGCGATTCAAAACCATTGCTGCGAAGAAAAGACACAAGCAAGAGAAGGCAGTGGCAGCTGATGAAGTAGGGCCAGTTCCCCTGAAATAGAATTAGTATAAGTATAAAAATGTATTTCCTATTAACTTTAAGCTTTAAAGCTTACTGTTCTTGTGTAGCAGACCATTCTTCATATTTATAAGGTTCCTCAATGATATCCTGTACTCCAGTTGGCATCTCGTCGACCAAATGGATTTTGTATCCCATATTGTAGGTAGCGTATGACTAAAAATCGATAATAGAGTGTACATGGACCTTTTTAAACAAAAAAATGATTAATCAACGCTTACCTGGAAATACACCGTGCTTGGCATATCGTCTGTAGGAGTAAATTCAAACACCTCAGGCTCCTTATCCGTCTCGCATTTCAGAGTTAGAGACCTAAGAAACATTTAATGACCAGGTCGTTTGAACTTACTTTCTGAAGCTGATGAACGAGTCGAATTTCGTTTCGTCAACGGTATCATCTGACGTCCAGACGCAAAGTCGTCCGACGTGCTGATCCGGATTGGCTCCGGTGAAGAATTGGATTTGCTAAATCAGCCATCTATATAACCCAGAGTCTAAATTACCGTCTTCTCCTCTTTGCTCAATTTTCCATAACCACCGTACTGATCGTCGGAGATGTAGAGTGGGTTGTAGAAATCATTTGTAGACTTGTCGTCTCCTCCTTCCACACTAAAGCATTTTACTATAACCAAATTACTCGAATTTAACTCACATAAAGGTGTATGTGATTCCCTTCTTCAGGTAAAGCTCGGCCAAATAGCCGTTGACGTACCACACGTATTTTGCAGGACGAGCACCAGCCATTGCCTAAATAATCAGTATAATAATGATCAGTATTACTCTTGGTACCAATATTTAGTTAACGAAAGCTTTTCTTACTTGATATCCTTTCTTTCCACCGGGGAGTCCGAGCTGGAAGGTGAAGTTCCTCCGCTGGTCATTTCCAAGTAATCGAGTGACCGGCCAGGCGTTGGCATCGATTTCAAGTTCGGCAAACTAAAATGTTTTTGTTTATCGGTTGGAAAATCTTAACAATTCTGGTTTGATCGCAGAAATCATGGGGTGAGATACATGTACAAAATCGGAAACAGGTGTCAATCAGAAAACACGCGGTTCCGGTTTTGATAAAGCGCCCGGTTTGAGGGATTAATATTTGAAAACTTACCCTCTTTTGTGGAGGAACATACGGCGGAATACGGGCAGAAATGTTGAAAATATCGACATGTCCAAAGTCGACACGGAATTTGTAGCAATAGATGGATAGCCAGTCAATATCGAGAACATCGTAGTCTTCGGGGAGGTCAATGACGAGATCTTGTCCACCTCGGTATCGCTCATTCATAGCGGCAATTCTGAAAAATCCAAAATTATACAATTTAAAATGCATTCCAAATTTTCTTTCTCATACAATACTTACATTATACTAGCTACCAGGAAATGCCTAACCCAATTCCGAATCTCCCGCTTCCGCACTGGCAATTTTATATTTGGAAGCGGAATAAATCCGAATAATGTCTGCATGATAGGAAATATCCTATAGAATAGCAGGGGGAATGTCGAGAAGCCGGAGGGATTGCCAGTTTTTGGTGGTCATGGGCAATAGGGGCGATTTGGGGCGGTATTCCCCCACAGCTGATAGAGCCTCTTCCCTTCACGTGAGTACCACCACACAAAAGAGAGCAATACAGAAGAGAGGGAGAGAAAGAGGGGTGACCAACGAAACTATTGGACAGGAGGTGAGACCCCCTTTTTGCTCTCTGGGTTCAACCCGGTTGATCTAGGCTTATTTCGTAAGGGTTCGTGCGGGATTGGAACAATTCAAAGGCCCGGAATTTTGAAGTTTTAATGAAATGAAATTTTATGCTTATTCAGAAACTTCACTTTTGGGCAGTTGGAAAAGCTAAAAAACCTAAGCCTAAGCCTATGACTAAGTCTAAGTCTAAGCCTAAGTTTACTTCCTATGTGTATTTGCAGGCAAAAACCTAGCTAGCTATCCACATGTGCTCCCCGTGCACCCATCCATTCGTTGACCGGTGGTCTGATCGGGGGGTCCCCCATTTATCCAAGGCTTTTCGGCGCTTCTTCGCGTTGCCAATCGCCTCACGAACACTCCCCTCTTCTCTGTCCAAACGGCCAAATTCCAAGGAACGAATTGCGAATGCAAGCAATGATAAGGTTAGCAAAAAAATCGGACGATTGGGTCAGGAGTTGAGCAGTAGAAAATAGGTAATTAGCTTCAGTTCTTCTTTAACGCGGATTTCAACTAGCTTTAAGCTGTATCCAAATGCGCTCCTTAAATAACTATAAACACTTACTGGTCAGGAGTATCACGTCCTCGAATTGGTACTTTCACGCCAGCGTCGTTCACAATGTTAGCACCCTTTCCAACGAAGAAGTAGCCATCTAAAATTAGATAAATAAATAGATCAGATAAATAACCTATTTCTACTAACTCTCTCTCTCTTTCTCACTCGCTCTCTCTCTCTCTCTCTCTCTTATTCTCCAATTTTAATTTCCTTCCTGCAAATCCCAAATGCTTTAGCGTTGCGTCTAAGTTTAGCCTTGGAAATAATCCAAACCCGGAAAAACAACCCCTTCCATCATCCCGGATCGCAACCCCGGGGTTTTGGCATGATAAGGCGCTATCGACAGTCAAGTGGACGCTTCCGGATAATTTATAACCCCAATCAACACTTTTTGCGAACCACCGAATGGGAGGCGGTCAACAGTAACACTCACCGGGGGCTTTGTCTCCATCGAATGTAAAGCCAAAGACTTTGATCGTGCGCCGATCAACGACCAAGATCGGACCGGAAGCGACAGAGTAGCGGGAGCCCTAATAATAACTATATAAGAAGCTTGATCATGTGGCTCACCTTAAGTTCGCCAGCCAAGAACTGCGCCTTTGGGACTTGAACGTTCTCCGGGATAATGATGGTTCCATAGTTTTGCTAGAGGCAAAGAAATTCACTTAAAAACAGATTTTGGTACCTCAGCTTTCGGGGAGTAGATGGAGAAGCTCTCGAACTCGCTGATCTTGTGCAGACGGGGCAGAAGTAGAACGACTCGGGCTGCGTTTTTGTATTCGCCGATGGGCGCAATTCTAAATAAGGACACTAAGAAAAGTTACAGAGATATACCCGAACTCAAAGGTTGGTAGTTTGACTCCATCTTGGGATGGGGTGTCTTGCTTGTCCAGCCAGAAATAGACATCTAAAAGTAGTAGGTTAATGTTGTCGTGACAATTGATGAAAAAAATATACATTTTTAAGTGAAAGGTCCGTTATCAAATATTTAAAAATTTTTATTCGTATTTAAACCTGGTTTACACAATATTTAAGAATATTTAAAAACTTCGTTTAGAATTACAAATTCAAATAATTAAAGGTTTTTACGTAGCTTTATATAAGTTTGATATTTGCTTCTTTTAAATACGTTCAACATTTATCTATCCCCTGCATCCCTCCTCCACCGCCAAAACCTGACATCCCCTCCTCACAAGGTGCGGTACCAATTATAGGTCTCGGGCAATTTAGGCTTTGGGGGTGACCAGTGGGGTAGGGTGTTAAGAAGGTAGAAGGTTTCCGCCCCTTTGTATGCACATAATCGACACACTGGACTGACCCTCGACGGCACCTCGACCATGTATGGCACCTTTAATGAGGGCCGGGCACTACCTCACCGGCCAATCATAATGCTTACCTGGGGTCTTGCCCGTGTAGGTAAAGTTGACGAGTTGGAGGGCCGTGTCGTTGACGACATAAAGCTGCAGGTGGATTGTTATTGGGAGATTCGGGTGCTTCGAACCTTTCCGGAGACCGAACCGTCAGCTTGGTTGCTGAATTCTCCGAGGTAGACGCCAAAGTCCGGATCGAAAGAGTTTAATTCGGAGTCGCCTTCGATTGGAGCGGCTGGAATAATTTTTATAGGATTATGTAGCATTAATTTCGGCCTATTTCCACTAACTTCCAATAAATGTCCACAAATGTCTAGCTCAACCAGTTTCTCTCTCACTCACTCTCTCTCTCGCTCTCTCGCTCTCTCTCACTCTCTCTCTTATTTTCTTCCGCTTTTTCGACCTCCCATAAGCCAAGTGGGACATGGGAACCCTTCCAAATCGCCTTACGATGGTTTCAACCCCGGCCGCCCAATCAAAATACGGCTCATAAACACCAAATCACGCACACCCACACACCCACGGGAATGCAATGCTAAAACCCCCTCCTCCTCTTTTCCTTTCGCAAGGTTCGGAGATGAGTCTCATTTCGGGGGTTGATCGGCCATTCAAAAAAACATGTGCAACCGGGCCCGTAATTCTGTAACCTTGAGATGGTGAACCCCCGAAAACTCACCGTGCGCTGCACAAAAAAGTAGCAATGAGATGAGTAGTGCCCTCATTTTCCTGGAAACGATAGGTTAGATAATAGCTTTGGATGGAAAATATCAATCAATTGAAGACATGAAAAATTGATAAAAGACCGTATTAAATAGTATTAGAAAAATAGCGAGGCGATTTGTGAAACAGGCTGAGTCAACGTCCTCCAACGGCGGTTCCAAATGGACGAGATCTCTCGTCGAGATAGCACAAAATACCCCAACCGACCGGCTTCCGTCCAAAAACGGGCAGAAATGAAGGCGGTGGAGAGGGAGGCGTGCACTGGCTCACTCAAAAATCAAATGCCACAGCTCGTTTTTGGAGATATTTGCGCGGTAAACTCGTAATGAGTCAGATTGAGTGTCCCGAAAAAACCAAGGCAACGTGGATACAAAAATATCTGGACAAGACGGCAGCACTGCAATGCAAATTGTGTATATAATTGTAGGTTTAAAAGATACCAAACTTTTCTATACGCAGAAGCGCAATAAACCGGACACGGTGACGCTGAAATGCAGCGAGGAAAAATTACACGAAAATTTCAGGATTTCAACTTTGAATGGCTATTGACTAGTCAAGATGCACTAAAAAGCTCCAAAAAGCTTTCGAGACAATGTAAATTATGCGTGCGAATTGGCTTAAACAAATTTTGAATTGCAATTCATATTGGACAGAGCGTGAATAAATCGGCAGAAGCGATCGATACAAAACTGTCCGAACCCATTTTTTTTTGTTTTTGAATAGGCAGATGGATGGAGAAGATGAACAAGAGGGACGTTAAGTGAAGCCTTGCGCAACTTAGGGTCCCCCGAATGGGCCCCAGGGGCTCGCGTTCCCCTTACCGGCCCCTTCAGAAAGCGCGCAGATGGGGGAGGGCCTCAAATTTCGGTGCTCAAAAGATTGGGCCAAACAGGCTGGGAGCACCCTTTCAAAAGCTAGCTTGTGAATCAGAACTTCTTCTGGGTTGTTCTTGTGTCTGGAATTGGGAGGGAAGGAATTTGGATAAGTACGATCTGTTTCCGCAGTGGATTTAATTTGAATATCAAGTTTTTGGGCGCTCTCGGGAAAGCAAAGTTTTTTTAGTGAAACCCGTATTTAAATTTTTTCCAACATATAGAAGTAATTCTGATAGAGATTTTAGTAGATTCCAATTACGGAATTTTTTGGACTTGGAACTACATTGGTACATCTTACAAAACGTGAACTTTTAGAGCGGATTTCGTGGATTTTTTAATAAAAAAATTCATACTTCCAAATTACTGTATATTTGTAGTAGGGTTTTCTATATTAAAACAGTTCAACTTAAGTTCAGTTATACTTGAGGTAAATTTTATAAAGATAATTTGCAGCAGAACAGCAAGCAAATGATCAACCTGCTCTGCCAGCTACAACCTGCCCCTCCCCCAAATCCTGCCAGCCGATGACGACCAATTAATCAAGACGTCCCCCAATTTCCCGGAAATTAA
The DNA here is from genome assembly GCA_038088335.1 of Mesorhabditis sp. LJ9110. Taxonomy (NCBI): domain Eukaryota; kingdom Metazoa; phylum Nematoda; class Chromadorea; order Rhabditida; family Rhabditidae; genus Mesorhabditis; species Mesorhabditis sp. LJ9110. The sequence continues at coordinate 592,773 of JBBGBA010000048.1, read as the reverse complement.
CTTCGAATTACCCAGCTAGAGTCCCCCCTCACCACACGGTTAATGGGCCAGTCAGCGCCTCAAAATTTCGACTTGTGACCATATGGCGTGGCCGGTGACAAGTGCCTACGGGGGGGGGGGATGGGGAGGGGGATGAGCGGGGAAATGGGCCGTTCTGTCACGGTGGTACGGTGATAGATCGGGGGGTACTTTATGCAATGGTGGCGATTAGCAAAGAAAATATGGGACTGGCTTATGGGCGAATGGCGCGGCAGTGTGGGAGGATTTGCATTTTATGGGATGAATTGAAGGGCGCGAGGGTGATGGACTGTTTTGTAAGAAAGTAATGGTTTATTTGTAAGCATTTCCATTAAAATATCCCTCGAGCTTTTCTTTTTTAAACACCCAGCAAGCAGATTTGTTAAAAGGAAGGATTATAACTTTGGCTATTTTATCGATTTGCAGGTTAATTTTTAAACTCGATTAAATAAGGGCTTAATTAAGGTATATGCAGTCCCGAGGTATATATCAAATATGCAAATCAGTAGGGCTGGAATTTAATGTGGTGTCGGGAGCATTCCTCGCCCCTGGGAGACAGGTGAAAATGGTGGGCGTGTGTAGAAGAAGGTGGGGGTAGAGAGAGGGTGGTGGTGGGGGTGGTGGAACGGGTGGTATTGGGATAGATGGATAGAAGATGGAGGTTCTGGTTGACTAGCCTATGCGCAGGCCGTTTGATACCGCCCTCTCAATGGCTATGGTGCTCAATATGAAGAGGTCGGCATATTGATAAGGTGGTAAGGGGGTGTTTCTCGGAAGGAATTATGGAAGGATTAGATAGGGTTTATGAAAGTGAATTCTTATTTAAGTAATTAAGAGAGAGAGAGCATACGAGAGAGAGACTACGCGAGAGAGAAAGATAGAATTCTAAGCAATGTTGCCCGCAAAGCATCTGGTGAAAATGAAGCGTTCCAAAACTTTGGTATCAGTAAATGCTACAAATTTAGCATTGGTAGAAAATACCTTTACAAGCCTCTCCAGATGTTAAAAAGATTTTATTAGATATGCAAAAAATCTAGCAAATAGTATGTTAGAAACAACCTTAAAAAAAGGATCTAAAATAGTCACTACCCGTAAAATGTGAACTCCTGCATATTCACTTATATAAAAATTATTTTAAGTCTTATATACTCCATTTCAAGACATTTTACACCTTACCCAATAACCTCACACTTGACTAAACCCACTGGCTCAAAGATACCATCTCCAAATCACCTCTTAGGAACTGCCCCCCATTGCGCAACACACCGACCGTGATACATGGCTCCTTATCCAGCCATGCATCGCTGGGGCCAAGTATTTGAGGTTAGTCCTAATCAGTACTGCCGAATTAAAGGGTGGGCTATAGGGAGGGACTCATGGTGGGTGAGGGGGTAGATACCAGCAACATGATGGATGGCGTGCTATTTCTCGGTCCAGCCCCCTCGAGCCCTATCGGCTCGGAGACCCACCGTAAAGATTCTGACCGACGATAATCCGATGGGGGGAGGGGTGTGGGTCGTATGGGATCGTCCACCCGAGGTGGTACATATTTAGGGTTGGTAGGAATCAGGCTTCCAAAATCGAATTACGGATTAAAATAAAGGGTAAAAGCGTCAGAGAGATAGAGAGCGAGAGAGAGAGAGATCGCAGGAGGTGAGAGAAAAAGTGCGAGATATGGTGAATACCATAAAGGTCATAAAAGTCTCCGACATGCTCACTCTTCCCCAAATGACCTGCAAGCCACATAAACCCCAAAAAAAACGATAATACCGAGTTTGGCTGACCAACTCCAGAACCTTGAAGGAATTGTGAGTCGTCTCAAATTGGGTGCCCATTTTCCGCTCCTTGTCCGCGAGGACGGCTTTTTCCGACCGCCCACTCAGCTGTGGGTCAATTGCCGGTTGCCGCTGCTAGCCACCGCGCAAAAAGCGTCACCTCCACCATCGGCGAAAACAGGGTCAAAGGGCTGCGCGCGAAGCGCTGCCTCTCGTTTCATCTTCTTCGAGTCACACCGCAAACATTTCACTTTTATATGTGGAAATGTAGAAGTAGGGGGATGGGTGGGAAAGTGAGAACTGAGAACTATAGACTTTCCTTCTGATGCGCTTTAAAGGGACGGGCAAGGTACATCGTTAGGTGAGTTTGTTCAAAAGGTAGATTATCAAATACCAAGGGCCAAGAAATTCAGCCGGCGTGCCTTTCCGACCCCTTTAAAATCATAACCAACGCCGACAACCCATAGCCAGCATCAAACATATGAACAAAGCCGGCCCACCAAAAAGGCCCGATGGCCCCCGGGCCCACCAACGGCTATTGGAGATGGCCGAATCAAGGCAAACACTTGTACCGGGCAGCGTGAAATGGTCCAAATATCCTATAGCACCAGCTCTCGCCTCGGATTGGTGCCACCTGAGCAAACGGGGTACCATATGGACACCCCCCAAAAAAGGGCGTAGCGGGGGGACCCCCCTCTACCCCCCCCGAGCTCTCATCTTCATTTTGTACGCCCAAACAGAGCCACAAGGGGCTCGAAAGGGTAGAAAGGTTGTGCAGCTGCGGATGGAAAAGTGGGCCAGGGATTTGGCTGCGCGGCCTTTTTTGGCTTTCTTACACGGCTTTGTGTGAAGGGAAAGTGGAGGGCTGACCGGAAAGGACGAGGTAAAGTGCGTAATTTGTTGTGATTGTTGTTGAAAATAGTAATGCAATGAAAGAGTGATGAAATGGCAGATTCTGGTTCATTATCGGGGGAGGGCTGGGGTTTGCGATTCAGCTTCACCTTCGTAGTAAAAAGACACCAACTATTAGTCTAAGGGTTCTTGCCAATTTTCGATTGCCAAAAATTATTTTTTCGACATTTTTTTGCTTCAATTTTAATTTTTTACCATACAGTTTTTAATGAAAAATGGTTCAAAACGTTATTAATTTTTCTACGGCACGCCTTCTGAAACGAGGAAAAGTTAGCCCTCTCGCCAGTTAACCAGCGCCAAATGTCACAAGTATGCACACTAATGAAAAATAAATATATCCAACCTGAGATTGCCATGAAACCACAATAGATCAAAACCTAACCAAGGCCAAAAAAAAACCCCCCCGAAATGAGCCCCGCAGAAGGACTTTTGAGGCAAGCAGATGCTCGGCGTGTGGCAGTTACAACCAGTGCTGTCGAGTCAAGGAGGGCAATACTTGTATGCTTGTGGTTCTGGTTGGAGGAGGGGTGATAAAGGGGGAAATGAGGGGTGTGGAGGTGTTATGTGGTGTCGAGAGAAGCTCGTTGGTTGCATTATTAACATACGAAAAGTAGGTTTTTTGGCAGAAGTATAGTAACATCTAAAGAGCTGGCATTTGTAAGGCTGATAAAAACTAGTCAAAAGTGAAAGCCAAGACGCCATCAAGCGCAAGTGACACTTCAACTAAAAGCCACAACAATTCTGAGTGGTTCCCCTGAGGCGGCGTTTCATCAAAAAGAGTTGATGGCATCGCGACCGGCGCAGTGGCAAACCGGGAAATTGAGTATGTGGAAACGGAGATGAACATTTATGGGTTAAAGGTAGCTAAAAACCAGGTTTTTTCTTCCTGTATGATCATCGCAATCATGAGATAGAGAATGATTTCTAGTGACTTACTCGTGTTGGTACAAAGCTCCAAATAGACGCCGATGCCCCCACCATCCCATCCCATCCTCCCTAGGGGGGTCAAGCGGCGTGACCCGGCAAACAGTCCCACGCAACCGGGCTAAAGCCAACAACCTATGGGTCCTCCACCAAACCCTAGGGCCGAAAGGGGGGTGATAAAAATTACGATCCATCCGGGTCGCATTCATCCCTCAACCCATCCCACATAAGGGCTCACCGCTTTATGGGCAGCGCGAGAGCCCTTTTGACCCGGGTACGATAAGGGACTGCGCGCTGGTGGGGTAGTGAGGGATGGATAATGCGCTGGGCAAGGGTATAAATTTATATTACTAACTTTTCAGTAGATTGGAACGGTAGGAATTGCATGAAATTGCACGCTCTATCGAATCAGCTATAGGAAATACCTATACTTTTCTCATCTAAGTGCGAGGACCTTGTAAGATAACCTCTACAGCAGAAACTCAAATCGACCCAGTGCAAAAAATCGTAACTTTGAACAAGATTAACCTATCAATTAGCCCTGCCAAACGAAGTCATGAGAATCAATATTAATTGGTTACCGCGTGGAGCGGTTCTTTTTCATCAACATTCCCCAGAAACCCCCATCAATACATCAATCATCCAGGGTTGCCATCTTTGGCCCCACAACGCGTTTTTGTCGGCGGGAGCCGCACTTGACTAACTCCCTGGAGCTCAATTTGTAGGCGATACAATCTATGCGTGAGGGCAATGCCGGGGCGCCTTTACGAATTAGCAGCAATCGTTCAAAGCTTGGGGGATTGAAGATTTGGTTAGGAGATAGTAGGAATGGTGGGTGGGGGGGGGGCATGGTAGTGTGGGCAATTCTTTTAGGGTGACAAATGTGGGAGAAACGAATAGGGTTTTTAGGGTTTCGGGTAAGCTAGAGTGCGAGACAAATTATGGCTGTGAGCATGGGAAAGTTGGTTTTCGAAAGAGGTAACGATTGGAATTGTATGAAAATTGGAGTAAGGTATGGACAGTAAGGCAGAAGGTAGTACAAGCATGAAAAACCTATAAAAAAGACGATGATTAGAGGACTAATCACTCGCGTTGGAACTAAATTGACGAGAGAGAGAGAGATAGAGAGAGAGGGGGAGAGAGCGAAAGTGAGCGGGAGAAATATTTTCTCATCAACAGCGCAAATTCTCAAAATAAACCAATGCTCTCCACATCCCAACCGAAATCGAGCGGCCAGCACAAAGCGTGTTCCCTCAAGAAACTGGAAAGACACAGCCAATAGGGGAGCAGAGGAGCACCAGCCCCGGGGATTGAGTGCGAATAATGCAGCTCTGACATCCCCTCCCCGCCGACAATTGCCGCCACGATTCCAATATGGACAATCGAATTGAGGCTTCACCATCGATCATCAAAATACAGTGATCCTGGGTTGCTTAGGCGCTAAAGAGTGACCGATCTGTCAACACACCGCAGCACCCTTCATCTGGTTCTGACGTCTCCACCCCTTTCCAACAGTCGCTGACCAGTTTTTGTGCTCAGTGGGAGGGTGGTGATTCGGTTGAAAAGGGAGCGCTCAAAGCAGAGCGGGAGGTTCGCGGATTTATGATGGCTTTTCGGGGTTAAGACGGGGGTGCTTTTTCTGGCTGGAGTGTTGGGCGACAAACTTGTTTCGTGCCGAGTTGTGAAGGGGCTGTAAAGGTTTAGAGTCATTCGGGGGGTCACATGGGGTGTAGAAAAAGGGATATGTATGGTTGCTCTAACAAACCATCCTAAATTACACAGAGTCGTCAAAAAACCGTGGCAAAAATTATATTTAAAGTTAAAAATGCGAAAAAAAAGCTTAATTATTTTTCCAATATATTTTTCAGGCGCTTAGATCAATTAAAGTGCTAAAAATTGTTAAACTGGCCAACATTGATCAATCACCAAATTCGATAATTCGACATATCCGAATTTGGAGATTTTGAGGGTAAATATCCTTCATTATCCCCTCCCCCAATAGAAAATCTCTCCAAGGCATTAAGAAAATAAAAATCCCTGTGTTAATATTCGAGGAATTATGGTGGCTTCTGCCATAGCGGTTTATCACTATATTTTCAGGTTCTAGACACCAAAAGGCGATTGCTATGCCGTCCAAACCCGACAACAAGTACCCTAACCCCAAAATCCAGTTACAAAATTAATTGGCCGCGCGCCCGCAGGCGGGATGCGCACCCAAATCTGGCATGCCAATGGCCTACCATCTAGCCTAAGGATGAGGACACACAATCATGTTGTGGCACAACAATCCGCCTAATGCGTGCCCACCAAGTGGCCACCACCAAGAGGGGAATAGGGTCCGATGGGGGAAGTGCTTGGAGCCGTTCAAGCACTCACGCACCAAGCACTCAATCCCGGTGGCGAGACTTGGTCATCATCACCCAGAGATCCACACATCAGGGGCTGTCGATACGCCTTGAGGATCTGCCATGTGATGATTAGGTATAGGGTTCCAGTAGAGGGGCTTATGGGGGGTTTCTTGCACCACTTGAAGTCGCTCGTATAGATTGGAGTGGGTTGGAAAGGGATATATTGGGGTGGGTGTTTTACGGTTATATATTCCAGGAGAATATTGTAAGATTCATAGGTTGTTTGGCATGAATCGCGCCAGAAGAGGGAAAATATAAGGAAAACGTTACCGAGATGACAGGAAAAGCCTACTCTTTGAGGTCGTTGAGATATTTTTCGAGCCAGATCTGAGTTTGGAAAAATAAGAAAAGATAAAATTTGGAGCAGTTGTGCATAGCTGAATAAAATTCGTAATTATCTGTTTAGCATAGTTGTTCTAAGACTGAATATAGGCACTTAAAACAAACACATGTATAACGAAAACGCGTATAAGTCAACCGAAGTGTTGTGAGCCAGATCTTGGTTTTGAAAAGTAAGAAAATATAGCATTTCTTTATCGCCCTTTACGTCCAGATATATCTAAATTCGTAATTATCTGTTAAGAATCGTTGTTGTAAGTCTCAAACGAAGCTAGTTCAATTTTATTTTTCTTCGCCGCATCAAAATATACATCCCCGCCCCCGGGGTGTTGTACAATGGCTAACAACCCCCGATTCAAACAAAGAAACCTCCCCACCAAATTGCAATTCCAGAATAGTACTATGTAAATAAGGGGCCTACACTTACAAGGATGGAATAAGATTTCGATAGCCCAAACCCCCCGCAGTTCCACAGTCCTACAAGTGCTGACAGCAATACGGTTAAGAAGCGGTGAGCCGTAAAGGGGGGCCTTTCTAAGGAGGGGGAACAAGGAGAGTGACTGTGCAAGGGGGTGTCCTTGGCTTTTCGGGAACCCTTGAGACACCGTTGGAACATGGCATCCTTGACGATCCCCCTCCGCCCACTACCAAAAAGACAGTCCTAAGGCAAGGGGAGATGATTGTATAGCACAAAGACGTTGGAATCGCCCCTACAGCCTTGGAATGGCCAAGTACCCACACCTAGCGCCGATGCCCATCCCTCCCCCTCCCCGCCCATCTAACTCTGATGCTCAAATCGAGATCCCGGACCCAGATATGCTAATTTATGCTCATGGTCTTGGGGGCGAGATCATGTCAAGGGTGAAGGATTTCTGGGGGATTGAGCCCTGCCTTTCTCGTCTCTTTTCGGGGGTTAGGGCCCAGGGAAATATGGGTGGGCCAGCCGGCCACCGATTCTTGGCGCGGGGTTAATTCGGGGAAGCGCCGTCACGATTAATATCCTTTGGAATAAGGAAAGAGTGAGGAAGAGGAGGGGTAAAGGGGTGGGATTTTATTATGAAATTGTAAAATTTTGTTCATAGAATTTCCTTTGGTTACGGCTAAAATCCGGTTCAAACTCGTAAAAGATTTAGATTTTTCTATCGACCAAAATATCGAAAACAGAAGCAAAAATTGATTTATTTTAATCACGCCCGTTGGTTTTTTTAAAATGTCGCATTTCCTAAAACTTCTCGAGGCGCCAGGACAAATAACGGCGCATTAATAAGATTCCTACTAAGGTTGTTCAAAATACGAAATGCCATTTTTTGACAGCGCCGGCTCAAAGGTTAAAACAGAGAGAAATAAGCAGAAAAAATTACTGTATACAGCTACGACATCCCCTCTTACAGACGCGATACCGTTATTTGAGAACAAAAATGGTGACATATGGGTAATGGTAGAGGCCCCCACCCCGATGCTGACCGACGGGAAGTGGTTATATTGGGGGGTATATAAAAGCGTTGCCAATTAGCCACAAACGGTGGCCCACAAAAGACCGAGCACAGTGGGACACCACCAACCCCTAGGGGGGACCCTTTTGAAATCCCGGTCCCTTCATTCTACCACCCCTCCTCCTCCTCCTGTTCCTCTACCACCACAACCAGTTGAACCAAGACTAATGGCTGGTGGCAGCTGGAGGAAGGGTACCACCGCAGCCCACACATAGAAATTGTCCATTTATCCCTTAAGAAAACTGTTCAATGGGCGCCCGTTTGATTGGATTCCGGCTGGCGGTAAATCAGACAATGCCGTAAATGAATAATAAAAATTGGCGAGGTTGGGGGAAATGCTGACTTTTCTGTAAGAGGCTTAGAATCAGGATTGATTTTCCAAGGCGGTTTTGGAATTATTCTAGTACGTTAATATTGTTTGATAATTATGTTAGGGGATTTTCGGACACAAACTATTCTGAATTATGGAAATCACCGTTTTTTTTTAATTTTAATTAATCAAAATCTACAACCCTTTCCGGACCTAATACCAAGCGACAGGCATCTTACAAGTCTTTCCATCGCCCTGATGGAAGTTGCATGCAAAGCCGTATCGCAAAAAATAATAAATGTAAAAATGCATATCAACTTATCGCAATGCAAATGGTACATTCTATGAAACTTTAGGCCAAATTACATCTTAAATCTACTTTGATTTTTTATACCGGCAGTTTGCAATTACTACGCGCGCTTCAATAATTCTAACGGTCCAAATTCATTTTTTATGCATTGCACGCTGTTCTTTTCGATTTGGCTCAGAAATCGCTCGGTTCAAAACACCCCGGTTTCCCTTGTCAATGGTAGACGACGGGAACTCCTTTTTCAAAAATGGCGGCGGCGCATGCGGAAATAAATGGCTCCCCACCTCTCGAATGGCACTTTTCATTTCTGACGTTCGGCCCCCAGGAGTCGAATTTTTATTGCTTACTGTACTTTCAAAATTAACTACGTATACTGAATCGATTTTTAGCTAATATCAAGATGGCGTAGGTGGCGTCCATTACCAGTGTTGGCTTTGATGTGGTCAGTGACTGGGTATGTGGTGACCGGTGAGACAAACAGGAAACAATAAGACAAACCGAGACACTTGACACCCCCTAGGTGGACTCCCGGTCACAACAGCCATACAGACATATGCACACCCCCCGACTCTGCCAACATCAGATCTCTTTCTTGTAGCAAAGACTTTCTGGAGCTACACTAGACACCGTTCGAATAGGGTGAGGGATGGGAAGAGGAGGGTAGTTTGCGGTTAAATTTGAGGTAATTATTGGGTAACGCTGTAGAAGGAAACTTTCTAGCTGAAGGTTGGAAGCGAGGCGAGGCTAGGGAGGTTTTTAAATTAAATAATTCCCCTACTGTAATACTTTCCGGATTGGCTGGATTAGCGCAACGTTATCTAATTACGGATCTATAATGTAAGTTCTTCAATTTTTTTAAAGATTCCCAAAAAAATTTCCCTTAAAAAACTAATAACGATAGACGAGCTGGGGGCGCTGAGCGGGAAGACAAGTGTGGCTGTTGGTGTTGATGATGATGGTGGCGTGAGTGCTCGAGCGGAGACTGGGGGAATGGTGATTGTGTGGGACTTCTCGCTCTCGAGCAGCTCGATCCTTCGTTGTGGCCCTCAGGGCAAACAGTGAAGGGGTGAAGAAGCCTAGGGAAGGTCTCCCTGATAAAGGAGAGCCCATATCCGCAGCCTGTCAGCTCGGTGGGGGACTCGCACCTCCGACCCGAAACTTCCAACACTAATTAGAAAAAAACGGGAAGTGGCGTGCGGCGGAAGAATTGGAGGTCGAAGCTTCAAGTTAAAGCGATCTCATATTTTTTTACATGGCCCGCAAAATCCTCCGGAATTTAACCGTTCTTAATCCGACAGCGTTCAAATTTTTACTAGCGATGTGGTGCCAGAAAAACTACTTGCAAGGAAAGTTTTAGGTCTAAATAATGTAAATCAAAGATGAAAGCAGATTCAGGGTTAATTTGAAGATTTCTGTTGATATTTTTCCCGATGTCGTCCTCAAAATTTACAGAGAGCCATTTTCTCATCTGAACAATGTTTTATTTACAAAATTGTTTTTCAAAGCGCGTCTTTTCGTTAATTTTTAACCTACAACACGGCAGAAATCGATTCAGCATGACGCTTTTTGAACAAATCGCCCAAAATCGCCCCTATTGATTAAAATGGCTCAAAATTTGGTGCACATAGTTGTTTTGGGTCAACATCCCTGCTAAGGATTTGAACCCTGGAAGACAAATGGCCCCAGAACTTGCGGGAAGATTTTTTGTGACACCCTATAGAGGCTAATTTTCAACGGGAATGAAGCTTGTCTTCTCTGCTGTCGCTACTCGCATAAAATCCGGAATCGCCTTGAAAATTCCAACTCAACCTAACTCCTTCCCAGCACGCAGATCCAACAGCTTCAACGCCCCAACCCTGTCTTTTCAAAAACTCCACCAACCCTCTCATTTTCAACAAAACCTCCAAACTTTTCCTCCCTTTGCTCCCACCTAACAATTAAGAATTAACGGCCAGAGTTCTCAATAAACTTTTGCGTTTCTATGGAAATGGACCTGCTCGACGTGGCTGCTTCTCCTAATCCCGTCAATGATTTTAGACCTCAAATCCCCATTTGTTCCAGTTGATCTCAAAAAATAGCCGAAGCCCTAGCGGCGTTCTCGACGAGGAACTAACGGGGCGGGGAGAAACCCTTCAGGGCGTTGCTCTCCACGAATCACGAGTTCGTTTTCAATATTCATCATTTCTGGTCGAAGCCCCCTGGGAATCTGTCGCGTCGTTACGGCTCCGATCGGATTTGCTCGAGGGCCAGCCCCTAGAGGAAACGTTCAGTCGGATGTGCATTTTGTTGAGGGTTGTTGGGGTGCTGGGGATAAAACGTATGATTTTAGCTAGGTGCGAAAACATAGCTGATGTAAATTATCAACGTTTTTTCAGAGCTCGGACGCTTAGGCTCTGGTGTAGCTGCATGTTTAAAAATCGTCAATCCCGCATCTACTACTTTCCAGAAAACACTTCTAGAAATTAAAGCTGGATTCCGAACCACTCACATCCTTACGGCTCAGCTCGGTTTTGATCGTATTTTTTATTCAATGCTGATTTTTTGAAGTTGTTGTGGTATTGGGGGCAAAACCCGCGTGTATTCCTAGCTAGAAAAATATTTGCTTACCTTAGTCTTTGTCGGGCTTAATATGATTTATCTCCATCAACCTTATTAGCAGCCCGGAAGCTTACACTCTAGCTACGCTCCCCTGCCGACTTCCGTGCCTAATTATTTGTAGCGTGGAGAATCTCTTTTTTTTGTTGATCAGACTTGATATCTATTTCTTTCCTAAAATCCCTTCGGAAAATTGAAGCCGCTAATGTTGTTTATGGACTACCGGATCCCTTAAGTGACTCGCAACTCCAAGGGCCCAAATTAGGACCACGAGGGCCCGGGCCGGGGCCGAAGGGATAAATTGCCAGCCAGGGGCTGACGCCAGAAATAATGGGCTGACCTGGGCTGCTGTTTAGGGGGATCGAGGAGGGGTCTTGGGGTTCTAGTATTTTTTTGAGTGGTATTTTGCTTATACAAAAATGTCTTCGTCATCCTAGAAGTTTAGTTTTACTATTTTGGGTCATTGCCGCTTTATTTTTTGCATTTTACATTTTTACATATAAATGGATTGTTGATTCGATTATCATTAGATGCGGAACCATCTCCTTCTCAGCTTCTGTGCCCTCGCACTGGGTCAATTAGGGGCAGCCGTCAATGCTGATGACCAAAGCCTTGGCCATGGGGACCCGGCAAATTTCGAAGCTCTTCAGGTACCTTTCAACTTTTGATCTTATCATTAAATCCTAGCTAAGGATGCCAAAGTTATCTATCACAATATTTCAGGCAAAACCCCTGCTCGATGGAATCTCCTTGGGATCGGACCCTTCTCTGTATAAACGGTAAAATCAATTAATCCTCTTTTATGGTTTTTTACAGCTTCGACACCTTCAAACGATTCGACCCCTATCAAAAACGGTAATTTAGAGATTACATTAACCATAGTCTGTTTTTAGATTTGAGCCGTTCAACGAGCTGAAACGCTTCGACCCGTATAGCAAGCGTTTTGACCCGTACAGCAAGCGATTTGACCCATACAGCAAACGGTAATTTTTAGCGTCAATATTCTAAAAAACTTTTAATGAAGATTTGATGGTTACAATAAGCGCTTTGACGGCTACAACAAACGGTTCGACGGCTACAACAAGCGCTTTGATCCCTACAGCAAACGGTGAGAAATATGCATACTCTATATTCCTATAAGCCTACAAATAACATAGCAAAAGCTAAAAAGTTTATTTTATGCTTATATTTCAGATTCGACGGCTACATGAAACGCTTTGAGCCATGAAATTCGGCTTCACACCTTTAAACATCCCATGTACGCACCCCCCAACTGTCCGCTTACAATGTAAAAAAATCTCTTATTATTATCATCTCAAAAATATATAATCCCATGGCACACAATAAATGTTGAGCATCGTTTGTCACCGGGATCTTCCACTAGCAACGAGCACTCCAGAACATTCAGAATTTCGAAAATATGCGATTGAAAAGGGAGGATGGAAAAATTCAAACCAACGCATTATAAATGAATTAAAATGCAATGAATTTTTAGGAGTCTCTTAAGCAAAAACAATATAAAAAGGTTATATTAAAACTTCTGGCTGTGATGCGACGATAAGACGACCCAACGTCTCCTTGCAAATTTTTGAAGCCGATGCCCTCTCCGTGATCACAATTGGAGGACCACCGTTTTCGGATTTCTAAAATCAGAAAATGAAATTATAACAAGGTTATTGATTTAGTTTAGCACTGCAAACTCTAATTAGCTAGCCAGCCTTACATTGCCCTAAACCCTGGAAGTTCTGCTAGTCTAAAAAGGAACGATATGTTTTATGGAGGCGCACCATGCAGCACTTACCTTCACGGCTCTTCTCCCGTTTAAATGTAGTTTTAATGTATTGCGGAAAGCATCGGAGAATTTCATGTATATCACAAAATTGAAGCTAAATGAAGATATTAACAGCATTTCGGCTCAAAATACCTCGAATTGAAGACGACCAGTAGATTGGATAAATCGATTATGTAATTCATATTGTGTTTCAGGCGCTCATCTAGCTCTTCTTCGAATATATTGAGCAGGAGCGCGGCGGAGTTACAAAATATAAAAAGGAGGACGACCAGGATCTAAAATTAAATAGGTATTATCGTATAAATTACTAGCATACCAGCGATATCGTATCTCCATTATTCGAAGGTCCCGAAGAGAACACGGATACGGTGATGATGCATACATTTAGCATTATCAAAAGTATCAACGGGCCGACAGCAAGGAATATGGAATACATGTATTTATAATATACAGTGGCGTACCTAAAAATATCGATATAACTTGTTATTTAAGCTTTTACTTACATTTCATTATACCTTAACGGTGCTGGACAAACTTCATAAGACGGGCCATCATACTGATTATGGTAACAGCTAAAATGTTATTAAATTTTTATATATAACAAATTTATCACCAACCTTATTACAACAGCCTCAAAACAATGAGGTATATTGTAGAGGATCGAAAATAAAACGACGGCCAGTATGGTATTCCGCGTGATTCCTCGGCCCGTTGATAAATTTTTGATTTTTGTCGGCAGGCAAACCTAAAAAATTATGATAATTTTCGATCAATAGGCATGAAAATGGAAAACTTCAACTAAGGAAAAAAGAGTTCGCACTCCCGAAAGGCAACTGAATCGTGAAATCTTTCGTGCTCGATTTCTGAGCCGTATCCCTACCTCGGTGCGATGGAATTTCTATACAGAAAAATAGGGGGTTAGTGGGGTTAATTCAAAGATAAATGAAAACAAGTGAAAATTAGACTTTTATTTGACTAACTTTGTAAGTACCTTTATGAAATTATATAGTAGAATATAACTATTAATAAGTTAAAAGCTTACTTGTATAAAGCAATCGATGCCAGCGACGACCGTAAAATAGACAGAGCACGTCTGAGCTATCAACCCCATCGTGTATAATGTCGGGCTCATCGCGGCAAAGAGGGTGTTTATTGGTAGAGAATATCGCCGAATCGAATCCACAGTAAAAATGAAAATCCCTAAATATACAAACCTACTCATAACAAGGTCGGAAAAACCTGTCAAGATAACGGCACTGTCTGAGCAAGCCAACGCACACAAGTAATTATTTGTTGAGGAGCGCATTTCTAAATTGAATTTTTAAAGTTTTTAAGTATTATACCTGGACGACTGTAGGTAAATGCCGAAAGTGCGTTTCCTATTAATCCAAAAAAGCCAACGATCGGCAAGATGATACCGATGACCACGAGGTTATAATTTAGGTAAGCTGGTTCCTAAAAAATAGAGCTCATCGTCGTCGTTTTATATTAATTGATGACCGGAAATTCGCTTGCCTTGCTTTGATGAAGGCACAATTCACATGGTGGAAGCCCGTTTGTAAAATTCGGCATGGCGTCGATGATTTGGTGCTCGAGCAGGATGAGTAATCGCTCGTAGGTGATGTTATCGGCGACGTATTCTGGTCGAGGCCAAGAGGTGCTCGCTTCATAACCTAGAAACATTTCGTTTACTTTATTAATTTATTTAAATTATTGTTGGAAAGATTGCAAATTATTAAATAATACTGGATTTCTCAAGAAACCTAAGCTGGAGAAGGAGCAGATAACGGGATAACCTTTATAAACTTTATAAAAACCCCTGATCTTTCGTTAAAATCAAAACAGCTGGTCTTTCAAGGGTAGATTTTCTCGTGAGCTGACGTCAAATAATTTTTCGACAGAAATCAATAATTTTCATTTTTAAATAACTCCTCGCCTGGTCCAAATTTAACTAGATAGGCCTTTATATCTTCAAAATCGGACAATTCTCTGAACCATAGAGGGTGATTTTTAGCACCCTATATATTAATACAAGAACATACTGTATCATTTAATATCTTTCATGACCTACCTGCTGTAGCAACCATCATATCGTCCTGCACAACGTATGGCGGTGGCCAAAGTGGGTCGTCGACCTCGGCCTCCATCCTGTACGGGCCCACTCTCCTTCTCACCCTCCGCACATCTGGGTCCTTCAATGCGTTGTTTGGGTTCGCGTATAAACAATGCCGGTGCGTTCTGGAAAGTTAGCTGCTCCTTTGAGTCACAATATAATCCGCCGAAAAGAGGCGAGCCGCAAAAAATGAAGGCAATAATAATACACGCCGGTGGGGCATCCCCCGCCCCTGGAATCTAATAGAAATCGGTGAACGTCAGTTTGGCACGTGGGCAACGACCGTGAAAATAGCCGGCCACCACATACCGACAAACGAACGGGGGGTAGTTGAGAGAATTTGTGCGCGGCGAAACAATTTGCATGTGTCGGTCCCCAACGCCTCATAACTCACTTGGAAGGGCCCCGAAACTGAGCCAAAAGCGAACGGAAAGGAACAGCTCCGACACCTCCGACGCTCTTCTAACCCGGAAAGGCATTTCGTGGTGACACCTCATATGGCCCATTTTCGTGGTGAGCCCGCAATAGCGAAAAAGGAAAAAGTGCATGGAGTTCTTTGACCATTGCAAGTGTTTTGAATTTTCGTGAAAATGGACTTGGGCCTGGATCGGATATCAAATTGAAATTGGTACGCGTGTGAAAATGACAACTCGTTTTCCTAGTTGGGTCAATTAGGGTAGTGTGGAATATTTCGCATTATTGACACTCGGCTGCTGCGCATACCGAATGAGAACGTGCTAATAAAGAAAAAAGCACGCTTCAGAAGTTTAGGTTAATTTAGATTAAAAAAAATTGTAAAGAAAAAGAATTAGAATGCCGACGACTTCAAACGCGCACAGAGGTATCGAAATCCCATTTTTACCAACTTATAAAATGGCAGAAAATAGTCAATAGGCTATACTGAAATTTTGGATTGCATCTCAAGCTGACCGGGAAAACACCCAAGCAAAAGCCTAGAAAATAGCATTTTAAATAAGTTATCCAAAAGGGGAATATTTTGCAGCAAAAGGGACTTGTAACTCGGTCCAGCTACTGGATGCGGTGATCTTATCTTCAAATAGGATTTTTCGATTGCGTCGTATTCTAAGTTCATTAAACTTGGGGCAGATCCAGAATCCAACAATCACTTGATGACTGTGGCAAATTTAATTTGAATCTCAGATCTGCTAGCCACCTATCCGAAACAGACTCCGCCCCCCGCGGTGGAGTTTGAGTGCTCAGACCAAGAGCCCATCTCCAATCCCTTTCTATCGAACCAAACCCAAGGTGTCAGCCCCCCCCCTTTAATGCAATAAATGGTCAGGGTGAGAAGCCTGTGAGGCTCAAAAAGGAAGGAGGCAGAAGCGGATGAAATCACTTTGCCCGGCGGCCCCGAGCACTCTGGTGTCCCTCGAGGCTTCGACCCTGGCCCTCCCCAAGGCAGAGCCCGCCCAAAAACACTACACCACTTCTTTCTCTCAGTGAATAATGGACGGTGTCGCCAAAATCCGAACGACAGCCTTCTCTCAGAGTTGCCAAAAAAGGGGTCGAATCGAGCTCGGAAATCTTGGGATGGGGGGATGGGTTGGAGGGGTGGGGTGTAAGATGCAGGGAGTTTGCCAGTTATAACATGGCAAAATTCCGGCTAGCTGTTGCATTGTGAAGTGTTGAATACGAGACACAGGAAACTGACAGTTTCTGTAAAATCAGAATACCGAATTTCCAGAAGCTCGAACTTTCTGATTTTCTAAATTCCGAAAATTTTCTAGGTAGTATGAAGTGCCCAGACGCTTCCGAGTTATTAAACGTGGCAAAGAATTTCCAGATTCTGAAAATTCGACGTTATGAATAGTTAGGGTAACTTCGAAAATTTGTAAAATCGGGGTTACAAGAGGCAATCACGAACTTCAGATCACATGGATTTAAAAAATTTGAATGTACACAAACCTCGAAATAGTAGTTCTGAGTTCTGAATCTGAATTCGTAAATTCGAATCCTTGGATGTAAATCCTAAAATAAACAAGAAGCTGGAATCCGGCCTGTAAACTTACAATTTTCCATAGCATCAAAAACACTAGCTAAAAGAGTAAACGCAAAAGTGTAAGCGCAATAATTTATCGCCTAGTGCGAGTGGCGCCCGTTGCCATAACCAACCCAAAATTTCACAAAAAAAATTCTGGGAGACGCCAAAAACCAAGCTCCACTTTTTTTCAACAGGCTTTACCTTTCGGACATTTAGTCCTACCCCCCGGAAGAACAATCGAATGCTCCCAAAAATGTCGGGAAATGCCCATCAAAACGCGAGGAAGAGCAGCAGCCCGCCAACCGCATCCGTCCACTCCAGTTGTTTTCGTCTGCCCCCTCCCACATTGGCGGGCCGGTATTTAGAGGAATGGCGGTGGGTTTATTTCTGACCCCAAAAGCGTTCCGAGGCTCTGCCCCTCACCTTCCCCTTCCATCCGGGTTTTGCTATGGAATTGGCGCCCCAATATGCACACACCTAACACCCCCCTAAAGAAGGGCCCACCCCGACATGTACGTCAGCAATGAGAGAAGAGGCGGAAGAGCGGGGGTAGTAATGAAAAATTCGCCATTTACACGCCACCGACTGACCCAACCAAGCTTAGCCAGTGATTTTGGATCTTGCTGTCGGCTAGTGCCAAAACTGGGTTCTCGTGGAATTTAGGATGAGTACGCCGGAACCAGAAAAACCCGATTTCCCTATACCGGAAGTCTTGAATTGAGTGAGTGTGCTGAAAAGGGCGACGAACCCGCTTCAGACTTTCGTCAGTAGATAATTTGAAGGAAAACAAAAACCGGAGGGGCTCAATAATTCTATAGACGGGCTAGGGGGCGCGAACGGATGAGCCAAGAGGAGACGTTTCGCCAAATTGGAGTTCGCAAAAACGGGGTTGGATATAAATTGGCATTGGGGGTAGGGAGGAAGGAGGGAGGGTGTGGGGTTCGCGTGGGATCGGCTAATCAGAAGTGAATGTATTTGCGTTGGAAAAATAATTTATAATCTAACGCGGTTGGCTCGGGGGTTCCTTTTCGATACTCGGTTATCGATGCTTTTAAGGTTGTCGTCATTGGAGAGAAATGGTGACCAAAAAACCCTCTTGGGGTGTAGATTTGCATGCAATGTTTCCGTAATATTGTTGGAATGTCTAGATCGGGTAAGAATTTATATTTGAATTTGCTACGTCATTTGAAGCCTAATAGATCATAGATGATTGCAAAAATAAAGAGACAGACGATGCACAAATAGCACATACAGTAACGGACAAAAGTAAATCACCCCCCATTTTTGACTTTCTAGGCCGATTTCCTGAAAATCCCTGGCTGGAAAATATTTAATTGACAACTTTACTAGATGTAAAATTACATGCTGATTCCGAATTTGATACTCCGAAAGCCCGAAAATTTGATTTTTAATGCGAAAATCACGATTTACTTTTCACCCCAAAACACGGTCAAAAACTAACTTTTTTGTGTGAGGTTTTCAAGGTGCGCCATTGTGATATTCGGAATCTCCGATGTCAAATTAGCCGGAATAAGGGTTTTCCGGATTTTTATTGGGTGTCTAGATACCATTTCCGGAAATCGAGCAGTTAGCCTTCCACGCGCCTTTAAAAGTCGTTTTCGACGTATTTCAATAGCGGATCCAGGATCTACAGGGTCGATTACATCGCAAATAATGTGTTTCTAATGCGAAGAAAACAAAATGTTTTTCTAGAAGCATTTGTTTAGAAAGAGGGCTGAAACAGTAAAAATTTTTGTTCTCTTGTATCACATCGGAAAGAGCACTATCGAATGTGTAAGAAAAAATTGAAAACGAAAAGAAAACGATGCATATGTGTCAATAAAAAGTAGCTAAAGCCAAAAACCAGCAACTTTAAAACAGCCTAACCCCCAAAAAAAGCCGCTCGCCTGCTTATCAATGTGCCCTAGGGTCGTCCTCCCCAAAAAAATATGAGCGATGAGCGAGCGAGGCCACGAATCGGATTCAGAAGCTTTCCGGAGGTTGACGAGCCCCAAATTGGGCTATGCCCCCCTGGAAGGGCTGCTGACTGACTGACCGGAGAACGGGCATGTTGGCGCGGCTGGTTAGAGGAGCGGGGATACACCAATACGGGGGAGCAGGAGTGTGTGGTGTGCATTCGAAAAGCTCAATGTGAATGCTCTCTCGTCTATGGGCACACCGACAGTGGGAGTGGGCTCTTCTAATGAGAATTTGGCGCCCAGATGCTTCGGGTTGATAGGTGAATTGAGGAAGTCCGCTCTCAAGGGGGTCTATGTATTTCTTTGGGGTGACAGCCATCGCACAATAATATGGTGGTTGGGGAGAGGTGGTGAAAAACAAGGTGGAATGGTTAGGGGGTGTTTGTATAAAATCGAAATCGGTGGGATTTCTGTTTCGGGCGGATCGCCGCAAGAAAGATGATCGTTTCAAATAATTGCCGTATTTTCTCTATTATGCAAATTTAATAGAAGCTAGGACAATGATAGAGGGAGCGAGAGAGAGGGCGCGAGAGATACAGAGAGAGAGAGAGAGTGAAAGCGAGAGCGAGAGGTAGGGTGAGTGAGAGAGAGAACGTGAGAGAGAGAGAGAGAGAGCGACAGCGAGCCAGGGAGAGAGATTCATGATTCGTAAGGATATACATACCAATCACTAAATATGGAGCTTAGCAACAAAATTAAGATATGCAAACAAGATCCAAATAAAGACATCAAGCTAAACTTAAAGCCACCGAAAATCCCTAAGCAAAACCTGGGACCACCCCCCTAGATCGGCTGTCAGCTCATGATTTTTGAGTCCGGACGCATTGTTTGGGGTCGTTGGCCCAATTTATGAGCGCCCTGAAGCCATTTCCAGTATTTTTGAGGGATTCGTTCGCTCGTTTCCCCTCAATTCGCCCAAACCCCCGCCTTTGCCGCCACTGCTCAACCACCTCGTACCCCTTTTCAGGCTGGCCGACCCCTCGAAACTTTTTAAACCCCCCAAAAGATGGGCGGAATTATGACAAACGCGGTCACATTCTTCTCCGTCATTTCCGGAAAAGCACGGCTGGTCCGGTGACGCCGAAGAAATATGCAAAGAAATAGGGGGAAAGCTTTCCCACGTTCAATTATAGGACGGAGATGAATGAAACGGGCGTCGGCGGCATCAAAATCTCCAGCTATATTAATTCTATAAAAAATTGCGTCTAGTCCTGATAATATAAGCATGCTTTTTTTTTCTAAAATCGAGAAAATGCATTTTTCTGGAACCTCTTTACAACGTTCGCCGATGCCAATAGCAACAAAAACTGAAAAGTAGTAATTGAATAGTAAGCTTCTTTCTGCTGAAAACCTGCTACATCATCATCATCTCAAAACTTCAAAATCCCGACCTTTACTAATTCTAAAAACCATGGCTGGTTTGCTAGTCATGCTGAGAAATCTTGCTATTTTTTTCAAGAGATTCCCTCGACTCGCCCTAAAACAATGACCACCGCCCAGGCGGGACTTCATTCCGCATCGCTGATCACCCCGGGCCGTTTTTATTTGATGCACTAACGTTTTTTGCTCACTTTTTTAATGGCTTCCCCGCAAGTTATGGCTTCAAATACCCCGTAGCCAGGTTTCATGCGTATCAGATTTCACATCGAGCGCGGAAAGTGTGAATAAATATTGTTGGTATGAAAGAATGGAGCATGCGCGTTGAGATTGAGCAAAAGGGGGGCGAACCGATGAAGAAGCAAAGGGGGTTGGGGGAGAAAAACAATTGTTTTAAAGGGGATCCTTGTGGGTTTGAGGGTTGGCACGCTACTCGAGGACTGAGGGCGGAGGAGCCCCGGCCAACTTAATGAGAACAGCCTTTCAAAAAAGAGAGCGCCACGTCTGGATTTTCTATAGAGAGGCGCTCCGGGCATTGATGTTAATGCATGGTTTAATTTGAGGAATTGGGGGAAGTAGATTTCGGGAGGAGGTTGGATCAGGTTCATTGTGGAGGAGGGCAGGATGAGTCGTGCGAAAATGGGGGCGTGAAGGTCCTGGGGGGCATATGTTTTCGACGAAATTTACATCCACCACACCACAGCGCGCCCTTCCAACGCATACCATTACGCGAAAATGAGATGTGGAACATATGAGTTCAGGGATTCGGGCCAGACGCTGGGGGAAAGCTGCAGGTTTTTTAGACTAAACATGAACACAAAGTAATATCGTATTACCCTGCTATTTGTAAGAACAGTGTCTATGTCAAGGCCATTTGCATACTTGACGTAGAAAACGGGCTTATTGAGAATGAGAATGAGCACCAGATTCCACGAAAAAGCTGTGACGGTAAGCGAGGGAAATTACTGACGCTTGTCTGCTTTCACACAAATAACTTGCTATATATAATTTCAGCGTTTTTAACACATATAGGGAAATAGCCTAATTTGCATACGACCATTTATCGGGCCCTTGGATTTTGGTGCTCTTGTGGGAGGTACATACCAAGCTAGGATAAAACGCACTAAAGATACTAATTGAGATATGCAAAGTGCTTAATAGTTAAAGCTGAACTCAGGGGACTCAGGGTCTGGTAAAAAAAAAGTTAAAATAATAGCTGCAGGCGTTCCTCATGTATCAAAAAAACAACCAAAACCCCCCGATCTTTCAAAGAGGTCGCCCCCCAATTCTTCCACATGGACAGCGGCGAATAATCGAGCCGCATCATGGGTGGCCTCCGGGTCAGTTGGGCCCTCTTTCCTGTTTAGGGGGCCCGGCAGCACAAGGAGGAGGAGAAGCCTTGGCCATGCCATGCTCACTCCTTCCCGTGGCCTCCACCACGATTCCGAGACAAATCCGCTGCCCCCGGAATTTGCATAATCCTATCTGATTTTGTCGCGAAGAATGTGCGGTCCCGAAAGTAGCCGCGAGTTTTTCCGCGTGTGTGTCCAGTATTTGGGGCCGAAAATAGAGTGTGTTCGGGTGGAATTGAAGGGGGGAATTGACGAGTTTGTAGGTATTTAGAGAAAGTGATTCGTTATTAAACGTTATTTTAAAATAAATAAAAACTGACTTAAAAAATTGAACCAAATATGGCACTATTGCAGTTTTAAGCTATAAAAAACGCTTAATAATACTAGGAAAACGTGTAAATAAGCCGCTTAATCATATTTTTTTAATTCTAAATACGATTTTTTGCACATGCTACGCTGATGGGCTAATACATGAGGTTTATTATAGGAAATACGGTAGCTCGTTTGATCTTAAAAATTGTTGTCTTGGCCCAAGGTGCGTAAACGCGGCTAAATGACCCCCACAAAAAATGCACCTCCCTCCATCCACCCAAACCCACATCCATACCCCCCTATTTTTCTTCAAAACCGATAGCCATGCCCTTAATTTTACCTACCCACCAAAACCTAATTAAAATATTCCCCCATCCCAATGTCTAGAGGCGTAGCGATGGATGGATGGGGTTGCGAACCAGCGGATTGACCCAATAGCACCCGGGACTGCAAATCAAAAGCACATGCTCCGCACAAGTTTAATGCCAAACCCCCGCGAATCCCCCCAAACACTAGCGTCCCCGCAATTTTTTCGCCCTCCCCAATTCATCAGCAGTTGGTCGGCACCGTTTGATTTATATTGCTCACACTTTCGTGGCAAACAGGCGCCACTAGGCAAACGCGATTCATCAACGCTAAATAATTACCGAGGCTGCGGAAAGCCGCTGCTGGCGAGGGGGAAGCTGCCGGGATTTCGAGGGTATTTCAAAGGGGGGATAATTTTTTTTTGTGTGGGTAAGCGAAAAGAAAATTATGCCATTAGATTCGAAACGAAACGAATAAACAAATCTTAATTTTAATTCCTTTGGGATAGAAGGCGAGACATTTTGTTATTGAGAATTAGTCGACCATCGAGTAAAGTACGATCTTGGCCGAATGAATAATGATTTTGAATTGAATCAGAACAACATGGAGCTATGATAGTTTCTAACTTCTTCAAAGTGATGTGCTTGTAAAAATCTCGGACATCTTCTTAATTACGAAAAATTAGCATTCGCCTGAATTAACATACCCGACCAGAATCTCATATTTTCGGCAGCTGGGCTTGGAAACATTATGTAATGTAAAGTATGGATTGTCAGCTATATCCGGGGTTTCAAAGCCGCGAAGCGGTTTTTCAAGCCGTTTATACAATAAAAAGAATACGGTAGACCCAGAGAAAGACACCACTCCCAACAAACTTCCCGGTGCGCAAACGCCAAAGCCGGAGCATCTGGCTCAATTTCCCTTAAACTGAAACATTTCAATCGAGTCCCCGGCCCGGAAAAGTGGCGCGTCTGGCAGTGTGGTATGGCCCTATATGTGGTGTGGGGGGGGGGGGGCTATCCTATCGAAGCGGAAGTGCCGAATCTGGGGGGACCCCAGCCTCGAATCTCCCACCCTAGCCGTTTGTGGCTGTGTTTTTCCTTCAATTGTGTGCCCGCAGAAACTAAATAGGTTTGGCGACGGCGTCAGCTGTGGCTCATCCGGATGGTGCGTCTCAGAAAAACTGCCATTCCACGAGCACATTCACACGTCAAGATATGGAGTAGGACGCGGAGGAGAGTAAGAGGAGCAAGAGGGTACGGGGGACAAACGAGGAGAGGATTACGATGGGGGGATGATGAGAAAATTTTGAAGTATTTAGTCGTCGGTTGGTCTTTGGTCCTCTTTTAGGTCGAAGGTGAGGATGCGATCTCTGAAAGTTTGGTTTTTTAGAATGTTTTTATTTAATGAGTTCTCAATAAATTTTCAAGAATTTCGTTAATTTTTGTAAACCAATATTTAATAATCATAAAATCTGGCTGATTCAATATTTGTGCCTTGGCTACCACTACTCAGAAAAGCAGAAAAGAGCTGGAAAGACCAGTTTTTGCCTTAATTGCAACAAGCTGATAAAGGATTTACAAAATTCACTTACTTTTTCGTAGCTTTAAAACCAAAAAATTATCAGATGCTACTAAAGCTCACCTCAAGTAATTTGCATCCGGCTGCATCGCCATCAACAACCAACAAAATACAGCACAAGCCGCCCGTAACGTCGACAGTATCCGCCACCATATCAAGGCATCGGACGGTAATTGGCTTTGACGATCATACTAACCTTGTCAATTCATTTTGATTATCGATTACTCACTTCTGATGGAGCCAAAGCTTCATCAAATCGAATCGTCAACGCCGAAGCCCCAGTCCCGATCAACCATAACAGTAGTGGCAATCCACCATTTTTAATGCGAAATGAATTAAGTAAATCGCTCCATCCATGACTTGCGCTTGCGAGTCTAAGCCGAATGTTACGAGTTTTATCTTAGAATCGTACCTGTCGAAAGCTGTAATAGCTCCCAGAACAAAGCATCCGTAAAAAACAACATGTGCAGGTAAGGCCATCCAGCGATATCCTTTGATTAAAAGGTCCTAAAGTATTTTCAAACTGTATAGGCTAGTAAAACTACCATATCAGCAAAATTACAAACAAAAACGGCATGTGCAGTTGTTAAACCAGATAGAAAACCTAAATATTGGCAATTAGGGCGTAAAATCATCATGCTTACCCTGTAAAATTAGGGAAACATTGTGGAAAGTTGACTGAAGAGTAAAGGCCAAATTCCCCTCTGGCTGTGGAACGGGCTTTTCATACGTTCGCGTCATCATATTTTGAAATTTATCCCTTCCGACTCGCTTGAAGCTAGAAGGAACCATTGTATCGAAATCGATCGACTACCTCCGCCGGTGCTGTATGAAAACATCCGGCAATGTTTTGCCCTGGATTCGTTTTGGGAGGATTGTCTAAAAAAACCATATTTTTAAACAGATAGATAATCAAACCTCTGCAAATCCAGGAACTGCGCTGACGGTCGTTAGCTTTTCTGGGTCTGGTGGAGGCGGTGAGTCTTTTATCCCACCACTGAAAAGAGAAACGTAAAAATTTAAGGAAATGTTCGAACCCGGAGCTCTCGTCAGAATCTTGTTTGTCAAGCTGCGGCCTTGATACCGTCATTGCCTAAAGAATATTAATCTTAAAGATACCATAATCCTAAAATCTACCTCTAAAATATCCGAGGTATCCATCATCTCTGTAACAGTTCCCTCTGGAGGTGGTTGTGTAGGCTAAAATTATAGACTTAACGTAGGTGATAAAAGATACCGCAAGCTCGAGGATGTCATTCTGGGCGGTAACTCGTTGCTCGAGCTCCGTTACCCCGCTATCCTCACGCTGCAGAGACATTTATGATAGAATATTCAATATTAGGCGCAGTTAGGTTCGGGATGGCACCTAGCAATGGGCAAAATGCTTGTTGCTATGGTAATAGTGCAAAGGCGCGCTGCTGCAACCAAGGGGATATGTGGATTCTGCATGACTGTAGAAACACTATGAAATTGAATTATGTATGCTTAATCTGCATACGAGTTACAAAAATTAACTTTATCGTCATAGAGTGCAAGACCGAAAATTAGAAGAGACCATGTTTCCGTAAAATTATAAAGTTGTTCGTCAACATTCATCAAGTGCAATCATTTCGATCTTTTGCACTTTCTTCTCTTTAGCATGTTGAACCATCATCCAACCGATAAGAACTGTGAGGGCACTAAAAATAAAGTTCTACATGTCGAAATCCAGTTGTAAAATCTACCTTCCAAGGAAAATTGACCCCATCGTGAGTCCCATAAAAACGTAGGTCGCCCAGAGAGAATCACAAGCAATTACTAAAACAAAATTGTCATCTACTTTTTATTTTAATATTATTATAACAATAAGTATTTCAGCTAGAACCTGCTAAATAAATCGTCTTCGGAGCGACTTACGGTTGCCCAATCCCAGCATGTTCTTCGGTAATTCCCCAAATATCTCCTGGCACTGGTCAACAGGAATACAACCCCATTCCGGTTTTCTAAACAAAATAACATCTAAAAATCAAAAATGACTTTACATATCATGGTCCAAAATCTCTTCCCGATCGACATTTGTGCAAATGAAGCCGCCGACTTCGTGGATTTTGTCGAAGAATCGGTGGTAGATGACCGGTGAAAGGAATGCAAAAATCCAACAGCTAATAGCTGGGATTATTAAGAGAAAGTAGAATAAATAGCGCAATATTTTCTGCATGTTGCGTTTTGGCGGGCTGCTAGCAATGGGCAGGTAGCTTGGATTAATAGCCCTAGGGCATTTGCATATGCCAGGAAGTTACCATGGTGTAATCGGTTCAAAAAAATTGGTTTCGTTGGTGCCTCGGAGACTTTGGACTTTGCTGAAATATTTCAATGGCGTAGAAAACCGTAAAAAATCATGATTTTCCAAGAAATCGCGTACTTATTTTCCTGAACATTCAAAGGCACCCTGCATCACCGACCATCGCGGATATCTCGAGCAGCAATCGAATATCTCTCAAAAAGGGAAAAAGCAAAAAATGTGAGCACCTATTCTGAGAAAATGAGATACCCCGATGATGTATGATGATGAGCCACGAATTTTGGCGAAAGGTCAGCCTGCCAATTCCGGGAAGAGGCCGATTAAATCGGAGTACATCACGTGATACAGAACCAGCAACCTAAACGGGTACTGTAAGACCTTCTTTGCAAGCTGAAAAGCGCCAAGTTCTACTACAATGCCGTAACAGCGACCAATTTCAGGCAATTTCTCTAAAAAGGACAGTCCAGCTGGACCTCTCATTTCCGAGATCATATTCAAAAGGCCGGTGCGTCCTTTCTACAGTAGGACAATTTCCGATTGACACTTTCGGCTAATAAATTTAACTGCCACCGGAGCCCCCAAACGTAATATCAAGGGATCGGCAGGTCCTGTGGTGGTCCCCCTGATGCCCTTATTAAGATCTCTGCGTGCCGGTCTCTCTTTTTCTCTTTTTCTGCCGTAAGTTCTCACCTCGGAAAAATAGCATCAGCCCGAACTTGCGGAGATGGGGGAAAAGAAAGCAGTGTTCGCAGTTCCCTACGTTGGAATGTCGGGGGGCCAGTTGAAGGCAAATGCCGGGGAACGCCCCCGGACTACGCGCAATTAATGGCCGAGAAAATCGGGTTGGGGATGTTGCGAAGTTGTGGCGTCCGGGTCTTTATCCTGTGGGTCCTATAAATACAGGCCACAGGGCCCGGAGATGCAACCAGAACCCGCTTCCTACATTCAAAAATGTGTATGATCGCTATTTTTGGATTACTGCTGACTCAAGCCTTGGCGTCTTCACATTGGAGGCCGACGGAAGAAGTTAGCTGTGATTTGTTGCAGTTGGAGAAGTGAGATTTAAAGCTTGCTTTGCTGGCTTAGTTTTTGGCTTTAACAACGTACCCGCTTTCAGGGGTTCACCAGATTTTACCGTTGATGTCCGCCTTGATCCGGTCATTACATATCAAGGTATGGGAATTTCCAAGTCTTGATTATTCAAATCTTAGGGGACAAACTGAAAGAGAAATACATTTATTTCTACGTGAAAATTAATGGCGATCGTTTAGTTCGTGACGCGTAAGTGAAAATATACTTTTAAGAAAGGCTAAATCATGATTTAGGTGGGATGTTCCGCCGTGCAACCGTACAGTTGCCGACTGTCGCCAATTTTTCCACACTTCCACTCGCATAGGGGAACCATTCGAAGCCGCTGTACAACGAGCCAGGGTATTTTATCTATTAATTTCTAGCCAAAACTTCTTTAGAATGGCGTCAGCACGCAACTACGTTTCGATTTTATGGATACGACAGCAAACATCACCCTTGTCCGCACTCGTATGTGTGGGGATTTTGTATTTAACTACGGTAAATTCCTGGAAGGTATATATCTTAAGAGACCCTTGCAGATAGCGGTATGTGGGAGTTTCTGGATTTCGAGTATATCTGTGCCCACGTTATACTGCTAGCTCCTTATAAAAACGAGGGTCATGTTCCGAGATGCCACGAGCAGAAAAGGCGATATAGCCGGCATTACCTTGATATCATGCTTTAGTATCCTAGTTCTTTCTGTCGAGGCTAGGTCACTTTGAAAATGGTGTGCTAAATAAATAGGTTCTTGGAAAGCTAGGACTCAAGTTACAGGCATATCAGGCCTGTAACTTACACATAAAAAACTCTTTTTCAAAAACTTTTTGAATTCCTCACTTGCTAGTTGAACGCCCTGATCTCTCATTTCGTCAAAATTACTTCTTGTTTTCCCTTTGATCGGCGGTAATTCGGACGAAATTTTTCGCTAATTACACCCCAGAAAATAATGGGTGTACTGTAACCCAATTTGTCCACTTTGACCCTAAACTTCTCCCAGGGGTTCGAAGGATTTTGTGATTAAAACCCCCCATAAAAACGGTTGTCATTGAGCTCGTGGTGACTCAGTAAAGGAAAACTTGAATGAAGCTTCTTCGAGTGAAGGGAAACGTCACCTCTTATCACTGTTTTCAGAGCAAAGATTGATTGGAAATCGGGAGCTGGGGGGTTTAAAGAGGATACATTGGAGAGGAAGCCTATCTCTGTGTGCTGGCAGCAAACTATGCACTTCATTTGGCTTTTCCTTGGGATACGGGCCATTTTGTGCCAGCGCCTAGTTACCGTGTCAACTCCTTTGGGGAAGGTTACGGTAGGTTAGGGACAAAATCAGTGTGTATCTGGTTGTAGGGCGCCCATTATGATTTTGGAAACGATACGAGCCAAATGTTTTACGGGAATGGCGATGTTTTCTTGGGAATACCTTATTCGGAGCCTCCAACAGGAAATTTTCGTTTTCAGGTAGTATATGAAGGTCTTAAAAAGTTTAAAGGTTTTTTAGCTTCCCAGAGCAATTTTTCAATACCCCAATCATCATCTAAATGCTAGCAGCTACGGGTAGGCACTAAAAATTTCCCTGCCTCTTACATAATCTCTTGTTTTAGACCGGCTTGTCCTCAACCCGGAAATTGCCTTGGCATCACGAGTGAAGACTGCTTGACTCTAAATGTCTATTCCCCATCAGTAAAGCTATAACTGCGATTTAGTTTTGGAGATATCTAGGTTGCAAAACAAAATGCATACCCGGTGATGGTCTGGATCCATGGTGGTGCCTATCTGGCAGGTTGTGCTGCGAAATACCCTTACAAAGTATACCTTCTTGTCCTAAAAAAAATTAATCTTCAGGGTGCTATCCGAAATTTGGTGTCCCGAGGAGCGGTAGTTGTAACGCTACAGTACCGCCTTGGTTTTGCCGGCTTCTTCACAACCAATACAACCGAATTTCCGGCAAATCGTGGGTTGTATGATCAGGTAAATTATGGGTTTATTTTTGCCTTATATCCAAGGCATCACTTTAGCTCGAAGCCATTAAATGGGTTCAAAAGAACATTGCTTATTTTGGTGGTAATCCGAGCCGTGTGACGCTATTTGGACAATCTTCTGGTAGTATATCCGTTTCCGCTCATACTTACTCACCACTTTCTAAAGGTACGCCGTCGAAAACAATTTTAGCCTATTTTTCCTCATTTTAGGCCTTTTCCAACAAGCCATTCAAGAATCAAATGGCGTTCTAACATCATTTGATGGAGCTCTCGCCTATAGCGACCTAAATCAAAGACGCGCTGCACAGGTAAACAATATGATTTCGACTTGATGTTTAATTTCCCAGCTCTGTAATTTCACCGCAAATGATTGGAAATCTGGAGACTTCAGCAAATTGAAGGCCTGCTTGGGTGCTATTAGCCCGGCCGATTGGGTGAAATTAGAAGAAGTACGTGAAGTTACAGTAGCGTGCAAAAAGAAGGCAACACCCAGGACGCTCTTGTAACTCGGCTGCTTCGTTATATTTTGCACCAAACGAAATGTCAGTGTTTTCGATGCTGTAGAATTCGATGAGCAGGGTCCCAAGCCGCGCAAATGATGTTTAGTAGCTTAAATATCGAATTTAAATAGCTCGAAAAAAATCGACTTTTTCTAAAGGCATTTTTCCGTTTCAAAAACACGCTATCGTGTCAGCATGGTCGATTTACCCAGAGTGAATGTTTCTGGCTTTTAGACGTCTTCAGTCGGCTAGAAGCTGCGATTAATAGGGTCGCCATCGGTCTGATGCGGCGCTGCAATACCTTTCCCCAGACGAGCCCACCGACCTGTTTGGCGCAAGGAAAACTCCGCTTCCCGGAGGCCAAGTCAAATCCCATCACAAACGAAGTGACTTTGGGTAAATCGACATGCTGAACACGATGGTGATTTTTGAAACGGAAAATGCCTTTAGAAAAGTGGATTTTTTGGAGCTATTTTACATTCGATATTTAAGCTACTAAACATCGTTTGCGCGGCTTGGGACCCTGCTCATCGAATTCTACAGCATCGAAAACACCAGGAAACATTCCGTTTGGTGCAAAATATAACGAGGCAGCCGAGTCACAAGAGCTTCCTGGGTGTTGCCTTCTTTTTGCACGCTACTGTACGGCTAACAAAGTTCTTTTTGGAATTCTAGGACAATGATTTTGGGTGGCCGGTAATTAAAGATGGGCAATTTTTCCCGGACTTGCCGCGAAATTTGAAACGCGCTGAGATTCCGACAATAATTGGGAGTATGAGAGATGAATGGGCATCTGTTTGTAAGTGTTGATTTTGAAGATTGGAGCCTTGAAAATACGTATTACATTTAATACGCTATGATTAAATCTAGGGTATGGTTTCCTATCCGGAATGCCGCTCCAGGGCTTCAACAAAACATTTGTGAATGGGTTACTGTCGGAAGTGTGCAGTTTTTGGGGGAATAGAACAAATGAAGGAGTATCCCTGTTGAATCAGGTTGGGATATCTACGCTCTTATATTTATTTTGTTAAAGTACTACCTTCCAAATGTTACTGACAACGACTCAGTTTCCTGGTTTATTGGGGGAAGCAAGGTAATATTAACAGATCGCATAGATATATAGATATCGTTTATCTTCAGATCTTTACCGCGTTGATGTACACCCAATTTGTCTTGCAAGACGCTACTTCGAGACTTGATAATGGGAACAAAAACGTTTACTTTTATGAGCAAAGATATAGTGGGAGAATTATGTACGACGTTGATCTAAGCGATCAATTGAAGGGCTATAAACGTAAAGTGTAGTTAATAAGATCTAGTGGTTTTTTAGCGGTTGCTCATTCCTCTGATATTCCGTATGTATGGATGCCAGATCCTTTGTGGGAAAATGCTAGCAAGAATAAAGTGGTATCATGCGTGATATTTCGACAAGGTTATTTAGATCACAAATGCTGATTTTGAAATGGCCGATTTTTATGGAAAAGCTTGGACGAATTTTGCAAAAACCGGGTTCGCTGTTTCTAGCTTTCGAAAATTCTTCTAGAAAGCCTAACACCGATGATTCTTGGAAAGCCGGAAGTAGCCGAAATAACATCGAATATATGGTTATCGATGCTAAGGATAATGGAGGGCAAACGATGACTTCCGGTTTTCGTAGAGCGGACCAAATCATCTTTAACGAGGTATTTCACTTTATTTTTAACCCATAAATCGCAAATTTTAGATAATCCCTCGTGAATTTGGACTCCGACCACCTTACTGATCCCATTTTACATTTTAATAAATTGTCTATGCAAAGCTGCAACCAGCAGTTATTCCCAAACACTATCGAACAACACACGTTCACCCCAATTTTGGGACGGGGGCGCATTGCAAAGAACGGACTCTAACCACACCACCCGACCTCCATCACCCAAAATGATCACAAATATTTGCGGAAAGAGTTTGCCGCCGCGCCTCAGAACTCGCGTTTCGCCATTTTGTGGTTTATTCTTGGGGGGAGGTAGATGATGACCCTATTAATGAGTCATTTCCGAGCGATTTTTTGGCCTTTTTTCACAACATCCTCCTCCGCCGTGTCAAGGGGCAATAAATTTTGACGTCCGTTGTTTTGCGCCCATCACGCCTTTTTTACATTCTAGTCTGGATTCTCATTTCTGCAAAAATCATTTGCAAAAAGTTCGGTCAACAGGGACTGATTCACGACCTTTCTTCTTCATTTTCCCTGGAAATTCAATTTACGAGCCGTTGGCATTTCACGTGCTTGTTCCGGGCTGGCACCTAATTTCATTGAGCGCACTTTTTCAGATGATTTTGATCTTATTGCTGGGGTTATTCGGGGGTACCGTATGCCAACAGGTTACAGTAAGCACCCCGATGGGGGTGGTTACGGTAGGTGTTTGGCATCATAGAACAAAAGTGCCCGTTGACAGGGCTTTCATGTTAATTACGGACCTCGAAACGGGACGAACGATTATTTGTATGGTAGCGGCGATGTTTTTCTGGGAATTCCCTATGCCCAACCGCCAACGAACGAGCGAAGATTCCAGGTAGAATTTTTGATCGGGAGCTTTTTACCTCCGTTTTAGTATCCCGCGCCTCTTAATTCCTATCCGAATTATAGACTCCAAGCAACGGAATATAAGTACGTCAAGGTCCGATTTACAAATCTTGGTTCAGACCAGCATGTCCTCAGATGGGAGCTGGGGGTGTCCAATGCGGGAATCAAAGTGACGACTGTCTATATTTGAATGTTTATACCCCAAAGGCATCCAATCCCATTTTTTTACTTATTTGACTTTACCTAGGCAACCCCATTTTCAAAATTGCCAGTAATGTTCTGGATCCATGGAGGTGCTTTTTATCTGGGATGCATGGAAAGCTATCCGTATACGGTAGCTCTTCAAACCTAAACAAGTTATAAAACATTCACTTTAAAGGGAGCCATCACTAATTTGGTGTCTCGTGGTGTTGTTGTAGTTACCATTCAATATCGACTAAATGTCCTTGGATTTTTCACGACTGGTACCAGCGATTTCCCGCCAAATCGAGGGATGTTAGATCAGGTATGCAGGCCGATCCCGGTTAATCTCTGGTGATATGTTCTAGATTGAAGCGCTAAAATGGGTACAGAAGAATATCGCATCCTTCGGAGGAGATCCGAAGCGAGTGACAGTTTTTGGGCAATCAGCCGGCAGTATGGCCGTTTCTGCTCTCACCTTTTCACCGCTGGGCAAAGGTCCATAACACCCAAAACTTGACGCACGAACTTCAGACCTGTTCCAGCAAGGGATTATGGAATCTGGCTCTGTATTCACACTATTTGAGGGCAGCTTGGGCTTCCAAAACTTGAGCCAGACTCGCGCTCAGCAGGTTGGTCTCCAAACACTGAGCCAAACACTGTTTTGATAGCTTTGCAACATCACAGCAACCCAATGGCAAAACAAAGATTTCGCACGCCTGAAGACTTGCATGCAGAATATGAAAGCTGATGCCTGGGTGGACCTGGATAAGGTCTGTCAATCTCAAGTTCGTCTGAATCCAAGTACAGGATAACATGTTCGGCTGGCGTATAGTGCGCGATAATCTGTTTATGCCCGATATTCCACAAAAGCTGAATGCCGGGCGAAGGAAAATCCCGATGTTGATGGGAAATATGCACGATGAATGGAGCTCTACCTGTAATTCATATTCTTAAGAGTAATCTTCGTTGTAGGGTATAGCTTGATGGGTGCTGGAATTCCTTTTGAAGCCTTTGGAAAGCTTCTTATCAACAATTTCTTTGATAGATTTAATTTCGTTTATGGAAAAGATCGGGTACCTGTGATGCAGAAATTGCTGGCTCAGGTAAATATCATTTTCAGATACCAATTTTAAACGTTTTCCAGACCTATCTGCCTAAAGGGACTTCTGATAACGATTCAGCTGCTTGGTTCCTCGCCGCTTCCGATGTAATTTTCAACTATGATGTTAGTCTACCGTAGTTTCAGTTCTTCACGGCAGCTGCCTATACTCAGTGGATTGCGAAAGACGCCGACTTACAGCTGGCCAACCGGAATACAAAAATTTTTCTATTTGAACAAACCTATGGGTCGAGGGTTATGCAGTCAAACACTAGCGATGTCGTGACCCAGAAGTTAAAAGGCTATCGACGTGAGATTTTAGCGTTTAGAAACCGGTTTTAATGCTCATGATCCGTAGAACTACCAGCTATCAATACCGTAAAATTTAGCCGTCACACACTCCTCTGATATTCCATTTGTCTGGATGCAAGACAAGCTTTGGGAGGCGGAAGTGCAGTTTAACCGAGTAAGCCAGTTATGAAATCCCCCAGTTTTTATCTTAGACAATTCCATTTGATTATACACTAGCTAATGCTTATGGATATTGGTGGACCAATTTTGCAAAATATGGGTAAGGTGTGAACAACAAGAGTACTGAAAAAAAGTTATAGAAGGCCGACGCTTGACAATTCCTGGCGGCCGGTCCCGAGTCGATCGAGGATGCAACACTTCAGAATTGATAAACCCGAGGTGGGGGGTATGCGAATGGTGGATGGATATAAGGCATTGGATACGTTGATTTTTCAGGACGTAGGTTTTATTCTTCTAAATTCTCACTAGCGTTCTTTAGGTTCTGACGGGTCTATACGGCGATTCACCTCAACCATATTAAAGAAATGTTTTTTAAGAAATTCTATGAAATTAATATTACCACTGTGGATTTTACAGTTGGCTTGAAGAATATTAAAAACCGGTTACGCGGTATTAGTTTTGAACAGCAATACACAAACAAAGAAAAGAATAGATTTATTGATGCGCTGCCTAGACAGGAACCTCTGGCCGTCCTGTCTGCTTCATTACAACCATTGGCTGCATATCAGCCCCAATATCTGATATCGAAATCCCGTACTTTCGTTTCATATTGTAGATCACAGTCGATGCGCATACCACCAGCATTACGCCCCTAAATCGTTTCTCTACGCAATCTAGACGACTTACAGTAAAAATAAACAAATCATTATCAAATGGCTGAGGAAATATTCTCGAAACGCCGGCTCGACGTGAATTCGACATGCCAGGGCTGGAAAACGGCCATTGGGGAACAGGAAATGAAGTCACCTTTGCCCCACCAGTTATCACGTGCACAATCACTCAATGGGAAACATTCTACGCCATTCTTCGAAAGGCTTTCAATTTGTCTAAATTGATCAAAATTGTCACATCCTAAGTCACCTTACCCTTTTGATTGATATTCATACACTGGACATAGTACAACTTCCAAGTTTTGACCTTGCCTTGGGAAAACGATGACTTCACGTGGGACAAAGAACTAAACAAACTTGAAAAAAATTTGCCAAATACCTTCTTAACTGCATGAAAGGTGAATGCTAGGGCAAAGAAAAAGAATATATAGAACCAGAGGGGCCTGAGCATAATAACGATTGGAATGGAGGGAGGTCAGGAAGACTTCGATCGGGCCAGATGGGCAGCCTTATCTTTCTTGGCTTCTTTCTTGGCTTGCTCCTTGTAGTCCAGGTTTGTTAGCTGCAAAATTGGCTGGTTTTTTACGAAAATGGATGGGGGTTAGTTGCCCAGCCAAGCGGTTCTTCAACGACCACTAAAAATCCTAATCAAAACTGAAGATTTGATTACGCTTCCGGTTCTTATTCAAATCTCCGAATTCTTGCATGAAGATGTCAAAATGGCGAAAAAAATCCTCGGACTTGCTTTGCCTGCAATAATTTGGAATTTGAACATAAACCAGAAGCTTCTGGTAGACAAAAGTTTAGGTCCAAGATGTCGATTTTATTTAAGTATAACCAGTCTACCACTAAAAACCGGAAGTTTTGTCTCTGCATTTCTTGGTGCTTTTTCCGGAATTGTGATAGCCCCTCAAGCGACTCCAGTGTCACTTTTTCTATTATTTATCCTCGATGTTACAACTGCATCGATGGGCTCCCTGCCGGATCCCCCTCCCGCAAATCTGATCAAAAACATGGCGAGTCACGGGGGCAATCGAGCCACCCCGAATGGACGATGATGATTCAGAGCTCCACCGCCCAGGACCCTGGGAACCAACTCCTAGCCCGCCAACCGTCCCCCGATCCTCATAAATCTTTAATGAACATAATGTTTACGACTTCGCGAACTGAGTAAGAGGTTATATGACTATCATGTGCAGTCCGCGAGGTCTAGTCACTCCCCCCGGAAAAATTAGCCGAAAACTACCGTAGCTTTTGAGGCATGCCCGGCAACCGCCAGATGTTGCTCAGGTTTTTCAAGTGCTGCGCTAAAGTCGACCATATGCCCAACCCTGCCGCGCTAAAAATGTCTAAGCTTATGAATTGACTTTCGAACCTGGTCGAGTTGATGTACAGGGTGAACCATAAAAAAGCGATGTTTGGGTTTACGAATGGGATCGAAGCGGACCATCGTTACCTTGGCAAGATGCTTAAATATGCTGGGCATATAAAAGACGCATAAGTTGATTTTTAGGTATGATTTTTTGCTACCCCCCCCCCTCGTTGAAAGGTTTTAGCAATTTTGAAAAAGTAGTAGATTTGTGAGGGGATATGAAGGGTATCAAAATGAAGCTCGTAAAATGGGCTATCCAAGGAGTGGTAAGGAATATCGATGGGTCATCACAGGATACTGTATCTTCTAAAGTAGACTGATTTACGCGCAGTATGGTGCTTTTAAAAACGGAGTAATTTATGCCGCCCTAAAAAACTAAGGATAAAGCTGGAGCATTAAGGGTACTTGCGAGGCACAGATCAGGTGAATGCGGCTTAGCCAATTGAGGTGCAATTCCATGAGTCCGTCATGCACTGCGTTCCCTGGTTCAACGAATCGAGCCGGTGTTACAGCCAGCTGCAGGCCAAGTCCTATCGGGCAAATCGTCCGATTAAGTTGTAGCTATGGACCACATGATTCAGAATGGATCAGAATCTACCGCTACTATTTACTCCAACTTTACCTGAATCAGTTATTTTTTACCTCCCCACTACACTACGCTATGCGTTTGAAAGTGATAAAGCGTAAAAAGTTTGTAAGCCTGGCGATTCACTCCTTATATCTCATATCTTTCCCTCGGACCCCTGAACTAACTGCGGTAACCAGATTTTTTTGAATGAATGTCCGGAAAGGCGAATGGATCGGGGTGATGGAAGAGGAGGATGAGAACCCCGCGGCGAATGGGCGGAGCTTCACCATGCCAGAGCCCCACTCCCTCATTCGATTCCTTCCCCATTACCCGATATTTCCCTAAATGGACGAAGCCGGAAACCATCGAGCGGTGAACCGTTTCAGCCGGTGCTGTACAGTCTGGAAAATCACCGTCGCTACTTTCTTTACTCTTGCTCTGGTGGCTTTGGCTGTTATTACAACCTGCTTCGTTGGTGTTCATAAAACGTTGATTGACAACAACAAGTATCTTTGTGTTGGGATGGTGGACGATGTTACCGGAAGGCAAACACTGTAGGTTGATATAGTCTAGGTCATGGTTTTCTTCCGTCAGCCTGGCTACTGGTAAATTTTTTGTAGGTATCATTGTGCCGAAAAAAGTCACTGTTATCCCAACGACAGGGCTGAATTTTTTTCGACTGAATATATCCTGACGGGTGGGTGTTTTAAAATCGCTAATTTTAACCTTATATAGTACGTGACAAATTTAAACACATTTTTAGTGATGATCTGCAACCCATACCATGTCTCCTTCGGTCTGCTGGCCGCTCTCACCTCCATTTCCATCCTCTTGAAGTAAAATTCGATTTATTTCTTCTAACTGTATTTTTAGCATCTGCTTCTTGACCGCTCGCTGCGCAAAATCGGCTGTGTAATACGAAGCACCAGCTCGTTATTGTGATCCTTTTTTGAAAATCCTCCCCCACCCCAGCTTTGCTTTGTTAATTGAGCCTACTGCAATTTTTTGTTTCGCTTTTCTTTTCCGGTGTTCTTTACAGAAAATATTGGACGAAAAGTAATAAATTCCAGAAAACCACTGGTGACACGAAGCTTCTTTTGTCGGAAGTCGCGACAGCTCAAGCAAGTCGGGTGGCAATGGAGGTCAGTGATTTGTAACATTTCAATATTACTTTCTTAGACTAAGACAATTTTCAATTTCAGGATGTCGATTGGTATTGGGCAATGGGCTTGAGAGGTGCGGTATAAACTGATGAATGATCGCACAGACTCTTGACTTCCCGGTCACAGTAATCTAGATTATTACCCATCTTGTATGAAAAATTGATAAACTGTCTAAAGGTGACCCTGAAAGTTCTTGGAGAGTGCATGACGTGAGTTAATTTGGGGTTTCCTAACTTTGCATGGCTTCTGCTCTCTGCATTTAGCTTTATCGTATTTTTATTTTTATTTTGAGCCTTACACAATTTTGGCTTTCAACTGATCCGCATAACCGCTTGGACAAATTTTTTTTAAATCAATTCGCAAGTTATTTATATAATTTAGGTGCTATCATGATTTTCACGACGGAAATGGTGCTTCAGTACCGCCTGTTGGAAGCCTTGTTCGACGCCCGAATCGGAAAGCGTAAGTGACCCTAGGCTCCGATTTTCACCTCAACTGGCCTAATGGAAGCCACATCATATAAACATTTTTTTTTATTCGCAACGCCTCGGGGAATAGCAATCAATCCATTCCATTCGTCTAGAGCAAAAAGGCTGGCCTGGCTGCAGGATATTTTTGTGTGAATCATATCATGCCGCTAATTCTGGCGCCCGTTTTATTGTCAGGGCTTTTTGCGTGGCTGGCAGCTTCAGAAGTTCGCCCTGAATTAATATTCCCGATATAGTTTTACTCTTGATCTACGGGCATCCTGTGCATTTTAATTGGCTACCGATCCAAGCCACAATTTTTTTTCTTCAACAAAAAACCGTTGTTTGGTGTCTCTATAACGTGAATTTTCAGGAATGTATTGTCGCTTCATGGCGATCATGACGGGTGTGTTGGTGTCTTACTTTTCTAAGGTCCGGGTCGACGCTGTTATCAAGGTAATGCTTTCCTTTTCCGCACTTGACTTAAAGGGAAATCCTGGATCTACTTTTTTAGCGAGTCTTCCCCTACGAATACAGGGAAATCTCGGGAAAATTGTGCCAAATCGATGAGATTTCCGTGGACATTACTGAGTAAGCTAAAAACTCTGGCAATTTACAAAACCCAGGACTTGGAAGATGAACTGCGTGGATCCCAAACTTTGCACTCGCGGTATGGCGCTCTTGTTCCAGAATTTTGGTGAATGTAAGTCATAAAATTTGTTCCTTCAAAACTTTTTAGGGAATATCTGCTACCACAATGCTCTGTGGTGGGCCGGCACATCCCTGCACTATTTGTGGCTCTTCTGCCTTTTGTGGGTTGCAGAAAATTTACCTAAAAACATAGCAAACCGATGGGTTTTAGGATTCATTTTCAGGCTGCTTTTCCTGGATATCGTCGACCGCAGTGATATTATTTACCGTGCGATCTGGGGGGCCGTGGCGGAGCGTTTTCATCGTTACCGATCCCAAAACCAGCGACAGGACTAATTTTTTGACCGCCCTCATAATTTGGTTTCCTCTTTTTTTTGTTTTCTTCAATACTAACATACTTGAAAGTTTTTTAAACATGAAACATTCTATTTCAGCTTCATAGATCTGACATCCAATTGAGCCCATTGAGCCCATCAAGCCCCCACTGCAGAAAAACTATTGTTTTCTTGGAAATTCATCTCATGTAACCATATGCTGTAATTCAACCTTTTCATTGCCTATTTCGAAGTGGTTGCATACGTATGGTTTAGTGTGTTTTTTCATGCTTTCATCCTGTAATATCCCAGATAAACCTTCCTCTTCCAATTAAAAGCACCCCAAACTAGTACAATGAATCTAAGAAAATGTTGTAAATTGTAACAAATCTATCATTCAAACGCAAGTCCTGTGAGTTAGTAATAAGAACGTCTTTCGAGGGGTTTTCTCACCTAAGGAACGCTAAAATTACTAAAACTAATGAGACAAATACCCAGAAAGCACGCCTGAAACCATGTTCCTAAAGATAACAAGAGAGCGCCGAAACAAATGTAGAAAGACGTACAGCGAGGTCTGTATCCACCATCAAAAAAAAACGCGAAATTATTTGGAGCTCATTTAAAGTAACTAATAACAAAAATAAACTAGCATTTCTTAAATTATTACACTTTTTCTTCTTTCTTTTCTCTTTTAAAAGTAGCTGCGGTGAAGATTCCGAAACAATACGGTCGACTGTCACTGCTAAAGCGCGCCCCTGGGGGGAGGGCGGCGAAACAGGAGGCATTCTCTTTTTACGCGCATTTTCCTTTTCCTGAGCTTCTCTTTTTTTTCGCTTGCATTTTATTAAGAAAAGTTCCTTTTCTAGTTTGCTTTTAGTTATTTTTGGAATTATCAACCACCGTTCCAATTCTGTGATCTTTCGGGCCTTTCCCCACACTCAACGATTGACTTGATTTTACGTTTTTCTTTGCAATTTCATTGTTTTCAGATCCGTCTCTATGGCTCGCCGTCGCAGCTACGCCCTATTCATCGCCTCGGCCATCTTCTTTTTCTGTGGCTTCGCTGTCACGCTGGTAAATATAATCTTTCTCTCCCTTCGATTTACTTTTTTCAGGTCCTCCCGAAATCTGCCTGGACTGGGTCTACTAGTTTGTACGGTCAGATCTTCAACGTGTTGCCCAACAAGATTTGCCCCTCTTATCCGTATGTTTTTTTTTTGAGATCTCTAGGTGGTGTGAATATTTGGGCTATGTTCTGCTGTCGAAAAACTATTTTAGCGTCAATCCGGCGCCACGATGCTTCGAGAAGAGCCATTGCGAGCGGGTCCGTACGTTCGACTTGCGTGCCCTCTCCGACATTTTCATTGGTAACCATTTTCCCGATTCCGTAACATTTTTTTTGTTTAGTGACCGCCTGCTTCCCGTCTGATGCGAAGGACGTGGCTCTGACGTTGTTCGTGAGCAGCGGGATTACTTTTGTGTAAGTTTTGCTTTATTTGGTTTTCACGATGGCTGTAGGATAGAAGGCCGCTTCGATATCTGTAAAGAATGTATTGATTGACGCGTTTGTTTTAGGGCCCAAGTGCTGTACCTGGCCGCTGTATGCATCCAGGAGAGCAAACGCTATCGCGCCCCGAAGGGATACCGCTTCGCTAACGTCTAACAAAGCTGAGTGCTCGAACACGCTGCGAGCGTTCTTTTTCTCATTACTCGAATCGTGTACTGTGTTGTGATATCATCATGCCTTGTTTTGATTTTGCCGTGGGCATTTATCGGGTATTGTTTGTGTTTATAAAGGTTTTGTTGAGAACTGTTTGTGGTGTGTAGTAATTGGGTATTTATGGACGCATCGCGCTTCGATCAGCTCTGGTGCAGTATAATTTTTGGGATGCTGTATGCGGCGCATCATTTGCTTCATGGCGCTCCGGTGGCTACTAGAGCTGGGGGACTATATTGTTCAAAGGATCTTGGATGAGCGCGTTAGGTTGCTTCATGGTGGAAGAAAGGTGCTACCTAATTCTGTAAATAGTTCTTTATGATTTTGCGATATTGGTGTTATTAGCAAACCAGGAGCGCTCACCAATAGAATCGATTTCGGTTGTCAGGAATCGGGAAGCACAAAGGACAGACTTTGGTGTGCCGTGTTTGGATCAACGGAAAGCCAAAATATACTGGTCACAGGTGGTGATAGCGTGGCCCGTACCATCTGCCGGCATATACATAATGCGCAACGATACACAAATCTCATTCCGTCCAGCCCATCCAAACGTAAGTCGTCCCTCCTTTGGCCCCTCTTTACCCCACTAGTACCAATATATAGTATCAGTATTCATTTGTTTAGAGACATGTCCCGAGTCTTCGTTCCCTTGCTCGTGCTGATTTCGGTGGTTATGTGTGCGGTCGCGCTCACAGCGCTGATGGTGGGTTATTTAAAAGATTAAACTTTTTAATGGCAAAAATTTCAGTTTATCCCCGAGAGCGGAACCCTAGCTAGCGATTTTTCCGAAATTCGCGGACGCATCACCGGACTACTATGCCCAAAATACGCGTGAGTCTTGATTTTCATAGCTACTAACCTAGCTTTGCAATTTGAACGCTCAATTGTTGACACGTGAATATTTCAGTTTTCTTCGAACAAGCTACTGCTTTGAAAATGCTGAATGCCGTCGTGTTGGCGAGGGTGATTGGAAAGATGGAGAGGATCTGATCAAGTGTATGTTTTGGTAAACGAAGACAATTAATGTGATACTTTAGTTTTTGCCTGCTATCCGAAGGAGAGCCGCCAGATCGTCAACATCGTGCTCTTCGTGTTTGGCGGTTATTTAGTGTAAGTGTTCAATTTTGGGATTGCCAAGCTTCGCAATTCAAGAGCGAGTTGCTGACACAAACAAAGCTGTTTTAGCGCCCAGATGATGTATGATCTGATCAACTCCATCCACACGCCGCTGCGCAATGCCATCGCCATGCGTCGCCGTAAAGAATTTATCGTGTAAATTGTGTAGTTATCTTTAATAAATGTTTGTTATATACCGCGGGGCAAGTCAGTGTAGCCAATTCAAACATATTCACACAACCATGGGTAAAAACTAAGATTCCTAGAAAAGTGATCACAAGTGAAGTCACCTGGTCTTCTTGCTCTCGTTAGTTGCAGCCTGTTTTGAGACTCGTATCCTAGAACCTCAGTAGACGTCGCCAAACGTTCTAAACTGGATTAAATCGAGGATTTATAAGCTAGAGCGCTATAGATGGAACTATTTTTCGGATCTTCCCATCATTTTTGCGCATTTGGGTTTATTGTCGCCTTTTGTTACCTCGACTAGGCCGACTAATGCTTTCGGTCAAAGCTTTGAGTAGCAAGCATCCGGTACAAGTCTTTGAAAGTGAATTATATCATCGTTTTCGCCTTTTATAGACAACTTTCGTATATCAGAGAATTTCAGCTAACCCCGAAAGTCTAGTAATAATTAGGAATCTGCTATAAGAAATTAGATCCGACCGCGCAAACACTGAGCCAAATTTAAAATTCAATAAGCAGGGAGTTTCGCGATAGGTGACAGCTGAGTCGATAGAGCTTGATATTTTCAACACATCCCATGTTTCAAAACTGCTAAACTATCACGGCTTTGGTGAAAAAGTTCCTGAAAGTCTCTTTTGGTTAAGCGCGGGACAGAAATGGACAAAAAGGGCCCATTCAGAGCCATTTTTTCCAAGGCTCTTTTAGTTCAGAAATTTTGGAAATATAGAATTTTAGTCAGAGGTTCAAGCTCGATTGAATGAGCTCTCTCGGAATGCGAAACTCCAGATCTGATGGATCCAACTTTAGTAGAGAGAATATCTAACCGACATCGGTCCACGTAATTCAGCTAGAAATCAGCTTCCCGTTCGTTTTTAGGTTACGCGACCATCCACAGGACGCTGCCAAGCCGCTCCTTTCTCATCTTATCATTCTACAAACAATAGGGCGGCAAAATAAGAGACATTGGTGCGGTGGGCAAAGGGTCAATGGTGCCGCACCAACAAGCGCTACTCGAGGTGCCGATATGTCAACTGTTATCACCTCTCACCATCTGCCGGCCAATATATAAAGAGCCGTATTCGGCATAACATCATTCCCATCCAAATTCCCCACCATCAAACCACCCTGGTAAGTCAAGCCAGCTCTCTATTCCTACCCAAAAAATACTAGTTTTTTAAAATTCCTCTTTAGAACCATGTGCCGGCTTTTTCTGTCCCTTTTGACAATCCTGTCGTCGATCATTTGCTTTTTGGCTGCAATTTTTTGGGTGGTAGGTATTTGAATAACAGCATTGTTAAACCATTTTGATTGTCTAGCGACTACAATATTCCTTTATTTCAGGTGATCCCGTATAGCGTGACGGTCACCAATGAAATGGAGGTCTGCCCAAGATACCGGTAGGTTTTCGATTTGTAAATATAATAAGTTACGATAGACCTATCACTTGTTAGTTATTATTTTTCCATTCATTATTTTATCGATTATTTACAGGTTCCTGCAAAATCGCGGTTGCTTCGAATATAGCGAATGCGCTCGAGTGAATGAGGGTCGATGGACTCAGGACAATGATCTCATCAAATGTAAGAAAATATTGAAATGCCTAATCAAAAATATTTAGTTTTTGCCTGCAATCCGTCCAAATCCCAGCAGATGGTCACTGCTTCTCTCCTCATTTTTGGCGGCTACTTGATGTGAGTTTTCAGATTTTTGTTCGTTTCGTCTTTTCTTCTATCAACTTTTCTCTAGGATTTGAATATCAACGTTTTTTAAAACCCGGATTTCAACTTGTGTAGTTTGACTATCAACCCGACAGGTTAATTCAATTAAAATAAACCTTTTAGCGTGCAATTGTCGTACGACCTGGCCTGCTTCCTACACGCCTTGTGCAAATGGATCTCCACCACCGTGCGCCGAAACCAGAATAAATACATCGTCTAACCGTTTTGAACCTTTTTTTGGAAATAAATGTTAGTTTTTTACTCTGAGATCCCTCGACAT
The DNA here is from genome assembly GCA_038088335.1 of Mesorhabditis sp. LJ9110. Classification (NCBI taxonomy): domain Eukaryota; kingdom Metazoa; phylum Nematoda; class Chromadorea; order Rhabditida; family Rhabditidae; genus Mesorhabditis; species Mesorhabditis sp. LJ9110. The sequence continues at coordinate 548,514 of JBBGBA010000048.1, read as the reverse complement.
TAAAAAATATATTCTCGAAAAGCGGATAGTACCAGCAACCAACCAACCAACCTAGCATTTGTATACAAAACTTTCTTGACCTAGTAGCCCCGATCCGCACAAAAACCAGATGCGCAACCGTCGGGCACGCTTTGCTCTGGCATCTGTTCGGAGTGATGGCGATGTGTTTATCCTTTAATGGCGGAAGGTCGGTTGGAAAATATCCAGCTAAAGAGTTGCGCGCGAAAATGAATAACGTCTGGAAGAACAGGACCAGAGCTTCGGCCCCAATCAAAGGATCTATGGAGCTGCTAATATAAACATAAAAAAAGCTGACCACCCACTAATTTTTTGGGTTTACCGTAGGTTGCTCCAAAATGTTTGTCCCTTCGTATTTTTCACACATATGGGGGTCACTTCGGAATGACTTGACGGGAATTACCAAAAAAGGCTTATACCAAAATCCTGACCAAAATTTGCGCTTTTTGAGTGATGACCTAGATTTTTCGGAAATTTACTGGACCTTTAAGTTTGCAAAATGTCGAAACATTCTTAAGATGGGGTGTTCAGGAAGTTCGACTTCGAGATAATGCGATACATTAACGTCAAAATCAGCGAATTGCGCCGAAATTCATGAAGCTCAGAGTCCCAGCCAAGAAAGCGAAAGAAAGAAGAAAAACCAAGAGTTTTTATAATTCCGACACAACTCCACATCGGACTGGTCAAAATGGCACGAATGTTTCTGAGAATCCGGAAGGAAAGCTCAACTTCGGGGGTGTCTATAGTTGTGGCACAGTTTTTAGGGGTTCCTGAAGCCCATCGGTTCCGGGAATTCCAATTGAAAGCGGCTCTTGCGCATTTTAGATTTCAGTATCCTCTACAGTACCGCAACAAGCGGTTGCCTTCCTGACTAAGGCGGTAAATAAGAGCCATTGGTGCTGCAAAGCTAGCTTGACCTACTCGGCTGCCGACATGTCAACTGTTATCTTCTATCACCATCTGTCAGCTAATATATAAAGAGCCGTATTCGGCATAACATCATTCCCATCCAAATCCCCCACCATCAACCCCCCTGGTAAGTCAAACCAGCTTTGACCTTGCCCCATCTCTGCCCCCATACTAAAAATAATCTTTCCAAAAAACCTTTTTAGAACCATGTGCCGAATTGTCGTAACCCTCCTTGTCATAATCTCTACAATTGCCTGCATCTTCGCTGGATCGATGTGGGCGGTATGTTTTATAAAGCGAAATATAGTTTGATATATGCCTCTATTATTGAGTTATTATGCTTTTAATTGCAATAATCGATTATACCTTCAAAAAGTATCCAGAGTGTGCATTTGCATACCGCGCTAGAACCTCGTTCCAGCCATATCTCATTAGCATAACGATTTAAAAATATTTTTCGTGTATCATTAGATGGGCAATGGTCCTGAAATAATTGAATGTGTACCAGATTTTACAAACCCTGTTATTTTCGATAAGCAATTAATTTTTTGTGAAAGTGCCGATCTCCCCGCTTTATTAAACATATTATTTTTAGTACATCCCCGTGAGCATGACCCTCGAAAATGCCGACAAGGCGGACGTCTCCACCATGGTCTGCCCCAAATACAAGTGGGTTTTTTTTGAATAGTCCAAGCAACCTTTGCTTAAAAAACACATTTGTTATTTACAGATATGTACTGCCACGTGATTGCTTCTCGATTGCCGAATGTATCCGGGTTGAAGATGGCAACTGGCAACAAAATGACGATCTCATCATCTGTAAGCACTATTTTTACCAAGTCAGCTAAACAAAATTAGATATTGCTTGCAATCCACTTAAAACCGCGCAGGCGGTCAGCGGCGTGCTTCTGATCTTTGGTGGATATCTGCTGTAAGTTTTTAAATTCATTAATTAAGTTTGAACAATTGTTTAATAAGCCTAACAAAATCGTAGAATCGACATTTTTAGCATCCAGCTGGGCTACGACCTGATCTGCTGCCTCATCGTGCCATGCAAATGGGTTTATTCGACCTTGCGCCGCAACCGAAAGGAATTCATCGTCTAATAATTTTTCTGAAATGTTTGTGTTTTTAGTCAAATAAATGTTAATACTTTTTTATTTTAGCACTCTGACCCAGTTTTGGCTTTTTTTTTTGCTTTTTTCTCAATTTGGCTAGCCCACCCATGCGTCTGACGTTCATTTTCATGAGAAAATCTCCAAGATTTAGATGTTTATTAGGTCAAAAACCATATGCGGAACTGTCGGGCCGGCTTTTGGCCTGTCATCTGGCTAGGGTGATGGCGATGTGTTTATACTTTAATAGCGGGAGGTTGTTTGAAAATATTGAGTCAAAGAGTAGTGCGACAACATCTGGCAAGTTAGGAACAACTACGCGGTTCTTCGCAAAGGAATTAGTGAGTTGCTAATGTAAACTGACAGTCTACTAATTTTTGGATTACGGTAGGTTTCGTTGAAGTGTGTGGCCCCTTATTTTGGCTAAATCTAGGGCATTCCTTTAAATTTATTAGGGGTTTTTTGAATAACCTTTATCATTCAAATAAATTGTTAGAATAAACGATCCGTACTCCGGGCATAAACCCAAGCTGGCCGTTGTACCGAAGGTCGCATATGGGCCACCCAAGAAGCAGGCACAACCTAACTGTCCCTAAAGGTCACAGGGACTGTCTTCAAATGCCAGATGTCAGATAAAGAAAAAATGTCGGGAACGGTAATATTATGGAACTACTATAATGTCCCTGATTTTCTGGTTTTGACTGTCACGGCCAAAGGCCAAGGGGCCGGTGTTTCAAATTCGTCCCAAAATGTATGACCAAATGGCAACCTTGAGCGGTATCAAAGGACTGCGCAACGGCGCCCCTTTTTCTTCAGAGCGTCGTCGCAACCCCCGAAATGCCTAAAGGGCTTGGGAACCGAGCGAACGATCCAATGGAAAGGGTTTTGAATCGGCCACAGCGATCTTGGTTTCTGGAACCGAAGAATAGACAAATCTCTAGAAAATCGACCATCTTAACCCTAATTATTTGTGCCCTAATTTTCCCATTCTATTTGTGGCAAAGACCTATCGATTAAGAATACCGCAAACAAATACAAGTTTTGCGCAAGGCGTCAAATACCGCCGTTTGTTCTGTTATGGATAGCTTTGATGGCCCGACCAGGTGCCAACTGCATCATTTCACACCTTTGTAAACCTGGCGCCTCTCTATGCGGATGTACTGGCAGGGAGAATTATAGGACCTCGGGCATTTTCATGAGGATAATATACAAAGACGCATAAATTTTAACGAATAGATATGACCTGCAACTTTCCTGACCATTTTCACCTTTTTCATTTGCTCATCGCTTCAAATCCTAGATTTTTTTTTGGATTTTTAACTTCCTAGAGCACCAAATTTTTTTCAAGACAGCTTTTTAAAGCGCTTTAAAGAATTAACTTTCCCAACCTACTGTAGATCATCATACATCAATTACTGTAGAGCCGGAAGCAGTTTATCCCCAACTAATGGGCGGAGCTAATGGCCCAACCCCCTAAAAAGTTGGCCCGACCATACCGGATCGGGTGGGTCATTTGCATACTCCACCCCTCCCCATCCCCCACCACCCTGGGCAGCGCAAAAAACGTCTTTGATCCTTGTTTATCATACCCATTTTGATATCATACGCCTTTAGGGCACAAAGTTCTGGCCTCCTGCCGCGCATTATCACTTTATGACCTGTTGTTTGGGTAGCAGGCCCGCCAATTTGGTATATGTTAGCAACGTAGAACCTTATCTTTTTATCTTTCCTTCTTGACTTCTTTTAGTTATTTATAATATTCGTGCTTTTTAGGTAATATGATTATGAATCGCTTGTGCTGCTGCGGCCTCACGCTGATCTTGGCGTGCACCTTCGCCATCATTCTGCTTTGTACCGGATTTCTGATGGTAGATCATTCTTATCTACCTTCTTAGTATATATTTTAAATTTAATCGCGATGTTAATTTGAGAATATTCCGTTTAAATGGCAGCGTTTATTTTTTAACATACACTGTTTAAAAGAGACTGGGGATCAAACGTCAGGAAATAAGGCTAAAGCTTTGTTAGCGTATAGGGTTGACCGGAAGTTACAATTAGCCTATAACCAGATTAATTAAAGTGATTAGAAAAAACTGAGGTGATTTATTATTAGGTGATTTTTGGTTGCCGTAAATATGATAATAAAGTCTTATTACAGTACGTCCCGAAGACCGACCACCAGGGTCTGACCATCAACTCCGAGCAAAACGTCCCCGACGGCTTTATCTGCCCCAAATATTCGTAGGTTTTTAAATACTTTTCCTGTTATTCCATAACTGAATAATATTATTAGCATTTTTAACTTATATATATTTATTAACCAAAAATATAAATTCCGATTTCCAGGTTCTTGAATGAGACGGGATGCTTCAAGACTGAGCACTGCAAGCGCGTTAGCGAGGCCATCATTGGCGACAACCTCCTCGACCTCAAGATCCGTGAGTTATTAATTTATTTTTATAGTTTAGTTTATGAGCTAAAAACTAGCAAATTTAATGATTTATAAAGTTAATTGTTTGTCTTTTAGGCCTGGCCTGCAACCCGCGCAAGTACAGCATCCTCTTCTACGCCTGCATCGCCGTCGGTCTCGCTGCCTTGCTGTAAGTTTTAAAAATTGTAACAAGCAATTAAAAGTTTTTACATCATTTTTCTAAATTTTCCAATTTTAGTCTCGAGGTCGTCTTCGTCGCCATGTTCATCTTCCGCAAGCCGAAGGTCGCAGTCGAGTCCGAGGTCGCTGCCTAGATCTGTAACTTTCCTTAAAAAAATCCCCGACATTTTGCCCACAAATTTCCATTTTACACTTTAAATAATTTTGATGAAATTTCCATATTTCAAATTTCTTTATCGTCCGGCAGCTTCGTTTTTGTAAATTTTTGAACCTCCAAGTTCTCAGCTCGCCATAATATGTCTTGCCAGAAATTTTTCATTCCATATGCGCCTTAAATGCGTTTAGAAACCCTTTTTTGTGTGTGCAATTTGTCTCAACCCTGGTCTTCCCCTTTGCTCTACAGCTAATTTCTGTTTGGTTATTGTATTATTGTTTATATTATTTTTGTATTGCTTTTTTGTGCATTTTTTGTATCCGTATAATTGATCCGTAATAAATCCCTTGGAAAGTTGGCATTTTCCAAAAATTCGGGGGCTAACATGGGCGAAGAGGTGGGGGAACTTGGTGTGGACAATGGGAAAGACAAAGGCAGTTCTCGCAAGACTGCATAGATTACTGAAGGAGAAAACGAACGACCCGGGTGAAAAGAAGAGGCTGAAGGTAAGGGAGGAAGAGGTAGGGGAGGTGGGCCCTAAACAGCTACCAAGAGTGGAGGGCTGGCCACCCACAAGTTCCGCATCTATTTCGGCTTCGGGTTCAGTGGGTATTGTCTGGGTCTCGTGTTAGGGATTCTCACGTTTGACCCTAGGGTTTGACATTTGCTAATTTGCTATCTTATACTCTCAAATATCCCTGCGTTTCCGGTTTTCCGACAGGTTCGAGAAGTTCGCCAGAAATTTTTACGTCTGAGAAGATTCTATACGTCTAGATTTTAGGGTCTAGACGCTTCTCTCGATAGCTATTATCAACTCCTGCCCAATTTAAACTTACCTATACAATCCACAAACCAATACACACTTAATCCCCCAAAAATCCCACTGTTCTCGGACAGAAACATATTTGCCCGTCCTAAGACTACACCCCAAAACGGTAATCCGCCTACCCTCCGCAACAAGTCAATGGCCCTATTCATCCCGCAAAAATGAGCCCCTCAACGTGCATTTCCAAAAAAAAAGAGCTCATGTGGTTTGTCTCCCCCGTCTGATCGAGGTATTCTTGCATTCCTGCACCCAATCGCATCCCCCAAACGGCTTCCCCCGCCGCCCAGGTGACAGATGACCAATCTGAAAAATCACCGAAAAATTTCAGTGTGTTCTGCGCTGCGGATTTTGATTCAAATCCATCTATTCAGCCACTGAAAATAGCGTGGAGATAATAGGGTTGTCATCCGGGCGGGTAGCGCCGTATTTTGGACGTAATTTATGCATTCGGATGGTTGGGCGTGCCGGGTCAAAAATAACGAGCCCGAGGGCGGCATTTGGATAATGGCGGCCTTCGCGGGTACAATTTTATGACTAAGAGTTTGTGGGACGTGCGATTTTTCAGTTCTAAAAGTCAGGTGGGGGTGTTTCGAACGTAATTTGGATCCGGCCGCAGGAAAGCAAATTTAGACTGTGTTTTGGCAACGCTTAAATTACTTTAAAGGGATTAAGATGGTCAAAGATTGGGTTTGTAAAGTAAATTGCACGTCATTTATAGGCGTGCTAGGGAAATCCCTGCTTTTGACAACCACTTTTGGAGCTTCACCAACACGGCCCAACGAGTGAATTTGGCGTAACATCTATAGAGCCCTCAAAAACGACCGCGCTGCCCCCCCCCATTACCACCACCTTTACGAGCTTTTCATGGTGATGGCTAGAGTTTGCTTAATGGCACAAGCTTTCAAACTCCTTCCCCCCTTCCCGAGAATCCGATACCCATCCCCCCTCGATATTCATCACCAAAAATCTAAGAACCGAATATTTGTTTACCGCATTTTTTTCGGCCGGAAGGAGCCGGAACTCGAACGCAAATTGAGGTTCGTGATGTAAGGGGGGAGCAGCTCAAACAGCCGGCGGCGGGAGCAATTTCGGCAAGCATCTCAAAATTTGCCCGATTTCCCGGTCGGCTGGTTACTCCGGGCGGAACTGCTCTGGGTGGTGGTGCTGTGGACGAGAGTTTCCCAACCAACCTCTCCATCCGGAAGGTTGTTGCAGGGCTCACAATTTTGAATGTACTTAGGGGGGGGGGGGGGTTTGCGTCATCAGCAAGAGGAAAAATCGGGGCATCACAATGTTTGATCGGTCGAACACCGTGCAAAGCTAGGGTTCCTGATTCGAAGATTATTTGGAAAATGGGTTAGGGAGCTAACGGTAGCCATTTACCAGTTTAATATGTTGCATATTAGACGTTTATATTCTGGTTGGATTCCGTTCCATTTGTCTTAAATAAGTCCATTTTTTGCTGAAATCAGGGTGATATATCAATTTTTCCGAGGCCAGATACATAGATTCCAAAAACAAATCTTTAACGCGGAGAAAAACAGAAACAGAGATTTTTAGGAAAAATACACATGGAATTCTGGTTCTGATTCGTTAGCGGGCGGAGGTTATGGGGTGAAACATTTTTTGTCGATACGATCTGGTTAAGAAGGTGTCTTTTTGCATCTAAAATTAACCCCCACCGATTTTTGAGATTTTTCATCACCCGCTCCCCCAGTCACGGGATCCTCCAGGATGAAGCTGGGGGCTTCCTGCGACTGGCGGGTTGACTAAGTCTCGCTACATCCAAACGAAGCACCCGGCCCGAACTGGCAGCTCAGCCACACTATCCACTACCCTGTCAACCACATCAATCCATCCATCCCCACCCATACCTTCATTCCACCACTATCACCACCCCCAAAACAACCATTTCGCTTTCATACCTCAACCCGAATGTCCATCCCCCCCGTTTACCCAGATTATCGCACCGCGTTCCAAATAAGCGACCCGGGCCCGTGAGCATTCGATGCTCCTGACACACCCGTTTTGTGCTGCTCTTTTCTACGATTTTGCGAGCATAAACAAGTGCCACTCCCTCCCTTCAACGCCTCACGATGTGGACGGGTGTGAACTTTATTTCAATCGTGTTTTCCGAGTCGGAGGTTTAGTGAAATTTTTACATTTAGAGTTACCGAGTATCATTTTTTTATTTTTTATTTTACGGGATTACCGCCCGAAAAATAATTTTGGAAGCCTTGCCAGATCTTTAAATTTCAAATTTTCATCCCACGAGCAGGCGACCCATTATTAAAAACCACTGTCTCACAAACAAATTATTTTCCCCACCTATGATTTTAGGGTTCCCGATTTTAAAGGTGAGCCTTCAGTGCTACACACTTCAGTACTTCAGTGCTTGCGTAATTTGTTGGGGTGGCACGGAAGTGACGGAGATTACGAGGGGGATTTTTGAAGCAGCAGAAGCAACACCGAAGAAGGGGTCGGCGGAGGATTTCTGATGTTGTTGGAGAGGACTGCGAATCCGAACAAGATGTGTTTGAGGTGTGTTAGGTGCTTATGCTTTTTAGGTGTCGAAGGTATATCTGTGTAGCAAAATAAATGTTTCTCTCACCCCCAAAAAAATGTCGACGATCTGTGCAGCCCAATAAATTCTCCTCATCTCCTCCACCCCCCTGGCCGCTCCCTCATTCTAATTGAATACAGAATATGATCGTAGGGATGCTCTCGACGCACCCCAGCCCCTTTTCAAAAACCCCAGCCCCATCACTCAACGAGTTCTTTACAGCACCCACGTGTCCCATCGACCCTAAAATGAAGATATTCTATACTTTTTGAATGCAACTTTGCCCTGGGGGAACGCCGTTGGGGGATCCATTTTCAGGGTTTGGTCCATGCCATTTCCTGGACCTTGAGTCCATTTTCTTGAATTTGCTATTCTCAGCTGACCCGTGTGCACGGAATTCTAAACTGGGGATGTTCTGGTTTAGGGATAATAATAGAATATTTCTCTGCATTTTTCTTGCAGCACAAAGTTCGTTTTCAGAATTTACGCCTTCCACCCATATATACCTCAAAAGCCGCTATTCAATAACGCTTTTTAAGGTTAGGCAATATTCAAATTAACCTGATTTTGACTTAGCCCCCACATTAATGTCTTAGGTTTTAAGCGCACGTTCGGAAAGCTTTACGTATTTCGTACTAAAGGCACCTGTTTCTCATTTTTCCTCAGTCTCATAAATAAGTGTAGCAACGTAGCAATCCCTAAAGATGCGCTTTAACAGCTCACATTAATTGAGCGTGGCTTGTCTACATCTTTTTCGCGCAACCCCTAATTTATGGATATCTATTCCCCCCAGCAAAAATAGCCCCTTGCGAAAGATCACGATGTAGCATGGCGGACCGATATTCTGCCCACCAATTCATCAGTAGCTTTTCATCAACCACTAACATCTCTCCCCCCCCCACCATACGTGCCAGTACCCCCACAGGATATTTGAGCCCGTTTTGCATAAGTTGTTGCTCTTTGCCGACCCCCAGACTAGAGCCACCCCCATCCCATGTCCATCGCTTACTCAGCATCCCATTGGATAAATTTTTATTGGCTTAGCTCCTTGTTCGAAGGAGGAGAGGAGCACCTTTTTTCGCTTGCACAATTAGCTTCGTTTCTGACGTTGCTTCCGGGGGCAATGGGGGGCTACGTATGTCTCTATGTCCTCAGCTTCATTATTCCAGTTTCTACCTTGAGGTGCGGATTTGGGATTAGTTTTTTCCGGTGCTGAGTAGGTGGGGGGTTCTATTTTTTCGGGGTGGTTATTATATTTTTCTAGTGCTGTGAATGGGGGGAACGGGATTAAGGGCGTTGTAGTGATTTGTCGGAATATATGTTTTTGTTGAAGGTGTTTAGGGGGTGTACTTTGGAGAATTTGTTCCCGATGAGCCGGGTCTAGTCGTCTGCTGATTAGGTATATTGTATTATCTGCGAAAAAAATGATTCCGTGGAAAGTTTTTGTGATTTTAACGGATTAGTAAATCAAACTTTTTGAATATGATCAATTAAAAATAATTACTATCTGCCTTTTTGCATTATGCCCTCGCTCAGAAGTGGCACTCATCTTCGTTTTGCAGGGTTCCTAGACGCCTAAGATCCCACTCAATACTCCTGACCCCTCCAGGCCATTAGCGTCGAAACGTAGCGTGGCCAGTCACGTAGTAGTAGCTGTTGTTTCCACTCATATTCCATCCACCTCCCCAGGGGCTACGTAATCGTGTGCCAGCAATTTGGCCTCAACCCCCCACGTGAGTCAAAGATCCACGGAACTAAGCCCCAAGACCCCCCCCCCCCAAATCACGAGTTTTGATTCAGGACTGTTCATCCTATTTTTGCACTCCCTCCCACCCTGTAGGGCTTCTAAAACATAGTATTCCCGATGTCAAGTTTTGCAGGGGTTTCCCCCCATTCTTGGCCAGGCAAGAAGCCCTTCCCGCCGCCTAATACACCTCTAATTTGATTCCCATCATGCCCTCTAAAGTATTCGTCCACAAATATTTCCCACCCCACAACCACACATTGCCTAGCACACCTCCCGGGTGATATCCAAATATGAAAATCAGCACTTATAGAATTTCTCTTCCACCCTTCCGAAGTTGATCTGTGCTCACCTTGCTTACCCTCACCCACCTACGTATCTGCAATTTGCTAAAATCTGCCTCCCCCTGTCAAAAACAGTAATTTTCAGCCTGGCACCCATTAGCCGGCCGTGCATTCAGGATTCCAAATACATCGTTTTATTCTGTTACCGCGCAGAGCTGTTTTGTGTTGGATATGGATTATTCAAATCCTCCGATTGTCCTCATTGTTGCCTGCGCTTTCGGGGCTTTAAGGGTATTTTGTGAAACCCATGGAACATCCGTTTTCCATTCTCCTTTTTCTGTTCTCTCCCGGAAATCCAGACCAAATGCCTAATTAGGGCAAGGGCGAAGCGAAAACCCTAAAGATCAGAAACGCGCAGGACATCTTGGGCAAAGACCACCGGCCCTGATACAAAAATTAACAGCATTAGGGCCTATTTGGGCGAGAGCGTTGGTAGATTAGCGTAAACAGCTAGTCTCGATGGCCTTCCATCTCTCATTCAACTTGGGGGCATCCATCCTAGGGTATCGCGTCTGAGGAGAGTTGAAATAATGATCTTGTCTCACGCCTTCATAATGATGGATACACGGGCTAGTGGGCCTTACGACAACTCGTTGACGGGGTGAGCAGAAATCGCTAGTTAGTTACGCAAATGTTGGTCATCTGAATTGTAGGATGGATCGTTGAGGTAGTTCAGGTTTCTAAATTTTGGTTTATTTATCATTTTTTCAAAAATTATTGGTTCGAAATCACCGGCTCTTAAAGCATTTTTTCGAAGAATTTGAATGTAGAATGGCACAAAGATTTAGCATTATAATTGCCATTTTGCATCGAACACAAGACATACTCTGCCGGCATGACACATAGGTGACACCACTCGGAACAACAGTTGTGGCACCTGTAGATTATTGAACTGTGCCGCAGCTGTGCTACAGCTGTGTATCCCCCACAGCTGTGCCACTGTTGTGCCCCCGCGCCGCTTATTGTTTTGGGGGCCTTCCTGGAGGTGAAATGGTTTATTCTAGGGCTTTATGATGCTAAATAGTAGCTCTGGTCCAAAAAGCAAAAAATAAAATCCTGGGCGGATCCGAACCTTCGTTACTTTTCCCCACCCTTCGCCTAACTCCTTATCCACTAGACCACGATGCCACATCGGTCGGGGAGCGGAGGAAGCCTATGAAGGTATAGCGAAAAATTCAAAGGCTTATAAATTGGTTCATATACACTCCATGCTAATAAAAATTAGTTTGCCGCGTTCAGTTCTTCAAGCTCTATAAGTGTGCCAATCTCAAATCGCAGTTTTATGTCCGGTTGGGACCGTCTCCTTGTCGGCCAAAATTAGTGTTAAATCGAAAACTCGAAGTAAATGGAGTCGAAAGCAGTCACGAGAAGACTTCCGACATATAAAACATATATTTTACGAAAATTTTATTTTTTGACCCAAAAATGGCTAAGTCCCGGGCCACAGCTGTGATTCCGCTCCGGGAGGCCCGACACAGCTGTGACACCGCACTGTGGCGGCGGTAACGGAGGCACAGCTGTGAGTGAACGCGAGCTGTGACACCGCTAAATTTTCCTAGCTACACAGCTGTGCCACCGCTAAACGGCCACACACAGCTGTGGTTCCGCTAACAGCGGAGTCACTTATGTGTCATGCCGGCAGAGTATATAAACCCCCCTTTAATTACCATGCTCCGCCTCATTTCAATTATCCTCGTTACCAAACCTTTCCGTAATTATTCGCTTCCGCTCTTCATACGCTCAATGACCCTGGGCAACCAGCTCATCCCCACGACCAAATTTATTAATTTCCCGCTCATCCTCGCGCACCCCCTCGCGCTCCCCTCCATGAATCTGTCGATCCACAGGTTCACTCCAGCCAGAAGAAGAATATCTAGTGATCGAATGAGAGTGAGCCCCCTAATCGCCCTCATCGTTTTTTTGACAGTGTGCCCCCGATTTGTGCAAATCCCGGCCCTAGATAATAGGCTTTTTGGGGGCGTGCCGTCTATTCAGCGTCGATTGGACCAGGATCTTGGTATCTTTTTGTGTGTAATATCGGTAGATCTAGCCACAGCCCATCTTTTCAATTCCTAGGACGGCTTTGGTACATTGTTTGATTTTTCCGACTCAGCATCAGAATTTTGCCCATGGGGAATTGGTGGCGTTGAATCAGAATTTTATTTCGGTTAGCCGAGTAGACAATTGAATCACCTTTTATGAATTGATTGCGCAGATGGCTAGAGGAAATTCTTGAGTTGTATTTATCGACTGTATTGAAAAATTTAGGGTAATAATTCAGAAAGAATCTATGTTCTTTATTTCTAGGATTTTTTTTGTTTTTCACGAACATGCAATTTTTGGAGCATTCTGAATCTTTTTTTTAAGGTTTTTGAAACTCGCATAGCCGCGGTAAAATTATGAAAACAGCTTGATTTTACGAAAAAATTATTTTTAGGAAACATCAACTTCTTCAGAAACTAGCCCACTCTATCAAATATGGCTGACATCGGCCCGGGACGTTCCCTTTTTTTCTCCTGAACCTTGCTGGATAGCGTGGCATATGTGCGACAAATCGAATGGCAGTGAGTTTATGCAGAACTCGCGTGCTGAGGGCTCCCCCTCATCTTTTGAGGATAAGAAGAGGAGCAGGGCCTAGCCAGGGGATATGTGGAACACATGATCGACACACTTCTTGCTCTCTATTGCAAGGAGCGGGAGGGCGCATCCCCCTCCCTTCCTCGTTTTTACGCATTAATTGTGTACACATAAAGATGAAATGCTAGGGGCAGCGCGTCGTTTTTCCGTTGGCCGCCCCACACCACATCCATTGGAATTGAGTCTGGCTGCCGAGGGCTGGCCTTGTTTGATATGTCCTTACAAGTCATCCTGGCTTTCCTTTTCTTGCCGTTTGTTCTTTTTCCATTCTAAATCCAAATGCCCTTTCCGCTCTTTTCCTTTATCTCAAGTCGTTCACTCAATTCTTCGAAAAAAATTTATGTTGAATCGAATCATTTTCTACGGCTTCACCAACCCCTGACCTACTCCCCCAAAAATTTGATCTGTTCAGGTTCAAAATTAGGGGCGGGGGTGGGATTATGGGATTGTAGATTCGGAGAAATCGGCTATTCATTACTTATCCTACCCCCTTGTCTGGTTTTGAAGCATTCAAAATTCTCCCTCTTTTCAGGAGTTTGATCCCAGCTTTGCATCGCCCAATCGCAAAAGATCCAAAATTAGAACACCATCCCTGCTACAATTAAATTCTTCCCCCGACCACCGTTGTTTCATGGCCCGTCCCAAAGTGGACCAAATGTGTGTTGCCCGAGAAGCCTCCAATTCTCCCCCATCCTATCCTTTGGCACGAGATTAAAATTGTTTGTGTAGTTGGCCTTCGCCCCACGCCGCGCATCTTTTTCAACACAAAACACAAATCCCCCAAGGGTATACGTGAGTATCCGGAATGCCCGTATCATAAAAGGCTTCAAAAGGACTCTCGTTTGAAAGTTTGGTCGCGACCTCATGCATTTTCTAGTGATACTTTGGATTGCGACGCGGCCCGGGATTCAGAGTGAACATCAAGGGGTTAGATGTTAGATATCCAGGCGTTTACCCCGACTTTCGTGGCAATGAAACCAATTTGCCGGTTTTCTGCCCGACTCTGACAACTCGATTCTTGTTTTCTGGCGCGGGGTTCTTCAAGATAACTCGATTTCGATTTGGTTGATTGCGCTAATCCGGCGAATATTTCAGGCAATGGGTCGGGAAAATAGCTCGGATGTGATATTTACCATTTTGGTGAACGGGACCGAGCCGTTGAGCGGAAACTTGTCAAATATGTCGATGCACGAGCATGGGACACCTGGCGAGAGATCGTTGGTGAGTGGTGAATTTGTTAAATAATTTTTGGCTACACTTTAACCTACGCAAAAATTTCGACATTTTTGCTATTTTGTCGGGATTTTCGCTCTGCCATTTGATAGAGTATCAAAGATATTTATTTGCAGCTCAAAATAATTTAAAATCAAAAGCTATAGCGGAAAATATTTGGCGAATCTCCGTCCAGGGGGGTAAAGTAAAGCTTTGTCTAATTTATTGTATTTTTTAAAACTTCTTTAAAATATTTTTTAATTATAAACTTCATTGTATTTGTTGCTAATTCCAAATCACTTTCAGCTTGAAAATTGGGTCTACCTCATCCTAATGCCAATCGTCTGCATCTGGGGAATCGTCGCTGCCCTCCTCTGCATAGGTGACTTTTTCTAAAACACGTCTAACCATCAAACAACGCGAACATTGGTCCCGCTTCTCCTTAATTTCCCCCACAAATTGACCCCACTCACGCGAAATTTCGTCTGCCCCCTTTTTATTTCGTTGCACGGCTAAAGATGCAACCCCAAAAATGTACGCCACCAACTACGTCAGAAACAAAAAAAATATTCTGATGAATGGGGGCTATATACAAATCCCAAGTGAATCAAAAGAACCCTAGATTTTAGTTGTGTTTACTCGGCCTCGGATGCGATCTTCGCTGAACCTCTACCTGGCCGGACTCTCGGTCTTCGACTTTTTGGTACTTTTAAGCAGCCTGTTGACGTACCCCTCCCTTCAACTATGCGTCGTCAACGTAAGTACAACTATTTTTGTCCTGCTACAAATTGGCATCCAGGACCATTCCACCGATTCACTATCGTGCCAATTCTTCTGGAAATCGGCCCTTCTCACGTTGCCGCTTTCGAATATATTCCAGGCGGGCTCAGTTTGGACATGCGTTGCCGTGACCGTGGATCGGTAAATAGGCTTCGGGAATTCATGAGGTTCCCCGTTTTTTTCTCAGGTTCCTCGCTGTCAACTATCCGCTTCATTCAAAAATCTGGTGCACTCCGAAGAGGGCAGTTGTCATCATGGGTGCCTTGACAACGTTCATATTTTTTTATAAGGTTAGTTAGAGCATTTATGACGTCGGAAAGAGTAATTAAAATAATCCCTATTACTGGGCTTAAGTAGCTGGTTGTAAAATCGATATAATTAAAGTTTTTATACTCACATAGATCTAATCTTGGCCTAAGCTTCGCCTAAACCTAGATCTAATCTTGACCTCAGGCTTAGCTTAAGATTAAGCCCAAGCTTGAAGTTGAAGCCTAAACCTCAGCCAAAACAAAAAACTTTAGTAACCTCCTTTTCCAGATCCCACAATTCTTCGAACTTGTCCTGGATGAAGATGGCAGACTTGGAGCATCCGAAATGAGGCAAAACGACTACTACAAAATGGTAAAGAGCCCGATCAAAACTGTACCGCCCCTTTAGTGGTACACCAACTATTCCTATCTGGCCATTGTTGTCCTCATTCCATGGATGATCATGATCGTCCTCAACACAAAAGTAGTCCTCACCGTGCACCAGGCCTACAAAATCCGCAAAAATCTCAACTCGAACACTGCCGGACGGGAGGAACGCGACCGAAGGTGAATATGAATGCCAAATTCACCGCATGAAAGATGAATCGAGGAAATCGGGATATTTTTGAAATGCTGAGATATTGTCACTTTGGACATTTAGGATGTCAAAATTCAGATGTTAAAAATTTGTGATGGCGAAATTCGTAATGTCGAAAATTTATAATGCCGTATTTTTGGGGAATTAATTACAAAATTTCAGAAGTTTTAAATTTAAAAATAACTAAGTCCAGAATGTCTAAATTTTAATATATCGAATTTTTTGAGAACAGTCGCCCAGAAATAAGCTAAAATGGGACAAGATTAAGTTTCGACATTATCGAAGTTTGATATATTTGAACAAATTTCGACATTCTGATAGCAAATCGAACAAAGCAGTTTCGTTTTACCGAGTCTTCTCAATCCATCACTTTGTTGTGCTTACTTTGTATCCCTCCGCACCCGACACTCACACCCCTAATTTCCGGTGTCCCCGCAACGGACCGTTTCAGTTCTAGATGTACGCTGATGGCGGTGGTCATGATCATGACCTTCATCTTCTTCAACATCCTCTCCACCCTCGTCAACTTTATGGAGACGTTCGAGTTTGGGCAGTCGTTCCGGACGCAGCTGACAGTTGTTGGGAATTTTTTGGTGTGCTTGAACAGGTAAAAAACAAAAAAAGTATCTCAAAATGTCGATTTTAGTGCCTCAAACATCATCGTATATTCGCTCTTCGGCCGAAGATTCCGTCAAATGTGTCTAAAAATGCTTTGCGGCCGTATGCGTAGATGTAAGTGGTATCTAGCGTTTTCAAACCTTTTTAGTCCCTATTACTCACGCGGTGATCTCGGAATGGGAGCGGGATACAATGACGCGCCGGACCTCAGTTGAACCCAGCATTGCTATGATGAGCGCACGGGTAACAATACCACAATAATAGCAATTTTATACGCTCTTTTTAGGGCTCTCGCCGCTACAGCAAGCGAATATCGCTTCGTATGTTGGATGGGCCGTCAGCTGTGATCACAGAGAAAAGGGCGTCCTTCAACCGGCTACTCCCCGAAGCACGACCACGCTAAAACCACCCCTCCGAATTCCATAATATCAAACGTTTTCTGTATATTATTGCCGACAGCTTTTTTATCCTATATTTATCCTGTTTCATACGTGTATATGCCAGCTAGGTGTCAGTTCCTATTTCAAGACGGGTTTCCCTATTTTCTGATCTCTTTGACTTTGCATAAGCCCTACGTTCATTTTTCTGAAAAATCGTTTTTTATGCTATTCTCGGCGATTCTAGCTTCTTTAAGCATTTTCGAAGCTAGGTCGAGTTAGATTTTCAGAAGATTGATTAAAAAAATTGTTTTACAGAAAAATGAGCGTAATACCCTGCATAATTATCCCACATTTCAATAAAGTGTCATTTCTCCGCCACGTTACAGGCTACTTGGCAAGACATGGGAAACATTTGGCCATTAGTCGTGGGAAATTTTTGCTAGCCACGACATGCATTTTGGGGATTTATTCCAGCTTTTGTTCCTAATATCATACGGCGTTCTCTGTACTCTCCCGTAGCCTTGAAGCCATGAGATTATAACAGGTGGCCTCATCCAAAAGCAATACTTATTTCGACCCTTATCAGACAGCTGGGAAGGCATGAGCCAGAATTGCTACAATGGACCGTGATTCGGCACACACCTCATCATTTTCACCGAAAATTCCGCCTTTTGACGATGGCCGTGTAAAAAAATCAATTTATAGGAAAAACGGATATCTAAAGTATCAATTGTGCCGGGCTAGGCGCGCTGGGAATGCAATATGTTAGGCGGGGAAACCTTTTTATCCGTTAGTGCGAACATTTTTGAGGGAGGAATTCATAAAAAGACACCTGTCTCTCTAAGAAATCGACACCATAAATCGATTTGAATTCGGGTTCAGTTTCTACGCAGAAATGGGGCGTTTTTAAACCTTTTATTTTCATTTTTAGGTTGATATCAATAACATTTTGGCATTTTAATGAATTTAGTGACATTTGAGTTTTTACGACGTTCTTGAGAAAATGTTGCTTTTTTGAATCGTTAAAACGCAGATGATAGCTTAATTAAACCCAAAAATTTTTTACATTTTTGTCGGGCCTCCCCTGGCAACCAGGTGTACCGACTCTATTGATCTGAATTCCACGATTCTCCCCCCACCCCCCATTTTCCCCCTGCTTCACGGCTTTTTGCAAATATTTCGGCCGGGGACGATCGGCTCCAATCGGCCCCACCCCGATCCCATTCCATTCTATCGCCACGCTAAAAAGTGCCCAGTTAAAAGCGGGGAATCCTCCGGATACGAACGCCCCGTTTTTCGAGCTCTTCAGATCTTGCAGCCAGATTGTTTGCTTTTTCGTTGTTCTCTTCCTCCTGCCAGCCCGCTAAATTGCAACCCATTTTTCATCCTTTAAAAGCGATTATAATGGATTGTAAGGGGATGGATACCCACTTCTTCCTCGACAATACTCTATTTGCACTCCCCTTTACAACCCCTCTGTCGCTTCTTATCGTCATTTTCGTGTAAATGCGGCGATACCACGTGTAAGCTCTCGATTAAGCGGAAAAATATTTTCTAACCCATTTTTATACTCTTTTATTTTATAAAAAGACATCTAAAAACTTTTAAAACCTCGTTTTCAGTGTCAAAATTAAAATGCGAACCCTCGATAGGGCTCGTTTAGCCCCTTCTGATGTTACAATACGAAGAGAGGCACATACCTTTGCGGAATCGGTAAGTCAATACCTAACAAAAATTATAATCTCATTTAGCTCTACCGTACTATATTTTCTATACAATTCCTTTCTATGTTTTTACTAACAGTTGTCCAAACAACAATGCCGTTAATAGTAACTGAAGGTATTTTTCTTAACTATATAATCCGAAAAAGTATTTTAGCGAATAAAACTACGAAATTTTCCTCGACTACAGTTGTTCTCTTTATGGAATTGATTAGGCTTTGTACCTGTATTTTAATCACTGTAGTACGATTGCGGAGTATTTCCAAGTAAGTTAATGATCTTACAGCGAAATGTCATATTTTTCAGATTTATAGAAGAATTTTGGAATACGGTAGTTCATAATAAATTAGAAACCGCAAAAGTAAGCTAAAATATTTCTAAAAAGCCTACTACTTATCTAGGTTTGCGTCCCAGCACTTATCTATGCAATTCAAAATAATTTATATTACGTCGCGCTGGCGAATATTGATGCCACAACTTATCTAGTAAGTTAGGACCTTTTAAACCGTTCTTTTCCATTATCGGGGAAGTTTCTCAGGGGGAAACCAACTTATTTCTTTAGTATCCAATTTTTCTAATATATTGAATAGCGGTCCTAAATTGTTTTTTACTATTCTTAAATGCCGGAACTCTAAGAATTTTTTACCAAATTTTGGAATTTTTGTTAAATGTTACTAAAAACCGATTAAAATACTGATTCTCACGTCACTATACATTTCTGAACTCATAAAAAAGGTCGGTTTACCCCCTTAATACACACCCCACCCCCGATAATTCCATAGCACCAAAAAAACAAAACAACTAATTGAAATTCTAGGTCACACACCAACTCCGAATTATTACTACAGCCGTCCTCTCTGTTGCCCTTCTATCAAAAAGGATATCTATGAAACAATGGATGGCGTTAGTAATGGCATTGATAGGGATTATTATTGTGCAGCTGGACCGTGCCAAATGTAATTATTATTATAAATTTATAAAGATTTCCTAAACCCAATTCCAGCGCAACCATCAGCCAGCAAAGGCAATGTTGTGCTCGGTGTTTCGTTGGTGATTGCTATGTGCTGGACAAGCGCTTTTGCCGGTGAGCAATCCAATTCATAGGCAATCCCCCCAAATATTTCAGGGGTCTATTTTGAAAAGGTATTAAAGAAATCGTCAGTGGATGTTTGGATGCAAAATATTCGATTGTCGATGCTGACATTGCCGATGGCCTTTTCAGCGGTGGTGGCGAAAGACTGGGATAATATTGTTGCAAGTGGGGCTTTAAAAATATAAAATACCAAATCTATATCTATAATATACCCATAAATAATTTATAACTCTATCCTCATAAAACCGGCTTATTTAGACAATTTCTTGGATGGATTCACCCCGATGGTCTGGACTGTAACGTTCCTAAACGCGTTTGGAGGCCTTGTGGTTGCTGTTGTAATTCTTTATGCGGATAATATCCGAAAAACCTACTGCCAAACAATAGCTATTGGTATTTTCTACTTCTATAAAACGAAATAATACCCTCCCAGGCCTCACCGCATGGATATCAATCGCAATGGGTGATGCCGTTCTAACTTTACAATTTATGATGGGTATTTTCAAATTATTTTTCCTCACAAATCCTTCAGGTATCATTCTCGTCGTTATCTCAATCCTGGTCTACTCGCTTTATCCCGTGGAACACAAAGCCACCGCGGAATATAAGCCACTTCCGACAATGGAGGAGGGAGATGTCTGATCTAGCCATATCTAAAGTATTATATTTGGGATTATATGTGCCAGTTTATCACCGGTTTTTTTATATTGTGTCATAATATTGGAGGCATTACGTGTACAAATTGCATTTTTTTTGGGTCATATTGGAAGTAAATATAGAAGTAAACTAATTGCACCTATAGGTAGAACAGTCCGATCTGTACGTGGTGATACGCTGCACGGGAACAGCCGAGCAGTTTTTTTAGCTTCGTTTCCTTTTCTATTTATTTATCGTTTTACAATATTTCTAAACAAATGTCCCTTTATTGCATAGAATTGCTGAAATCCCTTTTAATAGAATTGGCGATCCTGAATTTTTACATTTTCTTGTTTATTTAGCCACATTCCAAAAAAAGTAATTAACGAAACGCACACTTGTTATAGACTTCCCAAAATATGTTTAAGGATTCAAAATATCGTGATGTATTTTTACATAAAGTAAGAGAAACTAGTATACAATAGACATTCGTTAAATTGTACTGTTTTACAGTACTATAATTTTTCCGTTTGACGATTTTGCAACGGTCGAACAGGAGCAGGCGCGTCCCGAACAGGTCCCAACCAGTTACGCGCCCCATTCTCTCGCCTTTTCGTTCTTTTTGGAGGTGCAGAGAAAGAAAAAAGTCTTTTTGCAGCCCCCAGCGGGGCATGCCCCGCCAGGCAATGGCCTCTTCACACCCAAAAGGGTGCAGATGCTGGCGAGCCGATATAGCACACTGTCACCTGAGCTGAGACAACTTTTCTCGGTAAAAAATTTGATATTTTACATAGCTTGGTTCACCAAACACCCCTGGAAACACACGAATTCCACCAGCCTTCTTAGCACTCTCTTATTCGGCTATGTTCTCTTTGTAACCGTACCATTCTAGCCCTACGACCTAACTTTTCGGCTGATCAACATCGACCTCGAAATCACCTCTGCCGGGCAACCTCTCTACCACATTTTCGGCAGCCTTTCAGATGGTATTTTTGTCATTCTTTTATATTATTCTCTCTTTTAGGTTTAAAAGTATGCGTTCACGTTCACAACTTCTACGCCTACATCCTTGTGAAAGTGGGCGGAGATTGGCCAAGAAACACAGTTGCGCTTACCGAGCTGTTCAATCATTTGGTACATGAGGCTGAATTGAAGGTGCGCTTATTTATGCCTTTCATCAATTTCTCCTAGAAAGCTCGAAAGGTTGGATCGACAAAGCAGCCAAGAAAATATGTGCAAGGTGTGGAACTGGTTGAGCGCTACGATGCCTACGGCTACCACCCCACGAAAGAAGTTTTCGCGAAAGTGGCGTTCTTCGAGCCAAGATATAGGTTAATGTAAGTAATTGGCACTTTCAGAAACGTTATTTAGCGCCGCCACGCTGCTCTCCGAATGGAGTACCAGGAACCAATCAACTTTTGGAAGTGTCTACGAAGCGCATTTGCCGCCTCATCTGCAATTAATGGCTGATCACTCGTTGTTTGGGATGGATTTGGTCACGATTACCCTGGGCAGTGAGAGCGTTCAGTTTCGAATTCCTGCACATGCAACTGATGATGGTAATATTACCATTGAAAACATAGAAATGCTTTTAGACGAGCTCCTTCCCACAATGACAGTCGGGCGACTAAAAAGACGGGGACAAATCTCGGCAAAACCTAAATGCTCGACCTGCCGAATAGAACTGGACATTACTGTGGATGCAATTGCCAATCATAAGCTCTACAAAAATAATGGTTTGTGTAATACAGCCAGTTTATCAAAGTGTTTAGAGTTTTCTCCAAACCCCGGCATCGAGACGATCTGGCTTGAAGAAAGACGACGTTGGGCTGAACATGGGGTTTCTTTTTTTGATGCGTTTCGGGAAGGTTAGGTTATTTATCATTCGTTTCACAGTTCCGTTTCAGGATCAACGCTTCGGCCACATATAACCGGAGTTGGGAAAGAAGCAGAGGAACGAGATAGGTTAAAGGAAGTCGCCGAATTACGGGAAAAGTTGGCGACGACAGTTGGTATGCGCCAAGCCTTGCCTCTGTAAATTAGTATAGGCCCGGACCCCGAGCTTGCTTCGATGCCGGATATGTCGTGGGCTGACTTTGCAGATGATCCAACTGATTATGAAGAAAAAGAGGATGAACCTGTACGCATTACTTTTTGAATTTGAAATCTTCTTAGGACGAGCGCCCCGTCGAACAAGAATATCTGATGAACGAATACGCAGAATTGGACGAAATCTACAATTGCGAAGCCTTGGATAACGCTGAGGCAGAAGCCGACGCCGTGGGACCAGAGGTGCTAGATATCGAAACGATGAAAAGGCGGCGGAAGAGCACGGTGTGCCGAAAAGTCACTCGCTCTATGACAAGGGCGGATGTACGTACTTTGTTCATAATTTTCAACGTAGTTTAGAAAACTAACGCCGTTCACTTCACGAACGATCCGGATTTTGACTTCGAGGGAATGAATGAGGTTCACCGAGGTCGCTTGCGAACTCTACGTGTGAATGTAACATCAAATGCGTATGTTTCGAGTTCAGCTGCGAAAGTCTCGTTTAGACCCCGGCTAAAATTGGGAAAACGGAGTTATGAAGAAATCAGTGAAAGCGAACCAATCGAGCAGGTATTGTTGATTGGTAAAATAATATTGTTTGATTAGGCGAGATCGGCAGCGTCACCAGTCCCGTTAGCTGTTCCTCAAGCTAAGAGTAATCCAACAGCTGTTCCAGCAAAAATTCTGGAACCAAAGTCTCCTGCAGGTATCTTGTTTTTTTCGACATGATGCTTACTTTCTAGAACCCGGGATAGCGGCAGCACCTAAAATCGAGCACAAAACTCCTCTGCGTCGAAAAATATCAACCGATCTCTACGCAGATCCAGAATCGCCGCTGACGGTAGGGGTAGTTATTCTCCGCTATCTTCGGTTTTAGGATACGGTGTTGCTTCAAAAGTCCTTTTTCGTCTTGGGAGCGGCGGAGCCGAGCAGCGAGCTTCTCGGTTTCTCGGTTGCTTCCCTGGAATTAATGGCTGAAACAAAAACGGTCTTCCCGAATCCTGAGGTTTGTTTCGATTAGCTTTGCGATATATTGTGAACTTTTAGACGGATGCTCTGCTCGGGATTTCGATGTGTTTCTATCCATCAATATGCTCCTCGACACATATCCCTAGCATCGCTTATTTTTTATCGACGAAGCCCGTGTCGGATCTCGGGCCCGATAAGAAGTGCGTATTTATATGTTGCCATCAACACGTATGTCTCCTCTCTTGCTTATCAAGTTTTGGTTTTAGGGCCTAACCGACGATGAAATCGAAATGCGTCTGCTCGATAAATGTGCTGAAATCTTGATACTGTAAATTGTTTATGGAAATCTATGTCGTTTTTAGGCATGACCCAGACCTCCTGATTGGTTATGAAGTCGATCGTGTATCGTGGGGCTATCTTATGGACCGAGGGGATGTTGTCTTCAAGAAGCAAGGGCGTAGTTGCTCGTTCTTCCAAACGATTTCGCGTGTTCAGAATGGTGAGAAAGAGCCTGAGCCAATCAGCAAATATTTTTTTTTCTAGCGTACGCCGATAATAAAATTGAATGGGACAAGAAGCGGCGTGCTGAACGGGCTGCAAGTATCGAAGGGCGCTGGTTTGGGAGTCAGGCCCCTAACCCGCCGCATGGAAGAATACTCGTTAACGCGTAAGCGCATATTTTAGCCCGGGGAAGTCTTTAGATGGCGCCGTATCCGGAAAGAAGCGCTTCGCTCGTATGATCGTGGAACAGCTACGAAGGAGTTGCTGAAGAAATACATCCCGATGTATTCCCAAGACTATCTATCCGATTGGATGACATCTGGTGTAGCGGTGCTCAGGTTCTACAAAACCCATTTTGCGACTTTTTCTTTTTTAGAAGACAGGCCGTCGAATATGTACAAATGCTTGCCATAAATACTGTACAACTTTTGATGCGCATCGACTTTTTCCAAAGGACCGCTGAAATGGCGCGCGTTTATGGGATTCTGTTCGTTGAGGTAAAAATCGCAGGATGCTTACATTCAATGTGTGAATTTAGGTGATCAGTCGCGGATCCCAGTTTCGCGTTGAATCGATGCTGCTTCGTTTAGCGCGTGTCAAAGATTTTGCCTTGGCTTCAATTTCGGAGAAACAACGCTCGAGGTTTTGATTTAGCACTATATAATGTTTTGCTACGTTTAGCATGCGAGATCCAGAATTCATCCAATTGATTCTTGAGCCTGAGTCTGGAGTTTACTTGGATCCGGTCGTCGTTTTGGATTTTCAGGTATCCCTGCTCTTCGCGACTAACTTTTTTTTGTAGAGCTTATACCCCTCAATGATGATAGCCTACAACCTTTGCTACACTACCCTTGTCGGCCGTATCAGTGAATTAGAAAAGGAAAAGCGAACTATCGTAATGGGTGGAAAACATTATGAAGTGCCGGTCGGTTGAGGTGCTGAATTTTAGAAACCTGACGTCCGATTTCAGAATTCTTCGGTCACGGAGTTGATAAGCGGTTCACCAGTTCATGTGTCTACTAACAAGGCTCTGTTCGTCCCCCAAAACACGAGGAAAGGACTGTTGCCAGCCCTCGTAGAAGAACTGCTTGCCACTCGCCTTATTGTCAAGAATTCGATGAAAATGACGAAAGACCCGGTAATTGCTACATTTTTGTAGATGATTTCCTTTAGAATATGGTTCGACTTCTCGACGCTAGGCAAGCGGCTCTCAAGCTTGTTTGCAACGTCACATATGGTTATACTGCAGCTAGTTGGTCCGGAAGAATGCCATGCATTGAGGTATTGGTGCTATTGAACCGATCATGCCTTATTTTCCGTTGGCCGATTCAATCCTCTCGAATGGGCGCTCAACTCTGGAGAATGCAATTGAGTTAGCAAAGACTGTCGACCCTGGAGTGCGCGTCATCTATGGCGACACGGATTCCCTTTTTATACACTGTCCGGGTAAGTTTTTCGGATATAACGTCTAAACTTCGTTTAGGCAAGACCGTAGAGGAAGCTTTCGAAGTTGGCAACAAATTAGCAGAAGTTGTTGAAAAGGCAAACCCTTGGCCAGTGGTACTCAAAGTGGAAAAGGTGCAACCTTTTTTTGCGGGGCATTATCCTGTTTTAGGTGTACAAAGGAATCGCGTTATTTACGAAGAAGCACTACGCTGGAATGAAAATTGAGAAGGCCGGTGAGACACCGGCGTTTGAAGCTAGAGGGATTGAAACGATTCGAAGAGATTCATGCATGATAACAAGCCAGGTACACACTTTCTTTAGATTTTACATGGTAAATAGATGGTTGACAAATTACTTCGGCTGCTGTTCGACAACCAGCCGAGGAAAATAATAGATGAGACCTTGATGAAGTACATCACTACCCTCCCTTTCAAAGACCTGGGCGGCTTTCTGCTTTCCCGTGACTATCGTGCCCCATATACCTCAACTTGCGCCCAATCCATCGCCGGACGGTAGCCTTTGTTTTGTTTCACAGACCACAGCAAATTTTAGACAACTATCTTCTGCTCGCTACTTTCGCCCGCCCATGTGGAAGGAGCGCATATCTTTCATCGTCGCTCAGACGGAAAACCCAACCACCGACCCGGTCTATATGGGCGTCCACGCGGTCGAAGAATTCCAAAACCAACCGAACTTGATGGTCAACTACTTTTATTATGCCAAATCTCACATCATGGGACCCGCTGGACGGGTTTATGGGCTGATGAAATGGAAAATTGACGAAACGATGGCGATGCACGCCTTGAATACCATGAGACACTCGTGAGTTTTATTTCGTATGCCTGAATTTAATTTTTCCAGGTTACAGCTACACTGCGATGCTAGCGCAAGAAATGTGATGAACACTCTGGCAGCACAGACGCGTCAAATCGGTCTCTTCCGGAAGGCTTGTAAGAAGTGCTTCAATCACGACCGCTCTGTCCTCCCTGCCGCCTGCAACAATTTCACATGTTTTTACAAAAGAGTATCGTACCTATAACATTACCATTATGTTTTTTTTTAGAAATTCGATAAAGTGCGACGAGATCTGGCGATTCTGCTGGACTCTAACGCTGTTGAGGCGCCGGAATGGGTGCAGCATGGAGATGCGGCCCGCAGTACTTATCTCGGTTTTCAACCGGATGCTGAAGACGTGAGGATCCTTTTCGGACTCAAACAATTCGTCTTTTACAGGTCGGCTATCAAGTCTCATTCTACAACAAATTCATCGATCGCTGGTCCAACCGATCGACATTTCCCGAAGAAGCAGGGCCTTCTGATTTTGAGCCTCCTCCCCCTATCGCTACGAGCTTAGAAATTGTGCCTTGATCTCTCACTAAATTTTTTTGAAACTGGTATTTTTATACACTGTGTTTTTCTAGTCAACCCCCTTGTGATCTCACTTCCCCAGTTTTTTTCCCAATACCGATAAATTTTTTTTCGCTTTAGAATTGGGTTGTTGGGCGTGTAATGAAGTTGACATCGACTTATAGCTTTAGTTTACGCCTACGCAAGTAAGCAGCTATGGTCTCTATCGTGGCGCCCTGGAAATAATGATGAGCTCATTTAGGCTGGCCCCAAAGCCAAGCTCATCAGCCGTCTAATAGTACCAGCGGATGCCAGGTGGCCTGTCTAACCGGGCGCTGACCCCGGTCATCCCTAAGCGGGGTGGCTGAAAGCCGAGCAATTGGCGGTTTGCCGCCCTTATTTTGGTGCTCTGGCACATCGTCCCCGGGGTTTCGCATTGCGCACCTGCAATGGGCCAGCCAACTGCGCAAATACCCCCCCCCCCCCACCCGACTCATCGAAGGCAGCCACAAATTGTCGGCTTCGAGCTAGATAGCAAATTTGCGAGTTGGTAGGTGAAGCCAATCGAAATATGCTGCTGCTGCCAAGAGCTAGTGCGCTAATTCCGTTTCTTTTCCTAAATTCAAGACGCAAGTTCAAAATTCATTCATCCAAGCATGACGATCTGACAATGCCATAGCGCTCAAAAACCTCATGTCGACCAACCGGAAAACTATTAACACCCAAAAATATGGAAAAAGGATCCTTAGGAAAAGAATGGCGCGTAATTTTCGCAAAAAAAAACGTTTTCCACTATCCCATTAGCCCCTTACCCTCTTGTAAAACACCTACAAGGCTTCAATTTCGCCGTCATCCTCCCAAATAACCCCCTAATTTCAAAGTGTCCGCATTTTTTGCCGGTGAGGCGCGGGGCTTTTGTGTGCGGCCCGGAGATTGCAATCAAGGACAGCTTGGAATCGAGTCCGATAAGCGCTTCGTTCCCC
Source organism: Mesorhabditis sp. LJ9110 (assembly GCA_038088335.1). Classification (NCBI taxonomy): domain Eukaryota; kingdom Metazoa; phylum Nematoda; class Chromadorea; order Rhabditida; family Rhabditidae; genus Mesorhabditis; species Mesorhabditis sp. LJ9110. The sequence continues at coordinate 521,012 of JBBGBA010000048.1, read as the reverse complement.
ACCAACGCGCCTTCTCCACCCAAACTTCCCAATATCCGGCAAAAATCCAACCTGTATCCCTGTATTTCGCTGGTTGACTGCAACCGCGGCTTGGCTACAATCCCGGTTCCGCGTTTACTTACAATTCCGCACTTTCATTAGCCTAGTCTCTGGTCTCTAGTCTCTAGGGTTTATGCCTATTATTGGTGGTGGTCTGGGGGAATGAATAGTTTCTATGTGCCAGAGGTAACTAGGCGACGATAGCGGCAACTTGCCAGGCAACCGGAAACGCGCACAGGACAATGCTTGCCAGATAAATGGCTTTATGACATGCTTGGAAGGGAGGTGCGTTTAATTTTTTGGTATTTGTGATTCATTATAGCGTGTCCTATAAGTTGGCAGAGATATAAAGTGGGAAGATTTTTCAATATGAATTAAGACGCATTTAAAAAAAAATTTAAAACTGAAAATGGATTATATTCTTGGGTGAGAAAATCGATCTAAAGGTCTAGCCAGATTTTATTTTCTCGGCTTAATACTCTTTAATACTAATAAGCAAGCACGATATGCTTCATTAAATTTTCGCGTAGATACTAGACTAAAAAGTTTGGATTTAAGCGGATTTGAGTATTTCGGCTTGGAAATGGTCTAATTTTAAGCTGGATTTTGATTTCCGGTCCATAGCGGCACTTAGTTTGTTAGAATTGAGGCTTAAAACAATCGACAAGAGCACAACATTTCGGATTTCGATTTTCATTTCGATCTTCTGCTCCCAGCACTCCTAATATTTTGTAACTTTTTCCGCATCACCACTCGTCGCCGTCACCCCGCCGCTATCTATCCCTCATTTTATGGGCGTCCTGAAGCGGAGCATTGGTATGCCGGTCGTCGGAAGAAGGGAAGGGAATGGAGAAAAAGACTGTTTGCTCAGGGTCGTTATCACCCGGGGCGGCCTCGGGGCAACGGGACGATACGGCCCGTGGGGTCCTAAACTGCCGGCCATGCACTCGTATCAGGGCTCCTTTTAAGGGATGATGCCTGTATGTATGTGTGTTTGTGCGTCGCTGTTTGTATGTATGCGCGCCGATCACCAACGGCCATACGGGGGATGTTTGTAGGCGGGGGGTGGGGCGGAACGATAAGCCCCGCCCACAACCGGTATTCTAATGACTCCACCCATTGCGCTGAATGCCTGGGGCCATCATTCCAGATATATATTCCGTATTACACCGTCGCTAGACCCGGTTGCAGTTTAGAATTTGAGATTTTTGGGGCCACAGACGGTGACTGGCCAATGCATCCATGATGTCTCCGTGGTGCTCGGGCCCCCCAAAGGCAAAGGCCCGTTATGAATGCACGCCCATTCCGCCCCCTCCCCTCCCATACTGCTCCCCCGGCCGTTCCATTTCGGGTTTTTATATCTCTCGATGGTGGTGCTCCATTTCCGAAGGCCATTTCCGGCCATACACCCCCTTTTTCGGCTCAAAATCTCCCCTTAATTTTTGCAAGACCCGTCGCTTATGCGCTGCTTCGACTGTTGTGCTCCGTCTATCATCGGCTCGAAGCACCATGAGAAGCTGCTCATAATCCGGGTCATTTTTCCCCTGTTTTTCGAGCTCGTAATAATGGTGTTTGCATAGCCGATTCCCATGCAATTCTGCCTGGGGGAAAAGGAAAAGCGGCATTCTCTATTGTTTTTATACGAGAATCACTCCCGGCAGATTTTAAAATTCCCTAACAAATTAGCAGGACTAGTTTCAATTCAGCTAATTTTTTTTGGGATATTTTTATGAATTTGCGGTCACCTAATGCGTCATACATACCTAAAATACTTGTCCTTACCCGGTAGACTGGACATATCTGACGAAAATTGACTGCAATTGCTACACAGACACACATACAGAAACACCATTGTTTTGTAGATTACGATGCTTTTTTTTTAAATTGAACCTGGAAAATATACTATTTATTAAATCTAATCCAAAGAAAATATTATCTTGAAAACCCGTCGGCTGAGAGTATAATATGGAGATGCGGAGGGAAATGACACAAGAATCGTGGCGTGAGACCAATTCGGGCGTGGATGTCAATGGGGTAAGCTCGTTTAGCGCATAAAGATAAAGCTCTTCTTTGGGTGGATATAGTAGCCGATGGAGTCGTGCTCATGGTACCAGTACTGATAGCGGCGTTTCGGGGCCGAATCACCGTATGCTCCATTGAGGGCCGTGTAGCCGCAATCGATATGCCACCAGCCACTAGAAGAAAGATAGATAGTTTTCATAGGTTTAGAAATATGGAGGATTTAGGGTTATTTTGTGTTTCGTTCCGGTTTGGCCTTTTAGGGCGCGTCAAGTGAGTTGTATCTATACACCTCTTTACGCAGGAGCTGAGGAAACTGAGAAAACACAGACGTTCATAGGTGTAGACGTACAACTCCTTGAGCATGAGCTTTAAGGGGATGTGTAAGGAAGAAATTGAAATTTGTTAACTATGGAATGACTATGGATTTGATTGCGAGGTCTTTTCGTTGCGTAACTGAATACGACAAGCGGCACGCGCAGGTAAATCGAAAGGCGTTCTATAGTCACTAAAATCTATTTTCAGTTTTTTCCGTTTCTTTAATACGTACTAATGCTAGAAGAGGCAATCAGCTCCCCTTGGCTAATGTCGTAAAAATATAAAACTTTAATAAACGCCATATACCCACCCAAACATCCGAATCTGCGCGCAATTCGCTTCCGGCTCGCGATCGTTGTCCCGATCGAACGTCGTGAACGGAACGCCATTGTGGCTGGTCAGGAAGTGGTCCGTCTTGTTGTTCAGGGTCCCTTTGAGCCGGCTAATCAAATTCAATCGATATCCCGAGGCTTCATTTCCAAGCTTAAGGTATGAATAAGCAGTAAACCTCAAGCTAGGTAACCTACCGAAAACTGCCACTCTCCCCACCATTCCCCATCGGGCATTCCGCTGCATTTTGACGCGTCTACACAGTAATCTCCATGCAGTTCGATACGTAATGTATGTGGTGTTGAGGAGGCATTTTGAAGCTAAATCACGCATTAATAGATATGTATATTTAGTTGATAACTTGCCTCATACATACTCTGCAATCCCAACCAATGATTCTCATGCAAATCCCCGAAACCATTCTTGTACTCCTCCCAGGTCCGGTTGTAAAATGATGTCTCAGAGCTGATTCGCCTGAAAAATTTTTTAAAAAGGTTTTTTCAAAAAGAAATATCTTCAAAATGCCTGCAACTGACTTCTGAATAGTGGTCCACCCCCCACCGGCCACACTCGAGTCGCACAATGCTTCGAATTCCCTTCCGGCCGGCTTCAGCGTGTAGACACCGGAAGGCAATTTGGCCGCCTTCACGTGGGCGCAGGACTAGAAAAAATATATTGGGTTTATGGTTGGCCTACCGGATATGTAATATTTGATCTGGTGGTGGACTTTGGGTGGATGACTTTGGGCTTGGGTTTCTGTTTTGGGGGCAGGATTTTAGCGGCTTTGATCTGGGCAGGGGTTGTCAACGGGCGTTTTGTGGTTGTGGTTGTACGCTATAATGAATTTGCATAAATTGAAGGTAAAATACAAACTCCAAGGGCCGGGGCGCTAGGAGAAGCCGCTTCTGCGATCAGGGTGTAGATGGCTACGGCAAAAATTATTATGCCCATGATAAGGAGTGCCATCACACATATACCGCATTTCATCCTAAAAACACTAATAATTATATTGCAATTATGGAATCTTATTTTTTAGAATCTTGTTAGGGTTTACAGAACTTTTGATTTACATTTACATAAGCTTTTCCAGTGACCGATCCTTTTTTTAGGAATTTTGCAACATCACAGATTGGCACCATTAACACAATTATTCATGCCTTTTAATGCATTAATGAACGAAATATATTCATTGTATTATAATTATTTCAATCTTGCTTCCTGTAAAAGACTTTGGATTTACTTAGGCTTTTCCGGGGACTCAGACATATTTTTGGATAAATTTTACAGATTAGCACTATCAACATAATTATATCCATGCCTTGAGATAAACCGAATATGCCAATTTCAACTTAATATAGACAAAACAATTTAAAGGGACGAAACCAACCAGGCTTTTCGGAAGACGCTAACTATAGACGCATAGGCGCTGCTTCTTTGCGATTTCATAAGGGATATCCGATGGAAAAATACCTTTTGGAGAAGGTGGTGGTTTTGAGGCGACGTTCGGCGGCAAGACATGGGTCCAACTCAGGTCCAGGTCGGTGGGCATCCACGTGGAATGGCCCTCGCATCGGCATCTGACGCTGATAATGGCTATTCTCCCCGGTATGCCCTGATGTTCCTGAAGCAATCATGCAAAAAAGATTTCCGGTATATAAGAGTAAAAAAATGGAGAAAAGGACTAACCATGAGCACCGTTTTCAAAGTTTCAAAGCTTTTCAGCACCTGAGCATGGTAAGGAAAAAGTGGGGGTACTTATCAGAGTCGCGACGACGAAGATTTAATTTTTTAAGGTAAGGTATATGTCAAAAATCTAGCGAGGTCAGCCTACAGCTAGATCAGGCTAGCTTACAAACCTTATACTAGTCAGGGGGTGGGGTGCGAAATGGGTGGAGTTGTTAGGTTGCCCACCGGCAATAAATAAGCGCTGCCAACGACAAGGCCCTGGATGTCCGGAAGTCAAGCCGGAAAAATTATGCTTTATACTGGGAAGGTAAGCCATTTTATTCATTTTTGTTTAAGGCAGAGAGAGAGAGAGAGAGAGAGAGAGAGAGAGAGAGAGAGATGGAGAGAGCTAGCGAGCAAGAGAAAAAGGATGCTATATAAAAAGAAAGGAAGAGTGAGAAAGACCTATAGATATATAGATGAATACAGAGGAATAGAGAGAAAGGCAGAGAGAGAGAGAGAGAGAGAGAGAGAGAGAGAGAGAGGGGGAGAGAGGGAGCGAGAGACCAGATCTAAAAAGCCAGATTTTTTATGATTAAAGCTCAAGAATGAATCAATTAATCAGTCACACATATGAAAATATGCAGAAACCAATTTCACCCGGGATTCACTGTGTCAAGGCCAAAAGAAACAGCTGCAGGGACGCGCACGGGTTGGTGGGTAAATTTTGAATAGTGAGGAGGAGGGGGGGGGGGGCAGAGGGGGAGCCGAGGCGTCCCCTGTGAAAAACGGGAGAAAGAACGAGAGAAAGAAACCATTCCCAGGGGCGAACATCTACCCACAATGACACACAGACAGAGAAACAGACAAAAACGGATGGGTAGCACCATCGAGAAAGAAAAGAAACAACGATGGGAATGGTAAGGGCATCCTGTGTGTGGTCTTAGGGTCCCAGAAGTTTGTGGAAAACTGACAAAGAGAAGGGTTGGACAAGGTCTACAAAAACGTTTGAAAGGTGTGAAAGGTTTCGAAGGGTTTTCGAAAGGTTCTACGGGAAATTCCGCGAATCTACGAGAGCCGATACTCTTGATTGAATATTATTGGAAAAGCGCTATCGTATGTGGTTTTCTAGAAAATTTCAATTGTCTTGTTTTTCTGAGCACATGACCGGTCGGCTTTCATTTCAGCAATAATGAATAATAAATAATACAAGGGGACTTCATAATAAAAACGTTTACCTTGTTAAGCCTTGTTGACCGAAAATCCGACAAAAAAACCGTGCTGCCGCTTTTCGAAATAATTTTTGAGATTTTTTAGCGCCACAGAATCTATTACAAACTATAAAAGTGAACTGAAACCCAGCAAAAATGCAGATATTTCCAAATTAAAGTATAACAGTCAAAACCCAACCCGAGCCAAAGGTTCGCTCAAAAACTCCGTTTCTGCCATTACCCATTCACGTTTGAGTGACCAATTCGCAACAGCTCAAAAACCGCAAAAACAAAAACCCTCCTCGGCGACCCATGTACAACCCGTCGGCTTTTGATATACGAGTGGCGGGAGCAAGGGCAAGGAGGGCTCATAAATTGAGCAAAAGGGTGCCCTAGGCTCGTTGACTAATTAAAGTTGTCCCCCAACTGACCCCCAGGGGTCTTTTCCCGGTTTTCCGGAAGCAACAATGAGGGTTGAATGCTAAGAGAGTATAGGGTGCTCAAAAAGCTATAGGATGGCATGCATTTTGGAGGGTTTTGTAATGGGAAAGTCGCAAGTTTCGGGGATTTGAAAAAGTTTGGTGCACATGTGTTCGGCGTTGAGCTAAAATATTTGTTTATAGGATTTGTTTAATCTTCATCGGTTAATCCTTTAAAGTATGCACATGTTAGGGGTTTATTTGAAAAAGAGAGAGAGAGAGAGAGAGAGAGAGAGTGAGAGCGAGATCTTCGCACATCTGGTACCAAAGGTCAAACAGGCGGCTTTAGCACTTCCGCTCTATCCCAAAAACCTCACAGCCCTTGAAAAACGATCCTTATACCGAAAAGCTAGGGACCAACCGTATTCCAAATTCTGCGACGATGTAAACAACTTTTATGTCCTCACCCACTCTCAAAATGAGGCAGTTCCAAAAGGGGACCCAGCTGGTGTTCCACCCAATCCTTTTTCACCTCAAAAATTGGGCTAGCGGCCCCTCCGCGTGGTGAGTGCAACTTTCCATTCCCCGGGGTAATTTTAGCGGGGGGGGGGGGAGGGGGCAGCGGGTCCGGTTGAGCGACTACCAAAAGCAACGGTCAATTATATACGCAATTAGTAGATTTGCATCAAAGTCAAGGCCTGTGGAGTTGTCACTAGGAATTCAGCGACATCTAGCGGCAATTGGGCTGTGGAGTTTCGGTAAAAAATAATCGAATGACCATGTTTAGATTCTAATCGCAACGGCTTATCCGCAAATTTTAAATTTTAAATCAGGGAAAAATTTTCTGAGGATTTTCTAGGCAATTTCACATGCTAATTTTTCGAACGAATGGCTTGTAAACCTTTCATTTTCGAACAGACGATTTTTGTAGCAGATCATATTCCATTAAATACATTTTTTAATACAATTTTCAATTTTCGATTTTTTATACATCTCCGGAAAATAAAGACAAAATAAACATCAAAAGCAAAGCAAAATTATCCGCGCATTAGCATCTTTTCGCCAACCCAGGGCCCAGAAAGTTGTCATCAGAAATTCAACAAAATATAACGAAAGGCCTTCCAGGGATTTTCGGTCAAAGAACAGGAAACGGGAAACACTAGCAAGTCTTACGGCCCACCCGTTTGCCGACAACACTCTGAATGGCGTATTGGCGCGAGTTTATTTTTGCACGCGGGTCAGGGAGATTCTGCCGCATGAAAGCACCTTTAGGGCCCTCGGCAGGGGGAGGTAAAGCTGGACAGAAAAAAAATCGGCTAGCAACAGCTAGAGATCCGGGGTGGGGAGGTTATGACCGGAAAGTTCAATGTGGATGCTTGAATAGCTGGAATCGAGTGGAAGTCTGCTCTGGAGTGTGATTTCAAAAATATGTAACGCGGATTTTAAAAATATGTGACTTTTTGCAAAAAATACCAACGTTTTGGAATGTCGGCATTTTTGTTATGGTATCGAAAAATTTCCCACGATATTTAAATATTCATTTATGTTAATATTGATTTCCCGATGATCAAAAAAGCGGAAAAAATGTTTCCGAATCAGCAAATCTCGATCTGCGAGATTTTTGGGCCTATCATAACAAAATAATTAACATAACAACCTTAACATCTCTATTTTGACGATGCATGGACGAGGGGCATATAACAGCAAGAAAAACTGACGCAGCTGGTGCAGAAGAAACCGATGCCTAAGCCTATATATAGATATATAACCTATCCTATAAGCGAAGAAAAAATATATAGATAAACTTCGATCCACATCCAATGCGAGTTAGCAGTCGTGAAAATGAAACCAAAACCTTCGTGGGCGCGTTTTAACTTGTTTACCAATTTATTCATAAATTTGCACGTTTTTTCTTTCAAATTCAATGCCCCAAAGTAGGCAATGCGAGGCTCTCGAGCCAATTTTCTCGGCCGCCCGGGGACCCCACACGTAGAATCCTACCTACCTGTCAGACCACCCCAATAGGCCCTTGGGGTGGTCCGAAGGAATTTCCGGGCTTAAAATTTCCTATTTATGGCTTAATTTAAAACATTTTACGATAAAAATTATTATTGAGAGCTGTCTTACCGGAATGTTACACAAAATAGCAAATCTTTCTATGATTCTCTTCATTTACTGCCTATTTTCCCTTTTTTTCAGGTTGAGCTAATAGCTTCGACAAGTTCGGGAATGAATAAGCATTCCTCGTACATAATGTGACAAATTTTTATTTATGCCATAACTTAATTCCTATTTTTGTTCCTTCAACTCCTCTTCGCCAAAATTCTTGATATTTTCGAAAAATCGGCCAGCAACTTTTGATTCTTTCATAGATCTGAAAACAATAATTCTCTTATTTGCAGATAACTTACATAAACCACGTCCCCATCGCTGCCAGCGTCAAAAGCGAGAAATTCAAAGCAATAGATGCGATAAACACACCCATCCAAGACTTTTTATCTTTCTCACAGCCGGTAGGACAGCCAAATGTATTATTGAATTGGTTGAAATTTATAGGTGTCTAAAAGAAAATTTAGTTAATCACTATACGCCGCACTGACCGAACTGCTATTGAATAGCTCTTCGACAACGTCATTCGCATCTAATGGAGAATACATTTCTTCCGCTTCACCACGACCGTAGACTTTTGCCTATTTGCGCAGGTGAAGTTTATTAAGGAAAAAGTAACCTTATCCATATTTCTGTAAGCTCTTTGTAGGACTTGGTCGAGAGTTTGCTTCTGAAGGCCATTTGCTTGCATTATAATATCAAGGCGTTGCTGGAAAGCTATCAAAAGTCCTGACGATTTGGCATACATTTGCCAAAACATAATTCCGTATCGTTCCTAGCAACGCTTCTTCGAAAAATGCTTCCGTTTTCTTGAAGCAAGACAAATCGTTCTTGAAATCCACCTCACAACGTGTATCACATTTGCTTTGAGCAATAACAAAATTGGGAATGAATAACTAAAGCCAAATTGACGGGGGTTGAGTATTACCATAAAAATTCCAGGGTAGAATGTATTGACCATGGTGACAAGAAATTTTTCAAAAATCGGTGCCTAGGAATGCTGGGGAAACGGCTCCTCACCCCCGGTCTCCACCTTGTAAACCCAACGGCAAACATTTTAGGCGGGTCAACGACCAATTTATTTGACTGTCTATACAAAAATGTACAAAGATCAGGTGGCTCATTCTTTCTTGATGCCATGGCTGGTGATGAGGGCTTCTTGGAAGATTTTGGCGGCCTGTCGTTCCTCGCGTTTGGTTCTGAAACGAACAGGTAAAATTCTTTAAAAAAAAGGTGCTTACGCTAATAGCATAGCTCCAGCAGCAAGGATGAAGAAGACAAGATTAAGAGCAGCGGATGCTACAAAAATTGGTAGCCACGGGGTCATGGATTCTTCACAACCAAGTGGACATGAAAGATTTCCATTGACGTTGGCGCCCTCTTGTTTCTGTAAAAATTAGAGATGACCTCAGCGGATTCAGTGGTTTTTAAGCTTTTCGAATTTTTTTTCTGACCTTTATGAGTGCTGCCAAGGCATCTGTAATTGATTGCGCATCCCCAGGCCCATACATTTCATCAGAATCTTTTTGATTGAACACTTTGTCCTAGAATTTGAGTTGATTTCCCACTTTTCCTACCTTTTTCATCCCGTTAATCGTAGACTGTGATATTGTCTTTGCGTCCTTATCTTTAGAAAGTCCCGACAAAACCTAAAATTCTGCTTAAATTGCTCTTCTCATCCTTACCCAACTCCTCACATAGTTTTGCATAGTGTCGAATAGGTCCTTTTCAAAGAAATCTCGAGTCTTGTTGAAGCAGGACAAGTTATGGTCAAAGGTCACCGAGCATTTTGTAACGCATCCGGTATTAAATCCTTCGTCCGCATTTACTGCGATCAAGAAACCGAAAAATACCTGCAAAAAAGAAGAATTCCAGGGTTATTTGACAGGGAGAGGGTTCGCTAATCCGCGATGCAAACGGGCAGTGGGGCTCGCCCAAAACTGGTTTTGAGTCAATCGATTGGAAAGCTGTTTGATTGTTAAAATTTAGAATTTAAAAATGGTTTAGAGGCTTGCCGATTAGAGTATGTGATCAAAAAGGGATACCTGTATGAATGATACCATCGCAACGAGATCAATATTGGGCAGAAATGGGCGATGAGCGCCCGATAACGCATTGCACTCGCCCTTTTGCCCGGGCGCTTCAATTGCGCCCCGGCTGGCCACAATATAAAAAGGTTGGGTTTGATAGATAGAATTAGGGGGTTTATGGAGGAGCTTTTATGAGGCTAATGGAGTTGATATGATTTTTGGTGAGTGATGGTTTGAGAATAACGACAGGTGAAGGAGAGTGGAGGGAGAGAGAGAGAGAGAGAGAGAGAGAGAGAGAGAGAGAGAGAGAGAGAGAGAGAGAGAGAGCTAGCGAGCAAGAGAAAAAAGGATGCTATATAGAAAGAATGAGAAATGAGAGAAAGACAGGGAGAGAGAGCGAGAAAATAGAGAACGAAAGAGCGAAATAGCGAGAGCGAGAGAGTGTGATAGTGAGTGAGAGTTAGCTAGGCATCGCTTCGATATAGAGACATTTTCCATTTTTACACCTGTCGAAATGGCTTCTCATAGAAAAACGGCAAAACTGTATTTTTTTTTTCTACGTTTAAACACACCACACGTGTTTTTCTTGCTTCGCCATACCAGTTTCCACACAATTACAAGAGCTTACCAAGCCTCCCTGCGCCTTTAGGCAAGCCAAAAGCCATCGGACCCCCATTTTGGGATTTGTAGCAACCAACCCTTGCCATTGCCTACCAACACCCACTCCAACAAAATGTCCCTTGAGGACCTGAAGGCAATCCTAACCCTAACCTTAATCATTTCTACCTTCTCTTCTGCATATTTCATTGCGAATCTAATTGATTTGAAGAAGGAATTGGACCAGGAGTTGGTGAATTGGTCGACTGAGGTCGAGAGTTTTAAGGTATCCTGGCAATGCATATCGTATACATCAATCGTTTTTCAGCTAAACACTGATAGGTCATGGGATGCCCTGGTTCATTTGCAAACTGGATTTGAGGAAAGTCCGCTGCGGAGGAGAAGTATCGTGGCTCGGGATGTGTTTTTAGAGATGGTGCGAAATAAGGTAATCTTAAAGTAAGGTTTTGAAGGTTGTTTTAGAAAAAGAAAAGGTTCGACTCGAGGCTACCCGGTTGGTGTCAGTGTGAACCGACGCGCCCGCGCTGCCCTCCAGGACCTTCCGGGCCACCAGGAAGGCCAGGGGCTCCTGGAGGTGGGCCCCAATTTAATGCGAATCTCAAATTAAACAATTTAGTACCTGGTTCTCATGGTCAACCAGGTCGTGACAATCACCAGAGTTTCCCGGCAGCTCCTTGTGCCCCACGAGCTCGAGGTTGCATCCGGTGTCCAATAGGATTGGTTGGGAATAGAGGCGCACCAGGGTTCCGGTAATAAAATAACTTTTAGCAAATGTTTGGACTTAGTGGAATCCCCGGGCCAGCAGGCCGGCCAGGTCTACCTGGAATTGGAATTTCGATAGGGCGACCTGGAAAACCGGGGCCAATGGGCAACCCTGGAAGACCAGGTAAGATCGGAGCTGGACAACTTTACGGAACATTTAAGGGTACCCCGGTGATCATGGAAAATCGGGATTACCTGGACGTCCTGGAGTGATTGCGGTCGGCCGACGTGGAACACCAGGAAAGCCGGGGATGCGTGGACCTAGAGGAAATCCAGGCAGAGATGGGAGACCTGGACGGCCTGGGACTCCAGGACCAATGGGTCCTATTGGATTTCCGGGGAAATATGGTAGACGGGTAGGTCTATAATTTAAAAATTAAAAATCTTGTTAGGGAGAAGATGGTTGGCCCGGTGAGCGAGGTGATGCCTCTGGGCCGGGTTTCGATGCTGGATATTGTCCCTGTCCTCCTCGGAGCCGTCGGGCAGTTTCACGTCATGTGCCGAATACATCGAGACCATGATTATTGGGATGTTTATCGTGCAATAAATTTTGTAGTTGTCTGGTTGACGCATTCGACAACATTATGCTTGGCTCCCAGTAGTTTTTAAAGCTCTAATTAATTCTATGGAAGTATTTCCAGAGCTAGATCCTCCTGTTCTCATCCTCAATTCTCATAACCCAAGCTTCAAGGGGGCTCGACCGCTGACCATCTGGCAGGTCGTGAATAAGTGAGGACTAGACCAGGCAGGGGTAGGGGGGTGGGTGGATATGGTAATCGTCTGTGATGACCCCATTCTGGGGATGGTTCGGCTCCGGGTAATTGAGCGTGGCCGGGCAGCACAAAATCCTTTACCATCGGCTGTGGTCGGTCTACCAGTTTGGGCGCGGGATCATTATTTTGGGTTTATCGTGTTCAGAATTCGATAATTCGGGGGTTTTTGGGTAGTGTAGGCCAGTTGTAGTGGGCGGAAGTTATACCGTTTCCGGTGTTCGTGTGGTTTTTGAGACGCCATTACTGATACGAAGGCAGTCTGGTAAAATCGCCTGTTCATTTTTAATTATCTAATTGTGAAATTGGAGCGGTTATTCTACTTCAAAACTTGTATTTTTCGTAAATCAATGACGTAGATGTTAGATTTCCAGGTGTTCTACTGATTTTATTATTTTTTTCTCGAGATTCTGATATCCCTATTAGTATGTTTCAACGTATAAACGTTTAGTTAGTTAATTTTCGTTATGCAAATTGCCTCCTGGAGCGTATTCAGCGAGTTTTTTAGGTACTATTCCCTCCGCTATTTCTGGATTTCCCCTCCCGAGTCTCACTTTCTAATCCCATCACACCCACAGATTGCAACCACCCGAAAAAGCGACTGTGTTGGGGTCGAGGGTTTAGAAGACGCGCCCCCTAGCTAACCCCATCCCTCTTTTCCTTCTTATTCCTCTTCATACCATCCCCCCTAGGGGTGAAAGGCCCTCAAGAGGGGTGATGAGCCGTCTCGAGAGTCTTCCCTTGTACTCCACCGACATGTCCTTCACCAACTTCTTTCTCCTCAGATCCCCCCTCTCGGCTCCTGCTTTACCTTCTTCGCTTCTTCCAAACTTTCCATTCACCGAAACTCGGCCAACCCCGACCACCGATAACGAGTTCCGCATTTTTTCTTCGCCTATTGTCAACTTGGCTTCCAGCAATGCCTCGTTTAGCCGTTTAGGATTGTGGCGCTGCAAAATTGAAACCCACGCTTTTGATTCCAGACAAATCGATTTAGGGGGCATATCCCATAATATTTTTGAATTGCTCTCCGTTTTTTTGGGGGGTGTGGATGCGCCATCCGGAGCGATTCTCCCCCTATTGAGTTGTGCCAATGGCCGGATCTAGTCCATCCCCCCTCCACCCACCTCATAGGGTAATTATCGCACGCCATCCTCACCTCACGGTCTCATGGCTTTTCCATAAGGACCTTTGAACTTTTTTAAGAGACCGACACTAGACACTTTATTTAAATTAAATTTTAGACTGTTCAGAACCGCAAAAAATCTAATTCCGTTAACTTATGACTTCAACAAAACATTTAAACCGAATTTCAACATCAAGATTAGGTATTGACGCTCTATTTAAATTGCTTTTTGTTTTTATGGCCATTTTATACCCTTTTAGACGAAGCTGACAGATACATTTCCTCTAATCATTGACCTCAACATTTTTTCACCTCCCAACCGAAATCCAAGATTCAAATTAGCACCAGACCCCCTATTTAATTTAATTTTTCTGTTCTCCTTACGTAATTTACATACCTTTTTAGATGAATTTGACCGACCCATTTCCACTAATCCATGACTTCAACACTACATTCCAACCAAAATCCAAAATTTTATGGATTTCCGATCTGGTTATGACAAATCCAAGGGATAAAAAGTATGACTTTCTTATACAAATAATTATTCCAAATTTCAGTAACGAGCATGATGTCCTGTATTCAATGTCAATATGGAACGGCTGGTTCGAAACATCTGCACTACTTTTAATTCATTGCATTTCTTTTCTATTAAACTTATTCTTCCTTATGATACTGCTAGGAAGGAGGAAAAGCCGCAAAACGATGAAGTAAGAGAACGCTTTTTTTCTTCAATTAAATTTTTAGGCTCAAAGTTATGCTAATTGCTATCGCTTTCCTTAATTTAATCTTCAACTTTGCCTGGTTCATTTGCATCGTGATCAATTATTTGCTGAAGCTGGAGGCCGAGGGGACGCTCATTGATGATATTGACAAACAATTTGGAGAGATTATTTGGGTTTGCAATTGGCCTTGGTGGAAAAACAAATTTTTAGGAGATATTGGGGCATCAATGTATCGATTCGTTGTTGGCGATACAGGCGATATATTTGTTGGGGTTAAGGTAAAGAAAAATTATCAGAAAATGGCATAAATTGGAATTCTAGCCTGGATCGATATATGAATTTGTTCGTCGATTATTCTCCGTATTTGAATGGGTGTTGCGAGATGCTAATGATATTTGCGGTCCCATTTTTGCTGGGGATCGTTTTGTTCGACCATCGATGGGCTGAGCTGTTGGTGCCAAGAGCAAGCGCTGTTTTTGCAAGGTATTAAATAGCTTAAATTTAGATAAAGATTTAAATCCGACATTTCAGATTATGCACCTTACTTCTACCACATCTACTTTCGTTCGTATTACTTCTTGTCTCTTCCCTACGACCGCCACCAATATTTGATTATGAACCCAGAATGGCCTCTTCATTAGCAAAGTAATATTACAATATTCCAACTATAAAAATGCAAATTTTAGATCACTCCCAGTTGTACTGTTCATCGTCGTGACCACAGATCTATTCGCTAGAATCGGCATTTTCTTTGAATTACTCGAGCTCAATTATGGTTTTATTATCGTTATTGGCAGCGAGCCAGCTGATTATTATTTGGGCGAAATGTTTAAATGCTGGTATCAGGTACGATAGCTTCAAGGCAGCTTTAAGTCTAATTTCGTCCAGCTCTCCCATATCCTAATCCACTGTTTCCCCCTGTATTTCGCGGTATCGATGTTGATTTTTGTGCGGCACTATCGGCAACTATTTGCTCGAATACTACCGGGTACGCGTGTGTTGTGGTGTGGGGCGGGTGATGACAGCTCTCGTTTTAGGCTGCTGTTGCGGTGGGAAAAGTGAAAAGGTGGACTACAGTTCCGAGACGATACGCTCGATTATGGCGGAGCAGAGGAAAAGGCGCATGCTTCAGACCTCTATGCATTAGAATGAATAAAATACTTATTTATTTTATTACTTTTTTTACACCATTACTATTTTAATTATTACAGACAGTTATTGGGTCATTAGGCGTGAATATTCGGAGAAGTGTCCTATTTTTCTCGTTTAGGTATCTATTGGATGCTAACCAAACCGTAAGGAAAAACCATTTTTCGTTACCCAAATTAGTGATTTTATTTGACCCGCTTGAGTATCTAGTATCTGTTTTTCGAGTGGTCCAAAGGTTTGTGTTAAGCTGCTGGATGATGAATGATAAATAAGTTTAAAAAACCCCGGAAGCGCTCGTTTTAACGCCGTTAGCTCTAAAATGTTCAAAAATAAGGTATTTTTGGAAGATACAGATAATAAAAAAGCTGCTTTTCCCTGCTGCTAAATAATCAAAAATTTAGTGTATACCGGAAATTCCTAAGGTTAATATGTCATTTTCGAGGACGATTCTGTCAAATGTCAGTGCAGATTAGCCAAAGCACTCTGCTCACTCTTCGATCCTCAATTTGGAGGGATATCCATCCTGCCAGCTCGTGGAGCGCCAGTCTTGCAGCCAGTCCCGGATCGAAAATCCTCAAAAACATTATCGAAATGGAGGAAATGGAGGGCTATCTTCTCTCTCTCTCCCGAAGCCATTCCGAGTTGTCCACAAAAATTGGTGCTCGTGCGCGTGCCAAATGTAGCTTTGTGTGGCTTATAATTTCCTGGGATGTATCACTGGTTTCGCGTTGTTGTTTTCTGGTTTGGTTCTATAGTATTTAATTTAAATTGAGTGTGCTAAGTAGTCCACTAAAATTTAAAGTTTCAGTGAGTTACGATTAATACCTATGGTTTTCATTAAAAAACCAACCACTACTACTCCATTTCCAGTAACATGTTATCATCACAAAAAGCTTCCGTCTCGCCATCAACAGAGCATCAATCAAGCTCCAAAATTAGCCATCGTCCGCTCCCTCGTGCTCCGCTTGTCGATTGTCGAGACAAGAAACCGGGGGCAGACCTTGACTTTCACACCTTGCGCTCGCATTGTTCAACCGGCTTCTCAAGCCAACTCCTTCATTCAAAACCGCTTTTTATTGACTGAAATTTATTGTTATTGGATGCTTAATTATCTTCTAATTTTATTATATTTTTATTATGCCACCAGGGTTTCTAGTTGTTATTCGTGCTAATCAGGACAATTTCATTATAGAGGGTCTTATAATAGAAATGATTGTGTGTTTTACCAGTAAAGGTATCTATCTACCATTTTCATATTTATTTTTTTATAACTGTATCTTTGGGTTTTTGTAAACCATCTATTTTAGACCATTCGATCGGTTTCTGCAACTTTCGATTCCGTAGCGTTGAAGCTAACAAGGCATAAACAAAACTACTGTTATAAACCTTAAAAATACACATAATATTTTGACAGATTTTAATCAAATCGGCCAAGTGCTTTTATTAACGCAGGGCGGAGACTTATACTAAAGGAAATATGTTATTCTTAATTATATATTTTCCAAGGATTCTTCAAGCCCCTTGCCTCCCAATATGCCCCAGGCGGCATCGCGCTGGGCCCTTCCCAACGCCCTAGAAGTATTGGGGGGACTGTTATTCGGAGCGCGCCGCGAAGCGAGACAAACATAGGTTGTGGGGGAGGAGGGCTTCTGTATCTACACGTGTTGGCCCCGGGCCAGCAGGTCTTCTTGTTCCAGGTGCCTCGGGCGGGAGGGGGGAGGCCCTTCGGCGCTTCCTGTTCGCATCATAGGAATAAACATTGGGACTCACGTGAACACCGCAACAAACAGTGTCCCGGCGGGCATGGTTAGAGGGTTTGCAGCACGGGGAATGGGAAGCGTTCTTGTTGGGCGTTTGTGTGTATGCCATTGGGGAATTGATGGTATGCTGGTATAACTGTATGGGACTTTAAGAGAAAAGCACGTTGGGTATTTATTAAAACGCAGTTTTGTGCTTTACCTCCTCTATAACATATCGATTTACGCAGAGAAACTTGCATAATAGCCTACTTAGCCTTAAAATTCCTGATTGAACGTCCACATTCAGGATAGGTATTAAAGAGCTTCAAAACAATCTGTAAAAACTTTAGGCATAAATAATATTTTTTTACTACAGCTTACCTTTAAGCTGCTACTGATCAT
Source organism: Mesorhabditis sp. LJ9110 (assembly GCA_038088335.1). NCBI lineage: Eukaryota > Metazoa > Nematoda > Chromadorea > Rhabditida > Rhabditidae > Mesorhabditis > Mesorhabditis sp. LJ9110. The sequence goes on along the minus strand of JBBGBA010000048.1, from coordinate 503,584 downwards.
TGTTTGTTTTGCAGTTCGTCGGCTTTATCACCTAATCCTAATCCAATAGATAACGCCCAGCTGGTTCAGCTGGTCATATGCAATGTTATTCTGATGCACCCGATTCCGAGGCAGCTATTTTTTGCAACCCTGCCAGCATCCTGTTTTTCCAAATGACGTTAGTTGGTTGCGTCAAATGATTGTCGACAACTATTCGTTTGATCTTTTCATTCATTTCTTTTTGAGCAATCAAGGCCAATTTTCATCTACTAGACCCACGTAATGACAAATGACGCGTTGGATTTCTGTATATTTCTGTTTGTAAATTACACGTCTAGATAGCCCAGAACTTATTGACCCCATCCCGAAAGGCCACACCAAAACCATGTGCGTCAAATCTTTGTATACCCAGTTGCCCACCACCACCCTTATATCTATCTCATGTTTTGTGACGCCAGCAAATGAACGTGCGGTTGATGTTGATGCTAATTATTCGGCGTGGTGAAAGTGCAGGGTACTATCCAGAACATCTCAACACAACCAATCCCGTCACCGATCATCCATTCATGTGATTGGGGATGTATATCCCACCACGTAGATCTTACCCAAAAAACAGCACGGTCCCCCTCATCCCCTTGATCACTCGGCAACAACCCCCCACACACAGATCACTCCCACCAACCTGGGGGCACATTTTCAACCCGTTGGACCTCCCCCAAAATGTTGATCACCCCCCGCCAAAAAACTCGACTTCCTGCAACCTGCAACGGTCCAAAGAAGACAACACCAGAACCCCCGGCGAACACCTTATACTTTCGACGTGCCACTCGTAAACATATTCGCCAAAACGCAGGGCAAACGTTGCCAAAATTAGCCTGCCAGGTTGGGGCCCTGGCATTGACTCATCGTGCTGTTATTGTAGCACTTTGCAATTTTTGGCATCAATGGTAATCCGGGCATCTACGTAGGACGACAACTGCATAAATATAGGGAGGGAAAGGGTCAGGGCGCCATGGCCAAATATTTGATGTTTTGAATGGATCTCACCTGGGGGGTTGTTGCCAAATTCCGGGGGGTTATAAACGGTGTTCGGGGTTGGGAGGGTGGTCATAATTTTAGCGCTACTTTTCGGATTAACAGCTATTATTAGCTTCATCTATCTTCTATCAGCTACCAATTTTTTTGATTCTTTTTGGTCTTTCGAGTTTTAGATTTCAGTTTCGGGTTGCTGTTGCAGAATTTCGAATTTATTTGATACTTTTTCCAATTCCTCCCACGTCAAAACCAACCACTGCCCACCCAGGGGTCAGGGCCCTACTCGAAAAATTTGAAGAATGAATGACCCAGCCCTACCGGTAATTATTTGCACCTGACTCACGTGCGACTTTGCGCCTTTTTACGCCCCCCTCACAAAGCGGACCCTCGCGAAGTTCAAAGCCCCCGAATGTCGTCAGAGCCCTTAAAATAAGAACATCTAAATCGCAGAAAGGTCCTCCAGGCTGTTTGTGTGTTTTCTCAGCAGCGCGTGAGCGAATTCGGTGAACTTCTGTGAGAGCAGTAAGCAAAATGTCTTTAGAAGAGCACAAGTGCATCTATGGTTGTCTGGCCAAGAATCCGTTCCGTAATCTCGGGGATATCCCACCGGGTAGATAGGTCGTAGATATTCATCATTGTTTATCACACTCCACCACGTACCTGTGATCAGAAACTAGGAATGTTTTGCGGGGGAGATGAAAAAGTAGTACGCCTATGACAGGCACGGGTCAATTGGAGCACCTATTTACTGTTTTATTTTCGGGGGCTGTTGCGGGGCGTTTTTAGACGTGGTTTTTGGGATGTGATCGGTATTGTTTATTGATGTTTGTCGAAATCGAGGGGCAGGGGAGGATGACCTTTATTGCTCCTTATAGGGGGTTCCCCGTTGGGGCTGTTGGCTGTAAACGGCATACAACAAATTTACTGTACCATGCCCTATACTTTGGCTGGAAGTTTTTTCTAAAACGTAGTTTTTATCTGAATAAATTAAATTGCCCTATACCACTTTTAAGATTTTAATAAGCTTAATATTGCAAACGTTTCAGGCTTTTTTAAGTTATTACTGTCTAGTTCAGTTTTTAACTTTTCAAACCTAAAAATTTATTGTGGTTAGATAGAATATTTTGTTTTTAATTCCAAATTCCGCCCGGCACCTCGCAACCCCATCCGTAATGTACAATTTTGGTATCTATACCTATATTGACACACCATCCAGTCAGTATCTTTGTCCAGACCCTTACAGGGACTGGGGTGCTGACTAATAGGAGGAAGCGAGGTTGTGTAGAAACGAGAGAAGAGAGAGGGACGCAGAGAGAAAGAGAGGGAGGGATGGGGTCTTTGTGGTTGTGGTTGTGGTGGTGTTGGTGGTGGTGCCCATGGGTCCTCACGTTCGTTGAATCCAGCCTGTTCTCCCAGCCTGTCCACTAGTTCTATTCGCCCACCCCCACCAGACTTGAGAGGGTCCATCCATGCCTGAGGGTGCTGGGGATGGGCCATTTGCCTTGCGGTGCTTGCCTTGGGGCGGTTGGGTCCTTGGGCAGGCCTGTTTCCGATGCTGCCATATGTGCATCTTCTCGAATGTTCTCTGGGCGGTGGACAAATAGTGTCTTTGGTGGTGATGATGCCATTCGGGCCAGGTTGTGGTTTTGCGGTTTCCTAGGTGCCATTTTCGCGTTAGCTCTTTCTTGTCATTTGCGCGGGTTTTGTAGTCCTTTTCTGTTTATAAAATTTAAATATCCAATATCTTCCATCTTAAAAATTTTTCATCAGGTTTTGCTTAATCGATTTTCTATCCTTCTTCGCGTCGTAAATTTCTCTGTAAAAATTCGTTAGCTCGAGTCATCGGATTTTATATGGTTTTTCCTAGTTAATTCTCTACTCCACCGAGCTGTGCCTTGCTTCTGTTCCCTAACAAATCATTTTCTCGAGTTGCAGATTCCCTACGATTTTGCCTAATGAATCCTCAAGCTTTTTTTTTTTCCCCCCAATTCTTTCAAAATTCGAGTTTGAGCTTTTTCTACAGCTTTGCATAGTCCCTGCCCTTCAACTACTCTAATTTTTCTCCGTAGCCGTACCTCCAGTACTCTCCAAAAAAATTCCCCTGAACTTCCAGACTGATCGTTCCATGCGCATCGATCAACTCTCCAAACAACTTCCCAATGCTCCCCCTTTCTTTGTAAAAATCACCCAGTTCATATTGGGTCAACTCTCCCACCAGATCCCCCGCCCTTACCCCCTCCCTACCCATAAAACCCATGTTTCTCCTTTCTAACCATATCCCTTACCCTATTTTCAACCCTCAAAAATCGGGTTCAAATGCTTTTCAGCCTCACATTCTTTTCCAGCTATTTTTGAGAGCTTTGACGTAAGCCTTGGGCAGAACAGTGGGCCCTTAGCCGCCTACAGTTCCCGTGATGCAACGGTCTCCTTTACCTAATGTTCCGTAAATCTCTGCCCGGGTTGTGTGGTCTCTGTGTGCTCTTCTTGCGAGTTCTCGCTTTTCTGCTGGCCACAAGTGGGCCCCCAGTGAGTCAGGGCCCATTCAGGGATTACGGTATTGTAGGCGGGACTGGGGTGGGAGGTGCAATTTAGTATGCTCTCACTATGCAAGGAATGGTTTTGGAAATTCATTACACTTTCATGCCGTTTTCCAAGTTTTCTTATAGTTGAAATTGTTGTGGATAGTCATAACTTACCCCTTAATTTTCAGATATCCTTCAACATGAGCATCAGCATTCTTAATGACGCCCAGCTACCCGCTGAATATTTTGACCTCTTCCTCCAAAGAGACAGCAGTCCGAGCACGATCTGCCAATCTGCCGAAGCCGTTGAGCCCTGCCACTTCGTCTCCACAGCCGACAGATTCCACCTAAATTCCCTACAAGTCCAAGAACAAATGGTAAACTTAATATCTGAAATCTTTTACCAATTTTTTAGATCTTTTCTACTACACGCTGAAGCCTGGTTTCTTCCCTGCTTTCCCTGATCTTCAGCTACCATACGCCCTTCCAAAAATGGCTTTACCTCGGGTTTCCAACGGAATCAACCACTTCCATTGACGGGTGAACATCAATTCACTATGTATATACGCAAAAGCTTTCATTCCCGCTATTAATGTGTACTCTCAATTTTTGTGAGCACACGTCTTATACTCTCCCGTATTTCTAGTCGACGCCTAGACATTCGTTAGGCATTTCTCGCTGCCTTTCAAAATTCACTGTAATAGATCTCCTGCTGTGTTTCTCCACGGTTATTGTTGTCTCATCGCGTTGTAATAAACGAATTGCATTTACGCCCAAAATCATTCACGAACAAAACGATGCGCGACAGTGCATGCGAACTGAAACAATTGCCGGGTAAGGAGGGGGGAATTTTTGGAATTTTTGGGTTGTCAAAGATCTGTACAGAGGAGGATACCGGTGGTATAGAAAATAAATTACTATAAATCACGAATCAAACGAGATTCGGGTTTGTATTGAGGCGCAGAAGAGGTCATCGAATGGTCGAGAATTATCGCGAACCCGCAATATTAGTTGATAGGCTTGCTAAAAGGATTTTTTTTGGGGGAATTCTTGAAAGTGCTCTCACTCACCATGTCATTATGGAACATCCGGAAAAATCGGGTGAAAAGCTTTTGAGGTTCGAGGGGCAGCTCGAGCACTTGTCGTCCTCTTGCCAACGGGCAAGATTGATTTTCTTCACAAACATCGCCGTTGTTTCTAATGGGGTTTTTAGATGAAATAAGATTTTCCTACAGTAACGTAAAACTCGGTATAAACAACCATCCGCATCCAAACCATCCTGTCGATCGCTTATACACTGAGACATCCACTCCAAGGTTATCGAATCTGAATTCTATAATCCTATACCATAATAACCTTCCACTCTATTTTTAGTTGTTTTTTAACCCCCCGAAAAGCCTGGTCAGCATTGGCAAACAGTAAAAAGTGTCCAAATATTTTGGGAAACTCGCAAATAGGCAATGCCCTAAATGGAAAAGCAACTTTTTGGGGGTGCTATGCGCAGCTGTGAAGACTGACCTTCTATTTACTCGGCTTGTCACATCCAAGAAAATACGGATTGGTGAGGTAAAATCGACGGGGTACTGGGTATCGCCGGTGTAGTTGGTGACGGCGGCATTGTGGATGATAAAGAGCGGATCGGAATCTTCTTCTAAACGATTTAGATTTCTTTATAGGGCGGCTTTAGATCATGCTCAAAAGCGCCAGAAATATAAGTACAAAGATGATGATAATTTCCCTGGATTATTTAAAATTCTCTTCAGAAGCTGACAAAACGGTTGATGGAAATTCAAAGCTTGCAAAAATAACTTGAAAAAAATGAAAAAAATCAGATGGCCTGGCGATTCCACCATAAAATAGCTATTTTAAAAAGTATAGGTTTGCTCATGTATTTTTCTACAAACAACCATCTTTTCTCAAGGAAACGAACTTCCTACTCCTCAAACAGATCGTTTTCTAAGTATCCTAAACGTACTTTCGAAGCCATCGGCCCAAAGTACCCCGCCGCCGGCCCGGCAGTTCACGCGATAATTCCGCGCGGACGCTGTGTACACACTGTCACCCCCCCCCCCCCAATCCCTGACAGAAACGTGTAACAAATACGCGCTGTGGACGCGCGGAAGGGTCCTCCCCCCGACCACCAGTTTTTATGCTCTCCGGAAAGTATCGGCAACGCTTTGTGACAGGTTGACGTTGGTTTTTAGGATGGCTGATTGGATTTGGTGGATGGTTGAGGATTTCTAGTTCTGAAAAACTCACCGAGGTCGCATTGAAAAACGTGGGGCATTGTGTTTGTGCCGTTGGGAAGGGCACTACAGTCTTCAGTTTCTTGTTCCATATAGGGCGCGCTGCTGAGGTAATTTTGTGCGACGCCTGGAATTTATAGGGAATTACGATGGCCTAAATTTTGTCTTGAGCTGTATGCTAATTATTAAAGTATAGTCTGTTCTAGAGGTAAAATCAGGGTCAAAAACCGCTTCGCGAGCATTGGCTGGTGATTCTGCAATTTGCATAGTCTCTTGAATTTCTATTCTTATAGAGTGCTTATAAACGGGAAATGCTAATTATTTCTTCGCTAAGGGATAACTTAGATTTTTTCACATAAACTCAAAATTAATCTAACACAAAAATAATAAACAAAATGTGTAGAAAAATTTAGAGATGTGTGCAGCTTTTCAGTGCCTATTAAACACCACCTTACTTATGAGGCAAACGATGATTTTTAAAAACGATCTGTTATGAATAGAAATTCAGATTTTTTTACATTTTTAGCATATTGGGTTCAAGATAGCGAAAAAAGCAAGTGATTGTAAAAAATATTTATATACTTACCAGCATCCAAACTATCTTCTACCGTATTCATAGGCCCGTCCTCTTCGGCATACCGACCAACGGAACTATCCGGCATTGGCGGTGGCGATTTATTTGGCTGACGATAAAACTGAATCCATAAATCTCATTTTCAGTCCACAAAAAACTCACTCCCGGGATCATACCAAAATTAGGAAATAACGCCACGCATCCCAGTGGCAGGATTAAAAACAGCAATCTTCGTGTCATCAATTCTAAACCAAGGATTAGGCGGAGAACGGGAGATTCCTGTTTAGAAGTGAAGAAAATAAGATTGTGTAACCGGAGGGGAGGTTAGGGGTCGGGTCCCCTCCGTCTGGGATGCACAATGGGACCTTTAGAAGGCCTTTTTGCAAGTAGTGGAAAGGAGCAACACTTCGGCGGTGGTCTCACCAAAGACCGTGAAGACACTATTTTTCGGTACGAACCAGGAAAACATCGTTAGTGCGGAGAAGCACACATGTAAGAATATAAATGTATAGTCCTGCGCGTCTGACAAGGTTCAACATAATCAACAAGGATTGAAAACCATAACGGCGGCCTACCGTAACCGTGTACTGCAGAAATAAAATATGAGTATTATACAGTATATGTCATCACGTTCTGTTTTTTACAAAAATAGTTAGTTTTTGGAGTGCCTACAGTCGCGGGTTACCATACCGATGCGAAAACAGGTAAAAAATAGCCTGCTAATCTCCCGCTAATCTTCAGGGTAATGCGTTCTTTTATAAAAGCTTGTAAGGTACAGTATGTCTTTAATGCCTGGTCTCCGGGCTTTTCTATAATTACCAAAATAGGAATTGCGAGAAATAGTGGAACTTCAGCTTGAGATGCATTTGAAGTAAAGCGGATGCACATCTAGCGGCTACGTCGAGATAAGGGGCTAATTAGTAAAGTAGGACGCAACGTGTAAAAAAGAGAAGAGGAAACTCAGGTTGTTAGCAGGTCCTTTTTCCTAATCTGTTAGCTTTACATTCTCATTGGGCTGTTATCCCAAAGTCGGGCTTATATGCTTAAACTTCAGCTTCGAGCCCGAGGATTTGATTAAGCTTCTAAGAATTCAGCTTCATTTTTGCATGGAAAACAGCAAAAATGTGCATTTTATGATGCTGCTGCGCTGAAAAACGTGCTTCGGACGTAATTTGCATGTAAAAATTTTGTGCTTTGAAGGAGAAACAGCCGATTGACCGAATCCACGGACCTGACGGTATAATTTATTTAAATAAGAAGAGCAATAGTTTAAAGGGCCAGACATGCCAAACATGATGCGATTGGGCAAAACTGTGTGCGGTAGCGTATGATGAACTCGGAATCGAGGCGTCGGATGGATGCGGGTGGCACTTGGCGGGTGCTTTGGATGCGAAGGGGGGCGGATGCGGTGGGCGCGGAGGCTATGGAAGGCTGCAATCGGCTCGAGAGTCCCATCCTCAATCACAATGGCCAATCAATCCACAAACATTCTTCGCGATCCAAATCCACTCCCGTTTCCATCACATTCACTCCACTTTGATTTTGCTATTTTCGGATATGGGAGCGAAGGGGGCCCGGGGGGTGAATGCGCTTCCGGAATGAAAATGTCTGTATTTTGGCTGGGCTTGCTGCCGTTTCGTGATTTTTAGAGGTTGCTGGACTTGATTTTTTTAATTTTTGATCGATGGCCTTTAGGCTATGGATATTTGATAAACGCTCTACTACGTGGAGAAAATAATTCGAAATACACTCAGTTTTCACCTCACAGTAAACACTTTTGATTTTTGCATTTTAAAATCAACCATGCTTTGCGGAAAATTTTTTATAACATTTATTCTATTTCAATTCACAATAAACTTTTTGCACCCATATTCGAGTTTTTTGTGGCGATGTCGAGCGGCTTATTTCCGTCCATACGGGCCGGCCATTTGCTGCTGGAACTGGAATAAAATTGTAGAAACGTTCGAGGGTAATTTCAAATGAGGTGTAGGTATCCTCACCATAGGCTGGGGCTGAACGAATGGCTGGGGGAAGGGTTGAGGGGTGCGGATCACCGGGGATTGCGGGAGCACGGGGGACATGCAGCCAGAGACCTTAATAAAAATGATATTGAATTATTGAATTGAATACATTTTAACATAATCCAATCATCCACATTTAATAAGTTCTCACCTGGTTGGCATACGTACACCGCTTGGTGACGTCGTCAAAGACAAGGCTGCCTGGGCAGAAGAAGGTTGAGGGGGCAAAGTTGTTGCACATGACGTATCTGAAAAATGATTTTCGTAATTGTATTTCGCTTAATATAGCGGACCAGCAATTAGTATGATTTTAGTATCTATACGACTTACTTGTTGTTGCATCCTTGAGAGTACAGGCCGTTGACCTTTCCGCTGCATGGGTTGGAGTCCTGGGCGGGGAGGGGTTGGCTCTAAAATAGTTTCATATACTTGCTAACTGGAGTAATCATAGAATTCTGCAAGATTACATACCAATCCACCGTAGTTTGGCTGTTGTTGCTGCTGGGGCTGAGATTGAGGGAGCATTTGCTGGGGCTGGGGCTGCTGGCGAACGCATTCGGGGTGGTTGTTCCTTGAAAATAAGGTATTTTTAATTAAACTTCGACCAAGCTGCAAATTAAATTAGCTTTCACTCGTAAATAAGTAAATACTTATACTTTTTACTTACTTGTTCAAGCACTGCTGGGCTCGGTTGAAGAAAGCGGTCCCGGCGGGGCAGTTAGCCTCCATGGTAGCCTGTCCCATCTGGCAGTAGGCATATTTGTCAGAGCATTGTCGAGTGGACCAGTAGCCATCCTCAAGACTAAAATTGAGCATGTACAAATTTAAAAAATATATAATTACCCAGTACAGTCAAATGTCAGGGTGGGTCGGGGCTGGATGGGCTGTTGAGGCTAGAAAAATATTTTTGATAGGTTGTCTCCTTTCCTAGTTTTCCAATTTTGCCTTACGCTTGTAAGTCTACGTTGTAAATCTGACCACGAGTAATAAGTAATATAATTTTTTTCCTTAAATATGGAACCTACCACATCCTGAGCTGGGGCCTGTCCGCCGCAAGAAAGGACGTTTTCCTTGTAGTCGCAGGCGCTGATCGCCTCGTTGAAGATGAGGCCATCATGGCAGTTGTTCAGCTGTAAATTAAACAGTTATAACAGACTTAAAACAGAACATTACCATTCCAAGCCCGCCGACGCAGCTGAGGTACTGCTTGGTGCAGGAGGTCGTCGGGTAGATGCCATCCATCTTTCCCTGGCAGCCCTGGACCATTTGGGGTGGGGATTGGGCTCTAAAAACCTGATTTTTGAACTTCAACAAGCGGTTGTAGCTTAAATATAACAAGCTTACGGCTGCTGAGGCTGGGGCTGAGGGGCAGGCGTGCGGCCTCCGCATTCCGGCACAAACTCCTTGTAGTCGCAGCGAGAACCCTCGGCGGTGAACCAGAGGTCATTTCCGTTGCAGCTGTGCTGCACATCCGAATAGATATTTTGAAAGTCAGCTTTCCCTACCTGAACGGCCATTCCATTTACACATCCCCAATAGGTGTTGCTGCAGCCGGTGGCGTAGAAACCGTCTTGCTTTCCGGAGCATGAGAAGCCTAAAGTCACCGGTAAGAACCTATAATTTTTCCACAAGCAAAATATAAAAGCTGCTGAAGCGATTTAGCGTGGGGGAGGTAACCTCTTAAATGCGTGAGCGTAGCTAACTTTCTTTACCTTCTTCCTTGCCATTTGCTAATCAACATTTGCATAATTTTTTTGCCTTTTTTAACTCCAGTGTGTTAGTGTGTAGGCCACGCAATATTATTCAGCAACTTATCTCGCGCTTCAACTCAACATAACTCAAAAATTCCACGCCTTTTTACCAGGATCTCTGCTAAATGCCAATACGCGATCAACATCTCTTGGCGAACAATATGGGTTTAGGAAGAGAAGGAGTGTCATCGTTGTGCACGACGCATAAAACGGCAAAAGCACCAGCGCCGAGACAAAATATGGGGCGACGGCTTCGGCGCGCTGCGTCAGCGACATCTTTTTGATGGCCTTTGCTTTTTTGGTCTTTTTCTGTGCCTCCTTCTCCCCGAAACCCATTTCTTCGAAAAAAGCTTCATCGAGCTGTTCTCGACGGTGTCTGGGTCATGAAAATGGGTTAGATGGATAGGACAGTGCTATAGTTTATTTACTTGGCTGAGAAGCAGCGGGTTGGGCGTATGGCGAAGCCTGAGGGAGGGGCTGCTGAGGAGCGACAGGCTGGGCGGGAGCCTGAAAAAGCAGCAATCTTTAGTTGAATTTCTATTTTTACCTGGGGAAGAGGCTGCTGCTGTTGCTGACCATACTGAGCAGTCTGGGGCTGAGCCTGCTGGGGAAGTTGAGGTCCAGTTGGTGGCAGAGATCTGAAAAATTTAAAATTGTCAATTTAAATACCGTAAATTGGCGTTAATGTATTGAAAGTAAATGTTCGAAAGTGTTTACCCTCCGCAAGCGACAACACGATCCTTCTGGTCGCACATGCCGTTCATAGCGTTGAAGAAAAGTCCACCCTCGCACGCCTTCTTCTTGAACACCTGCTTCTTGCACTGGTAGAACTCGATGGTGCATTTGTCGAAGCTGTAGATTCCGTCCGGCTTTCCGAGGCACGATGGCTCGATGGTGGTGTCCAGAGCCGGGCTCTTCTGGAAGGTCGAGTCGATCTTGGGCTGTTGGACCTGGGGGAGGGGCTTCTGCTCAAACTGCTGGGCAGGCTGGGGCTGCGACTGAGCCTGGGGGCGCTGGTAGCTGGCCCTAAAATATTATGGGTTTGATATATATCGCGCTATCTTTAATCTTGGTCCATCGTTTTAAACTTACTGAGGCATGGGGGTGATCACGGGCTGGGCTTGGGGCAGGGGCTGAGCTGGCTTCTGGTATCCGGACTGCTGAACGGGGGCTTGAGGAAGAGGCTGTTGGGGCTTCTGCTGGTATCCGCTGTTCTGCTGGATGGGCTGGGCGGGAGCCTGAGGAAGAGGCTGCTGGGGCTTCTGGTATCCGCTCTGCTGAGGAGGAGCCTGGGGAAGCGGCTGCTGGGGCTTCTGCTGATATCCGTTGTTCTGCTGCGGAGGAGCCTGAGGGAGCGGCTGCTGGGGCTTCTGCTGGTATCCGCTGTCTGCTGAATGGGCGGCCGGGAGAGGCTTCTGCGGCTGCTGGGGCTGTCCGTAAGGTCCGGCCTGAGGTTGATCTTGGGCAGGCTGGCTGGGGCGTCCACCACAGGCGGTGATCTCCTCCTTGTGGTTGCAGATGTTCATCTCGAGGTCGAAGAAGAGACCGCTGGGGCATCCCATCTTGGTGGTGACGGCGCTACGGCAGATGTAGTAGGTCTCGCTGCATCCCTTGGAGTAGGTTCCATCAGCCAAACGCTCGCAGAAGGGGTCGACAGGGGCAGGGGCGGGGGTGGGAACGACGTCCTGCTGGACCTGGGGCTGGAAGTCAGGGCACTCTGGGACGTTGACGGAGTAGTCGCACTGGCCGTTGAAGGCGTTGAAGACGAGGCCGGCATGGCAGACGGATGAGGTGGCGACCTTGTTCCAGCACTGGACGTAGTCAGCGCCGCATTTGGTCATCGGATAGGCTCCGTTTTGGAGGTTCGCGCAGCTGATGGTGGACTTCATCTGGGGCTGGTCCTGCTGGATGGTCTGCCCATAGGCGCTAGGGGCTGGCTGAGCGGGGGCCTGGGGAAGAGGCTGCTGCGGCTGCTGGTAGGGGGTCCTAAAGAAGGTTACAGATTAATTGATTTTCATGACTTACTGCTTGAGGGAACTGGGGCTTCTGGTATCCGCTGTTCTGTTGGATGGGCTGAGGAGGGGCCTGGGGCAGGGGCTGGGCTGGCTTCTGGTATCCGCTCTGCTGAGGAGGAGTCTGGGGAAGAGGCTGCTGGGGCTGCTGGGGCTGTTGGTATGGGGCCCTAGGAACAAATCGTTGCCATATCAAAATCGTAAAAAGTGCTTGTAACGGTTGAATCAAAACCAACTGCTTGGGTGGCTGGGCTGGGGCCTGGGGCAGAGGCTGCTGAGGCTGCTGGTAGGGAGTCCTGGAAGCAAAATTAAGTTAAATCGTCGGTATTAAATTCGCGAAAGAATATGGCTCGAGTACTTACTGCTTCGGGGGCCGAGCCGGGGCCTGAGGAAGGGGCTGCTGAGGCTGCTGAGGCTGCTGGTAGGGGGTCCTAGATAAATAATGATAAATGGGTTTTCGATACGGTTTGTAGAATCTTATAATATAACTGGATGACTTACTGCTTGACGGGCTGGGCCGGGGCCTGGGGAAGAGGCTGCTGTGGCTGCTGGGGCTGCTGGTAAGGAGTCCTAAGAAAAATGCAATATAAGGGCTTGTTCCGCTTCAAATATCAGAAGGAAAAACACTTACTGCTTCACAGGCTGAGCCGGGGCCTGGGGAAGAGGCTGCTGTGGCTGCTGGGGCTAGAAATAACTATAAAAATATAATAATACCAAGTTACCTGTCCGTAAGCTCCAGACTGGGGAGGAGCCTGCTGCTGGATGGGGGCCTTGCACTGCTCGATGAAGGCGCACTGGGAGAGGCGGCTGTCGAAGACGAGTCCCGATGGGCACTGTAATAAGATAATAATATATTACTACGAAAAATAGTTTTAAATACCTGGAGTACGGTGGCGATTTGTCCGTTGCAAGCGGCGTACTCGGTGGTGCAGCGGCTGATCTCATAGTATCCGTCGGTCTTGGCAGAGCAGTCAAACTTGGGGGCCTGAGGCGGGGACTGAGCAAGCGGGGCTGGGGCCTAAAATTAGTGTAATTGTTGTTAAATGGATTTCGGTACCTGGCCATAAGGTCCAGACGGGCTTCCACCATGGCCAAAGTCGTTCTGGGGCTTCGACTGGGGGAGAGGGGCGTTGCACTGTTCGGGGTAGTCGCAGGCTCCAAGGCGCATATCGAAGACGAGGTTTCCGGGGCAGGACAGCATCTATAATGGTAGGTTAATATTGTGCTTGATTGAATTTGAGGATTAAGATGTAAAAGTTCAGGCTCACCTGGGCGAATCCACCGATGCAATGGATGAAGTTCGGGCCGCACTCCTGTTCGGTGTGCACGGATCCCTCAGCCTAAATATCACAGCACTTTCAGAATCCTCTCTTTTTGTACCTTTCCAGAGCAGTCAAAGTTGGTGGTCGGGACATCACGGGCAGGGGCCGGGGTGGTCGGTGGCGGGCGAGTTCCTCCGCACATCGGCACGTACTCCTTGTAGTTGCACTTGTCGTCCTCGTTGTCGTACCACAGACCCTAAATTCAAAATTTTGTTTCACTTTTATTGAAGCTTACCTGGGGGCAGTCATACTTGAACGTGCGGAGGTTGGCGCACTTGAAGAAGGTGTTCACGCAGGCGTTGCGGTCAGGGACGTAGACACCATCAGCCTTGTCGGAACAGTCGAATTCTATAGGAGAAGGTCTATCGATCGAGCTGTTTTTACCGATCTTGGGGGCAGCGGGGACATCCTGGGCGATGGAGTTACCGTAGGCGGATGGCTGTGATGGGGGAGATTGCGGGAGCTGGGGCTGTTGAGGAGCATAGCCGGGAGCAGCAACTTGCTGAGGGGGGCTCTGGGGGATGACCTGAAATTTTAGTCGTAAGAAGGCTATCTCAGCATGGTAGCGACATCGTAACGTTGCTTTTCGTACCTGCGGGGCTGGCTGCTGAGGGTAGGGCTGGGCAGCGGGCTTCTGGATTGGCAGGGGCTCAGCTTGCGCGGGCTGGCCGTAGCTTCCCCTAGAAATATTTTCTAAAACCAACGAAAAACTAGGCTTGTGCTCATGATAGTTCCAGAACTTACTGAATCTTGCGGCCCCTGATCTTGTTTTGCGAGGACTTTTTGCACTCCTGGACGCGTTCCACCAGATCGCAAGTCTATACTTCTTTTTAGCTAGGGGAAAACCCTCAAACCTCCTCCTCCTGGACCCAGACCTGTCCGTAGGGGCAGTAGTGGCGGTGAGCATCACCGTTTGAGCACTGGCCGTAAAAGCGAGTACAATTCTAAAAATGGGCTTTCGTCCACTCGTCTAGCTTACTCTGTTGCTCACGAATCTGACGCCTTCCGTGCAATCGGGCAGTTTGCTAAAGACTATGAAGGGTCTAAGAACAAATACTTGTTATTCTGCTCGAAGATTCGCCCTCCTGGTCCACGTGTGCAGGCATCCACTTGAAATTTGGCGAGACATTCCATTTGAACGATGTCGAAGAACAGTTTCTGAAGTTCATCATTTTACCAAAGTTCCATTTCCACATTGGATTGTGGTCTCTTTTCATCATCAACTTCCGTGAAAGTTCAAGGCGAGGGCACTCAAGGCCACCTGCTTATTGTGGTGTTTACCACGCCAAAGTAAGGTAATTTTAAAGAAAGAATTTTCAACCCCGGCCCAACGGTGAGTTATTTACAAAACAAGTTCCAAATGACTGCCATGTTGTTCTTGAAAGAAAAACTCACGCCGGGGCAGTGCTTCTCGACGGGTGCGCCATGGTTGCATTGGTAGTAGGTGTTGTTGCAGCCGAACACTCCGAATGTGAACTCATCGACGCAGTCCATTGCTGAAATTTTGCATAAATAATTAACCGAATAACTAACGGATGTCCGATGTATCGGCCTTCAGTGGCAGGGCCATTGCCGCGGCAAGACAAGCCGCAAAACAGAGTCGGGTCAGCATGGCCCGTGGAATTCCCGAGTCTCTAAAAAGGAATCCATATACATAGGCGACAGGAAAATCAAACTAAAAAGAAGGCATCAAGGTCAAAAAGACGTTTGCCGTCACGTTTTCGAAAAGGGCGGAAAGGTGGGAGAAAATGGGCCAAACCTTCTAATCCGGCAGTATGGCGTGGGTGTCTGTGTGTGTGTGTGTGTGGAGAAGGGCTGGGTAATTTCAGTACAACGACAGGTAGCAGCACGGCGCAAAACTATATGGTGACTATCGGTTTGCCGTCGCGTTTTCCCGGCAACTGTTGTTGAATCGTGGGGAGATTCGAGAAAGTTTTCAGGGATTACCACCTATTGAGTCCAACTCACGCGCGCCGGCCCCCCTGTTCTCACAGGTCCTCCTGGGAAGACCGGGGAACGCCACCAAACAACTCACATACCTCAAAATCCGTCCCGGTTACAGCCGGCATTTCCTTAGCGGGGGCTAAGAGTCAAATCTATCGCCGCACTTTCTCGGTTCAGCAAAATCGAAGTCGGAAAACAGAAAGGTCTCAAAGCCCCATAAAAAAAGGAATTTCGAAAGTCTCGAAGGAGGCCATACGGTATCCTGGGTTAATGGATTGTTCGATCCCGTTGCTCTTCGACCCCATCCTTTCTTTTATATACGCTTTTATTGTTTTCCTTGTCCGCTAAAATCAACATCTGTGGCTGAGGAGGCCGGCATTCGCAGCGGAGGCGGGGTCCGGGAAAAAGCTTCCGGTTTGTCCGGCAACCAGGATGACATTAAACGAATGGATGATTAAACTATTGCAGAACGGGTAGATTCCATTGAATTCATATTCTCAATCTGCCGAACCTGGAAAAGCCATATAAAAGTTACGAGTAATCTATGAATACTGCCGTTACAAAAATGAACTATTCAACGTTTCACTTCATTTCCGCGCTTGCCTCCTTCTTGACAATTACGGCCCATAAATCCCTAGTAAACATCCATGCATCCAAATCGGTGAGCCGGTTCCGCTTTTTACAGTCAGTTTTCCCAAACTCAAGTACTTGTCCGCGCCGTGCTTCCCAGGTTCAGCGGTATGACCCCGAAATCCTATTCAATCGCTGCCAACAAGCTAATCACTGTTGTAGCTCTAAAACGCAACACTGTTCCACATAAACCTAGGTCAAAATCACGCGAGGCTGGCTAGGCCACGGACATTAAGGCCCCTAGGGGATCCACAATGTTTTAAAGTACCATTCCACTTTCGTTGCAGTATGGCAGACCCACAGAGGATCGATCATCACGGCCGTTTCAAAATGTTTTCTTTCCAGATCGTTATTGGAGGCGCTGCCCATTCATCCAAAAGCCGACCATTTACAGCGCAAAACATAATAAAAGCCCCGCAAAATGGTATCCGATCCTTGGAATCTGTTTTGGCTACTCGAGTGTATTTTGACTGGGCTTGCATATATTTTAAGACAAACGAAACGAATAAAATAAAGACAATCGTGGATCCCAATGTTAGATTAAATCGAAGAAACAAAAACAAACAACTTATGAGAACAATTTGTGGAGGGAATTGTAAGAACGAAGGAAGATGGCCCGGTCACTGTTCCATATTGTCCTTGCTGACGCCCATATATTCATCCAATTGCCGATTCAGCTCGTCCTCGGACATTGGCTTCTTCTTATCGCCGCCGCGACCGCGACCACCTAGATTTCAAATAATCATTAGTTAAAGAAACTGGTATGGAGAAAAAATGAGCTAGCATAAAAATGCTCACCGCGACCACGAGATCCAGATCCCTCAGCAGCAGTAGAGCCGAAACGGTCATCGTGCCTAAACAGGTAATTAAAAGTTAGTTCGAACAACGTACTCATTCCACGATTTACTACCGCTCCTCTGGCCACGCGGTGACGATCGCCCCTTGCGCACGCCTCCTCCGAACGTCTTGTGCAGGTTTCCTCGTTGTGCTGTCTTGGGCAGCTGGACACGATCCTTCAGCGAGCCGATGGTTTTGGTGTTGTGTTCATCAACTAGCGTCATCTTCACCCGCTTGTCTAAACAAAACAAGTCAATTTAGCCTAGAAAACCTTGGTTTAAATCTATAAAAAACAAACCGTCGATGGCCAGTCCTGAAAGCTCCTTCAGCATCTCCGTCGCGTCAGCCATGCGCAATGTACATTCGCCAGTGCCGAGAGATTCTCCTTGTTGGTTGAAATGGAGGACAACGCTCTCCACGTTGTAGACGGAGAAGAGCTCCTACAACGAAAAACTTATATGACATCTCACAAAAACAATTTAAGTTTGCCGCTTTACCGCCTGTCCAAGGCTGGCCGCCCTGCGCACAACCGCAAACCACAAGCCCGGAAGGTCCGTTTCGGAGAATTAGGGAATCGAGGGCTGCGGTAGGGCGACGAGGAAATCGAAGAAGGGGCAAACATGGTGAAGAAGTAGCACCTCAAGGTCGCTGGCGGTGACGGTATCGGCCAAGTTCGACATGAGCACGCGGACTTTTGTGTTTCTGGCGGCGGGGCGGACGGCTTCGGGTGAACCACGACGGTCGAAGAGATCATGCTTCCATTTTCCACCAGGGACCGTCTGAAAGAAAATATATTCGTGGATATCGAAAACATCGCCGTTCAAGAAGCCAATGCTTGTAAGTACGAGATTACAAGAAAGTTGAAAAACAAACGCACCGTCTTCGACTCAAATCCCCTACGTCCACCAGAACCCGTGCCTCCACGAGGAGCCCTGCGGTCACCTCGGCCACCTTCGTGGCGTTTTACCTAAAAAAAATTGATGAAAAACTGGCAAGAAAGTTACCTTGTGCTTGGCGATAATATCATCTAGCGAGAGATTCACGGACATGTTTGCTTTTGGTCGGTTTAACCTGGAAAATACGTTGTATGAAGAAGCCCATAAAATGAAATTAAGAAACGGAAGGGTTACGAGTTAACTCGCCTATTTATAATCGGAAACCTGTGACGCTATAGAGCGAGTGTTTTGAGCGGCAATTTCGCGCTGGTAAGTTAGTTTCATATAAGATTGACCGTTTGCTAACATCCGGAAAGAAGGCTGTAAGAAACTCATGGGTTATCGTGCCAATAGAGTAGCAAACGGGGTAAAACAGGAAACGCAAGAGTTAAGAGTTAAATGGCCTATTTATGAACGGAAATTAGGGATGCTCTGGTGCGAGTGTTTTTGAGCGGCGATGGTAAGTCCCTGGTAAGTTAGTTTCAAATAAGATAGGTGCGCTAATAACGGGAAAGCGACGCGGCTGAAAAAAACTCGAGGGCTATCGAGCGCATAGAGCCGCAAACGGGGTAAATCGAGTAAAGGTATGAATACGGCAAGTCGCCAGCAAGCAAGTTAGGTAGTAAGTTTAAAATAAGAAAATGGGACAAACATATTTTCGAAATAATGAATGAGTGAGTATGGCGAGAAAAGAAAAAATGTCGCGCAGATGAGGAGAGACTGGGTTCAAATCGCCACCGCAACGCGACCGCCGCGCGGCCCGCCTGTTTGATTATCAGCTGACCGAGGCCGCGCACAACGTTCATTTGATGAGTGAATGAAGATATTAGTAGGGAAAGGAAGATTAGAACAGATGTAAAAAGTACATATGTTCTCGTTTAAAACTAGATTTTCAATGGTTAAAAATAAAATACAAATAGAGAGGAGCTAGGAGCTAATGTCTCAAAGAAATTGATTGTGTTAACAAACGTTCTCTCGTACAATATTTACTAAGAATTTATTCTTGATCTAGGTTAATATTAATTGTTCCGTTATTTTCAAGCACGTTCAAGTTTATGAGTATAGCAGAATCCTGAAAATAGCATTGTAAAATGAAAAAAAAACCCACTACCAATTTTTCTGTATTTTGCCTGAGCCCCTTACGATACGGTCCGCCCTCGAAAATATCGCACCGTTCTTCCTATTTGAGAGTTAGAAGTGGATTATTGACAAACTTGAGGAATAAACATTGGATCCCCGCTACCGCAACCAAATGCTTCCTGGAATTCAGGAAAGCCACGGAACATCCCGTTTATGCGAGCAATATGAGATGAATGCATCTAGGGAACTGGTTTTCAAGAATATTATTCCATACGTCATTCCCCACATGCTGAGAATCTGCGAAATTCGTACAGTAATAGGTTGCGATAGCATAGAAGTAAGCCTGTTGTCCGGTTAAATTCGTCCCAGGGACGGTCTCCTATGGAGGTTTTTAGCTTTTATTGTGCAAAAATAACCGTGATGCTACTTCCCAGCTCTTTCTCCAATGCATCATATGAAGTCCGAAGCCCGAACATATCGGCCGAGTCTTCGATGAACGTTAATTCTCCACTTTTACAGCTTTTCTGAAAGAGTGAGGGTTGGTTGAAGAAAATACCTCGATGAAGATCTCGCAGGTCTCTTGGTAGTGCTCAATAGTGCAATTCCTGGCTAGACCTTGCCAATATGGTGTAATATACGAATGTCCAAGCTCGTGCGCAAGGATTCGGACTCCTGTCGCGTACTGAAGCGTTGGTCTAGGTCTGTTGTTCAGACTTACGTAAGTACTCTTGGTGAAATCCCGCATCGTGAACAGCATTGAAGTCATGTCCAACAATGTTATGTATTTTCCACGTACGAAGAAACCATTATAGGTCTCGAATTGCTTTAGCTGGGTATAGAAGGCGCCAAGATCAGCTTGTGTAAGTAAGTGATCGACGCCGACAATTCCTTTGTTCAAGGTGATTTTCATGTCCAGGAGGGTGTGGGCACTGAAAACATAGCAAAAGTTCGAAAAAGCCTGGCTCACCGCTTCAATTCATCGAACAAGTTCTTGTACACCTCATATACAGAATCGACCAGCATGGAATTTCTTGAGTAAGTATCGAATGCTGAATGGATCCCAGCGGATTCAACGTCTTTCAAAGCCAAATACTTGCGAGGATTTTTGTCAATAGGAACGGCCTATATGGAAATCGTGATTTTTGAACAATGCTTAACCAAGATTCGCTTCCTTGCAGCCCGGAATACTCTTCGATACATATCATAAATTAAGGCATTCCCGTTTGCCATCATTCGGGGATGGATCAGATTGTTTTTGAACATACATCGCAACAGAATCGTATTGTGAAGCATACTCATCGTCTAAGGGATAGAATTTTTATTCAGGAATTTATGGACACCGACCTGATAGTTTCTCAATTGTTTCCACATCATCCGCGTATAAACTTTACGAATATATTCCCGGATAATTTCTATGCTACGACTTTTTGGGGTTGGCATTGGGCCCCCAGTATAAAGATCATGCTGAATTTTCCAATTTTATTGGTATTACAAAGCCCACATCAGCCATTAACATTGCCGCGTCGTTATAACAAGTTTCATTTTGCCCACATCGCCATCTAAATCTAATGGAAAGCAAAGAAAAACCCTAACCTGAGCTCCTGCATATAGTATTCCACTCGTTGCTTTTCCCGGCTACGGTCATTGAATACTATGGTCATGTCATGAATATGTTGCTACAATTTCTTTCAATAATTCTACAAAGGCCATACCCATATCGGATCAGCCTGAATTTCGGGGATGCAAATTTTATTGCGATAGGCTTTTGCCTTCTGGATCAAAATTGTTCTAGGGAGATCCATCGTTTTCGCATCAATCGGGCAGACATGTCGATAGAAATTGGCACAGGGTGATATTGCTGGGTTTCGGTGTTTCGTTGCGAATTTTAAGAATAGATCTTTGAGGGCGGCTGACGAGGAGAATAAATAGAGAAAATATATCAATTTGAGGATGTTCATTTGCCAATAGTGAGGTGGCAGAAAGGTACTCGATCTAGTGTTCTCCCAGACAGACCGATAATCATCTTGTTCACTGGAGACGAACATCCTAATTTCCCTTCAATTCCTTTCTCTCTCTCTCTCTCTCTCTCTCTCTCCCGACTACTTGAGTGAGACTTTTAAACCGATTAGCCGATTGTTGTATACGGAACAAGAACATAAATATCGATCTTCTTGATGCGACAGACAATTTTTGAAAAATATTTTTACGACTTCAAAAATACTATATGCCTTTTTTAATAGTTTTGATAAGGGAGAATAAACTTTTTTTTTGTAATTTCAGTCTGAAACCAGCTTTTTAACCATCGATTCACTTCCAATTATCACTTCCTTATCAGTAGCTGACCCCTCATGCCGAAAAAGAGGATGAGAAAATTTACTAACGGCCCGTTCTACGCGTCCGACTCCTACAATTTCTGGCAAAATGGCCGGAAAATCCGCAAAACAATCTCCGAGGTTGGAATATGATGCGATCGTGGTTGGGGCTGGCATCATCGGAACGTGTGCAGCCTTTCACTGCCAAAATTTGAGGCTGAAGACGCTGCTTCTCGAACAGGTGACTCAAAAAAAAATATTTTAAAGAATTGACTTATTTATTCAGTATACATTTGGTCATGCAAATGGAAGTTCGCATGGACATTCGAGGATTACCCGCTACGCCCATACTGAAGAACCGTTCATTCCGATTGTAGCGGACACCTATTTTCAAATCCAAGAGCTTGAAACGCAGCTGGGAATCCAGCTTTGGCAGTATGAAAACGAAATATGCTTTTGAAGAATTGCCTAGAAAAACGGGTCTGATGTGGCTTTCCAATCCGAGACAAATCGATGCCATCTCCGGAAATTTGAAAAAGCACGAGCTAGAGCATGAAGTTTTGGACCATGATCAGGTGAGGCGCAAAAAGGACAGGAACGTACCACGCTTTTAGATTAGCAAGAAGTTCCCGCAATTTCAATATGGCGATCAGTGGAAGGCCCTGTTTGATCCGGCTGGCGGCGTAATTTTTGCCGAGAGATGGCATGCTACATTCAGGGTATAATACTTGTACTATAGTTTCCAATTATTTCTTAGAAACTGTTCCTTCAACTCGGCGGCACTATTCACGAAAACGAAAAGGTTATTAACTTTATGGATGGTGCGGTGACGATGCAAAACGGGCTGGTGCATTTCGGGAAGAAGATCATTTTATCGGCGGGCACTTGGTTGCCAGAATTGGATCCGCACACTCATAATATCGTCAATATTAGGGTCTGAATTTTGGGAGGAACCATAAGTGGGATTTGTAGCCAGAAAGAATGGCGGTCACGTACTGGCGGCCGAAAGAGGCAAAAGATGTCCCGTTGTTCCAAATGGATAAGTTCCCAGTTTTCATCGTTCACAATGAGGATACTGGGGATGATGGATATGGACTTCCGTGTCGGGATTTTGCGGATGCAATTAAGGTATAGAAGTGATACTGTGTTTACAAATTTTAATTTTTCCGAATCCTTAGGGCTGATACCTGCCTTCATCGTTCCTTTAAAATCCTATTTTTTCCAGTTCTGCGATCATCATGGCGATCCGTTCAAAATCGGGGACGCTGAAAAGCCGCCCAGTCATGAAAACATTGTGAATCCGGGGCGACATCTCGCCAAACATATTCCCCTTCTGGAAAGCTCGCATCCAGCCTATCTACAAACATGCAAATATACGGTAGGATCAAAAATGAAAATCGAAAAATTGTTTAAGATGTCGCCGGATAAGGTGTATGTGATTGATCACCATCCAAAGTTTGAAAATGTGATTGTGGCGGGTTGTATGTCTGGCAGTGGATTTAAGGTATAAAAAATACGTACAATTCTGGTCACAACTACCACACTTTTATTAAGATGGCACCGGGTATCGGAAGAATTCTTGGTTTGATGGCTGCGGAAAAGCCTGTTCCATACGACATGTCAGCCTTTTCGATCAATCGCTTCAGGAACAAATCCCATTTATAGTTCGGAATAAATATTAATGCTAGGTATTTAAACTTTATTACGAAAGCCAGGCCGCCAGGGAAGCAATTTCACTGAAACCAGACGAGTCACATTTCGGCGAGCCTATTTCCGGTGATTTTTTGATCAACCTCGGTCAACACTGTGACGCATTCCCCTTCAAAGAAGATCCGGAAAACAAAGCGCGAGTTGAACGATGAGAGCTCAATCGCATTTTGCGAGGAGGTTGACGGCGTAGGCGGGAGATGGAGGTGTGACTTCCGCTATTGCTGTTTGAGAAAAGGGAGAGATCCGCCAAACTCTAGTCGACTATCCCCGATCCGTACAAGCAGATAAACTATCGGCCGCCCCGGAGACCCCAGTCCCATTTCATCGATTCTCAATGGATTGCAAGATTATTGTTTTGCTCGCCCTGATTGGCGTTGTTAGGTATGATATTTTAAGGTTGAATAGACCATTAAAATTTTGTTGCGTTATTTTAGCCAGCCTTGCGTGTATTAACTAAAAATATCATTCCAGTTGCCAATGGGGCGGTTTCGGATTCGACCCTTTTGGAAGAGGCGGTCACCATCACCATCATCATCATGGTTTTGATGACCGACGGGTATTCCAGAGCTATGAAAATGAAAGAAGCATTTTCTAGGGTGGATTTGGGGGCGGTGGTCGTGGCGGCGGTGGTTTTGATGGCGGCCGTGATGGCGGCTTCGGTGGCGGCGGCCGTGGCGGAAGCGTAAGTGGGCCTGGATCAGTCAAAATATTTTCGATTTTCAGGGCGGTTTTGGCGGCCAAAACGGCGGAGGACAGGGCGGCTTCGGCGGTCAGGGTGGATTTGGTGGACAGAACGGCGGAGGTCGAGGTGGAATGGGAGGACAGGTACGGCGAATATACCAATCTAATGAAAGCTTATTTTCAGGGAGGCTTTGGAGGACAGGGAGGCGGCCAAGGAGGTTTTGGCGGCCAGGGTGGATTTGGGGATCAGGTAAACTTGGTGCTCATAAAATATTTACCGGTTCCAGGGAGGCCAAGGAGGGCAGGGTGGCTTCGGAGGACAAGGACAGGGATCGTGGAACCAGCAAGGACGTTAGAGTATCTGCCACCAGTCATTTTCACTCGTACAAATCTCAGGCTATTGAATGTATAAATGTTTTGGTCTGCAGTTAGATAATTTCCGGAAAGCCACGACATAAAATAAGAAGGACTTCTAGTTCCTCCCGGATAGAACATGTTTTCTTTTTAATAAGCCGTGACTCTTCACTCCGCCTCCCTCTCCTCTTTTTAATCTGTCGGTTCATCAGTCATCCATTGGCAACATGGAAACGAGGAAGCCGAAGGGGGGTGAAGCGTTGAAGAGACGTCACCCTTCTAGGAGGGTTGGAAGGGGGGCTGAAGGCTGAAAGAAGGAGGGCTTCGAGAGAAAGAAGAACACAGACAAAAAGCAGTGGTGAGGGCCCTGGTCCAACTGGGAGGAGAAGGGCCAAGGGGAGGAGGGGGAGTGCGCGGACCGGGGCCCTATCGACCAGCCGCCAGGGGCCCAGCAACCGACCTCCGAACTCGAGGCTCTCCCCCCAAAACCAGCACTATGGCTGGAGATTTGTGGCTTTAGCAGTTTGGTGTCTTGTTGGGGGATATTGACATTTTGTGTTTTTGGTGGTAAAACGTTAGTGTAACGTGTCTTTCCAATTTTCGTCCTCCATTTCTTTTGGGTAGCTTAAGAAAACCCCCCTATGGTTACGATTAATTTTATTGCCGGTTCTCTATTATGCCATACTTTAATATACATGAACTGGTGATATAGCAATATCCCGTATTTTTTTTCGTGTGCGTCTAGACCTCGCTGATAATTACAGCCCACACGTCGCTCGAAAATAACTCGACCCCAGGTGCTATTTAGCCAAAAATGCACGCACCCATTGCATACACTTAAAAGCTTTACAATTCTTTCGAATTTTCCCCAATCCCCCCCCCCTCGAACCTTCTATATAATTACATTTCTTCAATGCCCATTAAACACTAAATACGAATTTCCAGCACCATGGACAATATCAAGGCCTACGGAGCCGGACTTGCCGTCCAGGGATTTGACGCAAACACATTTTTCAAAAAGCCGGCCGTTCTCTTGAAATGCGCCGCTCTGGTAAGAGATTTATCGTTGCTTCACTCGCCTTCATCGGCCATCCCCCTGAAATTGAGGATCTATTTTCAGGTGCTCGGGGCCGGGTTGTGGTATTGTGTTTCCAAGGGAGGATGGCACAAGTCGGTGGCGATACATCCCGTGAGAAGAATTTTCACTGGAAAATAATTACGTAAATTGTAGATCTGCCTCTACAATTCGTCAGCTCCTACTTGTTCATTTGGGAGTGCGTTCGGGTTTTTCGCGATGGCCGCAGCGTTAGCTTTGTTGATCTGTAAGTTTAGGAAATGTCGGTCTGATTGGATTTTAGTGGATGCCAAGTTTGATCAAATCACTTCAATCCCATCAAGGAAACGAGCAGTCTCGATCGATTTGGCGATTTCTGGTTGGTTTTTTTTGACCTAAATTGTTAAATAAGCAATTTCAGCCACATTCGCGGCCATCTTCGTCATCGCTTTCTTCACATTCTGGTCAAAATACTCGGCATTTGATTTGAAGGAAGACTACAGCGGGAGGTTGGCAAAGATGGCGATTCTAGTTTGTCTACTCTCTGCAGCGGCTTGGGTATGGGATGTTAGAATAAATCTATGAGGTGCGGATTAGGCTGGGGTTGCGCTTTTCGCGTTCCGGAAGCACCAAGAGGGGGCGACAACGGGATTGATGGAGCAAGAAGGATTTGGTGATCAGTATAGCCAGATGCCGGCTGATGTTGCGGCCGGATATGGTTATGGAGGAGATTCGAGTGGTGGGTTATGTTAATGGATTGTGATATCTTTTCACCGGTCGGGTGAGAAACTGTCTGTCTTTTTAAAAAAGTCCAAAAGATAGGTCGAGGTACCACAAGGTGTATCTTTCGTATCCCAATCTCTTTTTATCAACTCCTACTTCTTCCCAAACAGTTCCATATTTTCAGGAATCGGTTCGATCGGACCCATTGGCGGGGTGGGTGCCGGTTCCTACCAAAATGGCGGCGGTATGCCACCCCAACAACTTCCACCCGTCGCCCCCGTCCCCACCTCAAATCCATTCCACAACCAGGAGGGATACGGATACTAAAAGATCTTTCCCGGTTCAGCACAATATTCTCACCACCCACTACTCAAACCCCCCCATCCCCATCCCTCCACTTCCAATCCATCAAATAAGATCTCACCTCCCCCTACCCTGTGCCTAGTAATTTATCTCCTCGAATAGTTCACCGCTTCTAGCTGTAAAAACACGGCCACACCCCTTTTAATACCACCACCACCGCCAATATATATATTTTTTTTTGATCTACAGATTTTGGGTAGGGACTGCCGAGCGATAGCGTATGATATTTTGCATTCCATGACAATAAATTATTTATTCCTAGAACGTTACACGACAACAAACGCCTGGGGGTGATCACTGCCTGCCAGTGTGGTCTCCTTCTTCGTCTCCGCTGCTCTTGTCCGAATCCAATTTTTCGCCGCCATTTGGGTCGGAATCTTGTTTGACTGGGGGGAAGATGGTGTCCCTGATGATGGTGGTAGAAGGATCGATAAAAAGAGAAAAATAAAACCTGTGTTCTTTCCACATCAACTCGATCAATTCTGTGGTTATGATATCACTAGAGTGATTGGAGATTATTGCCATTATGATGACAATATCGGCGTTGATCTTCTTTTTGCAAAATTCGGTAAGTAAGGCTTCATCAACAACAGCTACTTTGAGGTATCTAAATAAAAAATGCTACCTGAAGCGTCTAAAATACACATACTTTCTGATAAATTCCTCCTTTTTGCCCGAGACGCGGGTACGAATGGCTAATTGGAGGGTGTCGGTGAAGGTGTAGGCAAACACGACGATAAACCACCTAAAAATGAGCAATTATTTTTACACTAAATCCTTTACCAATATAAAAATAGAAAGATCTTCTCGTTGAACATATTTAGCACCAAGACACACTGTACGGAATATCGCTGAAAATTCCCGAGCACACGAACCTCAAAATCACACATGGCGATTCGAGGGAAATTGCCTTAAATTGCGATTAGGATTCAACTATTCAATTAAAAATACCTGTATCCTCCCAATTCGAACCACTAATAATATCAGATAATATTGTAGCACCCCATAAGTGATTATATTGCCCAAGGAATTGGTTTTGCATCAAGAATTGCCCAATTATATTCAGCATATAGAGGCATTTAATAAATATATAGGAACTAAACACTATAAAATAATAAGTAAAAAAGGCTTACTTGCTGATGAAGCAGCCATCAACCAGCCCAAACTTTCCCATTCTCTTGAATAAAGTAGGATTATATTTTTTCCGGTTTGCATTGACTCGGACGTACTCTGCGAAGTGCATTTTGATAATGCCGAGTTTTTTCAAACGGACAGCTTCATCCTAAAAATAATAGATCTTACATATCAAAACATTGAGCTTACCGTCGCTTTCTCAGCTTCAATAGCTGCTTTAGTCATACTGAGTATATTCAACCCAGATTTTCTATACATCGCTCCCCATATTGCAGCCGGGAGGTAGAAGAAAAAGGCTTCAAGTCCCATAATAAATGATACCCATTGGTAATATATTAATTGCTTAGCGATTCTGAAATAAATGTAGCCATTTTGTAAGTTTATTCAAGCTGTAGCCTACCTTTCTTGGACTGAATCTGGCACTAATTCCGTTGGATTCACCCAATATGTATTATATACAAAACAGTAATTTTCTGCATATTGTTCCCACGGTTTTTTGAACTGAAATATGCAAATATGGGGAAATTAGGTTACAAAGAGGTTACCTGTTGCGGGACCCAACATTGCAACGGGTTTCCAACTTGTTGTTTCATTGTTATGGTAATTGAAACAAACATGATCATGACTGTAGTATAATAATAATTCATACGATCAGACCCGAGGTCATCTTCCCTTAACAGTATGTGTTCCTGCTTCTACCTCCCCTTTAACAACTTACCTAGGCTTAATGGTGCTCAGAACACTTCCAATAACATTCATAGCTGCGGGGATTTAAATTATGAGCAAAATTGAAGTATAGAAATCTGCTGTAATTCAAGGAGCTAATCATTTAGCGACTGCCGGGGTGAGTGTCGCTGATACAAAGCAAACATGGGCCCCACTTCGTCCATTGCGACCTTCCTCCATCTCCAAGTGCTGTCTGCAATCAGAAGTGGACACTGCACAACTATGTACGCAACTAGCGTACAAAGTCGAAATGGTAATATTGCAAGAAAATCAACATTGATGAAATTCCTGGTTTCTTCATTTTTTTTTGTATTTGTCTAGTCGCCGTACAAAACCTTACTAGTATATCATAGTTTATTCAATAGTATAAATAATTGATAATTCCTATGCTTTCGTTAATGATCTCGTCTCATCGTAGAGCGCACTGTCGTGAGTATCATTATGTATATTTTTTCTAAGAGTTCTATTAGGTTTTCTGGATACAAGAATACCGAAAATCTTTCCACAGCAACGCCAATATATCCCTCGTCACAAATTCACTCGAATGATTGGTAATTATTCGCAATATGATCATAATGTCGGTCGATATTTTGGTGGTGCAGAATTGGTCGACAAAGAGCTCGTCAGTACCTCGAAGGGTGAGGTATCTAAAATAATACATGTTTAAGGACAACGAAATTAGCATACTTTCTCACGTATTTAGCTTGACTTCCATGAAGCCGATTTTTCAATAACAATTGAAATGTATCGATGAGAGTGTAGAAGAATACGACGACAAACCACCTGAAAATCAAGGTATACGCACACTAATAAACCTACCAAAACAAAAATAGGAAAATTTTTTCGTTGAACATATTTAGGACGAGCATGCATTGGATTGAGTATCTGTGGAATCCGCCAATAACACGCACCTCAAAATCACACATAGCGATTCGAGGAAAGTTTCCTAAAATCAAAAATAATAAAAACATGTTGAAAATACCTGTATCCTCCCAATTCGAACCGCTGATAATATCAGACATAATCGTCGCGCCCCATAGGTGATTATTCTGCCCAAGGAATTGATTCATCGCCAAGAATTGTAGCACCAGGTTGATGAGGTAGAGGATTTTTGTGATGAAATAAACACTAAAAGGTTTTGGATATTTAAATATGGCTTACTTTGCCAGATAGGTACCATTTAACTTTCCTAATTTAACGATATGCTTCCAAAAAGTGGCTCCTTCGCGCCTGGCCGCTTGAAGCTTGATACAGTCTTCAAGGTGTAGGCAAATAATGGCTATGCCCTTTTCTCGATCTGCAGTCTAAACAAAAACATAAATAGTATCAAAATGTAATTTACATCCGCGTCATCTGCACTTTGCGCCGTCTTGACCATACTTTCTATATTCATGCCAGAGCTACGATTCATCAAGCCCCACACCTACAAATTCACGTATATAGACAGAAAGTAATTTCGAACACACTTTTGCAGGTAAGAAGAAGAACAGCGCTTCTAAGCCCATTATAAATGGTACCCATTGGTAGTATATTAACTGGGTAGCAACCCTAAAAAATGCAAAAATAAAGTTTGGCATGTTCCTACCTGTTCTGCACATCCGCCGGTATTTGTTGGTCCGGTTGGACCCAATATGTATTATACACAAAACAATAATTTTCTGCATATTGTTCCCAGGCATCGGAGAACTAGCGAACTTGTTATATATTGATTTTTTAGTGTATACCTGTGGTGGAACCCAGCATTGGAGCGGTGAGCCAACGTACTGCCTAGCAGAAATCATTACAGAAACTCCCATGATAATCATAGTAGTGTAGTAATAATTCATACGATCAGCTCCAGAGTCGTCAATTCTAGAAAATAAAATGTAAATTAAAATTGTAGAAACAATGGAGCTTCAAAATTTATTATAAAAAACTCACCGAGGTTTGATAATATCAACAACTCCAGATACAAAATTCATTTTTCAAAATTCAGAATCCACAATTGACGCTCTCAAACAATCGACGAAAGGGCTGTCCAGACGATAGCCGGAAAGAAGCTCGACTAGCCCAGGCGTGGATGAGCCGTGTATGAGACTTGTCAAACAATGCCCCGACGCACACAGGACACTCATCATCCGCAACTTGTAATCTCACCATCAAACAGAACAACCACACAAATCGATGCTGCAGACCCCCGGCCACTGCGGGCATAGACAAATCGGCGGCTAACGACTTTATTCGGAACTGAACTACGGGTCATAGTTTGCTTTTCTCGAATCGTTTCAGTGAGAAGAAGCTCAGGTCGAATGGGGCCTTCTCGTTCTTCACCCAGCATGCTAGGGCCTTGCCGATTGCTGGGGCTACCTGAATTTAATAAAAATTTGAATACTGTTGCTGGATGATACCTTAAAACCCGTGCCTGAACAGCAACCAGTGAAGAATATATTCTTGCTTTCTGGAAGTCGGTCGATAACATAGTGATCGTCATGGGACATCTAGAAATTTAAGGACGCGTTATTTTTGCTTACCGTATATTTGCATCTATCCAATTTCACTGGGGCTGAGGCGTCGATCATTTTCAAGTGGAGTTGTAAATGCCGTCTTGGTCGCTCGATCAGCTCCTGGTTCGGCGAAGAAATATCGTCACCAATATTGTACCCATCACCACCATGGAATCCAAACTGAACAGATCAGATATATTTATGTAAAATCAAATAACCTTAATAGCATTTGGATAGTCAACATTCGGAAGCCCATACACAAACTCTCCGGTCTCAACGTTATCCATAATCGCCACCGGCATCTCATTTTCGGTAAAATAATGTAGATCTTCCTCCCGTTTCGGTTTCCAATAAGCTACACATATGGCTTCGGGCTAAACCATTCGATTTAAATTAAGTAAAACTAAAAACCCACCTGTGCCCGGATAGATGGCACCAATTCGGGAGCCAACTGTTGGAGCCAAGTCCCAGCGGCAAAAATCACTTTCTTCGACTTATAGACGTTCTTCAGTGTACTGATCGTAACGCCGCGACTCCCGGTATCACGGTAAGAAAGCACCTTTTCTTTTTCTATTATTTTCCCGCCCAATTTGACAAATTCGTCCTTAAAAACTCGGAATTAGCAGATTAAAAATTTGGTAATACCTGGAAGGCGTGGAGCCACTTATTAGCATAAAGAACTCCTCCTTTCGGGTCAAAAACAGCGCTCCACGACTCGTCATATTCAAATTGAGGATATTTTTTGTTAATCTAAACATGTAAATAGGTCGCCTAAAATCAAAGCACCTCTTTCCCAGGGATAATTGTATTCTCACATTTATGGGCGCCGAGGTGGGCCGCAATGATTTTGGCATCCTTCGCGTTTGTCATATAGAGTAAGCCACAATTTCTATCAACGCAACCCATAGAATAGTGGCAAACACTCACTTCCACAGCTTTTCATTCCTTTTTGCTTCGAGTTCTTCGATCTGAGCGTAGGAATCTCTCACTATAGGTAAGTAGACGCCTTCAGTATGTGCGTATCGAATAATGCGTGACTTTCCATGGGAACTGCCCTTATTATGACCGAGTGAAAACTGAAAATGCCATGATCAGGGCGATAAATGAAATTCACCTGTTCAAGCAGCAACGTCTTTAGGCCTCGCTTTTGACAATGGTAAGCTGCACAGCTACCCATAATCCCCGCCCCAATAACCACCACATCATAAGTATTCAGCGGCATTTCAGGCTAATAAAATCAATTAACAGTGCGCACCAGCGTCCCCCTGGATTTTTATTCGCGGCTTATCATCCGCCCAAATAATCGATCAACCAGTGACGGGATCTCGGGAATGCGAGGCGAGCTGAGATTTTGGGTGAGAGAGCCGCTTCCTGTCACGTTTTTCACACCAAAAAAATTATGACGCCGTGCGCTTTGCGGGGCAGTTCCACAAGCACGTGTTTGTATTTACAAGTGTTTTCGAGATCAGATGTGGCCGAAAAAATTGTTAATTTTATGTAATATTCAGAGCTCGTGGGGCGCTTTTTAAAGCCAGGAGGTAGAAAGCAGGGTCGTTGGTGGCGATTTGAATTTGCATTTAGCCGAATCGGTTGAATCCGCCGTTGAATCCTCCACGGCCGCCCATGCCCATGCCTCCGCGGTTGAAGCCGTTGTTGAAGCCACCACGTCCCATCATGCCTCCACGGTTGAAGCCCTGGTTGAAGCCACCGCGTCCAAATCCTCCACGTCCACCCATTCCGAAGCCGAACTGGGGAGCACTAAAAAATTTAGATGAAAAAACATAAAACTAGCTTAATACCACGTAATCTATTAAAAATAATAACTTACGCCAAAGCCGCAGCAATAAGCACAAGAAGAGAAAGAGCAACAGCGTAGGCTCTCATTATTTTCAAAATCCGAACGTGTGGTACCCATTACAGCCTACCCATCCCTTTTATAGCTAAGCTCCATCGAAGGTCATCCACCCACACCCCAAGAGTACGCCCTGTTTACCCGACATCCCCCGTTTTTCTCACGATATCCTTCCGCCCAACAACGCTTTCGCTACCTCGCCGATCTACGTAAATGCGTAGGAGATTCAGCCAATCCCCCCTCTTGCTCATTTTGCCCATCGTGTGGCCTGCACTATCCCAGACATTCCTCAACCCGGGATATCGCTGTGGCCGATCATTGATGGGCAAACATCTCGCCCCACCCATACATGTGCGATGAGATGAATTTAGATAAGGATTAACGGATGATATTTTAAAGAAAACATTTGCACCCGAGATCATTGGACCTAGTTTTCGAAACGTTTTTTAAATTGGCTTTCTGGCGCCGGTTTTCCAGCGGCTTGGAAATATTTGAATGCGTGTAGAGAGCGAGCCGCGGCGAGACTCGCATGGAAATAGAAATGGGAATGGCGTGGAAATTTTTAATTTTTTGGAACGATTTATGGAAATACGGTGCTGCTGACAGACTGACTATCTTTAAAGGGCACGTTCTGGGACGTTTTTTGGAAAAAAGCTAAGATTTTGGCCGCGGCCGGGGGTCGAACCCGAGCCCTCCGCCTGGGAGGCGCGGATGGATACCAGTCAGCCACAGCTACAACCTGGCGAGGGATGAGGGGCGCCCCACGCCGAGGAGAAATTCCTTGCCACGCCACGGGCAGGCAGTGCGCGCGGTCCCTCGTCCATAGGGTGTACACGTTGGGACGAGTACACGGCCTCCTGGAACGTGCGCTTTAAAGGCCGTCCGCCAGTCACCCGAACAGGCCCATTATGAGCTGGCAGTTTTTCGACTCTGTTTTTGACGTCATCGGATAGAGCATGGTCGAATTAGTAGGGCTGCATAGTTTGAAAGTTCCAAAAGTTTAATTTTGGGGTTTAAATGGGCGTTAAAGTTGCCGACCTCAAAAAACTATCTCGAAAACTACTGAACCAAATTTGCTAAAACTTGTGTCAATACGTAATTTGGCATCAGGATCATTTCTCTAATACATTGCAAAACCCGAAAATGACAGGAACAGGGTTAAATCGCGTACTAAAAACAGTTTTTCGACATTTTCGTTTTGGGGTCACCAGCGCAACTTGAAATCGGCAAGAAAATGCGCCAGATTTTTCTGCGTCGAATGACGTATCGGTTAAGTGGCGCTTAGGACCCCCAAAATTGTTATAACGCAATTTATGCATCAAAAACGCACCAAAAATTATCGCTCAAAATACAAACTTATGACTTTTTAAAATCTGTGATATGGGATCGCATCTAGGGATTAAGCTGAAGCTATTACAAAAAAGAGCAAAAAGAAATTCGGCGTCTGAGAGGGGGCTGGGATTGAACTGGCGCCACCTCTGGATTGGCACGCCGACGCCCTACTTACTGCACCACAGGGCTCCCAGGCGGAGGGTCCGGGTTCGATTCCGCGATGCCGAAAGAAGCCGAATTTCTTTTTGCTCTTTTTGTAATGCTCACTTAATCTGATGCGATCCCATATCTGTTAAAAGTCAAGTTTGTATTTGAAGATAATTTGGTGCGTTTGATGCATAAATTGCGTTATAACATTTGGGGTCCTAAGCCACTTAACCGATACGTCATTCGACGCAGAAAATCTGGCGCATTTTCATGCCGATTTCAGTGCTGTGACCCAAAATGAAAGTCGAAAACTATTTTATAGCGATTTAACCTGTTCGTCATTTCGGGTTTGCAAGTATTAAGAAATGATCTGATGCCAAATACGTATTACACAAGTTTAGCAAACTGTTCAGTAGTTTTCGAGATAGTTTTTGAGTCAAATAGCCCATTTAACCTTAAACTTTTGACTCAAACTGCCATTGACCTCTACCGATGACGTCAAAAACAGGGTCGAAAAAAACTGTGCCAAGCCTTGTTCGGGTGGCTCGCAGACGGTCTTTTAAATGTGCTAAAAAGCCTGGACCACTCCCGACATTCCTGGCAAATAGCCAACCACGACCGCAACGTGACGACGTTCTTCAGACGACGTCTGAAGAACGATTGGATTGGACGTAAAACACATGAATTCCGATTCTGGCATCGTTTCCGGGATTTTTAGGAAATTTAATAAGCATAGACCTGATCAAAATTGGCCTGAGAATCGACGATAACGATGAATTTGGTGCAATCGAGCGCATTACGCTACGTAGTCCCAAAGCGCCCACACAGCAAATTTATAATTTTTGTTTTTTCCCAAATATTTGTGACGAAATTAATTTGTAAGTACTTCTAGATAATCCGTATAAATTTTTAGACTAGTTCATTCCAATCTCCCTACGAGAAACTTCACTACCGAACACAGTTAATATCAGCTTATATTAATTTATTAATTCTTTGGCATGGGCATGCAAAGTTGAACAAAAATGGACCGGCATCACAAGGGCACAACATTGCACAAGCGGAACACTGAGGAAGCAAATGACAGGTGTGGGATAGGAATGTAATGAATTGAGATTTTGGGGGTGTAATGATGGCAACGTTGGGGTGGGTCTAGCCGAAGAAGTTCACTTCCTGCTTGTTCGTCTGCTTTTCGACTTCATCGAATGACATTGTTGGGCCCTTGCCACCTCCGAAGCTGAGGACGCCAGATTGTTTCGGGTGGAATGCTTGCTAAAAATCACGGATTTTAATTCAGTATTTAAACTAATTATGTACCTTTTTCTGTGGTTTAACTGGGCTGATTTTTGGGGCTGCTTGGTTCTTGACGTCGAAGCTGCTGGCCCCTCCAAAATCAGCTCCTGGGGGTGGAGCCCCGGAATTCAAAGTCATAAGGCCTAAAAATATGGTTGTATTTTATTTTTAACTAATTCTTTTTTAGTTATGCGCACCTTACCTGAATTCCCAATAAAAGTGCTTTCTACACCTCCAGCCCCAGTGTCAGCGTAATCCTCATCAATACCGTTAGTAAGTGTTGCTAAAACGTAAGTAGCACACACAAAAATGTTATAAATTTCACGCAAACGTTAAGGTTCTAATCACTAAGCTCCACTTACTTCGCTGAGCCTGGTTATTCTTCATTTGCTGCTCGAAGTTTTGTAGCTCCTGCTTGAATGAGCGCGGTTGCGGCCTTTCCGGTTGGGCGCGCTGTAAAAGAATCTGATAATTTCTAGGAAGTAACGCTTCTAGCAGTAACTAATCTAACATGCGATTTAAACATGCAGCAGTCACTATGACTTCTAACTACCGGCAATTTAAAAGTGTGGTAAGCTGGCTTCCTTTTGGTCCCGCCACTCACTTCTTCGACGGCCGTTGGCTGGAAATCGGCTGGAGGGAGGGGGCCATCGTAGCCCTGAAATAAGCATGCATTTAATTGCTAATTAGAACTAGTCTCTAACAGCCAAAAGATAATCGAGTACGCTACAAACCTTTGGCCGGTAGCCGGGTGGTGGTGGAGGAGGAATGGGAATGCCATCGGGACCTCCGGTGATGATTTGTGGGAGCTCAGCAGGTCCGAAATCTTGCTTGAAAGCTCCCGAGACTTGACCGAATGCCTAAAAATACAGGTAAGAGTTTCATTCCAATAAACACCTCTTGTACATTCGGATTAGGGTCAACTTCTCTGGCCTGTGGGTTGTTGCCGAATGCGAGGCTCAGCTTTCGCTCCTAAAACGTTATTTTTATAAAAAATGTTATCCAACCTCATCCATCAGTTCACGTCTAATCTCTTCCTGCTTGGCCGTTTCTTCCAGACGGAGCCGTTCTTTTTCATTCAAACGTTCCTGAAATATTTAAATCAAGCAACGTTGCCAAGCTATACCTTTGCTTCAGCGGTTCTTGCCTGGATAGCACGCTGCATCTCCTCGCGGTCTCGTTGTAGAGATCCAGGGACCAGAATTTCTCGAGCCAATTGGCTTCCAAGTCCGACTAGCGATGTCTCGGGAGCTGCGTCTTCGAGGAGGTCTAAAAAGAACAATATGATAGTTTTTTTCAAAGCTATACCTCGATTGCCCTCAGGCTGGTAGTTTGGTGATCCATGAGCGGCAGCCTGAATTTGACATAGGTAAAAAAAAAAGATCAGGAGACATACCCGAGCTGCAAAGCCGCGGCTTTGAAGGAACGGGAAGATGATTGGAGCAATG
Organism: Mesorhabditis sp. LJ9110; assembly: GCA_038088335.1. Taxonomy (NCBI): domain Eukaryota; kingdom Metazoa; phylum Nematoda; class Chromadorea; order Rhabditida; family Rhabditidae; genus Mesorhabditis; species Mesorhabditis sp. LJ9110. The sequence continues at coordinate 467,087 of JBBGBA010000048.1, read as the reverse complement.
CCATCAATGATTCCCGCGACCGGGGTGATCACGTTAGCAATGTTGGGATTGGCTTCGGAATTGGAGTTTGCCTATTTTCACATGCAGCAAAAAAGAACGTCAGCTCACCTGTAGGTTGAAGATGTTTTGTCCGGTCTGGGTTGATTTCGGAGTGGTAGTGGTTGTGGTCGTGGAAGCTTCTGTCACAGCATCGTGGGCTGCCTCATCTGCAAAAACATTTAAAAAATGAAAAACGGTTTATTAATAGTGCGTAATACTAAAATACTTACAAGTCTTGTCCTCGACTGGATTGGGGTCGGCCTCTTCGGCTTCTGGGATGCCTGAGCCCTTCTCCTCCTCCTAAAATAGGCTAAGGAATATTTTTGACCGCATACATGATCGTTTCCGGTCAATGTGGTGTCCATCTCTTCGGCTTCAGCCATTGCGATAGCGCTCTTATCATCGTTTTTCTCCTGCACGTCCTCTGCGCTGCCTTCAATCTCCTGAAAGTTGTTTTGCCATGCTTCATTTTCTTCGAGCCAATGGATGAAAATTCTCAGTTAAAATTCATACCTCTTCCGATGCTTCAGCTGTCTCAGAAGGTTTGCTTTCTTCCGATCCTTCAGATCCAATCTCATCGGCTGCATCTTCATTGTCTTCTGTCCTTTCATCTGTCTTCTCGTCCTTCTCTTCTTCTTCCTCCTCTTCTTCCTCAGCTTCTGGCTCTACCTTCTTTCCTTTCGGCTTTGGACGATCCTCAGCCATCTCCTAAATCAAAAATTAAAACTGATTTAACTCTTAGCTATTAGATAAATTATATTAGAACCACCACTTCAACCCAAGATCACTCCGCTAAAACCAAAAATCACTTTCCACAACCATCCCCTTCACACTCCCTACCCCAGAAATCAAGTCGACGGCCTTCACAACTTTCAAGGCACTCTTGTCAAATGGTGTCTCCTTGAGCCGACGGGCTTCTGCCTCAAATTCCTTGTCTTCATCATATTTCTTATGTCCTCCGGCTGCCTTCTTTTTGGTTCCGAATCCTCCTCTGAGTCCTCAGCACCAGTTTCTTCATCTTCATCCTCAGGCTCATCGTCCTCTTCCTCAATTTCAGATTCTTCGGTTGATTGGTGTTTGCGTTTGTGGGTAGGTGTGGGCTTTGTAGGTTTGAATGATGTCGTGGGTACAGTGGTAGTGGTAGTGACAGTGGCAGTGGTTTCTTCAGTGGATGACGGCTTTACAGTGGTTGTGGTGGTTTCAGGCTTTTCGGATTTTCTCTTTTTGGTATCTTTTTTCTCGGCCTTCTGGACTTTGGGCTCAACTTTTTCGATCTTACCCTTTTCAGTTGTGGTGGATTTAGTGGGTGTCGCGGTGGAGGGTGTTTCAGTGGTGGGCTCCGTATCCTTTTTGGTTACCTTGGTGGTAGTGGTGGGTTTATCATGGGTTGCAGGTTTTTTGGTGGTCTCCGTTGTTTCGGTTTTCACAGTGGCCGGTTTGCCAGTAGTGCTAGCTTTGTCTTCAGAACGTTTCTCAACTTTCTTCGTCGTTTTCGGCTTAGAGGTTGTTGTCTTCGGTGCAGATTTGGTGGTCGCATCCTTATTCTCCTCGTCTTGTGCCTTTGTGGTTGTGGGGGTTTTGGTAGTGCTAGGTGATGTACTCTTGCCCTCCTTAGTGCTTGATTCATCATGTGCCTTTGGTTTCTCAGTTGTAGCTTTTGCGGTGGTTGATGAGCTTACCGTAGTAGAAGTGACGGATTTAGTGGTTTCAGTGCTATTACCAGATGTAGTTTTTGACTCCTCGGTGGTGCTCTTTACCTCGGGCTTTTTAGTTGTCGAGCCATTGCGATCGGTCCATTTGCTAGCCAGGTCAGCAATCAACACATTTCCAGACAAATCGCTCATTCTTTCCGTTGCAGACTTGAGCAGCGATTCCTTCTGCTTTTCGAGCTCCTTCTTCAAATCCTTCGACGAATTCTCCATCTTCTTCTTAAACTCCTTTTCAAAGATATCCCGCATCATTTCCTTCATCTTAGCTTCTAGCTGGCTATCGATCACCGGTCCCTTCGACGTCGGCTTTTTGGTTGTCTTCGCAGTTGACTTGGGTTTCTTGGTTGTTGTAGGCTTGGCCGTAGTGGATGACTCTGTTTTCTTAGTTGTGGTAGATTCTGTTGTGGCAACAGTGGTTTGTACGGAATCAAGAATCTTATTAGAAATCTCCACCAGTTCTTTAGCAGCTTCCGTTGTCGCGGCCTCAGATGTAGTAGTGATGGTTTCAGTTGTGGGCTTGACCGTTGTGGTGGTGGCTTCGGTTGTTGGTTTTTCAGTTTCCTCAATCTTTTCTTCTTCGGCCTCGTCATCAGTCAGATTTTCCTAAAACAGAAGTAAGTTTTTGGGTGATGTAAACCTCGGAATCCTCGTCGTCCTCATCGGAATCCTCCTCGTCATCTTCTGGTGCTTCAGTTGTCGTCGGTTTCTTAGATGGTTTCAGAGTCTGAATGAATTTTTTTTTATCGCTAACTAATGATAGTTGGTATACCTTTGGCTTTTCAGTAGTAGTAGTAGGAGCTTCTGTCGTAACCGTTTTCAGCAAAACCGGCGCTTCGCCCTTATACCTAAATAAAATATTTTTAATTCGGCTTATCTGACCAACCTCGGCAAGATCAAATCCAACAGCTTTGGATTAATAATATCCTTCTTCTTGCTCTGAATACTCCTCGGGTCAATTTTGTCAACATCAGCTGGCGGGGCAACTTTTTGGAAGAGCTCTGGCGGAGGCGTGGGCCTGGGTAGGACATACGGGGAGCAATTTCGTGGACTTACGCTCCAAATAGCTGCTTGTGCGCCATTTTCCTCAGCACATCCGACCATCCAGCAATAGATTCCTTGAATCCGAACTGGTCGGCATAGGCCGAATCGTCATTGACGTTTGAGCCGCCAAAATCGAAGAATTGTGCTTGGGCGGCTGGGAGGAGGACGAGGGCCAGCACGAGCCAGCGCATCTTTTATACCTGAACAATGATTAAAATGGAAATAAGGTTTTATAGAGAACTATAAATGTTATTAGAATTGTGAGTCGTGAGAGTACAATTTGATGATCACTTCAACGTAGTCAAGTAAAAAAAACTTTGCCAAAATGTCTCAACGGTTGATTTTTCACTTCTAAGCCCCTTTGAAAGTGCGTACTTCTGCTTTATCCTACTGCGAAAATCAATTGATCGCTAATCGAATTGCAATCCCTAGGAATCCTTAAGAGATTTGAGGACCAAACAGGACTGATATTGCCGCCCTCGATTTGTGGAAAGCCCGTAGGCGAAAAAATGGAAAGCCGAATCGAATGGGTGAGCGCGGGGGGAGAATGTGATACGGGATGAGGCTAGCCGGAACCGGACGGCCATTCCCGGCCATTTCTCGCAAAAGCTAATGAAAACAAGAAGCGGGGGGGGGTATTCACCCGGGCTGAAGAGGTGGATATAGACAGCTGAAGAACGGGTTGCAGTGGGAAGGAGCATGAGAGCACAGCTCGTTATTCACCCGATTGGTCTGGGGGTTAAATTAGGATTATTAAGGGGGTTGAAACCGATTCTGGAGATTTGGATGAGGGGTGAATTGTTGCTGGATGTTGTACGTACGGGACAAGTTGGATTACGGTTCCGTTGATCCGCCTCCGGGGGAGGGCAGAGCTCGTTTTGGGTTTTTTTGTGGGCGGGTTTGACAAAGGGGCGGCTTACATTCCAGGGTAGCAGGGTCAAGGGTTAGGGTAAAAAAACAGATACATTTGGTTAACGGCAAGTATGTAAATTGATTGCATTTGGAATTAAAAGTCTTGTCAGCCAGCGGCTTTGTTGGATCACGGTATTTATTAAGTCGTCGCTAAAAGTGCCTGTTCAAGGTTGATATTGACGCAGCGTGAGAGAGACGTCAAAGAGAGAGAGAGAGAGAGAGAGAGAGAGAGAGAGAGAGTGAGAGATAGTGATAGGCGCAAATCGTACTAGGTGTAGACGTTCAACTCCTTTTGAGAGCGCCTAAAAAGCATTGCTTAACCGGCAGCACTTTAAAAATGAGCAGTTTCTACACCGGTGAATCTTAGAATTAGAATATCTAGCCGCATTGCCGTCTTTAGGCTATCTCAAATCGCTCAAAATAAATTTTTGGATCTGTATAAAATAGAGAAAATATTACAGGGATCTCATGTCTAAAATCTCGCCTTTTAGTGTTCTTTAAAGCCTTAGCCACCAAATCAATAAAAGGGCACCTAACCGTTCCCAAAATGGAAGCGATTACTAAGACTCGCCCCCAAAGAGGGAAAGAGTGGGCGGTCGAGCTAAGCTTTGCTGGGGCGAAGAAGAACTCGTCCGGAATGGCGTGAACCGGGTCAAATCGCGGATCGAGATGCCGCAAATGCCCTAGGCGGCCCCAAGACTTTCCCCCACCACCAGCCTCAAGAAATGGCCGAAAAAGGACGGTGATAGCCCACGGGGGGAGGCCGTTTCAACAACGTTTTGTGCCACTGGGGGGTCAGACCCTAAAAAGAAGACAAAAGCGGAATCTCGGTCACCGCGCATTTACATAGGCATGGATGTGTATGCTGGGAATAGCACTACAACGGGGGGATGTCTGGCTGTTTTTGGGGGAGCATGACCTGGCTAGCATGGGGAGACTGTATTTGCACTTTGGGAAAGTCTATATGTGTCCTGTCTAGGGATGAAACAATTTCTAAATATATTTATTGAAGCAGCCATCACCAATAGACCTTTAGATTGTCGATGGATACCAGAAGATCTTGACTTTTCAAACATCCTTCGATAAATTCAGCTCGTGTGATTCGGCCATCACTGTTTGAATCCAATTTCTAGGCTGATTTTTGCTATTTAATTTATATTAAACCTGAAACTGGTTTTTCAACAAACGACGTAAGTCAACAGGGATATGCTTGTCTTTCCAGTAATGTATCCCGACCATACCATACATTGCTCTAAAATTGCAACCCATCCAAGAACATAATTAATACTCACATTGCAACTTTTTGAAAATCATCTTCAGTCAGATATTCCCTTCGATGTGTATCATACAAATCAAAAACCCAGTCCAACCGCTCTTCAATAGTCCCTTTGCTGAACATTGACAATTCTTGCACAAATTCCTAAAAAAGTTTGTCTCTAGAAAAAGCCATGATTACCGAAAAACTCAATCTACCATTGTTGTCATCATCAAAAGTGTCGAAAACCAGATTAGCATATGCAGATGGATCTAAAAAATTTGACTCGGTTTCCCAACTTACCCGACAATCGATGCATGCTAAAAAATTGACGGAATATTGCTACGAATTCAGCCCGAGTGACATAACCGGAGGGACAGTTCTAGAAAATTTTTGGGTTAAAGGGAAAGATGAAAATCATACTTGTTTAAAGCATTGGTATAGGTATTTCAGTTCATTTTTGGTGAAGGAGCTTTCTTGAACTAATAAATCCAGACTTTCCGGTTTATAGCGGTCTTTAGCGGCATCCATTTCTTTTGTTACCGCGCTTTCAATGTTGGATTCTGGAAAATGCATAGAAGTCGATTAAAACAATCTTTGAAATACCTCTACTTGAGAATATGGACATTTTGCGAGAAATTTTGCGTGCTGATTTGGTAGCGAATTGTCCCATGTTGCAAAGACAACAAGATTATTAAATGTAGTCTTTTAGCTTATTTGAATATGTCAGTTGCAACTAGCCGCTGTCTGTGAGCCACCAACTCTGGCTCAGATCATATTACAGTCGCACTTGCCGCTCTTTGTAAAGTTCCTCATTCTCAGCTGCTTTTCGATGTCAAATTCAAAACATTTATTCAAGAATCCGGTCAAACATGGCAAAGGTAAGTAAGCGCATTGCGATAATAGATGGAATTCTCTTGAGATCAGAGAAGAGGGGCGTGTAAGGGGGATATTGAAGGAACTGACGAGTCGATAGATACGACACACTACTCCAATAGACCCGTATCTATACCATTAGCGGCGGTTGAAAAGCATTCGTAGTGATATTTGATAGCTGAAAGAATATTCCTGGATATAGGTTAGAAAGTGGAGGGGCAGAGCAGATAAAACACAGGAAAAAAAGAACCCGAAGAGGAGCTGACATTTATAGTAAAACGCTGAATGAGTATAGGGTGGATATGACTATAAAACGTAGTGATTAGCGGCATCTCTACTTCTTTTGTCAAAAGTGCTTGTGAAAGAGGTGGTGTTGGGGTTTGTGATGGGCTTGAAGGTGTGCAGCTTGTTGCCCTCGGTGGAGAGCTCGCTGCCGCGGGAGGAGTAGCCACCGTTACGGGGGCCTTGATCACTACCGCTTACGCTGCCGCCGCTGGAAGTTAATGATAAGTATTTGTTATAATTATTCAATTCAGAAACTGGCTTAGTAGTAACAAAACTTACAATGGATGCGGCGGACTGTCGCAAGTGGTAGCCGTTTGCGGTTCAGAGGAACCGCCGAGGCTATTTGAAGCCGCATCAGGTGGCGAAAACAGAAGGGCGTCGGGGTTGCTAAATTATAAAAATTATAATTATCAATGGGCAAATAAAACATAAAGTTAAAAATTAATGATTCTGTATCCTATGATAAATATATTGAGATACTCACTCGAAGCCAATAATCTGTTCAGGTGTCGATAGAACCGGAAGGAGAGGTTGGGTGAGAGGGGTTGGGAAGGAGTAGCCGCGCTTCTTCACCACTCTTTCCTGCGTTGTCCCATTTTCCGGGCAGAAGTACCGTGCGGTAGGGGTTGTGTCGTAGATACCGCTGCCTAAACCGAATAATATAACGTTTTAGACTTTTACTAACGATTCAAGGTCCCAGTGTTGACGTAATTATTCTCAGAGGCAGGGTAGTGGAGGTGGGGTTCGTACTCGGCGTCTTGGTCATGTGCCACAACATCACCATAAAGGTTTGGCATTGACATTTCGTGGTTGCCCATTCCGGATAGCTAAAAAAGACGTTTAGATTTCATAAAAGTGTTTTTTAATTTTTTGTTTCATACACAAAAATGATCTAAACCTACTCCTTTAAGCGGTGAAGATTCGTCAACATGTTCATTCACGTAGTGCTCCCCCTTCGATGGTTTCTGTGCTTTCTGTTCGTTGAAGATACGGTATGAAGTATCCAGATACTTCCCGGTTGGAGCTGAAAGCACTTTTTGAAAAAAGACGTTGGGGATTGGTTACTTGTCTTCATCTTCTTTTCTTTTTTGCTTTTTCGGTTGCAGCAGCAGACGCAGGTGATGAGGAGACACGTCATTGTCACGATCGCGACACCAAAGATTATGAGAACGGCGGTTATGGTGAGGCCCGGGGCCATTTGGTTTACTCCTTGCATTATGGAGTGGAACAGGCCGTTCTCCATGGTGGAATCTGTAAATGGAAATAAATTAAAAATTTTCAAGACTTATGATTTTCTCAGTTTTTTGACATAGGTATAAGTTGCTTAACGGGGGGAAGGAATATCGCGGCGAAAGAAAACAATTTTTGGTCTTTTACGTCGTTATTTCGACATGCCATGAGGCGCATACAAAATTATACTATGAGAGACCCGATATTCATGTCAATGCAAATTAAAAAAAAATTCTAAAAATTTATAGTGTTAAGAAAGAAGATCTTATCATAATGCGGTTAAATGTAAAATCAACGTATGAAAAATTAAAGATTATTGTGTTTCGCATTAAGCATGCGCTAAGAAAATCCATGAAATAAGGGAACTGGCACTCTCAGCTTCAATTTTCCGAAAAACCCAATAAACTCAACCAAAATTCAGAACCACAAAAACTGCCGCCCAACCCGTCGCAACATCGAATTAATCAACTCACGATGTCGATGCTTGGCAAAGCGGTAGCCCATTATTAATCGCTTCAATAAACCAAAGGGGGGCGTTACAGAAAGACGGTGGCACGAGTGAATTGCGATTTGGGACGAAAAGCCGTGCGTGTTTCCTGAGCGCGTGTAAGCCACGGAGCAAACGACGCGGGGTTGTGTATCGCAGAAAAGAAGGTAAAAGCGGGGGGGGGGGCTAGGAGAGAGAAGCGCAGAATTTAGAGGAACGGTGCGGTGAAGACGTTCGTTTTCGACGCGGGGTTGCAAAAAACCGATGCACATCATTGAGTTGAATGAAGCCGGGGGAGGGCTTCGATTCGGAACTGTTTGGTCGGGGGGCCAGGCGCATGAAATTCGAGACGGCCACCTCGCCGGCAGCAGCCCTTTGTTCCGGTCGGGACCCTCTGGGGGGAGGAGGTCAACGAAAGAACAAGGAGAATAATCAAAAGGGCCAGAGTTTTCCAGAGGGCTTTTCCAAGCACGGCTTCTCCATTTTTCAGCTATTAGGTTCCCGGGAATACTGAAGAACTCAACTGAGAAACCCTATAGTCAGAATGAGATAAAAGCTTGTCATTCTGAGGCTAACTATTTTATCGATTGAACTTCGTTTTAAGAAGCATTTAAATAGCTTTCAAGCTTTTTCAAATAGAATTTTTATTTTTGTAAAAATATAACTATATTATTTTCATAATAAAAATTAGAATTTAAATTTTTATAATTTTTATAACTCTTATAACTTTTATAATTGATAATCATCGACCAACCGAGGGTAGTTGCTGTGATGGCCTTGCTCTGTGGACTGTTTCCGGCTTCGTTTTGAGCTCGAATAAATATCGTGTATTCGGTGAGCGGCTTCAGGCCTTTCAGGTAGAGCAGGGAAGAGCTGCCGGTCACTTGTTTCTGAAAAAAATCGAAATATATAATATGGGTATAAAAACACTAATATAGGGTGTAGTTATTCAATTTTCAGAAGCTATTTTTGGAATAAAAATCCAAAATTAATTCATTGTAACTTCAACAATCAAAGAAGGAAATAAAAAATGCAGTGAGTCGTGGCGTCACTGCGGCGGGTGGTCAAATTTTCAGGGGGGTGGCGTATCAAAATGTGCGGGGAGGATAATTTATGTATGGTTGCGAGTGATCCGTGGTGACAGCTCGACTGCACAGGGCACCGGCTAGGGAGCAGGAGAGAGAGAGAAAGAGAGAAAAGAAAGCCCTAGACGGATAAAAATAATTAAAAACAAAGGCACCTAGATTTATACTACAGCAAACGACGTTAGATAGAAGAAGAAAAAGAAATAAAGTTAGCTTAGTTCAACTAAGTTGCCATTTTAATGGATTTTTAGAAAAATAAGGCCTGTTTTGCAATGAGAGAGAGTATACTAAAAGAGATAAAAGTAGTGCTGCATGGAGCTGCTGTAAAGGAGAACGATCAACAACGTATTTACGCTGATCGGACCACTTTCCTACTGCGATTGTCACAATTTACGGGCTCAAGGGGTAAGTTGTAAAAAGGGTGGGGCACCTTGTAAATAAGCAATCAAACAAGGGTTTTGAATTTATAGACCCTTCAAAGTACCATAATAAATTGCCACTTCCAGTAAAGACCATTTGAAGTCCAGAAAACTTCCGAAAACCCCCATTTAATCAAAACGTGCCAAAACACACGAAAGAAATGGCAAATCGCCTCCACCTTTGCTTTATACAGTGGAACGGCCTTCAGGGCGGATGAAAATTTTACAGCCCCCCTCTGCTTGCTGCTGCTCAACCACCTTCTCCCCCTCCCCTTCCATGCCAATGCGGACACAGCTACCAAGAAATTTGATTGATTTGATCGGCACCTCTCGCTCATTAGCAGCAATGATTGGGAGCGGAAACGAACTGCCGAAAGTGATGGATACGAAAAGCTGAGGCTGAGCTGACCACCCGCAAAAATTTTTACATATTCTCCGGGGCTTTCGCTGGGTAGTGAAAATATGCATGAGCTTTGTGGGTTGTGGTCAAGTTTGCATATTTTAATTGGATTTCGTTGGGGGTTGGGGGGATGTTGCGCGGGCAAACGATTCAAATTGGGGGAGGTGAGGGGTGGTGTGAGATTGTTTCTGGACGGGGCGAAACGGGCCATGATGACGGAATGTCAAGGCATTCAAGGAGGGGAAGACGATTGGAGGTGGACATAAAGGTCGGATCGATGATGGGAAAAAGGTGGAGGTGTTTTTGGAGCTGTGAAAGGTTTTCATGTTTTTATTGGGGTGAGAGGGCTGGGGGAAAAGCTGGGGCATGCTGATAGAATAAATTGATTTTTTCAAGATAATGGAACTTATAAATTAAAATTTCTAATTTTTAAGTTGTAGATAATTGCCTAAATTAAGTAAATTAAAAATAATTATGTAAATTTTGTGAATTAAAAATGCTTAAAATTTCGATGTAAAAAATCTCCACAATAAAATTTGAATTTTTGGACTTTAAAAGTTGGCTATCATAAAAAAATTGCGTGTGCATTTTGTCTAAACGGCTTCAAATTTTAAAGGATGTAAGGAAGTGATTATGTATGTAATAGGTTTTACCTGACTATATTAAAGACTCTATTTTCTATATTAAAGTAAGGCCGTTGTCTAAAAATCGGCTGATTCTATACATGAAAAGTTAGCATGGATGAGAAAAGTCATGCAAAAGGGAAGAGTTGCCTTCTGGCAAATTTATATGCAAATTGCAAATTAACATCATTACAAGACGGGGCCAGGTTTGGAACCGCGAAGCGGTTTTTCGATCTTGGAATTTGGTTAAACAACTAGAAATTATGTCAAATCGTTTATATGCTTTCCCTATTATTCCAAAAGGCCGAAAGTCAACCAGCAGCGCGATAAAATGATGAAGCTGTGGTGGGGGGAGTGCAAGGCCAGCAAGTGGGTGTCTGTCATTGGGTTGAGATGGACTTCTCCTCCCGTACCCTTGCGAGCCAGTTGTACCCGGACAGGGTTGTGGCATTACACATTGTGGGTGCCAAATCGACAAATGGTCATGTCACCGGGGTCTACATAAATCGTCTCGCCCAGCACCAGATGGACTCGGCTGGACCCCGCGAGTCGACCTCGTTAGCTAATTCAAAACAACGCCGCCAAGGGGGGATGTTAGGGGAGGTCGAGGTTAAGAGTATAGGGGAGGGTAAAGGTTGGATTATTATGGAATTAAGCGTCTCGTTAATCAGAATTTAGGAACTGTAAAGTGGATTCAACTAGACTGAAAATTCCATAGGTGACCGTTCTTTAAAAATGTTTTTTTAGCGGACTATAGCTTTTGTGAAAAATTAGTCAAAATTGACGTTTTTTAGGTAACTTTTGAAACAGAGATTTTTCAAGAACTTAAAAAACAAATTCGGAATCAGCAAAAATTTCACAGTATCAGCCGCGTCATGGATTTTCGGCATGTGTGATAAAACACATTATATTAAACCCAAAATCTAGATAAGACGTTTTGATAATCAAAACCATCTAGAACACCTCAATCTCAAGCAGCTTAGCATGTTTTTGCAAGCGCGGAAGAACAGCTATTGACGGGGGGTGAAGACGTTTGTTCTAAGGATTGCGATGGAAATGTGAGTGTCCCCCCGCAAAAGGAGCGGTGATTCATGGTTTCTGGTGGGGGGTGTGCCCCTAGGATCACGTTCACGGCAAACGACGATCGAGACTAACAATAGTCATCGCCGATATCAGATTTGTGGCTATAAGTTGAAAATAGAGGTGTTTACATAACTAGGTAGGTAGAAGTTAAGGGGAGAAAAAGGATGTATATTGTGAAATTTGAGAGTTGCAATAATAACATTCCGGGGGTGGTGATAAGGGTATGAGTAGGAGGCATAGTCAGAATGTCATGTGCAGAAGAAGCTGCAGATGACACGAGAAAGCTTTATCCCGGAAATACCGTAAAAGCACTTAGAAACGCAGTAGGGAAAATGAATATTGAGATCGAAGAGATGCCTAAGACCGTCTAAAACTTTCTAAATTTAAATAATCAATATAACTATCTCTAAAGTTATTCAAAACTTCCAAAGCACTCCACCTAGCGGTAGTGGTGCTAGCCAAAGAAAAAGAATCCGGATTGTGGGGACGCGCTTGCTTGGGGGTCGCATTGTGACCGCGCGGGATTTGCCTATGGAAGGGGGATTGGATGCAAATTCTCAAGGCCACAAAACTCATCGTCCAGCAACCATCTGCCGGCGGGGCCAAGACGGCAGCCATACCCCCAAAAAACCCGCCACAATTTGGGGATGAGCCGGTTATGGAGGCCACCATCGGGGGTGATGGAATGGGTTTTAAGACGAAGGGAATGTGTTATCGAATCGAATGGAGTAGGGAAGAGAAAATTAGCTTCAAATCTTATGAAAAATTAAAGAATACCAGGGTTGAAAAGCCGCTTCGCGACTTTTCAACCCTGGCCCTCGTCTGACCCCATTTTATGCCTCACTTTGCATACTTGTCCTGAATTCAGATGGCAAAAAGTGAAAAACCACTTCTTCTGCCGCTTGTTATAGTGCGTCCCCACTTCCGGTCTATGCTAATTGTTTTTAACAAAGAAGCTTTCACAAAAACTTAAATTTAATGTCGAAAATCGATAGTTTTGTAAAATCTGTTAGGTGTGCAGTCATCCCAAGACCATTGCGCGCCTAATGACGTATCATACGTAGCCTAATACCCGTCCCTCCTTGAGATATCCTCCGGACAGACAGACGGAAGTGGATGCAAAGTGGCACACACACACAAACACACAAACACTATTTTTTTATATATAGTAGGATGAGCAGGTATTGGGGTATCGGCCTAATAATCAAAAAACGAACCACAGTCGCCGTCTCTTCTCCATCCGGTCGATAAACGATGAGAAACTCGTCGGCGGCGGCGTTCGGAATTACCGCCTTATGATCCCATTTCAGCAGCAGTGTCGTTCCAGAGACCGGCTCCAGGCTTGTTATCTGGAATCCCTACATCACAAAGTTCTTCCATTCGTTACCGTAGGCGCATCCGGCTTCACAGCTCCATCTGGCATCTCCAGATCAAATGGTCTAGACTCCCGACTGGCAATTTCTGATCCATTTTTCCGAATAGCTCGCAGTCGATAGATATACCTAAAAATTTTTGGATTTAATGATGGGATCTGTGACTTACGACTCATTGGGAATTAAATCAGTCAACATTGCTGCTGTCGCTTGCCCATCCACCGTGGCAGCATCCAGAATCCAGGGACCATCCTTTCGACGAACATCCACCAAGATCTTCTTGATGCTTTCCTTTGCCTTGTCGGTCCCAGCAACGTCCCACATTACACGAACGTGCAGTTTATTGATGAATACGTTCATGTTTTCGAATTCGAGGACTTCGATCTGAATCAGAATTTTTTGGATGGCCTAATAAGCCTTACCGGTTCTGGTGCCATCGTTGTCGTTGTCGCATCTTTGTCAATAACTCGAAGATAAGCCGTTAACGTGCTTTCTTTATTTGTATGAGATTCGCGGACGATACATGTGTACCTAAATGATTATCTTCTAAGCAATTTTATGATAACTTACCATCCCTCATCTTCAGGTTGTGCATCTTCGATTCTCAAGGTATTCGAGCCGGTAATTCGCATTTTTGACCCAATAATTTTTACGAGCGTCGGCGTATTACATGTCGGACATACTAAATTGACTAGATGTAGGCGAATCTCAAAAACTTACAAAATTTCCAATATTTCGAGCCTCCTCTGTTGACAATACAAGGAAGTTCGACCCGTTCTCCGGAAATTACAGTAGCGTTGGAAGGGCCCTGAATTCAAGGTTGATAGCCGGTAAAAAAAACATTTTACCTGGCTGATCAGTTCTGTAGAAACTCCTCCCGGCCCGGTTCTGACAACATAGTAATTTGCGCTTCGCCCTCGTTCCAATCCAGGTCCAAAAATCTCGGCTTCACGCATGGCTGGGTGGGATAGGCACTAAATTTTCAATTATGAATTGAAAGGTATTCCCAAACCTGGATGCTGCCAGAAAAATTAGCAAAGAATTCAATGGACATATTCAGAGGGTTGCTCATGAAATTCTTCGATTCGACGGTTCCGACTTTGTCGATGATCGAGGCCAATGGGGTACCATTTACATAAAGCATCGGAAGTTCGTAGTGTTGATTATCCGCAGTGCATGATACCTAATGAAATGTCATAGCGCTATATAATTAATCTTACCAAGACTTTTCGATCGTTTCCTCTAGTATTTTCAATGTCCATTCTGGCTCCGGTTGGACCATACACCAGCATTTTGTAGTGAGCCGTTGGGGTTCGCTCGGTGGCGTCATCCTAATAAAGATTTACAAGGTATAAAAAACGGTCTTACAGCCAACGGGTTGAGTCCATGGCAAGAATACACCCCAACATCGCCCTGGCTAACGTTCTTGATGCGGAGGTTTCCCCAGATGAGTTTGAACGGCTTGTACTCGTCGTCATGGTTTAGACCGGGGAGTTCTTCATTGTTCTAGAGAAAAAGAAATGAGGGTCGAATTAGGATAAGGTACCCTTTTCCAAATCACTTTTGTGTGTTTTGAGAAGACACATTCTAAGATGACGTCTTGGCCCACGCGAACATCTACGATGTTTTCGCCCTTTCCAGGGTAGAGGAGTTGTGGTTTGAACTTTGGGGTGTCGGTGATGCTGAGTGGGGCAGAAGGCGTCACCTAGAATTGCATTCGTATAACGACGGTCAGGTAAAAACCTACACTCAATATCACAGCCTTATTGCTCTTCCGGCTGGCATTAGTGTAGGTGTTTTTAACGACACAAATGTATTCTCCAGCATCACCCGGCTGCACCAAGGCAATTTGTAGCCCGGTGGGAAACGACATGTATTTCGCCTCATCTAAATCGAAAATCAAACCAAATCCCAAGTCTCACCTCGCTCGTTTCGATCTCCAAAACACCGCCCATCACCTCCAACTTTCTCAAAGCAAACTTGGGCTGGACTTGGTAATACATCCGGCATCCCAACGCACGGCAATCGAGCCACTTCGCCTTGGCGAGCTTGAACCACCTATAAATCTTCCATATTGGCGTTTATTATTTTTCATCTATGGCCCAACAGGATCAACCCCGGGGGTCCCATTACTCCGCGCGTAATTGGCCAATACCGGCTGGGCTAATGACTGTATTCACTATGCATAATTTGGGTCCTCGGGCGTGCCGAGATGCTGTGAGTAATTATCTCTTGACCCGAGGAATGGCTTTCATGAAATAAAGTAAATTGTAAAACTAGCTGTAATTATATGTTCGATTGCTTACATGCTGAATTGTGTCGATAAACTTCGTCATCCTCGCCTTCCGCACAAAAAGTGGTGGCGAAATAATTCGAACATCCACAATTTCTCCGGTTCTCAACCTGACGTTCGTCAACTCGGCCAGGCATTGGTAATTCCCTTCAGCCGCTTCTTTCGAGGTATTAAGATGCAAGCTAAAAAAATAAAACATCAATCTTTCCAAGTGGCACCCTTACTTTCCGCCCTCAACAAAATAATATCCATTCAATTCTTTGATGCTGCCTAGCGTCACGCCATCTAGTTGCCAACTAAAAAATGATTAATTTATATTATTAATGGATTATACTCTATATTCCGGAAGGTAGCCGAGGACCAGCCGATCGAAAGCTCGCACGTGAGAACGGTGGGGGCACTCCTGTGCAAATATTTCTGGCTGTACTGAACGGTCAGGGTCGGCAGCTCGAAATCTGAGGGAAAAAAGGCATAATTCAGCCATAGAAAACTTGGACTTACGGGCTAATATAAATTCGCTGTATGCTAATAAGAGGAGCACTACGGGGAAGATACGGTGGGGTGCCATGTCTACATCAGGGGTAATCTGAAATATGGAGGGTTTATAAAACACGTCTTTGCATTGGAAATCCAAGATAGAACATTCTTAAAATAGGCTTTATAAAATTAATGGCGCATGAATGATTGTGATTAATGATCTCAGATCGGCCAATATAAATTCCTGTGATGATCTACGTCAGAAATACTGTAAGTAGTAATTTTCAAAGATTGTCAATAAATGAATAAATAGCATAAATGGTTTAAATAGAAAAATACATAAATATAAATAAAGACCGACGTCTTATTGCCATTTTAAAGGGCTCGAGACAGTAAGAGAAAAACCCTTGGTTGAATCAGGACTTAAAGCATACGATAACTCAACAGAATTAAATTAGCATTTAAATCCCACTAATTAATGAGTAAATATTATTGAAATATGCATAATTAGCGAGCGCCCGGGGGATGATGATGTGTGGGGGATGCGGTGTGGTAGCTGGGTTGGCCTCCAGGGTGGTGGTGGGCCCCTGGACAAACACAAACAGAAGACACACACATATAGACAGACAGACAGACTGAAAGACAGACAGAGAGAGTCTCTTCCCCTCATCGGACCGCTCCGAAATCATGAACCACTGGCGGGGGGGGGGTACCACCGTGGAACAAAGGGCCCTCCAGCTGGCCTTCTTCCCCTCCGCCCTCATCTTCGTCCAATTAACAACTTATCCGTGAAGAAAGACACGTTGTGAGGATCGTAGCGGAATATATCATCAAAAAGTATTTTTTGCACCATGCAGTAAAGTGATTTTACTCAATACGGAAAGTCATAATAACACCAGCCTAACGTGTGCAAAATTTTTTTCGATGATTCCGTACGCTATATAAATTTCATGGGGGCGCTATAGTCTCCACTCAGTCATTAAAAATTGTGCAATAGAAAATCTGCAAATTTCATAGACCAGCTTCTGTTCGGGAAGACGTCTTATAATCATGTATTAATAAATAGCATAACCTGAGCA
The DNA here is from genome assembly GCA_038088335.1 of Mesorhabditis sp. LJ9110. NCBI lineage: Eukaryota > Metazoa > Nematoda > Chromadorea > Rhabditida > Rhabditidae > Mesorhabditis > Mesorhabditis sp. LJ9110. The sequence goes on along the minus strand of JBBGBA010000048.1, from coordinate 450,421 downwards.
AAATAAACAATAAATTAAAATAACTAGCCACCAAAAGACTACCATTTCATCTCCCAAAAATCCCCAACCACCCCTTCCACGACATCATATTAAAAATTCATATCCTATCGCACCTTTTTCGACACCTCCCCAGAATCGTAATTTATTACCCCCACCCCATACGGGGAACGGCATTGAATCCGAACTTCTTCGTGAGATGGATCATAATGAGGGGGTCAACGAGGCGGCGATGGATATTGATAGATCGTGGGTAGCGGAAGGTCAGTGGAAAGCATAGTTAACGGAGATCGAGAATGATCGTGGAAAGGAGCTCTTTTTAGGGTTAGAAGAGAGAAAGAGAGGCGGAAGGAGGAGGGGGGATTGTCGCAAGATTTGGGGCTGGATTATCACGGGGCGAGGGGGATCCGGTCGGGATTCTCGCTGACCGCCAAATAGGTGTTAACAGGGTTTGGGTGGGAGAAGCGATGGCGGGTCGATTTAGTGTCAATTAGCATGGGATTGCGAATTAGGGTTGATTTTGGAGGGGGAATTTGGGGAAGGGACGAGGTGTTTGGAATTTTATTTGGGTGATGGGATGAAGCTAGTTCTTGGGGGCATTTAAGAGGAGATGTGAATGATATGAAGATCCCAGGTTCGTGAAAGCGGGTCTGTCGGCGCACCAATGAAATGTGGGTTTATTAGGCTAATACCGTTTTTTTCTTCTTGCATTTTCATATATTAAAAACGGTTGTCAATGGAGAAAAACCTTCTACAGGCAGCCGGACGAGCTACGAACGAATAGACAAGTCTAAGGCGTATTAAATGGGGTAGGAAGCGTGCCTGTCTATCCTAGCGGTCCGCAAGAACAGATATTATCTCTTCCCGGTCCCTTTAAGAATAACCCGAAAGTCGTTTATAGTATTTTTAACAGCTAAATGCTTCCAAAGCGGCATACTACGGTACCCAAAAATGAATAGCTAATCCATGCACCATTGCTAACAGGTGGTTGCCCCGGATCATGCCCTCCCCCCACTATTTACCAGCCTTCTGACCCATCACCGCTCGGGCAGCATCAAAGGTATTGCGAGGCTTCCCCCATCTATTCCACCAATCGCCATATTTTGGCGTATTTGTTTGACCCCAGCCCTATGAGATGGCCCTCCGCTAATCAAACACCCCCTCCTCTATCCTCTCATACAGGCACAACTCTCCAATAAACTTGCCCCTCCCTCCGGGCACAAATTTGTGACTGGTGCGCCACCTTTTGGGATTATAATAATGCCCGGGGCGATGGTATGGCAGGTATTTTAGGGCTTTAGGGCAGATGTTATCTGGAGGAGTGCGAGGTTTTTAAGGTATCCTTGGGCAAAAACGTCATAGGTAAATTGGGTGCGAACGTTAAAGGATTTAGGACAAAAAAAAGCAAGGGAAAAAGCAAAAAAAAAACTGAAAACCAATCCCATTGGGGAGATAGCAAAAAAAAGGTACCTCTGTGTCGAAATGTCACATAATGTCTACTATGAAAAGAAATAACCACAAAGGTTAGCAAAACAATTCTATTGTAAGGACAAGAAAGAAGGAGACAAATTGGGACAATCGTATAAGAATATTACACTTTAACTAAAAAAAAGCCCGAATTACTATATTATTAAAATCAATTTTATGGTAAATGCATAGAACTAAATAACCTCATCCCACTAAAAATCACCAAATCCCGGCAGATTTTGATGGATAATAACCCCACCTCCCCCCGAAAGCCGATCACCCACTCCCCCTTTAGTAAATAAGCACCCAACCGGAAATAAACGCCACCTTGGCTAATTGCCAGAATAATCCCACACCCCAATAGCATCATTCTCAATATACTATCCACCTAAAAACAATGAACCTCCGTGAATACATTAAGAATCTGTGAGGCCCTCCTCGACCCCCTAGGGAGTCAACGGAATGGCATATTTATGTCAGGTCAAACCCGGGAGGAGGAGGCAGATGTTAGGTGAGGCTATAGCAATGTAGAAGGTTACTGCTCCAATGACCATCCAGTCATGGTAGCACCCGAGGACTGTACTAAAGCACATAAAATTTAAGCAATATAAAAATGCTGGTTTTTTTCGAGCGGAAGAGCATGCAGCCACTTTGATCTGTATAACCGAAAAACATATTCTAGAACTCTCTTCATATAAAATTATGCTGTTTTCGGAAATCTATATAACCGAAAAACAGGTTCCAACCAGCTGCCTACCATCAGCCTAGCAATAGAGTCAATGCACGCCCGGGCAGTTAATAAAAAAGCACCCTTTTTGGTCCGCCCCAAAAACCAGGGCCCCCGGGCGGATCAAAGGCTTGATTTTGGTGGTCGGCATTTTCACATGCTACTTGCTCGTGCCCCTTTTCGGCACCTTCACCACCCCCGAATTGGCATAATCAATCATGGAAACGCGTGCGAATCCGGGGTGATGATGGTGCCTTTCGGAAAATGGGTCACAAGCCCGGCGGGGGATGGAGGAGCTCTTTGTCGAATCTGTGGCCCGAAGGCCCAAAGGATCGATGTCGGTCTCATGGAGTCCACCGGTAATTAGATGCCGATGGGTGGAGGGAAACGAACCTCCACCTAGGAAATTCGATCATGCCTTGAAAATGGGGCGAGCGGACACGTTCGTTGGGATTTGGGATGCAGCTACTTTGGGATGAATGAAATTCCGGAAATCGGTCTCAAAAAAAATTCGAGAAGCTACTTTGACAAGCGTTAGATATTATTGTCAGAAGAGGGAAATTTACGTAAAGTAGGCTTGAGAAGGGCCGTAAACCGACCTTTGTAGCAAAAAATACTAATTTTGTTGCAGTTCTTAAGATAAAATAGCATACAAAGATATAATTAAGCTAATTTAGAATTAGTATCATTATAAAATAAGGATATTTTAAATGGAATTCGATATTTTTGTCGGAACAGACCACTTTATGTAAAGCAGGCTTTCGCAGGCCAGCAAAAACGGGCGTGCTAGCAAAACAATTACCAATTGTTTTTCAGAGCTCCCGAAAATAATGCAATAACTTGTAAATAACGACTGTAAATAGAAATCGAGCACTAAATCATTCACGCAAAATTGGGGCAATATATAGTGCGCCAGTGGTTTTACGCAGCTCCCCGCCTCGAGTGTGAGGGTTGCGCACGCGAATTCCGCATTCGAATACCATAATGGCGTTCGGGCTGGAGATCCACCTGCACACCCCAATACTCGCCCACCAATGGTTTCGAGGAAAGAGGAGAAAGTGCCGTTATTTGGTGCGCGAGGCGTGGAAACGGTTAGAGGAATTGGCTGTGGATGGAAGAGTTGGATTAAGGGGGATTTGGGTTCTTGCTGAAAGCCCGGTCAAAACGGATAAGAAAGAGTTTTGAATAACAAATAGATTCAGGAAAATATCGATCAATGATGGCAGTAGTAAAACTGAGTTCATCTTTACATCCCGAAGTATCTGAAGTTATCGATAGCCTAATTAGTCGGGCAAAAACTGGGTGGAGTATGAGGTGGAGCAGGGAGAGGATGGTAATGGGATGACCTTGGTAGAGTGGGGTGGAATGAATTTAGACAAAGAGGCGGAAAGGATGGAGGGTTGGATTGGAGGAGGTGGTGGCAAAGATTTGGGCTGAAAATAGCTATTTTGATGCTTAAAGGGAGGGTTAGGTAGTTATAAATCACCAATTCATTGTAAGAAAATTCCAAGATAATAAATGACGCATCATATTTTTAAAATATTCTTTATGAGGATTAGAACCTTTTAAGCCAAAATGTAAAACTTCAAAATCTAGGAATAATTAAATGATGAAAGAAGAAAAGCCAAATGGACCACCCAACAGTCTCGGATGTTCGGATCGGTGGGATGGAAGGCAACAGCTGTAGGAGAAGGACACAGACAGGTGCCAGATGAGAACCCAGATGAGCTGCAGATCCGATCACTCATCCACCCTCGCTCCGACTCGCGACGCTCGTTTTTGTCAAGGGCGTACGCCGCGCGCCTTTGGTTTTTAGGGGTGTTTGGGAATGTTTTTGGGAAGGAAATAAAAAGCCGAAGTTTGAAAGCGAGGTGACTTAGGCAATATAGAAACAACCAGCTATCATCGATGTAGCTTCTAATATTTTAGTAAAAAGCAATCATCCACCAAACCGTTTCCGTAGTCTTGTCAAACCAAATTTGCGGAAATAGCAATGACTGCTGGGGTTGATGGCTGATGCGAGCTATTGATTTAAGGATCGGAAACAAGAGGATAGATCGGATACCCGTTTTTGTCCCGGAACACGATAAACAACCGATATTCCTTTCCCCTTCCCCATGATATTGGCACAGGAAATGCTATAGCACAACACCAAAAAATCCGCTGGCGATCGGCGTGAAGGTGTTAATGGTTTTCCCGAACGCATACAGGCAGAACTGTACCATTCCACGCGGTCCCTCCTGTATGCGAAGCACAAAATGAGGGACGCGGGGGCCGAAAAGTGTGTGGGGGGAAGACCCCGCGCGGAAATCCATTAGTCATCCATGATATGGTCAGCAGAAGGGAGGGTGAAAGGGTCGGTGCACAACCGAATGTCGGTTGCTATATTGATTATCGGGGAGGGAAGGGGAGATTGTAGTCGAGATTAATGTTAGGGAGACATAATACCGTATGCCGGTGGGGAAGGGATGAAAGAAAGGGGGACGATGTAAAATGGCACTGGGGGGTAAGGTCGGGGGTTGCTTCGAATTTTTGGTGTCTGTGTGAGGGACATTTACGACCTCTGGAACGGGGAAAGGGTGCGAAAATGAAGAAAAAATCTTGTGCGTCATGTTTTCTGAGCGTTCGGATCGGTTTTTCGATTTTCGTGCAAAATTTTATCCAAAATAACATTAGGAAACGGCTTCAGAGGTAGAAATAACGACTCAACATCGAATTTCTGTTTTATGCAAATATGGTTTGCGACAAATGACTTGGAAAGATAATTTCGAGAAAATTAGCTGGTCTAAATTGCATAAATCCAGAACCAATAACAACCTTAAATAATATATAATTATTAACCGAACAGACCAGCCAGATCTGGGGTTAGAATCCGGGAGCCGGCGCCGAGGACAGATGTGGATATCTGTTGCGAGAGATGGGAGGGAAATGATTTAGTGGCCCTTAGATATGCCCTCGAGCATGGCCCATCCCCCTCGATACCCTAGGACATACCCCGAGGACAGTCCCTCGACATATGCTCTGAGTCGTAAGATGAGCTGTGACACGGGGCTCCAATTCCTCATCGCCAAATTGGGACGCATACATGCGCGCGTGAGCCTTGCACCCGAGGGCTCAGAATGTCCCACTCATAGTCTGCCCCTGACTCAACATCGGCCGCGATTCTCAATCTTTTGTCTGGGTAGAGGTTCGTTGTGGGTCGGGATTGCCAGCTGCCTGCTGGTAAGGTTGTATAGATATTAGTTCTTGAGAAAAGCGAGAAAACTCGATTCAGAAGTTGCTATAATAACGAAAAAATAAAAAGAAACGAAGAAGGGGGGAATATTTAGATTCGTAATGCAGAAAAAAAACGCAGCGCAGATTGCCGTGGTTTTTTTTATCTAATCCGATAGCCTTGACAAAATTGAGCCTGCTACGTGATTTCTAGATCGTAAATCATGATAAAATATGTGTTTTTTGCTTAAATATCATATAATCAGGACCGATGATTGATTAGCGATGAGACCAAAAGATCGTGACCAGATTTGCTTCAGAGAATGACACGCAAAAACACCTGAAGACGGTCAAACCTTAATTATCAAAATACCGTAATCCCATAAAATTGTAACTACAACAAATCACCAAAAATGTCAGCATTTCGAAAGTGAACTACTACCGGAAACGCGAGCACGACGCAATATCCGGAGCCAGCGATCCTTCGCCACAACTGAAGGACGTATGTAAATGACACCGGAATTGGCCACAATGGCCACAAGTGGCCGCTGCACTGGAAGTGGACCACCACCACCCGTCTCCGGCCAATTATAGAAAGGGCCCGACCGAGCATATTGGACCCATATATACATGGGATGACTGAAGGCGAGAGATTGAGGAGGAAGACCCCCGGCGATACTCTGCGGGTGATTCGGAAAACTCAATCCCGTCAGCCAGCGGGAGACAGCGAAGAGTTCTTCGATGCCCCCCGTTGCCGATGGATGGCCAATTTGGGATGGCTCTCTTTCTCACTCCCTGGCTCTCTTTTCTGGTTGGTTTCTATCGCCGTTCTCCCTCGGGGGGTCAGAGAAGAGGAGGGCACCATGGATGGGTGTCACCATAGTCGTGCAGTGGATGAGGAGCATGGCAAAAAGTGGTGGGACTGGGAATCGAGAGGATATGAATATGCGCTAAAATTTGCATTTCAAGGTTATACGGGTGGTGGTGAGGATTATATGGGCCCCACCTTAATGTGGAGGTTATTTTGCGGAAAGTCGGGATCTTGCTCGTTTATAAGGCATATACATGAGCATCTAAAACTTAATACGGCATAAAAGAAGTTTCTGAATAGAATCAGCATGGCACAAAAATAGTAGCATAACGGAACCAAAAATCGACCTAGCCGCCAAATATCCCGAAATGAACGCCGAACCCACCACTCATAACAATAAATTATGCAAAGTGGCCAGGCTCCCCCGGCGGCGCGACCAGCTGGTAATTCTTGAGTAGCAAAAAGAACAAATAGGGGAGCGTCAGGTAACAGCACACCGTCACGCATTCATCGAGCCTCCCCCCAATGCTCAAGCAGAAGAAGAAGAATCTAATGGATAGCAAATTTACATAAGAGCTGGCGGGGGAGACATGTCAGAGAAAGTGGGGGCCCAGCGATAAACGAGATGTTGTGGGTATTAATCGAAAAAATGGGGACGCCGCCCACAAAATGGGGGGCGGTGTTGGTCAATAGACAATCGCCGAGGGGTCCTTTTTGGGGTCAAGGGTTCGGGTCTCTTGATTGGGGGGCCAGCAATAATTGGGCCGGCTGTTTTTGCGGCCGATCCTTCGATCAAATGGGAGGCCGACCCGGAGGGGGTTTCTCGAAATGTTAGGGGGCGTGGATAATCGGGTACTTATGGGTGGATCAAGGAGACGGGCCGCTGATGGTTTGGGTTGGTACTTTGGAAGGTAGGGATTTTTTTATGCTTCAACTATCCTCAGTCATTTTCGTGTGATGATCATGAATGTTGTTTAAGGTACATTTTACAGCTAGCAAGAAGGCTTTCGAAAGATACTTTCAATAGCTTTAAAATTTTGGGCTTGTATCTATAAAACAAGAGTTTCATGCGCTTAAATCCTAATAATAACAGATCATATATTCATAACTTACTAGGGAAGTCCAAGATACCCGCAACACGAATCTGGCTGAAAATTTGCAAAGTTATAGAACCGACCATGCTGATCATCGCCTCGTTTTCCGAATTTGCTACCGAGCTTAAATAATTAAGATATTAAACTTTTAAAATGCGCCAAAAACTCGCTACCCGGACCCTGGCTCACTAGAGCGGGTGGGGTTCAAGAGGCCTTTGGGAAGCCCCCTTTCCAGAGCTTCGGTAGTCAACTGGTAAGCGCCTCGCTTCCCAGGTGCAGGGTCCGGGTTCGGACCCGGTCCGCATTTGCTTTGCTAATTTTGCGCCGCACATGTGGCGCGTGTCCAGATTGTGTTATGCACACGCATTTACGTACATCCTAGAAATGAAATTTAACGAAATCATAAATTTATGAAAAAAGTTCATAAAAACAACACTCGTAAAAAAATTGTTAAAAACCAGTATTTCGTAATTCGACGGCAGCAACCGGCTAATCTGCGTGTAGTAAAACACAATCTGGACACGCGCCACATGTGCGGCGCAAAATTAGCAAAAAGCAAAAGAAAAGTTCGCGGACCGGGTCCGAACCCGGACCCCTCGCCTGGGGCAAGCGCTTTCGACCACTAGGCCATGGGACAGACGGGAGAGGGGAGAAGGGAGGGGGATCAGAAGGGTCGGGGCTTGCTGCGGCCAAGAGCCCGAATTCCCGACCACGAACCTAATTTTTGCACGAGATTTTAGTGTACCTTTAAGTGAAGAAGCTTCTAAAAACATGATGTCCATGCAAAATGAACATCTTACGAATGCTCTATCCCTTTCCCTTCCCGCCTTCAAACCATAACTCAACGGTCAAATCCTAACTGCCCGCACCTACAAAAACTTTCATGGTTCAGGGGCCGCCCTCGCGAAATGACACGAAAAGATGGATCACCGACCTTACCCCCCTCTTTGAAAACCGTCGAAAATTAGAGCGAACCGCCCCTGTAACTACCCGTAACCGTTCTAAAAACAACCTAAAGGATGCGAGAAACAGCAACATTCCAATCCTAACTTTTTCTTGGCCGCCGATGATTTCGGGGGTGCGGCCGGATCAGGATAATTGGCGCCGTGCCGGCGTTGACCAGGGTTGGGGGTTGATCTTGGCGGAGAATTCTAGGAAAGAACACATACCAACAACTTGGAAGTGGCGAGCCGTGTCGAACATATTTTCTCCAAATCTCATTTTGGGCGCTGGGGCGTGAAATGGCCGCACGGGGGTGGGTGCTTTTTTGGGGGGTAGGTATTGGTGGTTGTTGGAAAGAAAAACCTTGGACTGCCTGGGGTAGGGGATGGAAAAACATAGTATGAAAAAGCTAAGATTTTGTAAGGATTTCGCAGCCCCAAGGAAGTCCTCAGATTCTGATGACAAGTCAAAACGACGTAGTATGAAAAAGCATAGTCGCTCGATGACTAAAATCTTTTCCATGGAGGCGTAATATCGTTCACTTTAGAAATTCTCTGATCTGGCAGGCCTAAAGAACTTCCCGGATTCTGAGAACAAAGCGATCAGGAAACACGAAAAACGTAGTATGGAAATGCCAAAGTTTCGGGGACTACCGTCCTACGCAAGGGTGCATAACGTCGTTCACATTTCGACATTCCCAGACTTCTCAGACCCCAGGAATTCCCCCAGATTCTTCAAGATAAAGCCCCCATTGTGAGTCACAACCTTCGAAAATAGTATACTACTCCCTAGAAAAAGAGAGCAAAAGCACCAATTCTCCAGATGAGCTACCCCAGCTTCATTGAGGCGCGCACCCAAAGTTGAAGGCTCTGTGATGGGAGAGGAAGTGAGGGGAAATTAGAATAATAGAGGGCCCCCAGGCCACCCACTTCCATTCAGTTGCAGAGGCAGCTGGACTGCCATGTTCGGCTTTGAACTTGTCATTCACTCGATGGGGAGGAGTGGGAGAAGGGGCCCTCCTTCCTGGAGGTGAGGGGACAGATCTTATCCGTACCCAACCCCCCGGCCAATCCGTCACCCATCCCTTCGGTCCAGCCAAGCTCCCCCTTCCTCCACCCAAACCCGCCTATCTATTCTCAATTTGCATATCGCGAGTGCCCCCACACATCGGCAGCCAAAAATGCGTACGAAAAGCTATAGAAAAGGGTGAAGACAATTCATCAGAGGGGTGGTGGTGGAGAAGGGCTGGGAAAGGATGGCAAGAGGCAAGGGGTAGAACAAAAGAGGCCAATACTATGCGATACTATACCAACGCAACATGCGAACCTTTCTAATTCTAGAAAATTATGGTTTAAAACCCGGATTCTGACTCGTGAGATTCCATTAAGCAATCGGGTAATATATACAAAAATCTATCTCATTGCATCATTAAAGACTACCGTATCTGAATTCCATAAGCTACTGTAGCTAAAGCTCATTCCAATCTCAACCTAAACACGCTCGCCTCTCTCCACTCGCTCCACAAAATATGGTTCCCGTTTTCGGCCCCGCAATTTGCGCAACATGCTAAATGGCGCTAGTCGCTTTTGCTGTTGTAGCGGAGGAGCAGTAGCCGAAAGAGAGGGAGGGAGAGGTGTAATTGCGGCGGCGTCGAGAAATTGCGTGCTCATCCATATTTACGAGGGACGGTTAGGGCGCCGGAAATCCTTTGAACGTAGCCTCCCGGGGGCTCTCTAAAAGGCTATCAACGGCTATCTCTGGCCATGGCTAATGGCCAGGTATGGATGGTGAGGGTTGGGTCGGTTTTTATAGCGCCACAGAGGTCTTATAGGTCAGTTTTTAGACCCTCTGGTTATGTTTTCGGTTTTTAATAATTTAAGTTGTGTTGAATATGTTTACATAAACTGTATGGGTTTTGCCTGCAGCTAATTTATTATTAATTCGGAGACGTGACCAATTTTTTTCCCAAAAATATAAATTTTAGATAAAAACCGCGTTTTTTCGGAAATTCAATAATAAATACTACATAGGAAACATTACCTATGCAAATTAACCCACAACAAGCCACTCATCATTCCGCATACTGAGGAAATAGTTTCCGCAAAACCGATCCAAAAAATTAATGAAAATTCAGTCAACCCAAACATTGTCCACGCAAGGAAAAGTCGCCGGATATGGACAATAGCTTTCCAAGGACCCTCCACCCACCAGCCCCCCCAAAACCTTAGCGCCCAACAAAAGCCAGGCCGCCAATCGAGTTATGCCCACCACACAACAACGGCTACTACGCAAAGTGGTCGTGAATTTCCTGGGGGGAAGCCGTGGCCCCCCTTCTTTCTAATCCTTTGGCTTGGAGTTTGGACCCTGAGAGATATGTCTCGGGAAAAAGAGCAGAAGGCACCGGGATCTCGAGTGGGATCGACCGAAATCTGAGATGAAACCCTCATAAAGAGGCCCGCCACCCCCTGGGGGTCCATCCAGCACCAAATGCCACTGTTGACCGCAAACATGCTTCGGCTTTTTGGGGGTGGAAATGAATATCGGGAGGATTGGGTGACAAGGCGAGTCGAGCGAGAGATAAGTGTTTTTTGCTGAAAGTTATATAAGTAGGGAGTTCTGTGGAGATTATGTATGGGTCAGCAATGCGGGCAATGCATATTTTTCTTCCTAAAGTAACAAAAAGTTACATTTTGGCGGTTTTACATTGTGCATTAATGGTAGCGAGCATATACCGTGCCTGAAAGCTATCGTACCTCGAAAAGAAACAGTTACAAGTATGGATGTTTCGCAGAGCTCATGTATGCAGCATAATGCGAGAATATCATATTTTGCCTAGAGTTATGGTAGATCTTAATATTTCGAAGGAGACAGAAGAAGCTGGTTTTTTATAGATCAATTGAAAAACACCAATTTGATGATATATCGATATTTCCATGGTATCGTAGCCTAGGGGCATACCCAGACCTTTCACCTATTACAAAAAAAAAATTAGTCTTGATCAGGCATTAATGACACCCAGTGTGGCCACGGTTTAGAGCTACCGTAACCTCTAAAGAAGGTCTATAAAACCCCACTAGTCCTGTAATTATTTCCGATACCCTTAAAAACTTAAGGTAAAGCAGGTGAGCCCAGCCGAACCTCCGAATTCGAATCGGAAAACGAAGGGGAAAGGGTACCGGTGGGGCCAGCTGCGGGAAATGCTGGTCGAGGGGGCGCGGACAGGGCAAAGAAGACAAATTGGTCGCCCCCGCGCCTCACCCTCCCCAACAAACCAACCGAAGGCGATCTGCCCGATTGGGGCAATGGTTGGCCGCTGAGATTGAAGGCGTCAAGGTTGTTTCTGGTGGATGGGGGTGAAATAGAGTTATCGCCAGCTGCCGCCTTTCATTTGGTGTGGCGTTTGGGTTCCGCATCGTCGAGAAATCAAAGGGGAGAGTGCGAGGAGGTGTTGAAAAATGGTTTTCGGGGGGTCACGGATGGCTTTGCGGTTTTTTTGATACCATGTATCGTACTTCCTCACTCGGGTTTAATCCAAAAATAGCAGACCTGTTTAATGTCACACCCTATAATAGTAAATTCTGTAAAATTCTATTTAGGTGGCAAAAATTAAAATAATTTATGATAAAAATCATGTTGCTGGTGGTCTTGTTACTATTCGTAATTTTATGAAATTTAAAGTGTAAAAAACGGGTTAAATTGTTCTAAAACCCATATATTTAGCTTCCTACCATACTTTTGGTACTATCGTCGACCGAAAAATAAGCTCTCCTCTAAAAAACCTTGCTGAAGAAATAAAATTGATCCTGCAAAAGTGCAAAAAAGCATGTTATACCCAGGCTAAAGCCGTTTGCGAGAAAAACCTAAGTTTGCATGACCCACGATACTTTCAACACCTGCTTCGAACAATATGAAATAAAAAACCCCTTTATTTCTACTCGGGACCACCTGGTATATACCCACCCCAGATCCATCCAAAAAATAGAGAATTTCTCCGCATCTGGCTCCATCCTCACGCCACGCAAAAAAAATGACAAATGCCCCAACCAATGCACCAAGTTGGGGATGGCCCAATCGCTGAAAAACGTGAAAGAATGGGTGGGCAAGTGTCCCGTGAACAGCTGGCCCCCGGTATCCAATTGGGGGCCGAGGGCTCAGTTTGTGGGTATGCGCCGGGATTTGGAATAGGATATTCATGGGGGTTGTGGAAATTCCGACTTTCTGGGGGTGGGTGCCCGTCCCAGTGGTCACTCACAATGCGGTCCAAATTCGCTTAGGGCAAATAATTACGAAGTGAGCAGTTTGGGGTTTGGGGATTTGGGTGGTGGCTTTTGGGAGGCTAAGGGGCCCGGATGTGGGCCGGGGCGTTCGCATCATTAGGTCTTCCAGATCTTGGGTCTAATCATTGGGCTAACAGGGTTCCGGATGGGTTCGAAACCGGGGTGTTCCGGGCCGGGCAAGTCGAACCATAGGGGTGTTGAAGGGTGCGGGGTGTAGTCTAACGGATTATGGGGTGGGATGCAGTATGGTAAAAAACGGAACTTTGTCTTTTTTAACCAGTATAAAATCGTAAATTTTCTGCAAATGGCAGTTAGAAGAACTAGATATCTAGACGCCCTAAAACCGTTTAAAGGCCGCTTAAAGGTACAGCGACACCATCGCTTTGTCTTTTTAAGAGCAACACTGTACATGAAAGACTAGATAGCTAGAGGAACCCATTATTTTAAGAAACCATTTTAAAGTTAGGTAAACATCATCAAAACTATCGAAAAATCGTAAAGCTATGGAAAACTCTGCAGCTTACGATCATTCTTTTGTTTCATGCTGCCATCTAATATTCATAAAGAATGACTCATATGCTCACTAACACATGTTGCCGCTTACACCCATCACTTTTTGCACCCCCGCCAAGACTACTATGCATAAAATAACAAATTGCCGATGCTTGCTTCGCCCAAGCGATGTGGAAATGGCCTTTAATTAGGTGGAGTATGTTGTTAGTAGGATGCCCGCGGAGGGAGACTAGGGGCTTTTAGGGAAGAGCCGAGGGGCGCACCTTGGCCCCCGCATGTGCGCTCGGCTGGCGGAAACGGCTAATGGGCCCGGCAATCAGAGGCGCCGCGCTTTGGCTTCTGCATCCGAGGTCGACGGCTACTCCTATATGCATGTACCAAATGGTTGTTGAGGATGCTAATAAGTCACATTTGGTCGTGGGGGGCCTACTGTAGTTGTTGTTTTGGGGATGTGCAAATATTGCTACCAAGAGAAAACCAAATCGGGCCGGGTAGAAAAATAGCAAAATAACGGTAGAGACCAGGCTAATAATTTAGCGATTTCTTAAATTCCTTACGGTCTCAAAAACCTCAGGATGAAGCTCAAACGAATCTTGTTCCAAACTTCAAAAGATGGTGTTTAGGAAAATTGTTGCCATTTAAGAAAATGGCGAATTGTCAGCATTTTTGTCAATTTTCACTTTTTAGCAAGTATGATTTGGAAAAAAATAGTGGTTATTTAGACCGAAACAAAACTTAAAAAAATACATCTAAAATATAAATAAAAACTCGCTACCAAAAACACTTGGCCGTCGACCAAGTAATGAAGTTTGGCGGAGGGGTCCTTGGCGGAAATTTGAAAGGGGGGCCCCCGTCGCGTCGTCTAGCTAGAGGAGTGCGTGTATTTGTGCGTGGGGCCTTTGAGAGGGCCCGCCGACGGCCAAAAATGGAGACAAAAGAATGGGCGAACACTGCGAATCGCGGGGAAGAGGGCCCACACCAACCGGCAACAACAAGAAGAAGCAACCGGGCCGACACCATCGTGATGGTTCAAATGGGGCAGGATTGTGGCTTGAAAATGAGTCGAAATGGGGAGTCGGAAACGCAAAGAACAATTCTGGACGTTGGGTTGAATAAGGTGACGCACTGTATTTCCCGAAATGTTTACAGATGAAAAACTACTTTTTTGGATAGGATAGCTTTAAAAGAATCCATATCATGTGAATCTTCAAGATTAAATTTTTTAAAGTTGCCGCAAGATGAAATAGGATTACTGTGATACTTGAAATATTATAAATATTATAATTAATAAATATTTTTATAAAATTTGAAAGTAAAGAATTGATAAAAAGTATATTTTTACAGTAATTCGGAATCAATTTTTATCAAAAGTTTGGCCTGAAGTTTCTTGAAAACGAAAAAAACATGGACGAATCAAACCTTGCATAAATCTTCCGGATGAAGTATTTCAGATCAGGATTGGTGGCTATAAAATACGAAAAATAGGAGGTTAATATAATAAAAATCTTGAAATTTTTCGGGACGAGCTATTTTAAAAGGTTAGGCTTAGGCTTAGGCTCAGGTGATAAAGATGACTATAGAAATAGTGCACCAGTAAATAGCAGACTAAACTGTCAGCATCAAACCGTCCGAATTTTCGAACCCTATGACGCTAAGGCCAAGTGGCCCCCGCAACCCCCTCGACCTGGCGGCCATATCACCCGGTTGGTCGCATCGTCGATGGGAATCTACCAAATCCAGATCAGAGTCGCTTCAAGGGCGGATGGATGCCAAGGCATCTCAGAGTCATCTGGCCCAAGTGGAGGACCCCTCCAAGTGTGCCCCCGTCACCCTCTAATCATCCGCCGCCATCCACTCCGATTTAGGGCCCACCCAAGTCTCTTCCATCGACTAGATGAACCACTTGCACACATTATGCATTCCCTAGCATCCTAAAGTGCCATCCACGACAATAACAACAGGATTGGGGGCTGGGGTTTGGGGGAATCGAGTGGAGGAATTTGTGGAAAACTCGGCGAATCGGATAAACACAATACAGAAGCAACGATTTCAGGTTTTTATCATATCCGGAAATTCTTACATATTCAGAAATAAATTTATGGATTTTCTCTGACTATAAAAATTTGCTTCCTTTTTGGTGTTTGCGGCGATTCTATGTTTTTAAATAGATTCTTCGAATATTCTAGTTTTTAGTAGTCGTGGAATTGTATCAATCACGTAATCTTTGAAAACGCCACATGTCATTAATGCTCACCGTATCTGAGTAAATATATTTCTTATTCTGAATTAAACTAAACCCGAGTTCCCTCTGCTTGCCCAGAGCACTATGAATTACATGATTTAATTTTATACTTTATTATGTAATATTACTGAAGGCAACCCTATTCCGGATCCCACCGGGACCCTAGATTTTTAAAGCCAACTTCAACCCTTCAGCCCTGAGGCATATTGTTCAAAGGCCCCAGCCCCAAGTTCCAGGGCGCACCGAATTCTGCCTAAGGGCACAGTATATAACTGTTGATAACGACTCCCTTTAGGAGAAGTTGCCGCCGACCTTGAAAGGACAGGTGGTAGTGGGATATCCCGGGGCTATACCCGCATTAATGCGCGCCCATGATAACCACTAGACGCAATGGGGAGACGAGGCAAAATGCCGTAGGATAAAATCGGACACCGACATGATAAGCATAAAGCTATATAATGAGTAAGGGAACTGGGAAGTCATTCTTACAAATCATCTCGACTTCAACGACCGCATCTTCAAGCAGTAAAGATGTCTCCTCCCAATCCGAAGAAGTCTCTCAGTGATGCCCAGGTATATTTTTGGTTACGGTCATTATTCTATGATTATTTTGATTAATCGGTGGTAAAGTATAAAGATCAAATAGAAATACAGGTAAAATAGTAGTTTTAGAAAAATTATAAATCATATTAAACTGTAGATGTTTTTGCGAACCATTGATTTTATCATTTCTCGAGGAAATCTTTAGGTCGTATCTTTCTAACCAAAATCTAACCTTGTATAAAAGATAAAAAAACATTATACTAAATATATAAATTGAAACACCATATGTAAATAATTTAGTTATAAGCACCGCTTTTCTAGCACAACAAACAACAAAAAGAACGTGAGCGCCGCCAACGTATCGAACAGGGCACTGAGCTCCTCAAGGAAAAACTCATCGAAGCCCATGAAGCTGGAATCCATGTCAATCAGTAAGTTTAACCGCATCGGCTTCTCATATGATTATTTTGTAATACCTTTTAAAACCATTACTTTTCAGCGGCAGAAACGAAATTGCCGATATCTACCAAGCCAGCGCCAACGTCATCGCACTTTTGCTGCAAATGCACAAGGACAGCCTCAATGGCCTTGACAATATCAAGAAGATGCACCAGGGTAAGTTGGACATAATTTGCCAGCTTTAAAATCTGAATTCATTTTTTGATTTTTTGAATAATTCGGAGTTTTGAGCTTTTGAATTATGGTATTCTTCAGTTGAAACCCTTACTGAATCTGGGTATTGATTCAAGGGACTCAACAAACAAAAAAGGCGAGCCTTTTTAACTATTTTTATCCAGGTTTGGCAATCGTTTACTTCGTACTCAATCAATTATTTACAAATTGCTTTGAGCAAATTCTTCAGATTTAGATTTAAGTTAGCAACTTTTTCCTTACATATTAGATTGTTAGTTGGTTAAGCAGCTATTTCAATTGTCCGTATCTGAAATAAGATCGTCTTTCAGAAATGGAAAAGCATTACAAAGCTGGTTTTGCCGCTGGACGCCGAAGTGCACAGAAAGACAACGAGATGAATGCTGAATATGCGTTCCCCGAACGTCCGGCTTCCGCTCCGGCACCATCAACCTCATCTGCGAGCCAAGTCGAGGTTCCAGTGGCTCCATTGGCCCCCGTGGTCCCAATGGCTTCCAACTTGAGCATGGCCGCCCAACAGTTCATGCTCCAGAACATCCTACAGCCAAATCATTTGGCTGGCTTGATGTCCCCGATGATGACGCCGACTTTCATACCACTACAATACAACCAGCTGCTGTCGCCGGCCAGCGTTTTTGCTCACTATGCAGCCCTGGCCAAGGAAAATGCCTTCACACCACCCGGAAGTCGCTCAACATCACCAGCTCAAAACGAAAAGAGGTTGGTAAAAAACAAAAACATCAAGCTTTCGACCAAAATACTCCGTTTACGATCGAAATTTCGAAATTTGAAAGTTTTAGGCATTTCAGAATAGTGTTTTTACTTACACATAACTAAATTTGATTAAAAAACTATCAAAATATCTCTATTAGGTTACGACCGACCGGTTACAATGGAAAATTAAGAAAAAGGGAAAGAACCTACTCGAAATTAATAAAAAGAACCAATTTTGGTCAAAGCTAATTTTCTTTTTCAATTTATTTAATTATTCCATTTTAGCGCGTCAACCTCCAACGATCGTAAACGAAAAGCGAAGGATGAAGTGGCGGAGTGAGGCATTCAACTCAACATCAAAAGCACCCTCAACGTAATTTCGTATCTGTAGACTAGTGACGCATAGTTAGTCCGATTGTTGTTAAATTGATATGAATTTCAATGAATTGAATTGTCGGCCGATAATATGTTGCTGTCCTGGTTTTAATACCGTTTTGTTAAGGCTGTTGTTTGCCTGAATAAAAAAATGTCGACGCATTTATTTTTAGGGGGAACTACAACAACAAGTGTATGAGGTGTTTGGCGATCTCTAAAAAGGCTATTCCCGGGTGTTTTGCAAAAATCCGTCCCGGATGCGGTCTCTATCATCCTAATCGAGTGTGTCTGCCTGGGTAGAGGAAATGCAATTCGTGTGCGTGGGGGGAAGGGCCACTTTCGCAGGAAGGGGCATTTAATCTAGAGACACTCGGCTTCAGCCATGGCTTCTTGTTTCAGGTTTTGGGTTTGGTATGCATGTATGTTTTTTAAACTTGAAAAGTATCTTGGCTTAGAGGGCTATATTCAGCTTTTCTTAGTATTATTTAACGTCCTATCTAGCGGGAATTCTGAATAGCTATAGGTGGCTTAAGCCATGTTTTGTTACCTTTACAACGCGATAGATACCCCTCTATCGCGTTGCATCGGTAACGAAACTGAGCTAAGAATTCTACAGCCCTCCGAATACAGCGTTTTTTTCTTATATATTTACCTATATATACCTTCCTAATTTTAGAAACCCAACCTCACCACTTTTTTCCCCAACGCCCACCCACTAGAAGCCACCACTCCACCACCACCATCAACCTAATTGGAAGAGATGGCCCTCGGGACAATTGCTGAAGAAGGAAAGGGCCCACGGGTAGTCTTCGAGGAGGATGAACTGGAAGATGAGGTGTTCCGAGAGGACTCGCAGAGAAGTACAACTAGCCAAGGGAGGAGAAGGAGAAGCCGCCGACGGCCCCCAATCATCTCCCGCGGTCTGTCTCAGGGGGCATACCCACGGCTCAGGTCGGTCCACTATTCCACAACCACATATACCTCAAACTGACCCTTTGGACCTTATTCTGTAGTGTGTCAGCCCAGGTTTAAAGGCGAAATTAATGTTACGTTTTAGAGCAACTTCTATAGTACCTGATCGCCCCTATTACGGACGTTATTACCCGCGACACGACCAATCAATGGAATTACGGGAGAAAATTGCTCAAGTGGGTTATCGAAAAATATAAACAAATTTTTTTTAGTTTATCATAGAAGCACGATGTACAGATAATATACTGTTTGGCATCGCCGCCACTGTTGGAGGCTTCGTCGTCTTTCTACAGGTAATAAGTCAAATAATATCATTTGGCTTTTTATACAAATTTTAGTCACTGCCAATCATCCTCAACAACTGGGTCTACCTAACAGAACCAAGACCGATCAATAAAACAAGCATTGAAGGGGAGCAGTTTGTGGGTTTTTAGGAACTTAAGGTTTAAATGTGCTCAGGAAGCTGTTTTCCACTACAACGTTGGGTACCTACAAATTTGCCGCCAGTTTTTGCCGGATCGACCTCCTAATGACATGTTTAACTATTCAATGGAGACGATTTCAAGTTAGATACGCTTTTTATCAAACCGATGTTATGATTTTAGCTGCCGAACGAGAATACCAGTGCTATTTGAATCCATTGATCACCCGGGTTGAATTAGGCGACGATTTTAGTTTGGCGTCAGTGGCTGTAAGTGGTGAGTTCTTTGTAATATGGTAATATTGGTATACTAGCATTTATTTCATCAATAACGCCAATATTTTTAGCAAGACTAGGCTTTTCGACAATGTTTCACCTTGTTGGAGCTATGATTTGCGCAATTGCGTTAATCCTTGCAACCATTGGCCACCTTCGACATACCATGCATACGATTCTAGCTGCCGTCTGCTATATCTGCGGCTGTAATTCTTTTTATAACTTAAGTAAGCAAAAAATTAGGCATAATCTTATCAACGGCGGTTTTAATGTTTGTATGTATCGTGGATGATGAATTGTCCCCAAGGATGAAGGCAAATTCCTCCGGGGAACCCAGCAAATTCAGCTTTCGATATGGTAATTCTGACTATTGTTTTTAAAAACAACCTTCAGGCTACCCCTTTTGGTCTTCGGTGGCGAGTATATTGCCAGTTCAAGTGTGTGCTTGTTTCCAAGCCTTCCTCTATTTTCGGCGCTACCCAACTGTAGTGGAAAAGCTCAAATTTGTACCGGGACTAGAGAAGAAATGTGGGTTTATTTATCTACCTAATCCTATTTTTGAAACAGTGAGAAACGCTCAGCTGGATAAGGAATTGGGCATACCACCTATGGAAATTCACAAGCGAGGGTCTCTGGCTTCCTACATGCCATTTCCCTCGTTTTCAATGGCGATGGCAAGCGGGAGACCATCACCTACACGATCCTCCCAAATGTCGCTACGTAACAATTCAGTCGTTTTCGTTCAAGAGATGTAAATCCAAAAATAAATATATACTTTTATTAATTTATTATTGCACATATGTGGAGGTATATTGGAGCCGCAACCCGAGTATCATTGAAAGGCTTAGGGAATCATTGTCATTCGGCGTCTAAAATGATTGAGCTTTGCTACTATAATTACCATTCCCAATTCGTATATTATAAAAATTAATTTTCTCACCAGGTCGATAGAATTTGTCGGCATACGGCCATCCTTCCTTAATCTGATGCATTAAGTAGTTTTCAGCCATTTTCTTCTTGTCTTCTTCTTTCATCACCGGTTTATCATTGATTTCAAGAGGTTTTGAGGGGGCGAATCCGTCATTCTAAATGAGAATAAGGTACGAAAAAGAACTTTATAAATTACCTCGATAGTAGCTGATAAACTAATCGGCTTATCCTGATCGACCAGTGTTTTAGCGGAATGGACACGTGCTCGTCGGAAAGGTTCAATTTCGCCGAAGACACGCTGGAAAATTGGCTTAACTGCGTTTTTATTTTTAGTTATGATACCTCAGTGGTTGACACTTCCGAAGCTTCTGTTGTCCGAACAATATTTTGTCCCAAAAGCTCTGGCTCTTCAGCAGAATCCGTGTTGATTTTTTCTAATCCACCATCAACAGTTGGTAGCCATTCATCTGTTAGCTGTGGGGCTTTTGTTGTAGGAGCTGAATTTCACAGGTTATTTTAATAATTCAAAGTAGTTGTCCGTCTCAATTATTAAATAATTTTAAAAACCCAACCCTGTGTTGTCGTCTTCTTCTTGAGAGTTCGTCTAGTCACCGGTTCTGCAGATTCAAAGTTGCGGTGCCGATTCTTCACCACGGAGTTAACCTTTTCCATATGGCTTAAATGATACTAAAAATATAATTTAATCTTAATACGGTCGATTTTTTTTTACCGGTGCCACAGAGGCGGTTTCTTCAGTAATCTCCTTCGATTTCGATTTTCTCCTCGTTGACGCCAAACTCTCAACTTCACGTGGTCCTTGCCGTCGGTGATGCTAAAACGAAAATAAGATTTATCAGAATATTCCCCGTACTTTTACTGCCGTAGCGATAGCAAACGAGGTCGGTCTCCGCATAGTATTTGAGACAAAGGAGTCGGAACGAATTACGGTGGATTCCAAAAATTCAGTAGGGACGACCTCCTTTCCGTTGAGTTTGACCTAAAGGAATCTACGTTGTTTTGTTTTAAAAAACCTGTTTAAGCTTTGGTTGAGGCGGGGCATCCATTGCCAATAGCTTCTTCACGGGTTCGTCATCAAAGTTATTTCTTGCCATTTCATATCGCTCACAACAAATCGAGCGTTTCATGCCGCCGTAGCAAAACTGTTGACGCTACAAAAAATAAGAAAAAATATGGCGCTACTATTAAAATACCCCTGGGCATCTCCGTCTTGAATTGCAGACCACCGGGAGACCTCTTTCGGTTAGGACACCAATAGTGTTCTTTGGACATTCAAGGTCATCTTCAGATTTTGGGACGGGTTCGACCTGTAAGGGATATTTGTAAAATTGTTTAAGCATAATTACCTCTGCTGGTGGCTCGCGACCCACGGTTCGTTCACAACATATATAATCCAAACCGACGTCGGAACAAAATTGGGTTTTCTAAAAACAAATTATCAACAAAAACTATATAAAAATTACATACCCCAGGACACATCCTTGTCCTTGGACTACACTTCAATGGCCTTCCAGCAGCCCCCAAAACCGTCAAGTACGGAGCATTGCAGGTCAGCTTTAAAAATTTCTATATATCTCTTTTAATAATACCTGCGTCTCCTCAGTCGGCTCATTCGATGGGCAACACACATAGTTCATCCCCGTAAAGAAACAAACATGCTCCTTCCCACACACCACTTTTTGTGAAGCACCCGGTAGGCACTGAATCAACGTCCCATCCTCCTCTAGTTTTGGTGCCTGCCCATTGGGACAAGTCGGCTGTTGCGCTAAAAAAAACCGAGACTGTATTTGGGTATTGCAACATTGCAACCGGTCCTCATTAAAGCCAGATTTCGCCCGCGCATTAGCAGGTAAGACGGCAAAAATCGTGAACAGGCGAAACCGGCTCGGCGCATTCCACTTCCCCTTTCTTCCGATCTCCCGAAAAAAACTAGCTTGGTTAGGGAAAGGACAGATGGAATAGCGGATTTCGATTAAAAAGTTCGGTTTTTAGAGATTTGCATCTTTTGGCATTTGGTCGTAAATTAAATGCTCTATCGAGGGCGAAGGGGATATAGACTGCGTTAGTGATAAAGAAAAAAACTCAGGAAACTGAAAGGCAAATGAAGAAGAATTCTAAAAGAGTTCTACAAATCACTCGATTACCACTGTCGTCGATTATAATTTCTTTTCGCATGAATTCACTGCGACCATCTTTAGTAACCCCACGTATGGATACCGTAATACCTATAATCTCTTTTCGGAAGTTTAAAAAAATCTTTATCATCATATTTAAAAAAAATTAGGCGCTGAACAGCATTATGCCGGCTTGTTTTCAACGATGACTAGAGCTTTGATATTCCATAAATCAATCTTAAAAATTTCTAGGTTTAAACGAGCGAAGATTTTGCAACAAGCGTCATCAAGCATTGATAATCATAGCAAAACGCACCTGACGTAAATGTTAATAATATAGTAGAGATACAGATGAGCAACCGCGGTATGGCCATTGGTAATGTTGGTGTTACCCCTCCTTTAGGCCTAAAGAGAGACGGTCTACCTCCCGGGTGTCGAGACAAAGATTTGGGTCAGTGGGCGGACCGATACCCTTCTTCATCCCGAACCCCCTGAGGGGGAGAAGTGGAGAAAGAGTCGAAAAGAACGACTATACGGATGAGCCATATTTGGTCTCGTTTTGTTATCCAACGGCAACATCCGATAGTATCGGTGTGAAGATGGCTCGACGGAGATTGGGTAGATGATCTAACAAGGTTTGAGGCAGGTCGAGAATAATTTTTTTCAGACACATCGTTGAAAACCAAAAAAATTTATGACTAGGTATGCTAGGAAAAGCACTGATTTCTAATTTGGTAGCTATCAAGAACCAATATAAAGCTGGAAAATCCATATTAGTAATTATATAATTTTGGAGTGTATCTCTGTGTGTGTGTGTGGATGTCACTTTCGAGGCCCGATTTGAGGGCCTTCCCGTGTCCAAAATGCCCTGATTCTCCGTCCCCCGGGGGAATCGACCCTCCTCTTTCCGATGGCGTTTTCAGAATCCCGATAAAATACAAGTTTACAAAGTTAAGGCCGTTCTTATTCATTTTTGGGGGTAATTTGCATAATGTGAAAAATACAAATTTGCTCATTCTTGCGAGTTGCTCGCGCGCGTGTGGGGGGGGGGGGGTCCGAAGGACCCGAGCTACCGGAAAGTCAAATTTCTCATGCAAACGCCCCATTCCAGCGCCCAAGGCCCGCGAAGCGGGTTTTGGGCGCTGGTTAGTAATAGAAAAAAATCTAGATTGCGCGGCTTAAAATTCATAGTGTCAAAATAAATTAATTTATGGGTAAGACCTTCTCTTTCATCAGTTTTTTCTTTGTTGGTTGGGTAGCTAGTCAAAGCTGATGCAATGGAAAACCGTTTTTAATTAAAATGTGTCTATTTCTTGACCGATATATGGCGCACTATTATTTTTCACCACAACCCTAACATTTTCTTTCTTATTAGTTTTCTTCTCTGATGCGTATTAACCATTTTTTCAAAAATCTTTTAGGAAAACGCGCATAAATTTTTATATAAAACCCGTTTATCCAGGCTTAAATTAAATTTTTGCCATATAGCAAGCACCGCTTTATATTTAAACTTCAAGGTTTTGGTTTTCACATCCAAAAAGCCATTAACTATCTCATAATTCCTGTCACACTGCCCATCTGCTAGTGGGCTGCCCCCTTCAATTAGCCGCATTACGCTGTGCATTTGGTCAGTAATAGAAAACCCATAAGCCCGCGTCGCGCACGCAACGCGCACATCCCCTCAGGGCCCGAAACCCGTCCCCTCCCAACATCTTCTCTTCTTACAAGTCAACTGGAAACCCGGCCACGTGCCGAAAATGGATACCTACCGCTAGTTAGCTATTTAGTTGTCTCATTTTTGAGTATCTTATCTGGAATTTTTCTAAAAAGCTTTATTTCCCATTTTTCTTCAAATTATAACCGATTATATTATATTTCCAGATGGGTAACGCGGGCACTAAGCTTAATTTCAAGCAGGCCGTCTTGGACGTCACGTCTAAACCCGGGAAATTGGTAATTTTATAATAATAAAGCCAAAAATTAAAGTATTTCAGGACGATGAAGCCTTCTGGGATCAACTTTGGTCTTCGGATAGTGTTGGATCGGTGTCTGATGTCTTTGCAATGATTCCAGCAGAAGATATACGACAGTTACGGTATAGAAAAGCATAAAATAACTTATAATGGTTTTATAGCGAGCACAACCCAAAAAATCTGGCGACGCTTTGCTACAAAGCCGTTGAGAAGTTGCAAAACGCTAGGGATAGTCCTGCGACGATCAACTCGAAGAAGGTGCTGATTGATTAAGTATTTACTCTTCATTTTTAATAAGAAAATTATGATTATAGTGTATATTTTTAGGTTATCAACTGTGTTCGACTTCTCACCCGATTACTCCCATTCCTCCTTGAAGATGCTGATTGGCGAAACTACTTCTGGTCTCCGATTCCTTCTGGCGATTCGGAGGTAAATAAACTACGATCTACAAAAATACAAATTTTCTCTAGATCCCTCTAGCCAGCCTCCTTCTCGGAGTGTTGACGGACTTGATGTTCTGCCCCGACTTCACGGTCTCCCATCTACCCGGGCAACCCGATAAAGTCGATGACCTGCACCGTCTCGAATCTTGTGAATATATCTGGGAAGCCGGTGTTGGATTCGGGACCAAGCCTCCGCAGAATGCGACTCACGATCAGAATCGAGGGGAGGTGTTGAAGCTTCTTTTGACGTGCTTCTCTGAAGTGATATATCTTCCACCGGCTGGTAAGTCGCCGATTCAAAATTTGGAACGAACCTAGCTCGCAAAAATGAAAACATCTTTTTCATCATGCAGTTCAGATGAAAACCGGATGCGATGGATTAGCCGTTTTACCTCTGGTGAAAACCGTCACGCTTTGCCTCTCTTCACTTCACTTTTGAATGTGGTAAGCAAATGAAATCCCTGGAAACCGCGTAAATGAGGTTATCCAAATATCTAACTTGTTTTAATTTCAGGTCTGCGCATACGATCCAGTTGGAATGGGAATGCCATACAATTTCCTCTTCTTCAACGATTCCCGCGAACCGCTAGTCGACATTGCACTGCAAGTGCTTATTGTCTGCCTCGACAAGGACAGTCAACCTACGAATGATGATGTAAAATTCTTTATTTTAAACTAAATTATAATTTCAGACCGGTTACGCTGATAATTACTTCATCAATTATTTATCTCGAATCCATCGTGAGGAGGATTTTGACTTTATGCTGAAGGTTTTTGGACTTTGGATTTTGAATACATTCTACTTTCTAGGGCATGATCCGTCTTCTCTCTAACCCTCTACAAACTGGCTATTTGCCAAATTCTACAAAGAAAGTGAGCTTCCATCAAGAACTGCTGGTGCTGCTATGGAAATGTTGCGAGTATAATTCGGTACGCCATCCTTCAAACCTAACCTATATATCCTGTTTAGAAATTCATGTTCTATGTACTGAAAACGAGCGATGTGCTCGAGATCTTAGTTCCGATTTTGTACCACGTCTGCGAAGCCCGAAACGATCCATGTAAGGCGAAGCCGTAAATTCTTCACAATCCATTTTTTTTAGCTCGCGTTGGGTTAATCCACATGGGTGTATTTTTGATCTTGCTTCTATCCGGCGAACGCAATTTTGGCGTTCGATTAAATAAGCCATATGTGACGAAGGCACCGATTGAAATTCAGCCCTTCACTGGTACTCATGCGGATCTCCTAGTGATGGTAAGGAAGCTAAAATTGAAAATAGATTGTTTTAAGGTGTTCCATAAATTAATAACCACCGGCAACCACAAACTACAATCTCTCTTTGATTGCTTGTTGACAATTATAGTCAACGGTGAGCCCAGTTTTCCTAAATTTATTTTTTATTTAGTTTCTCCATATCTGAAATCCCTATGCATGGTTGCGGCTAATAAGCTTGTACATTTAGTGGAAGCGTTTAGTACACCATGGTATAATTCTATGAAATTCAAAACCAGGCTTTTAGGTTCCTTTATTCGTCGGTCACAAATCACCACCTCGTCTTTTTCCTCTTGGAGATCTTCAACAACATTATCCAATATCAATTTGATGGTAATTTATTTATCAACAATAATACAGCCACCTACAGGAAATGCTAATTTGATTTACACTATCATCCGGAAAAGACAAGTCTTCTATCAATTGGCTAACCTACCGACCGATGCGACAAATATTCAAAAGTCGTTGGCAGGTAGTTTCGGTTTCTGGCGATACTGTAATTAATAATTTTCAGGACGTAAGGGCAAGAAACAAACCGAAATCGTCGACCAACTCAAGAGCCCGACAGCCCCTTCAGCACCAAGCTTTTCATCTGGGCCTCAACTTGCTGAGGTTCCAGGGGTTGCTGCTATGACAGGAGTTGGACCCTCAACCTCGGTGAGAGTGATTTCGCTTCAGAAAACAATAATTTTCAGGCGGCTTCTGAAGAATGGGCTCCATCAACCGAATGGGCGGAGGCTTGGAAAGCGAAGCTTCCGCTGCAGACCATTATGCGTTTGTTGCAAGTATTGGTGCCTCAGGTCGAGAAGATTTGCATTGATAAGTCAGTTTTTAACTAACTTTTATATGTTTATTTTACTGTGATTGAACATGCCAAAATTTTTAGGGGCCTGACTGATGAATCTGAGATTCTAAAATTCTTGCAACATGGTACCCTAGTCGGTCTACTTCCGGTACCCCATCCAATTCTCATCCGAAAGTACCAGGCAAATGCTGGAACTAACCACTGGTTCCGGACCTACATGTGGGGTGTCGTCTACCTACGGTAAGCACCACATTTTTTCTTTATAATAAATTTCAGCAATAACGACCCACCAATCTGGTACGACACTGACGTCAAACTCTTTGAAATACAAAAAGTTTAATAATAGTTATAAGAATTCTAGCATTATCTAGTCAAATTCTGATAATACCGTATGAGCTTTTCGTTCGGTTTTTTTTTCTTGCTGTTGTGTCTATCTACTTGTGATCTGACATATCTTCACTATGTACATCTGTCCTTCCTTTGCCATCAAATTCCACACCACACTTGCGCGTATCAAAATCGACATTATTTGTATAATATTTACTCTGGGCGTATCGCCAATAAAAGCCGTCCTCACAATGAGAATACCCGTGTTAATAACTTGAGTTCCATACTTCGATAAGGCAAAGAAAGAAAGAAAGAGAGGAGGGTATGTGTGCTGAGCAAATGTCAGGAGAAAAGTAACCGAATATGATAAGCTAACAATGTAAGCTCGACGTCAAACAAATTCGGGCTTTGGCGCCGATTGGCAACAAGACGGGAGGCTTGATTGCTAAAAAAAAACGCTAATAAATTTTAAATGGCTTGATTTATACCTTTTTATCATTACCAACAACTCCATCAATATGAAATGCACTGCTGTACGTTTCGGCATCATCAGATTCATCTAATTTTGCCAGTTTTTTAAAGGGTATTGTCAATACCTGATGCGGCATTTGCTGCCAATATCACCCGTTCCCTCATCGCACCGGCCAGCGTTACAAAAGCTTCTTCGCAGTTAATTCCCGTTTTTGCAGAGACTTCGTATAATGATACTCCTAGTTTTGAAGCTAGCCTTTCTGCTCGTTCAAAGTCCACCTAAAACCTCGAACTTTTGAGATGAATTGGGTATACCTTTCGCTCTTCCTCCAGATCTGCTTTATTTCCAACGAGCATTAAGACCGCATTTTGAGGCGCGTGTCGTTGAATTTCCTAAGAAATATTGTATTTCCGAAAATAGTTTTGGTGATACCTTAATCCAATAATTTTCCAAATTCTCAAAGCTCTTTTCATTTGTAAGATCGTAGACGCACATGACGCCGTGCGCCGAATGATAGTAGGAGTTGTAGATGGTCCGATACCTGAAATAAAAATTCATTAAACGACCCAGATACCTTTTCCCGAGCACCCTCTCTAGCCCTTCAGCTTGGTATGCAAATTTTCGAAACACAACACCCTACACGTTGTACAACAAGGCCAATGTCGCCCCCCCCCCATTGAGGTGTGGAACAGCGTAATAATTGAGCGAGTACGTATTCGGGGCCGAGTGCTGCTCCACCAGCCGGGCATTGAGAGCATTGCCCCCAAATATTGTACAGTGAAGCAGAGTAAGCAAAACATAGGGGGACAGACATGGCTAATATTACTACATTTCTATGTATTGTGTTTACCTTTCCATCCCAGCTGTATCCCACAATTCTAATCGTATCCGATCCCTGCCTAGCTTTATCGTCTTCAACTTGAAATCGACGCCTAACGTGCTGATGTGGTCGACCCGGAAGGTGTTTTCGGCGAATCGGAGGAGGATACATGATTTTCCTGAAAAATTTGTATATATTTCTATGATGTCTGCTCTTTATTATGTCGTTAATAGATAATAACGTTACGCATTCATCTTTTAATACCTACTATTGAATCCAATGGGCTATAAATTTTCCTTATTTGGAAAAGGTTGGTTCCCTTAAGCCTATTTTAGCTAGTCATTTCCAATTTTTCATTTTCGATTCCATTTCCCCCACTAGGTCAGCATGGCTGTAAAAAGCCGCATATGCAAATGGGACGGGAGCAACACGTCATACTCCGATCGGAAACGAGTTCCCCCCAGCCATTGATTATACCCCCGGTCAACCCCGTGTGCCCCGTTTTGGTCAGGTCACTTCAGTTTCGCGTTTGCTCTGACCGGAGAGGCCGCAGTTCCATTGAACGGGGGTGGTTGGCTAGGATCGGGCTGGGCAAAAGGGGGAGACCCATTGGGAACGATCCTAAAAAGGGCGAGCGAACACATGAGATGACTCATATCCACACACCAGACGATAGATGCCATTTTGGATATTTTCATGTCCCTGCCCCTACACACAATTTGTCATCGACGGGCCACCCATTTGCGTGCTGTCGTGTCGCTAAGGAAAGAGTCACAGCATTACGCCCCTTGTCTCCCCCGGTTACAGCAGGGTCAAACATGAAATGGAGGGTGGTCATCTAGGCCGGGGTGGACAGACGCTATTAAACACACCTATCCAGAGATCGACATGGGTGCAATGATAACGCATACGGGAATGGGATGGGGAGACAAACTACGCAAATTTGTTGTAGACAGGTCAAGGGCGCTATAATGTTGCGCAATTTGTCACCTTGGCGTGGATCAAAGGGGTTTCCGATATACAATTAGGTAGGAAATTTAAGGGCAATTAAGGATTGAGAGGTAGCTATGCTAAAGTTGCCAATTTATCGTGTATAGTTCCGGTAAAAATTTTCATATTCATGCTGCACAAATATCTTGGTTCACGAGTGGCAACTTCGCGTATTGGTTTTGCTGGTTTGACCAAAATTTGTCAATTTCTAAAATTTCAAGGGATTTAATAAAAAAACCGAGTGAAATGCAAGGATTTCTGAGATATTCATATTCATACGCTACGTTACTACCAATGACGTGATAGCTTTTAATCAGTCATACGTCACTAATTGTTCCAGAAAAGGCGCGAAGTTTTGAGGTAACTGTTTTTTTCAAAAATTATAAAAACTTTCTAGCTTCCCAGCATCGTACCAGCGCCTTGCACATTACACAAAACCCATGACACTCCTCCTCAAAACTGAATCAAACGGTGACTTGCTACAAGCTACTATTTACAATCCCCCATCCCTTCCAACGACATTTCCAAACACATGTGCGTGTGGGCGAAAGGATGATGCTGTTTGTTGGGCCCTGTAACAGGGATGGGTATAATGTTGAGGGGTCGGGATCGGGTTCCCCCGGTGCTTTGTCTCAAAGCCATCCTCCCCTCGATAGCAAGGGGTCATTCATATGCCAAGGCGCTATTCGACCATCAACCATCCGGCCCGACCCCTCCTCACCCGGTCGAGCGGGAAACGCCTTTTTTTGCCCGCTCGCCCGTCACCCCAAGTTCAGCGGGCAAAAAAATGGGCTGGGAAAGGCGGTTGGTGGTATCGTCAGTGAGGTGAGGTGTGAAATTTTGGAAGGTTTTGCATGGAAGGAAACGGGTGATAAAGACTGGTTTAACTGCGGAAGACAGGATTTTGCATCTTTTGTTGAGAATAATACAATTCATTTTCAATCGAGCAAAATAAGGAAAATGAGAGTAAAAAATGACACGGTATCAGTTTTTGCCATCTAAAAATACCCAAAATCAGTGAAATACCGTGAGACCGTCTAAACTGAACTGCTATTAACATGTACTTGAATTGGAAATATGGTTTTGACGGATTTTACAGATAAAGCTTATACTAGAAAGACCCGTTATTTTTTGCCACCCCGGAATGGGATTATCTTGCCGAAAATACGGCGTTTATGATCTAAAGGTCTTGGTTTACACAGCTCAAATTTTTTGCCAAAGCCACAACCTAATTCCATAAACTCTCCACAGTCCCTCCATATATCATCTTACTTTTTGCCAAAAGACCCCCGCCAAGGACCAACTGGAAGGAACAGCTGGTCGGGGTACCCACTTGGGACCCACGGCACCATGCACATCCATCTGGAGGAGTAGCCCCCGGGATTTCTGGGTCCCCATGCTCCTTCCGGAAACCTGATCCGGCAACCCAGGCCCCCGCTGGCTACAAAAACACATTCCCTTCCATTTTCACCACTCCATGCGGCTCTCGTATGGCTTGATAGCAGTGGCCCTCCATCCCCCCCGTAGTGACCCGTGACAGTGTGGCTCTGGCCAAACATTCCTGGCCCCCACACAGCGGATGAGCCACAGAGACCCCGGGCTCCTAATATTTGCCCCAGCGTTGCGAACGAACGGTGCAACCTTCCATCGGCAACTACCATTAGTTGTACTTTCAACGCAAAAAAGCCTTGGAAGCTCAATGCTAATCGAGAAACCAGAGCAAACACTTGAAAATTTCAAGGGTACCCTCTAGAAATAGGAAGGCTCTAATTTCTAAAGTGGCCCAGTGTTTCTCGATTTTTTGCACGGCTTTTCGAGCGGTTAAAACTTGAAACACGTTTTTTCCAGCTCTTTCTCACACCGCTTGATAATCAATTTCGTGGGGAGGAGTAGTCGGGGTGCTCGGGCCGTAATAGCGGGTGGAGAGGGGACGAGGAGGAGGAGGATTTGCGCAATCGAGAGATGGAACGTCGAGATATTGGCAAGGACAAACCTTCCTAGTGAGCCCACAATGATGTCTCTATCCCAATAGCGAGTTGGTGCGGGTTTTTTTGGCAAGGAAAACAGGAAAAACGAGGTGGAAAGCACCGGAAGTGCTAGAAAAATCGACGTCACAGTGAAAAAGGGATTTCAACATAAAATTGGTCAGAGAAACCGGTTAGTACAAACTTTATATACCCTTTTCTGACTCGGGTTATCGCGTCTCATTTTTATGCAAAATAATACCAGTCTTAAGCCCATTAACTAACTGAACGCTACGACTCGCCTCCAGGAGTCACCGATGGGCCGCTTTGTTTTTGGTGTCCCCTAATTGCCTTAGGCCACAGACAGACTAGTGGATAGCAGCGGCTCTAATAAAGTTTGGATGAGGATGGGTGGGTGAAGGTCCGGGATGGGGCTGTTCGAGGAGCTTCCTCCCATTTCTCCCGAGGACCCATGGGCCATTCACCCAGAAGGACCCCCGGACGCGTTCAAATCGAATTGCGGCTAATTTCAGGGGCGTTTATGGGCCCTTGAAAGGAATGTTAAAATCCGTTTGGGTCGGTTGGGGAGGGGGAGAAGGAGGAGGAGGAACATATAGAGCGGTCTTATGGCATTTTACAAGGTAGGGAAGGAAGGAGCGGCTGGAATTTTTAGGAGTGAAGAGTTTCTAAGCGGATTTAGGCGGAGGTGAAGGACCAAAAAGGTTATTCCGCCAAATGCTCTATTTTTGGGGACTCTACTATATTGAAAAACCCTTCAAAAGGATGGGTTTATTTGTATGAAAGACGGGTGGTTTATGGGAGACACAAAACGAGTAGATAATATTCAGAAAAAATCGCAATATAAAGAAAAACTACAATTGGAAAAAAATTGATTTCGTATTTTTTAGATTTAAAAAACTCACCACAATTATGGTCCCCAACGACAACGATTTTGAATAAATGATTGTAGCTCATAATGTGTTAAGCGGAAATCAACAGAATATTCCTAAGATGAAGCGATGGAAGGGGGGTTGGAGGGAGGGGGCTAGTGGGGGGTAGGAGGGGTGGATGGTGGCTATGGAGGGGGTTGAGGGCCGGGGTCTCGGCATGCACAGCCACGCCCTGTCCACAGACAAATGCTTGGCTGAAGGGGGGGGGCACCTTCAACACCACTACAACGCATACAAACAACTACAAGGCCAGAATTATGCATGAATGGCGTATGATATTTATGGATTCGCTAAAGATTTTTAAGGATCATTGGTTTTGAAAGGCTTGGAGTTCGGCTTAGGTTGATGTCGTTTCGACAGCGTAAGGTCTCGGGGCTGAGACTCTCTAAAGTACCTTTCGGCAATTATTTAGAGCGATAACATAGGCATAGTTGAACCTAAATTAGTGGATATAATCTGAGACTGGTCTCGCTTGGGAATAAAAAGCCTACACGGGCCTTTTCTGGCAGGTAAATGGTTGGAGCGCTGCCTTACAAGTCCCTTTAAATGCATATTTCGCTATGCCTAGATCTCTACGTAAGAGAATCAGCTAAAAAGAATGGTCCATGGGCGAAAAACTGATTTATCGAGGTTTAAATTCTGCAACTTATTTTGCTTTCCATTCTTTATTTTATTCATAATCTGTCAGCTCATAGACAAAATGTTTCGATATATGCCAACCGTACTAATCAAAGAGGCCAACCCGTTGGAGCGGCACATAACCGTCACCACACCTCGCTGCCAATCATCCCCCCTTCCAAACACAAAACCCCCATCGGACAGCAAAGGCCGTTCACACCTCCACTATTACAGCCATCAACCTTTCTCGTTCCTCTCTCTCTACTCACCTGCCAATAAAGGATCGACGCTATAGCCACACCCTCACTATTTTCGCTCCAAAATCAACAGGTCACCGAAAACGCTAGGTTAATGAAAACGAAATACCTATTTCTCTTACCCATTCTCTTATCTTAACTGAGCTTCTCGTACTCATTTGCATGTATTTTTTGCAAATAATTTCTATGCGGTGGTCAATGAATTTTCAGGGTCAACTTTGTGGGCTTGTCATCGAATTTCAATGTACCAACGAAATTCTTATCGGTAGTTATCCTTGTTTGCCCATCCTCAAGGGCGTCTATTTTTGGGAAATGACTCACTGGAGTGTCTTTAAATATTTCCATGTAGCAACCAAAATCGACCCAAAGAATTGGCAGTTTATTAGAGATCAACAAAACGTCAAAATGATAACGTAAGCTATATACAGTCTAGACAATGTTAAATTATTGAAATAAACTAAAATAAAAAAGCATTAGGCCGTAGTGAATACAACCGGCTCGGGCTCTTTTTCTGGGACGATCGAGTTCAAATCGCTGCTGATGACGCTGATGGTTTGGGTGAGGGACTAGAAAATTTTTTTTGATGGAAATATGGAGTGTTTTGCGATACCTTGCTCTTTAAAACCGGTGGGTTTCGGAGGAAGATCATCAAAGGGGCTGAGACGATGGTGATGGCAACTGCAGCATAGGTCATGCTAAAATCCGAGCTGTTAAAGCAAGTTTTCTAATTACTGGTTGAAGCCCATGGTCTGAACAATTTTGCCAGAAGCAAACGGTCCGATGACCATAGAGAGACAGTAGACAGCATCGGCCATAGCATAGACAGAACCTAAAATAAGGAAAATTGGTTATTGTCCTTTATGGTTCTTCCGAATACTCAAAATTCCATAATTACTTACCGTAAACGTTTTGATGGCGAATCTCGACCAAATAACCAAGCATTGGATACAAAGCAGCGTCAATCAAACCTAAAACAACTGAAGATACTAGATTGTTATTACCGATAGCCAGTCCAATCACTGCAAATGGGAGGGTGAGATACCACATTCCAGGGACGAATGGGATCACAAGCATTGCCAATCCAAGAACGAGCAGGCCAGTTGTGCTGGCGAGCCATCTAGAGAAACTTTTCAAACAGGACCTTTAAGGTTACCTCCCCATCTTCAGCGCGATCGGTCCGAAAGAGTTCGTTCCAATTAGGTACATAAGGGAGCAGGGGAGATAGACGAGGCCTCGTTCCATAGCTGTAGCACCCCAGAGGTCGATCATTCGCATTGGAATCGCTGGTTGGACCTCGGCCCATCCGAGGTAAGTGAAGAAGATGCCACCTGAAAACGCATTTCGATCAGCAAGGCGAGCTTTGGCTTTCAAACAGCAGATAAATTTTCAACCTACCAAGTGCCAAAGCCACGTAGGGATCTCCCAATAACTTCTTGATAGAACTGGGCTTTCCATCCACAATCGGTTTGCTGATCTTCGGGGGAAGCACCCATAGTTGGAGGCCTGAAAAGTTTGGCTCGAGCCGGAACCATTGTTCTTACCAGCCCCAACAGCTCCCAACACGGCCAATAGAATAAACGGAATTTCTTTTCCGAACAATTGATACATAGTGCCACCGTAAGGAGGCCCGAGAAGTCCACCTGAAGCAAAAAAAATTCCAGAACTTGACGTGCTTTGACTTACCAAGCGCGACAGCCCCCAAGGCAATGCCCATGGCTCGGCTCCTTTCCTTTTCATTAGTGTAGACCTCCGCTAGCATCGCCATACCTGAAGTAAGCGCGATTGAAAACCAAATAATATACAATACCGGCAGTAGCGGTACAAGCGGAACCAGCTCCCTGGAGGGATCGAGCCAGTAGAAGTACAATGTAGCTATTGCCGAAGGCGAACATTACGGTAGATCCGGTCATCACGACGAATCCGATAAAGAGGGGCATTGAATACCCAATTCTACAGAAATTTATAAAAATTAATGGTTTATGGCACCTGTTGGTCAATGGCCCAACAAGAGGGTTGGCCAGTAGCTGCACAAATGCTTTCGAGCCATAGAGTATGCTGAAAGTTGGATGATGGTTTAAGAAATTAGTGGCAAAGGAACAAAGTGGGTTTCAAATAATGCGTTAATTGGCTAACAAAAGGAAGCTGAATTTAGGCTTGTTATTAAACTTAAAGCAAAATAGTTAAGTCCATTTTGTTGCGTACAATGCCATGGATTTAACGTTTTATCTTCTCATCACTCCCTTGGGGACATTGATATCCAGAAAAATCGATTTGCATTATGACAGCCTCTCCCTCCACCTTATCTTCCTGAGGGATGAGATCCCGTGCTCAAAACAAAGAGCCATTTCCGGATCTCAGCGCATTGTTTGGCCTATTTTTGTCCCGCAAGTCAAAATCCCAGCCCGAAACCCCTGATTAGTACCGGTTCGTTAGATCTCACCTAAAAGACACTCCCTCAGATTCGATGAGCTGCTGCCTGAGCGCAGCTTTCGACTCATCGGTGACATTCAATCGCTGAAGAGGGTTAGGAGGGTGTACGAACTTCCGCTACGCTTAGGATGAATTCAGCATCGTCCGGGTGCGACAGCCGAAGGAGGTATTCGGGAAGGATGGGTACTGAAATCATGAATATGGTGATAGTGAGCGAATTTACTTACCAACTACTTGCATGAGGATATAATCTAGGAATAGTCCGATGTAGACAACAATCAGCAACACTGTTCGTGGATCTTTTACGCATGACAGCTGCCTCGTCATGGCCATTTTGGGGGGAGAAGACAATTCCGAAGGGGGAATCACTGGAAAGGTGTTAATGCCCGAGGTTTTACGTATTCCTAACTGAAAGAATAAAACGTTAGAACTGCGATAAGTGTAAAAAGTATATGAAATGCGAAGTCGAAGGTACCGCAATTGGTTTAATCACATGGTATGTGGGTCCAGTCCAAAAAATTATCTTTAATGCCGCTCATTAAATAGAGATTCAAATTTCCAGCGGTATGATAGCCGAAGGTGATCAAAACAGATGGGATCCTAGTGGTATAAACCAGAAAACAAAATGAATAAACCTTCGCGAATGACCTAGACCGTCAGAACAAAAATCGGCCGATCCATGCGAAATGACCGCAACTTCCGCTCCGCCCTCAATCCCCCCATTTTATATTGAGGATGTCATTCTGTTATTCTTTGGCGAATGGGGGAGGAGATATGAGCACAACCCAACCGGGGATGATGATGGGGGGAGGGGTTGGACCTCTCTATTCTCGGATGAACCGCCGAGATCACTGGGCTGATACGGTATCGACCGTCTCTCATTCCGGTCACCTGCTTTCTCGCGCCTTTATCCAGCTGATGCCATTACGAAAACATTGGGTGATGGATTGTCATGGGGAGAAGTGGGTACAAGAAGATTTTGAGGCTTTTAAGAACAGACGGAACCGATTTTTCGGGTTGGTTGGTCATTTTTTGGTTCACAACGTGAAGTGGAGAATTGGAAAAAACTGTCAATGAAAAGTGGGGTAACACCGCTTGGGTGGAATGCAATCAAGGAACAAAGTATCATGATGGGTTAGACAAATTGGCAATTTCGAATGTTGTTTTGCAACAATTATTTAGGACATTGAGCACTTTCCAAACCTGGTCCGCGCGGTAGGCGCTTTAAAGCCCTAGTCGGCAAGATTCCAAAACAGTATGAAAGCATCTCATTATCTTAAAGAATCGACTGAATCGATCCGCGACCCTAAGCGCGCTATCTGCCCGTTTTCCGACCCCTAACCCCGCAACAATCCGCCCCCTTGGCTACGGTTGATCTCTGGTCAGGTCAATATTGCAGCATCTTCATTAGCACGTGTTCGTCTGGGTCTAGTCTTTGTTCAATTGTCTGTCTAGTCTATTATTAGTCCGACTCTGACTAGAGTAAAAACGTATGATTGCGCCGTGCAGTACTTTATTATCACGTGTGGGCGAAAACAATTAGTCGAAAATATACTAGGTGCAAGATGGATGGCTGCATTGGCTTTTTGCGTGTTTTTGAGTAAGGACCGCCGTGCAACGTGATAATTTCTTGGAATTGAGATATCTCTGTTAGGGTAATCTCTCGAGGAATTTTGAAAAATTGCTCTTACGACAAATTTCTAGCATTATTGCACGGCGTAACTTGAATTATAGGAATCATAAGACAATCTGGAAGTAGTAGATCGTTTTCATCAAAGCTGAATGACAATTCACTAGCCCAAAACCCAGTCTCCTATCACCTAGAGGGGTGTGATGCGCTAGTATTGGCCGAAGCCCGATCAAACCATCCGTCACCTCGTCCTGCGCCTTCTCTTCCTCCAACACCACTACAACCACGTGCAGGGCCGGTTCCGCTGTTGGAAGGGGGCGCGAGGAAGCGTCAAAACCCACACTGTCTTCGGCACCACCACGGTCATTTTGCTAAAACGATCACATGAGTGCTCAAGCACCGCCATAAAAATGCTCTCACACAATGGATTCATTGATACCGAAATTTGGTGGGGATGAGCGAGGTGGTAATCAAAGCGTGGGCGGTTTCGCCG
The DNA here is from genome assembly GCA_038088335.1 of Mesorhabditis sp. LJ9110. Classification (NCBI taxonomy): domain Eukaryota; kingdom Metazoa; phylum Nematoda; class Chromadorea; order Rhabditida; family Rhabditidae; genus Mesorhabditis; species Mesorhabditis sp. LJ9110. The sequence continues at coordinate 412,676 of JBBGBA010000048.1, read as the reverse complement.
AAAGTGAAATATTGCATTTTCTTTTCCCGGGCCGCTATTAAAAATATTAGGGTCGATAAGGGCTAGCCTTGCATTTCTACCACTTTGTAAACTGTGACTACTAAGCCTAAATTTCTAATTCTGATGCAACCTTGGCCACGCTCCATTGAGCCACCCACCAACCTGCTCAAAGCAACTGAATGAGATCTTTATGCAAAATTATTATGATCTACAAAAACATTAAAGGTCTATCACTTCTCGCCCGCCTCCCGGTCCTGTTCATGCTCATAGTCTGAATCCGACATCTTAACAATCCTCAAAACACACAAATGTGACACGTTCAGTATCCGATCAGCGTATCAAAAATATTCCTTTCAGGAATACGAATTAGCCTTCTAGCGGCTACGGAATTGTCAGCTTACGAAAATTGCAAGTTACCTGTAAGCCAATTCCATCTTATCATTTTACTTCAAAGGTCTGGTCGAGTGCAGCAATGCTTAATTTGACCAGCATTCACCCCGAACTCTCTCAAAACCCTCGAGGGAATGATTTATTAGAGATCATCAATACGTCAAAAAGTTAAGGAACCCAAATTTCGAACTAAATGAATCTGGTTTAAAAATCGTCAGTTTTTACATTGCTCTTCAAAACTGGTGGATTTCGGAGAAAGATCATGAAAGGAGCTGAAGCGAGAGTGATAGCAACAACAGCATAGGTCAGGCTAAAAGCCAGCAAAATTGGAAACGACTGGAATTACTGGCTGAAACCAATGGTTTGGACGATTTTCCCGGAAGAAAACGGCCCTATAACCATCGCGATACAGTATACAGCGTCCAACATAGCATAAATCAAGCCTAAACATCATAAGTCTGTCTATGAATTTGTAGAAAAATGGGGGAAGAATAGTTCCTTACCGTAGGCGTTCTGATGGCGAATTTCGACTAAATAACCAAGCATCGGATACACAGCAGCATCAAATAGACCTAAAAACAATTTAGGAGAACTCGATTGTTATTACTGATGCCCAGATAAATCACTGAAATTGGGATGGGTAGATACCACAATGACGGCACGAATGGGATCATAAACATTGCCAATCCCAGAATGATGAGAGCCGTAGTCATGGCAAGCCATTTTCAAACCTTCATTTCGTAGTTGCCAGATTCAAATTTACCGTCCCATCTTCAAAGCAAACGGTCCGAAAAAGTTTGTGCCAGCAAAGTACAAAAGGGACCCTGGAAGATAGACGAGGCCTCGTTCCATAGCAGTCGCACCCCAGAGGTCAATCATTCGCATCGGAAGCGCCGGTTGGACCTCGGCCCATCCGAAGTAGGTAAAGAAAAACCCAGCTCAAATGGGTTTTATTGTTTTTATTATTTTCGCGGGTTTTCGATAACTGGGGTATTTTTGTTGCACTTCTGTGTATTTGTGTGTATGAATATTATGAACTTACCGAGTGCCAGGACAACATAGGGATCTCCCAATAAGTCTTTAATAGAACTAGGCGTTCCTTCAACGAGAGGTTTAGTAATTTTGGGGGGTAGTACCCAAAGCTGAAGTCCTGAATTTGAGTAGGCTTTCGAAAAACCTAATGCTTACCGGCTCCAATAGCTCCGAAAATGGCCAATAAAATAAAAGGAAGCTCTTTCCCAAACATATCATACATGGTACCACCATAAGGAGGCCCGAGGATTCCGCCTTAAACAGCGTTCCAAGTGTTGATTATTCTACCAATCGCTATAGCACCCAGCGCGATACCCATCGCCCAACTCCTCTCTTTCTCGTCGGTGTAGACACCCGCGAGCAATGCCATCCCTGAATTATCGCAACCTTAAAATTTTGCATTATGCATACCTGCAGTAGCGGTACAAGCGGAACCAGCCCCTTGGAGAGATCTAGCGAGCAGAAGAATAATATAGCTGTTGCCGAAGGCGAACATCATGGTAGATGCAGTCATGATGACAAATCCAATAAAGAGGGGCATCGAATACCCAATTCTAAAACGGCTGCTAAGGATTGCAATTATCCTGACACCTGTTGGTCAAGGGCCCAACAAGAAAATTGGACCATAGCTGAACGAAAGTCTTCGATCCATAGAGTATGCTGAAAGCGTGAGCATGGTTGTTTTGAAATTCAGTGGTACCGAAGCAAGTATTTTTGTAGCATGTGTTGCGAAAGGCTAGATTACTTAATGATAGATTACCTAAACGACACTCCTTCCGATTCTATTAGCTGATGTCGGAGCGCAGCTTTTGATTTTGACTCATCGGTGACATTCAATCGCTGAAGTTGGTTAGGAATCTGTACGAACTTCCGCTACACTCAGAATAAATTCAGCATCGTCCGGATGCGACAGCCGAAGGAGGTATTCGGGAAGGATGGGCACTAAATTAATCGTCAGATTTATTGTGAAACTCATTGACTTGCCAACCACTTCCATAAGGATGTAGTCCAAAGAAATTCCGATGTATACAAGGACCAGCAGCATTGTTCGTGGATCTTTAAAGCATGATAGCTTCCTCGTCGTGGTCATTTAGAGGATAGGATAATTCCAAAGGGGGAATCACTAAAAAATCGAGGAATTAGGAATAAAGCACCGAATTTTAGGTATGGCTAGGAACAGGAGAAAAGGGACATGCTTCTAATAGTCGCAGAAAAAGGGATAGCAATAGCTGATTCTCACAAAAACTATTCCATTTCAATGATAAAGTCAACGATACAATTATGTAATCTCCTGTACAATAAAGCCAATAAAAACCCATTGACTAGACAACCAGCCAACCCAATTTTTTGGAGGAAATCATTCTGTTAGAGGAGCGGGTGGACAGACTGTTGGGAGCGGTGATCTGTGCAATGCCCCAAAAAGACGATGGTGGGCAACCCAGACCGATCTTTTTTTGCTTGATGAGGGGGAAAGTGTGTGAAAAAAGCCGTCGATGAAAGATTGGCCATCACGAGTAGCAATGAGTCATCGGGGAAATTGGTCACGGAAACATCGGGGGCGTTGCAACACTTGCTAGATTGTAGGCCAGATTGAATTTTAGCGCTTTCCATAGCATTCTCGTTATTAATTGTGGCTGCTATACAGAAAATTTCTAAGAGCTCCAAAATTTTTTGCAATATTTATTAGTCAAACAATCGAAAGGTTAATCTAAAAGCGCTAGTTTGTCGTCTTTCGGTTATTTCTCGAAAGTCCAGTATTCCGTAATACGCGACAGCCGATAAGGCCGTTTGAAACAGATACTATGATCTGTTCCTTCTAGGTGCAAGTTATTTAATTTTCTAACAATACACTAATAGAATAATCGTGATGTTAGCTTACGGGCTTATTTCCCACTACGAGACCGGCCGTGCAATCAAATCAACAAGTTGAAACCTCCATGAGCATGATATGTTTATTCCAAAATCACAAATATCTACAAAAACACACAAATACATGCAAGGTCTATCGTTTCCAATTCGACCGCTTCCTCCTTTTTATTGTCTCCGGTGGAACCTCACAGAGTGCCTCCTCCTCCAGACACTTTGTATGCCCAGGACAATCATCGTCGGTTTTACAGGGATCTCCGATTGTGTAGATTTTTCTTCCTTCCGGTCCATTGCCCCTTAAAAAAATTTTGCGTTCAATTTGTGTGCTATTTTCCCACCTTGGAGTATATTGACAGACGACATACATCCAATCATTGCACTGGTTCATCCCGCAACCCAACCGGAACGAACCGTGCCACGCCATCTGCAATTTTGGGATAGACTGGTGGAACCAGGAACTGATCTAGCCAATCTCTGGGGGATTCGTTTTTAGAAAAAAATTGACAAGCTCTCACACTGTTTGTTGTTATCCTCATGGGAAATTAGGAACCGATCGAAACAAGGGCTCCAAATTAGTTTTGATTCGAGAATTTCGACGCAATAAGTGCCGACGAACCAAAACAACGCGATAGAGTAAAGGCAAGGCTTCGAAAACAATTCTTTTTTTGAATACAGACCTGTGTGTAGTGTCCCAAACCTTGTTGCAAGAATTCGTAGAGAAAGGTCGTATCGTTGCCAATGCCGATGCTTTCAACCTCTCGCCACCACAAGAAGCTAGACTAAAGTTGGATGTTGCCTGAGGTTCAAAGGACAAAAACGCACAAATGTGACGTGTTCGGTATCAGATCGATTTCCAGGGATCCACGCCAAATTTTCACCAATGTCCAGCATCCGTCGAGTTCGCCCATCGGTATGCCTGGAATGAAATGTTCCAGAGGTTTTGCAGGCTTTTTACCTATGCTTACAGGCGTCGGCCCAAGATTGTGCGTTGGCTTCAATATCGCAATCGTACATCTAGAAATTGTATTCTCGAAAAATGGACCGGAGTTACCATTTTCAGAAGATCCCGGCCAGGCGGTGCAAAAATTGAGCGCTTATCACGCTGCTTGCCTTGAGCGAGACGAGTTCTGAAAAGATTTCAACTAAATTACATGACGGTTAATTTCTTTTACTATAGTTTAAAATGCACCTGCTTTTCCTATTATAGACAAAATTTTAAGTGATTATTTCCCGAAAAATGAAAATCACTATTAAACCACAATTTTCGAACGTTCCCTTCAAATACTAACCTCATTCGATTATGAAAATCAACCACAGCAATCCTCGCCTCATTCGAAATGCCGTTCCTGGTTTCCGGGCAAAGATCCCCCATATCTTAAAAATCCATCATTTTCCTTCACGCCGCAATCCATGGAAATTTTTTTGGGTTTGTCCGGGGATAGGGTTCTATCCCCACACTTAGTCCATCATTTTGCACTTCGAAACCAGGCAAGGTCGCGCGTCACAAAAGGATTTTACGGGGGAGAGTCGACTCGGGCTATCAAATTTTTTTTGGTCGGTCACTTGCCTTCCTTGTCCTCGTCGGCAGCGGGCAGCTCGGATTTGTAGTCCTTTTCGACATCGCTCATACGGACCCAAGCGATTCCGGTGGTCTCGTTTTTGTGTTTGATGATCTTAAAGGGCAAAGATAAATGGACTCCGTAAAAGTGAGGATAGTATAACTAAGCTCTGGTTGGTTATTCGTACTTATGAACTGGTTTCTATAGTTTAAGAGCTATTGCTAACCAAATAGAGATTAAGTGGAGAGAAACTTACCTTTTTCGTAAATTTTTAAGTAATTTTCAAAAATTGTCTACCTGCTTTCCCTTTGAAGCATCCAAATGGACCACTTCTTCAGCCAGTGTCAAATTAGGATTTGCTGTTGTCGCGCGGCGGAAAAAAGAGGACATCTTGCGAATGTAGGTATGGAAAATGTGGCTGTGGCTGGGGCGACAGTTGTGGTTTGAGTGTCAATTTCCAAGGGGCCAGCCGTCGTGACACCCGCAAAACCATTTTGCGGTAATGTAGTGGTCGTCGTCAAATCCGGTCCAGCCGTTGTTGTCGTATTTAAATTTACATCTGCTTCCGGACTTCCCCCATTCAAAAGTTCTTCAGTTTTTTGTACAATGCTGGTTTCCTAAATATCAACATCAGCACCGATCCAACGTTCCGACGCAAAAACATTGCCTCCAGTTAATTTTGAGGTTTTGGCCGTCATTCATAGTGTTTCAACGTATTCGCAATTAATCCGCCCCTATTCCCCAGGGCTGCAATCAAAACGCTCCGATTCGTTCGTTACTTAAGCGCCCAAAAGGTACATCTTTGTAAACCGATAATTACAAAAATTTCAGAAAAAAGGCTCACCTCATCAGCGGTACATCGTAGAAGCAGGAACGCGAAAATAAATATTCTTTTCGGCATTAGTAGGGTTCCCGAAAAATACTGGTATCAGTCCAAGAAACGGGTTCCAACCGGGAACAGTTCCAAATGATGAAAGGAAAAAAATGGCCCAGCCGCTAGATGCAATTGGCGTGGCTGAGTGGAACTAGAGGCGCCGCGGAATCAAGGAGTGGGGTGGAGGTCTGGACCTGGCTGGTGCTCACGGTTTTCTTCTTTATATTAGTGGATTGCCGGATCGAGTGCCCCGCTTTTTGGAGGGGGCCCCCGCGCTCACGTTTGAGGTGGAGTAACGTAGAAGGGCGGGAGGTCGACGGTTCAAGGAGGATTGAGGCAAGGGGGAGGCTGTACCGCTTTTTGAGAGAACTATCAACTATCCAAAACCGCTGTTTCCTGGCTGACAATGGACAATAGTCCGACCGGGGTGGTGCGCGCGCGGCAAATTTTTGAGGATCGCCCGGGTGATGGGCGATAAAAAACGAGAAAACAACTACGCAAGTGACATCCTCAAGGTTACGATGTGGTTGTAAGAATTTGGAAATTGCAATTTGATAGTTATGAAAGAAATAACGTTTTGTCAATGATTAATCATTTGATCCCAACCATCTCTTCAATTTTTCCGCCAGGTGCTTTTGCAAATCCAGACAAACAATTTGCAGAAAATTTCAACCTGGAACCTGAAGTATGGAGTAATATTTCTGAAAATTTCTAAATTTAAAGGGCTTCTCCCAATTTAACTGGGAAATTCATGAACTACGCTAAAACTAACTCACTTACTCAGCCAACCCAGAAAACAATTCTCAACCAAAACTTCTGACTAAAGCCCTCGTTGGCAGCCTAGTCTACCCCACCCAAACTACCCGCTTTGCCCAAATTACAACATTTCCATTTTTCCGACTCTTTTGCTCATAACACCTAACCTTTTGTCGTTTTTTGTCTCACTTACTCACTCTCACCATAGTTCCCGGTCTCAAAAACACGGCTACATAATTGGGGCTCCCCAATTAGTTTGCAAATAAAGGCGTCGGGAGGTGGAGCTTGGCGTTGCCATAATTGTCGCCTTTGTTTTTTGTGAGGCAAAACCGTGTGTTCAGGAGAGGTCCTAAGGGGATACGGGGGAGGCCAAGAAGGCCAGACCGTGTGGCCAACGGGCTGGCAGCCAAATGCCGAATACGGGATGGATGTTGATTTGTGTCAAGATGCTGCCGATATTTATCGAAATGTTCCGATGTACATCGTCCACTCAGCTGTATGCATCCTCAACTTGATCGGCATATGCTTAAGTGTTGTGACGATTATTGCACTTGCCAAGAGACATGTGGGTTGTTCTCGGTGGTCCGGGCGACGAGATTTTGGATTTTAGGTTTTTAATACGAACGGGCGGATTATTGTTAGTAGTTTGTATTTGAGTATGATAGTTCGGGCTTTGCTAACCACACGACGATCTTCATTGATACTTTATAATTCGGTTTTTGGGGTGGGTTTCAAAGTTCTGGTTTCATTAGTTTGTTTTAGGATTCCTGTAATCTCGTCCAAGAATTACGAAACTGCAAAGCTATCGCTGCCATTAATTTGCAAGCCCAATTGACGAGTATTTGGGTCTATCCGGCATTCAGCGTTGAGCGCTTATTGATCTACAATTTCCCAAGGCATATCAATAAATTAAGCTGCCCCCTAGTCGGCATATTCTTGTCAATATTTTCGGTATGAATTTAACACACTAAAAAAGCCAAGCAACCTTTTCAGTGGCTCCCCTTTTTTTGGACGGTCATCGATAACGTTGAACGGGCATATTTGAACCCGCCATCTGGAGGGGAACGGGTGGCATATTGCTCGTCGGTGACGTCAAACACACTATCGGTGGTGGATGTGCTCACGCTGGACTTCCCGGCCAGCATCACAAGTATCTCGCTCATGTTTATAGTGCGCTACCTGACACATAGGAAGTTGAAGTAGGTCTTGTTGGCCTGGAGGAAGGGTGTTTTTTAATTTGAATGACGGAAATTGTTCCCATAGCGCCTGGTCTAAAGATAGACTCTAACTCAAATGTCGTGACCGTAGCAAAAAAAATGCCGAGACGATCATTACTTTTAAAATCATTACTTCTAGAAGTCACATTCTTCTAAAAGCCTTATTTCTCAAAGGCATTCATTCTAAACATCATTACTTCTAAAATCGTTACTTTTAAAAGTTGCTACCTGGGACTTTCAGTTTCTCGGCAAATTTGGTCATATTTATTCGCAAATCAACGCTAAGAATTTTTGAAAAAACGTTTTCAGAGGTAGTGGTTTTAAGAAGTCATGACTTTTTGAAGTTATGGGTTTTAGAAGTGATTTTAGAATAAATCATTTTAAAAATAATGATGGGTAGACTAAAAAAAATGGATTTTGGTCGAATTAACATGAGATTTAGAGCCCAAGCTGTCGGCAATTTCAAGAGTCTAACTGTCCGCTACCAACAACAAGAGATGCTGCGCGCTACACGTACCGTGGTCGCCATTTCGATATTCCACCTATCCGTCCATTTCTTCAATTTCGTGGTTATTTACATTGGGAGCCAGTGCACATGGCAAACGCTAAAAAGCTATGCGCTCTTCAAGGTAATCTAATCTACCATTTCTACGGTAGGATCGATTGATGTAGTGATGCCTCGAATTAAAGCCCAGCTTCTTAAAGTAGTGAAAAATAGTGATAATACTAGACTTGCCATTTTTTACTTTCTGCCTCCTAAACCCCAATTACGTCTTCTGGCAGCTTAAATGATCTTTGTTTAAATCACATTTTTCAGGAGCTGTCATCGTTATTTGCTCAACCGATCTGCATATTTTGTCTGCCGTTTCTATATTTCTATTGTTGCCGCGATTTGCTGCACATTTTTCCTTGCATAACCCCTCCAAGCCAAGTCCCAAGTATCAATCGGCAGCAGGTCACCTCCCAAGAACATATTAATATCGTGACGACGATTTGGGAGAAAACGACGCGCCCAGTACAAGACCGTTCTATCGTGTATCGGATACCGGTTCGTGTTGCTCCCCGGGTTACGTATCTCGTGTAAAGTGCTAGTAAAGTAATAAATTTTATGATTTTCAATCATCATCGATGGTCATTCAAGCCCTAATTTAACGCATTCAATTTAATCTCAATGCTGTCATTATTTTATTACATCGCGAATTGGCCACAGCGTACCAAATCCGTTTATTTCTGGCGAAATTCATTCCCGTGTCGTGCAAAGATAACCGAATTCGAGCAATAGAGTGCAACTACTTATGCTTGGGGAGGGATTCATCCACATATTAGAATGTGAATGGGCTACACAGTTTCAGTGGACCTGTCAAAAAGGGAGGCTTATTTTAGACATCGGCGCGGGGTGGTCGGGTTGGAGATCATTTTTAGAGAATAAGAGGTTGGGATAACATAATATGCAAAGAAAATGTACAACGAAAAATCAAGCTCTTTTCAGAGTGAAGTGAGTGGGATGCAAAATAATGGGTTGTACCTGTTCTAAATAAAAACAAAGGCCCGGAATAATTACAAACCTCTTGCAAAACATGGCTACGATAGATTGGATCAGCCTACACCTCGGCTCCAATCAAATCTCACGAAACTTTGTAATTTTTCCATTCGCTCCGGTGACGGCAACTGCAGGGGCAGACTGTCTCCTCTTCTTCAGCCTGTCAAATGCCGATTCCGGCGCATCCCCTTCATATAATGGGCTGTTCCTCCTTGACCACGGGCTCCTCGCCACCAAGGAATGCGAATATTTCGAGATGGACATCCGCGCTTTTCGCGACGCTTCAACGGCCTGGAAAATGGCGATCAGAAATGATGTTCTATTTTTTTTGACGACATCCCTGGGACCCTCAGACTGACGAGGCAGAAAATTGAGTTTTTATGGCAGCCAAGGGACCATTAACAATTTGAGGGTTTTTCTGGAGGATGGGCGGTACAGCAAAATACCAAACTAGCAGAAAAAAGTGTTTCTCGAGCACAGTACAATTTGAACGCTTTAGTTCTCCCTCTCCAGCATTTCATTGCAACTTTCACTTGCGAAGGAATTTTTCAACAAAGTTCAAACCGCAAAACCAACGCGCGATACATTTTTCGGACGCGCCATTGACCTTCACCGTGGGAATTTTGGCCCGAATCTCCGTAAAAATTGTGCCACTTTTGCGGCCAAACCGCGAAACTAGACTGAGCGGCCGACAAGTAGGGTTCGGTACGGGCGGATAAGTGAGGCAAACTGTGGCGGGAGAAATTTATGGAATGGCGCGGCTGGTGGTCGGGGGGTAGTGTAGAAAAAGTGTTGGGATGAGGGATTACCTTTTCTCGGATTTCTTCCTGGAGAATGAAATAGCACATTGAGAAGAGTACTACGCCGAGTACCATAAAAGCGGCGTGCATCAAGATATTCGCCGGATCTTGTGGGAAAACGTCCCCGAATCCTGTAATGTACGTCATAAAATAAATAAATGGTCTTTGTTTTGCCTTAACCCAGTATTTAATTTAGCAGAAAAGTGTTTTACAACCTAGGCAACGATCAAAAATCCCCCTAATTTTCGAATCAAACTACAAAATTCTAGTCAATAATTATGTTGCTATCCAGCTCCATCTCTATTGCGCTTAGATGCCTCTTTAAACCGACCAATAAGCGCGACGCTATTGAATAAGAAGTACACGGAGGTGAAGTAGTCAAATTCAGTTGTCAGTGAGAATAGAGCAGCCACGGAGAGGATGTACAGCACGAAGACGATGCAGCCGGCGAGGAATACCTTGCGCTGTTCATCAAGAATATTGGTACCTAGAAGCATTTGAAAGCTTATAGCGATAATATTACCAAGTAGGCTTCCAGTGCTTAGTTTTCTCTGCAGGGTATGGTAATTTACGCCATGTTCGAGGAGTCCATTGGCGAGATCACCCTGAAAAAGTTATATAAATAGGTTGGTGCATTCAAAAGTCGTTAACAAATAATTTTAAAATTTACTTACCATTTCACTATTTGGTGTCGTAAGGCTAGGCGACAATTGCGAGTTGTAAGATGGATTTGGCGATGCGGGTATTGTCAAGCAATTCCCAACATGCCCATTTTGAAATGTCGGAAGTGGTGTTGGGCCCTTTGAAGTAGTCGATGGATTGGATACTGTAATCATTCAGGAATTAGAATCTCGCGTCCAAAACTCACATTTATCCACCTCAGTATATCGAGAGCACAGGCAGTTATTTCTCGCCTTGCGCACTTTTTTGTAGACGATGATGAAAAGGTCACGACAAAGGTTACCCTCTTCCTAAATAAAAAAATGTTTAGAAAAATTGAAGGGATATACCTTAACAAACGCAAAGAAAAGCGGAATCCCCAATGCACCGTAGATGATTGTGGCGAGCCGGCAGTTGAATGTATCAGCAGCCATGTTGCCGTAGCCGATCGTAGTATATACGCTGAATGCGTAGACAAGCGCATTTGTGAAGTTGTTCATTGAATGCGTGACGGTACGGTTGTGGGCGTGCCAACTAAATGCTCATTTTAAATCATGCTTAAAAGGGTTACTTTCGATAGCATTCATCAACACCAAACACTAGTTTCCTCATCTCTTCAAAGCAGATGGCTCCATCACTACACAACTGTTGGATTGAGCTTAGTTTCAGATCCCGGTCTTCCTAAAAATACACCAATATGAGCTGCCTTACAATTTTTACCTGACAGCGTATCTGATATTCATGAAGTAGACGATCATCGTGCTCACCATCCAATGCCTACAAAAACGTAAATTATCCATCGTTTTAAAATACCTGGAAGATAATAGCGCCAATCATCGTGTAGACAGGTAGAGCGACAAGGTAGAATATGTGAAAAAGCCGGGTTTTTCGGAGTTGCGATCCGGTCCTGGAATGCATTGGAGTTGCAAATGACACTTTTGCGCGTTCGCAGCCCATTTATGCGGGGCAACATGTTATCGGAAATGGGAATTGTTTTTTGCGGGATTGGTAGAAACCAATGGAACTCGCGAAAATGAGCATTAAGGAAATTGATATATAGTTGAATTGTAATAATTTAAATAACCAACCTTTGAATTGTTTTGCCAACATTGTGAAGCAGTAATTGAGTCCTCCCTTCCGATCTCAAACTCTCCCTACTGCCTTCCCGCTTTATCGGCAACATCCTCACCCTCGGACGTCCGTTAGCTTTCGCGGCTGTTTCAGTCTGAAAAGCCGCCTTTAAACCCAGCCACCACTCGCTGAACTCGACACCATTCGGCATTATTGAAAACAAAGTTACATGTGCCTTGCTGGACCTCCAGTAGAACACCATTTGCATGAGGCGTGCGTTGGGGTTGCGGGGGCAATTTTTGCAAATGGCAGAAATCCGATGCCGGCACGCCGTATTTGAACTACGCGTCGGAGGGGGCGCAAAAACTCAATTTCCCCATTTGAAGCGGGGATGCGCAGAGAGTTTTTCTGATGTTAATAACCTTGGACCCAAGACGGATGTTTGTGAAAGGGGGAGGAGGGCCCGGAATTCATATTCGGGATCTAAAGATAGCAGTTCAGAGATGAGGGAAAGGGAAAGACGGAGGTCTTGGGTGAATCAAAAGTGTATAGTTGGGAAGGAGCTCTCTTTGGAAAAGATCTGCAAATGCTCAAACCTGTGATGCCTCTTTATCCATTGCTGCTGTCATAAACAGGCAGCCACGAGGTAGATGTCTAGTCTCTTGAATATTTTGACTAGAAGGGCACAGGGCCAGTGTTTTTTTTGCACGGCTCAGTGAATAGGTTTGTTTTGATAAGTCGGAATATTCTGTGCCCTTAGGGCGTAAGGGCCTCTCTGGTTCTTTGCTTGTTCGACCGGGTCAGAATCGAGCCACTCCGGATGGCAAAAAAGGGAAGAAAGGAAGGAATAAAAAGGAAGGGAGGTAAATCCACTTCCGCCGAACACCATTAGGCTTCTTTTTCCAGAGAGGTTGAGGGTGCCTTTTCTTGTATGCCCGGATTGAACTAATTTAGGCGAGGCCCGGGAGAGGGAAGAATTCTGGGTATAGCTAGATGGACAAGAGAAATTAGTCAAGGTAAGTTTTCGCGGCCCAGAAATTTTCTTACAGTAAAATTTTCGATATTCTGAATTTGGTAAAATATAATATTTGATAAAATTAAGCTACCCATCCAAATTCTTGACTTTACTACGTCACAACGCCCGCCGCAACAACAACGCATCCATAAGCAGTCACATATCAAGCTCCTCCCTTAATTTATTCCCTACTCATCCTATGAACAATAACCCAAAAAACCGTCACGAGGCGAAAGAAAGAAGCTTCCATTTTTCCCTGGAAAAAGCCGGATGCGCATCCCCGTGTTTGTAAGCGGCGTTCGGGGCAATTTGCATGTCTAGATTAGGGTCCTCCCAAAAGGGAAAGCACTACTACTGGTAGTCAAGTGAAAAGTTCCGGAAGGTGCCCCAAGATAGCATCAGCTATATAGTGATTGGGTCTGTGGGTTCCGGGTATTTTTTTGAGGGAGGAACAGATGAAAGTGGATTGGAGCTATTTGAATAATTTGGGCAGCAGGGGGGAAGGGGGAAAGAATTCTTAATGAATAGCAGCTGACTGGATGGGTTTTTTTTGTTAACTGCGCAGTTTCAGGAATTTTTGCCGGAATTGGTCTATCTGCGTAGTTTCGGTTCTGAAGGGATGTGAATTTATGATGATCGTTTGATCAAATTTTGCACCTGGATTTTCACGAAATTAGCTATTTTTAGGGGGGCTGAATCCTGAGGTTATGCGTAGATTTCCATCTTGAATCAAGCTAGACTATTCTTTTTTAGTGGAGAATAAAACACCTGGGACTTGCGCGTTTGCTTGAATTTTCTTCGTTTAGGGAAGATTTGCATCCAAACGTACTTTGTACTAGTCTATACGGCTTTAAAATTGTCAATTAACCCGCGGATTTTTCAAAGTTGTTTTAAAAATCGAATAATTGGACCAAAACCTCAACGTTTACCGTTGAGAACCACACGCTTTCCTCAATAGAACACAATCCTATTCACTATGTCGGATTAACAAGGCATCCAGTCATAAAGAACCCTCGAACAATTGCCAGTATTTACAAGTGCAGTACATCTAAGAACCGCTCAAACAAAAATTAGCTGCCAGAACGGTAAATAATGAAGCCCGACAGATAGGTATAGATAATCTGAGCAAGAACACCGTGATTCTTTGCGTATTGTTTTGGGTGGTGATCCGCGTTTCAAGGGGTCTGTGTGGGGGAAGAAGACCGGGTGGGGAGAATGACTCCGAGGTGGTTTAACCGCGTGCCAATTTGCTTTAATCCAGCTGTGGCCAGGAATGGAGGAGGAGGTGAAGCACAGGAGATGTGTTTCCAATAATACAACCGATGGAGGGAAGGTCTTCTTCTTGGGGGCCCACGTGGTTGCTAAGTGTCGGCGAAACTGTGGGGATTGATGGTGAGTTAGTATGGGGGAGGCAAATATTTTGATTTCGGTGGTTTTAGGGGTACAGTAGAATGAGGTGGAAAGAGAGAGTGATAGAGAATAACGAGAGAGAAAGACAGAGCGAGAGAGAGAGAGAGAGTGAGAGAGAGGGGCGGCGACAGAGGAAACAAGCCTTTAATGGATCCATAATTAGCCTATTAATGCCGCGAAAGGATCACAGAATTGAATATATGGGTCAATGCCGAAACTGATACACATTAAAGAATTTTGAAGATTATAGTATTTGCAGTTTAAAGAGGTAGCTTTATACTACCAGTCTCTCCCGAAATATTCAAAAATCTTGGTACAATCTTAGTCTTACGTCACGAACAATAAAACACCACACAAAGACTATATCTTTCGGACTCAACATAATACCCAATCAACATCTCCCAGATCCGCGAAATAAAAATGATGATGATGAACCCCCGGGCGCCTCGTGGATTTGTAGCGGGAGCGAACAAAATTGCTTCATTGTCATTTGCCCCTCTCGAAAGAGACAAGACGGCCCCCTTAAGAAAAAGAGAGGGGCAAGCTATAAATAGGGGGAAGCGCACCGCCAAAATAGAGCTGTTCACCCAGTAATTAACTTATCTGGGTGCCAGTGAGCCCTAAGGGGCCCATTGGGTTTTCGCGATAGTGCTCTCTAGGTAGGGGCAGTTGTGCGGTCCGGTGACCAAAAAAATCAAATCAACAGACCGCAAAAATTTGTGTTTAGAGGGCAAGAGATTGATGAACGAGCGGGTTTGACATGTTTAGATAAGGTCACCACAGTGGCAGGTTGTTGCTGATGAAATATCAGCCGTTAAGGGTTGGAGGAGAGGGAGATCGGATGGCTAACAAAGAAAGAGGGAGTGTGGTGGCTATGCTTGGCTGGCCATCACTTCAAAACATCAACCGAACCCGAGATGCCTGCGGGCAACAAACTGTTGTCTCAAGACGGCCACCTCGGATGGCCGGCTGGTATCAGATTGCTACTCCCACGGAAAAGACTTTTTATAGAATTCTTGTATCCAGAAATGGTAAACGGGTATTAATGGGACGCGGAAGTGAACGTGGTGCGTCCAGCAAATGGCTAAAAAATTTACGTAAATTTCATTAATGTCTGGAATGTATAATCGAACAAAAATTACATTCTCTGTTGTTCTCCATCAGCAACCCATTTTTCTACACGTAAACTATAAAAAATGTTCTTAGAATTCTAGATGCAAATTAACTACCAACACCACCTGGCAATAAATAATTCGGAAAACAACACCTATTAATTATTCAAACTATGGCCTACATTTGCTCCCATCTCTGCATAAATATTTTCCCTAACTCAGCAAAACAAAAACTTTTGGAAAGTTTCAGCTGGACACTCCTGCAACTAGTCGAAACTTATGCCGAATTTCTCGAATTCGCTGCGAAATTTAATTAAGCCAAGCTCTAGGCGACCGGAAAAATGCCAAAAGACATTTCAATCAAATTCGACGAACTCCTCCGTCCTAATCGCCAGTCAACTGGAAAGATTTTTGGTAGTCTACAACAAAGAATATTTGAGATTTCTTAAAAAATAATGCTTGGGCGCCAATATTTGAAATCATTGAACCGGAATATCTATGACAAAACTGGGCGTAAATTCACGCGCTAATTGGGTTATTTTGTGAAATATAAAGACCAGAGGGAACTGCGGCAAATTAAGTGGCCGCGTTCCGGGCGGGTAGGCTAGAACGGCAATTCAGTCTAGCGAAAAAAAATTAAAAATCTAATTAGGGCGGGGTGTGGGGAAGGTGAGGGGGTGGTTGAGGGGGATTCAGCGGAGAATCATTAGGGATGACTGCGTTTTTGAAGGTGTCACCGGGTAGCTTGAAGTTCAAAAGTGAGTTGGAACGGGGACCGGGAGCTCGGGGATGGGACTTCCGGGAGTTAGACGAGACCCTAGTTTCCGGAAGGGTAGGCTTTTGAAGATAATACTATGTTGCATTTAGGACGTGGAAATGCCACAAAATATAATTTCCACGAGAATTAAACACCGCTAAATTTAAAAATTTTTAATATTCAAATAAATTCGTGTCTATACAGGAAGCCAGCTGTGATTACTTGCAGCGTTCCGCCTGGGGGCCAGCCTGTGATTAGCCAATGAAAAAAGGATCAGCTACGAGCAGACAGATAGTGTCAATCCGTGGCCCAACAGCTGTCCGTCCACACACGCGGTCACCAATGTTTTTTCTCAATTAGTCGAGCCGCCTTTAGCTGCAGCTCGGATATTTATAGCCCAATTCGGACTGAAAATCCGGGTTTTGGAACTAGGGGTTAAAAGAATTTACGTTTCAGAAAAAAATCAGGCGGCCTAAATTTTTGAGCTCATTTTTTGGGAGACTGTGGGTACTCCATATGTGCGAATGAGCGCGCGTTACGGGTGGGCCGGGCGCTCGAGTAGACTGGCCTCCTAAAAATTGCCCTTTTTGGCGGGCTTTTACGGGAACGAGACGACCAAATGGCTCAAATGATGGATGGGGGAGACCGGTAGACCGGCGCGATTTGAATACGATCCCCAATCGCGAGAAAATTTTCTAGAACCGCCTGTAGACTCTCACAGGTCAAAGTTGGGTTACGGCATTGAGACCTTGCACCATGGGAACGTGATAAAAAAGAGGCGTTGCAGAGAACAGCTTCTTTGTTTCCGGGTAAGGACATCTCGGGTGGGAACGACAGCCCCCAAACTGGGAGGTTTTCGCCATCGCCTAATGTCCGGACGGGCTTCACACATCCTAGGTTTGAATGCGGTTCTCGACTCGAGGAACTGCGGAAAAGGGCATCGCATTTGCATTCGGAAAGTGAAAGCTTAAAAACAAGCGGTTTCAAAGTATTCAAGAAGTAATGATAATCCGTGTTGATATGAAAACGCTTTTGGAAATAAAAGAGAGCAGCAGCTTGGCAATTGAGATTGGACTTGGAGCAAGAGCACCTGGCAAAGGGCCAAAGCTGCGGCCCACCACAGCAATCTACCGGTGCGGAGGGGGCCAGACCCCCTCAAAATTTGCCCTTTTGGCTGCCTCCATCGTAGCAATACCATCCCGGCTATAATGTGTTTGTTGGAGGGGGCGGTAGATTTCTAATGAATTCGTTTTTCTAGAAGAAATTCGTGAAACAATCAAAGGATCAAATACCTTTTATGTTAGCTTGCAGCCACCTAATTGGGTAATTTGATATTTGACAACTACAAAGTTTTCGCCCAAAAATTGTGTGGAAACCAATAGGAAGGTAATCGAGAAAAAGAAACGAAGCCTCTAGCCCCAAGCCAATGGCGCTGAGCGTAAAATCAGGTGCGGTCGGGAGGCCCGCAAAAAATATGGCCCCCAGCATCTGGTGGCTGTGGTCGAATGAACCCACCGGAACGTGCGCGGGCGGCTGGGCTTCGTGGAATTGGTGCCAGGGTCCAGGGTTTCCAGTCGATAGACCCATCCCTTCCAGGGGACCCTGCCCTGGTGGGCCCCAATGCGTAGAAATGACCCTTACTGCCCACCCCACCCACCAACCCCCCTCTCACATTTGCATTAAAAAGTGAAGGCAGCCCCTTTAATTCCATTAATCGCCCGGTCGGCAATGTCTGATGGGGTTTGGGCGGCCGGAAGAGCACGCACAAATACACGGCCGTTCGAATTTCAAGTCATCCCATCTACCTTCCACGCTAGCTAATCGAATTCTGGAATCGACGCCCCGGGTCGGCAACAAACAAGTGCATCAGTGGCCGGGCAGTTCCGAAGAAAAAGGAAAATTTAATTGAGGTATCGAGGGAGGAGCGCTTTTTAGTGAAAACGGTAAGAACCTTAAAAGTTAGAAAAAGGATTTCGAGTAGCAAATATTTCCCGATGGTGACGCAAATTACGTGGAGAAATAGAGGCATCTTAACGTTAAAAAAAACAAGTTTTTCAGTAACACATAAATCCAGTTAGCTCCTCACATAACGCAAAAATGCTCAAAAGTTCAGATTTCATTGAGGTATCGTGAGACAATCGCTATTCGGGACAAACAAGGGATGATCTTAAAAGTTATAACAATTTTCCTGATTCACAAAATAATTCCAAATAGTAGCAGGGTTTGGAAAGAATTCAATTTTCAGAAAAAAATCAGGTGGCCTAAATTTTTGCGATTATTTTTGGGCAGACTGGGCAGTACCGCACATGCGCGATCGAGCGCGCGTTACGGGTGGGCTCGTAGCGCGAGCAGACTGGTCTCCTAAAAATTGCCCTTTTTGGCGGGCTTGTATGGGAACGAGACGACCGAATGGCCACAAATTAGTCGAAATAGTACCCCAAATTATGCAAAAAATGTCACAACCCTTGAATTTAATTGAATTATCGGCGCTAGGCTCGGGACTTTTTAGAGAGAACTTGGGACCTTGTTAAACCTCAGGAAACCATTTTAAGCCCCAAGTAAGCGCAGAGAGTACCACAAATTACGCAAAAAAAGTTTTCACAACTCCCTAAGGATGGGCAGTACCAGGAAACACAATTGGTAAAGAGAGGACTCTTGGCTTGACCACAAACAAGCGGCACACTCTTCAAGCGAGCACGAGAAGTAATGAAATGTTTATGCGGGCAACTAATTACGTGTCGATGCTGGGGGGGGGGGGGGGTACAACTCAATCTTTAGTACAGCCAACCTAGGATAAAGGATTCGGGTGGGGCAGGGAGATTCTGGAATCCGAAAAACTGCAAAATATACCTAGGGTTGTAAATAACGAATTCCTGGAAAAACGAAGAGTCGACAAAACTTATGGTTTTCAACAAGCCAGGGTTTTTGATTCATAGAATCCGGTAGCTTAAGTTTCAGCCTCCTCTTTCGTTTTTACGTTGCGAAGTGGATGCCAGGTAGTGGCGTGGGAGCAGCAGGGCTGTCTGGGAGGTCTCCTTTCTCCACATCTTCCTGACCCTCTTTATCCAATCCTCCCCGTATGTTCCCCCGGGGAGTTCAACCCGACTAAAGCCATCCCCCTCCACATCCATGCTCTTATAAATTCTCTCAGTCCAAAGATGGGCTCCGAGCTAAGAAGCGTAAAGCAGGCCCGGACCGAGATCTAAAAATCCTCGAAAAATCTCACGGGGGAGTGAATTTCTAATTTTTCTATCACCCGAAAAATTGTGCAGATCGCGTGCGTGAGAAGACCCAGATATCCTGCTACAATTTCAATTAATGATCTTTGCCTTCTTGCCGCCCCCGAAAACCGCGCCTGGGGGCGCAAAAACCTAACCCGACCGCTCGTTAGATCTTTTCAGCCACCCATTTTGCGATGTTTTCGCCAACGCCCTTCATTTTTCGGTCACAACCAGTAAACACCCGGGATGAGCAACGAGGAAGACCACGGCGTTCGGGTGGGTTGCCTTTTAGGCGGAAGCGGCTTAAAGCGAGGGATCAGATGATCAGATGTCTGGGTCGAATTTATTGGGAACGATTTCATGAAATTTTGCCGAGGGAAGTGGGTTTTAAAGATGAGCTATCAAAGTTTCTATTCAAGGAACAGCCGCTAAAAAGAAGCTAACAATAAATAAAGTATTATAATGTGACGACATTCTACTAAATATAAAAATCTTGTATAGCAAAAAATATGGGATATCAGCTGGCCCATCTTTCGTAAAAAAAGCATTAAAGTCGGGTTTTTTGTAAAAACCCGCGTTTTAGACATTATCATAGATTAATAAGCATATCAGGCTTAATCATCTCTACATAAAAGCAAGGATAGAAGAATTTCTGGTTTTGCGCCTCCTATTAAGAATTAAATCTCCTATTAAGAAATAAAAATAAAAGCAGCCCTCTAAAATACCCACCGGAAAATCCCCAATCGGACTTTCTTCAAAACTATCCCGATGAGTGAAGATGTCAATCTCGGGCTCGGAATCGCTGCCAGACGGTGTTGGAGAGTGCACTACACAGGAGGGGACGCGAGGTGTCGTAGATCTGAACACACCTTCATCAGGGTGAAGCTATCGCCAAGAATGTCAATCCCTAGCCGTCACGCAGGGCCCGAGGGCGGTGTCATGTTTTCGTTGAACGCCCATTGGTATATGCGTTCTTATAGCGCTGCTTGAGAAATTGGGGGGACAGGAATAGTTTTGGGAGGGTGGTGTAAATGTATATGTATCTTCTTATATAAATCTATCTTCTTTATATAGATGTTTGGAATGTCATGTAGCGTCTGATACATTTAATAGGTCTGTTTTGAAGAGACGAAGAGTCATGCTAGTATTTTTCAAAATTAACGTCCATCCAAAAATGTTTTCACTTACCCAATTCGCGTCTGACTTGCGAGAAGCGGATTTGTACATTGTATGCTGATGGTAGGATCCGAACGGCTGTGCTGATTTATAAGGATTCCATGACGTGTCTTCATGCCGTCTCTAAAATAATGTATAGAGCAAGACATCGAGGTCCGGACAGCGCGAAAGTATCCTCGAAATGACTCCCCCCGAACCACCAGCAGTACCATGCAACTCTAATGGAGACGCCCCCACGTTTTAGTGTTGCAATAAAAGCGTAGGTCCGTGGAAGCACACCCAAAATAATGTTGTACAGCAGCAAGAAGTTCACGGCGTTCAGAATAAAGGCTTAAACACATTTCGATGCAAAAACAAGACGGACTTCTGTAGTGATATTTCAAATTAGGGCAATTTGCTTGAAAGCGAGGAGTCCAAGCTGTTCAGGCTTAAATGGGATCCATGAAAAACAACAGATTTCTGCAGTGCTATTTAAATTGTGAAAAATTTTCCATTACACCAACGAGTTCAAGGCGGTCATACTTAAAGGGATAGGGGCGGCATGAGCCAATCGATTACGCGCGGGAAAGAAAATGTCTCTGCGCCTCTCCCCTGGGCGCCCTCTCTCGCCGCTCGTACCCTCCCCAGGGGGGGGGGGGGTCAACAGATGCCGTCCTCATCTCTTTAAATGAAATCAAAAAAATAATTTAACGAAGCAAATAACACGATTTCGAAGTGATATTTCAATTTCCAACATTTTTACGGGTTAAAGGGGTTGGAACATGTTTTAGCCCTTAGAACTAATATAATGAAAAAAGCTCGTAAAGTGATATTTTAATTCCTAAAAATTCGTAAAGTAGCAAGGAGCCCCAGGCGTTCAATCCTAGCTAAGCTCGATTAAATAATGATATTTCGTTCCTCAACAGTTTCTATTTCACTTTAGCTTAACAAACATCCCTGGGATTTACTCCTGGACCCCATTTCATTCAGGGAACCCCTGTGGGTGCAGTGCGCAAAAACAGAATTGCAGAAAAGGGGAGCCCCCTGGAAACTCTGGCCTCATCTGCCGGCCGTCCGCCTAGACTGACGGGAGCTGTGTGTTGGACTGGATTTGATCTAACAAACTTCCGCCACTGAATCTCTCAATGGCCAGAATGGGGCACACACGCAATCACAAAAACTTCCACCCACCCACCCGAAAACTGCCCCCGGGTCACTCGGGTTTCCACACAAATTAGGCAACGCTTCAAAACCGGGCTGGTAAGAAGAGGAGCCCAGTGGGCCCTGCACTGGGTGGGTCTCGCATCCAGTGATGTGCGTCCGGGAAATGAGGCCAATTCTGATATCCCGGACGCGCCGTGCTTTGCCACGCCCTGTCTGTCTGTCTGTGCGTCTGAGACCCGCCGGGTTTTGCAGGTAATAATTTCCGGTTTTTGTGCGCAGGGATTCTCTAAAAATCAAAGGGACCGAGCAGGCGTGGGAAGAACTGGAGGGGGAAGCTGATCGGGGGCGCGAATGACAAAATTGTAGCGGCCAGCGGGAAAGTCGGGGCTGTAAATCGGCAAAAAAATGTAGGGGGATTAGTGCTCAGGCGTCAGGGTCTGGGAAATTTTGTTTGTGAACTAGAAGGGTTGTTCGATAAATGATTGTAGAGGTTGCGAGGCTTGCAAAATTACGGTAAGGCTTGCTACCATGGTAAAAGATGTAACAAAACTTTTATATAATATCGCTAAATCGCTTTGTTATTGGAGGCTGAATATATAGCAGCAAAAACTTTTGTAAGGTCGCAAGGCATTTTCATATAAACAGTTTTTAGAAAACAGTTATAAGAGAAGGTAAATAGTGTAAAGTTTTTATGGAATTATTCTATAGATATTGTTAATACCTATTATATAAAAACTAGTTTTTTGTCTTTTCCTTAACCACTTCTGTAGGAAGCGTCTTTAATAATACAATATGTTTAGCGATCGACCAGCCATTTTGAGCTTTACCCGCAGAAAAACGCACAACCCTGCCGAGCTCGAACTCAAATAGAACTCCTAGGCGGGGTGGGCTGTTGTGAATCTTTATGTATAGTTTTTCCATGTTATGTGTGCGTCCGCCTGGTGCAGGTTGCGTAAAAGCCACATGTGGGGGCCTAGGACCAGGGCCACGGCGTGGGGGGCGGAAGGGCAAGTGCGCGCACGTTTCACAGAAAAAAAGTGGGGGCGAGTACCGAGTTTTTAGGGGGACCAGGCTGAGTAATGCTAGGTGGACACATCTGGACTCGGGACGAAGTGACCACGGCTTAGTGAATTGAACGGAAGCAAAATGAGGTTATGGCGAAGTGGCAGAACGCGGGTAGGTGTAGTCGATCAGACGCGGTAAAAGGTTTGTAGTAAAGTGCCATTACTCGGGGGGAGGGCTAAAAATGAGAACGAGCCTAACTTGTGTAGAATTTCTCGCTGATGGTGAATCTGGATCTGTCATCGACGCATAAAAATTACACCATATTTTATTTGCAAACTCAAGCAGGTTCTACCAGAAAAATGAGCCATTTAACGCTTGTCAGGTATTGTTTTCACATTTTACCTTTTTATCAAACCTGGAAATCAGGAAAGTAAGTTATTATGAGGTTAAGTAACTTATTAAATATGATCTTTTCGCATTTTTTAAGAGCAGCTTCACATTCATCGGAATATTCGCAAAAAAAACTCTTTTGAAGATTAAACCCTGAAGAAAACATTGTACCCAAGGTACACCATAAAAAATTGCCGATGTGAGCTGAGCCAAAAAATGTAAGACTCGATAATTAGTCGTGCTAGAGGAGATATTGAGAAAAGCCACGCGAGGAATATGGTATGTCGTGGGCGCTTCTCTATGCGGAGAAGCAGCGGGGGCCCAAAAAGTTATTATGACCCTCATAAAAAGGGCCCAGGGGTGTAATGTGCGCGAAGTCGTCTGGATGAAATGCATAAACGAGGAGGGGGAGGCTGGAGAATAAAGTTCAAAAATAGCATGAATTAGTTTTGATGCGACTATAGTCTCTTCGGAAATTCCGCTAGGGCAAGAAAAAAAAAGTTGGAAATCTTGAAGGACATTTACAACAATCGCAAAGCACCGTGATTCGGGTCAGAAAATCGAAAAGGATATTAAAAATGTAAAAGCGGAATCGGTGCCCTGAAAACGGCATCACGTACTGATTCAGAGCGATAGAAGGGAATACCAAAAATACCGAAACTGGCATTTCAGTGGGCCCCAACCCCAAGGAGCCCCAGCCAGAATCTGCAACCCCGCAATGTCATCTCGGGTCGAGAGGCTCAATTGCTGACGTTGGAAAAGGGGTTGGTGACTACAAGGAAGGGTCCTCGACAAACCCTTTCCCCCCTTCGACCCATCCATGGGTCCCATAGCGAAGAATAATCGGATCGAATGGCCTGGGCCTCAGTCAGTCAAGAGGGAGAGCTCCCCCTCTATATGGCCAACCACCCCCGTTCTCTACGCAGATCAAATTTTGTCCGAAGGGCCAGTGGCCGGTCGGGGTGGGGGCGAACAATCATGGGCTGGCATGTGTTTTTAGTTTCGGATGAGTCAGATGGGGAGGAGGATGAGAAGCCGCAGGGGTATTTGGGAGGTGTTGAAAGTGGGTTTGGGGGATCTGGACCAGAAATGGGTCGGAGTAGTTTGGATAAGCGCATGCAAAAAACCCTCGAATGATCAGTTCTAGATGTTTCATATCTCACAAAATCCTTAGGACAATGAATGTAAATGCCAACAAAATTAAAAACGTATTCCCGTAACCCTGGCTAGGAGGTTTAGGGACCAAACCAAGCGACATTTTATAAAGAATTATTTTGACATTCATAAAAGATGATTTTACAAAGTCCGTGTAGCGAACAGTCATCTCAAGACGGATAGGCGCCTAATGACGTGCCACACTTATCCTAAAGCCACTCCCCTAATCCGATATCACACCGAAAATTTGACGCGGTTGCATACAAAATGGTCTGATTTCTACATACACTATTTTTAGCGCATAATAAGAATATTTCCTAATTTGTCCGGTATCAAAATATTCTCACACATATTTCCAAATTAAATTCTATAGCCATAACCCCACCCGCGCCCCCAATGAAGCTAGCCGCGATCACGAAAAACCCATCAGTCATCGGATGCCCTCACAACGGACAGGAGGTGGAAGATCCATCGGACATGCAGATCCCCTGGGCCCGCCAATAAACAAAGCGTTATATCCCCCAAAATGCCGGCGCCTCTTTTCATTACAATGCCCGTTTCCGCGAAAAAGAAACGCATAACAATTCAGCATCAAAAATAATTCGCGATTTCCGATGGCAGAGGAGCCGGAATTTGCGTGGGAACGGCTGAGTAGGAGGTTGAGGGTAAAAGGGCAGCCAGTGTTGGGTTACCATTAATCGAAGCTTCAATTGGTTCTTTGCGCGGAGAATCAAGAAAGGATAAAAAAATTTATAGGTTTTGGCTTCAAAGTTTAAAATCCACATCGCCAGACACAATTGGCCGTTCGAATCTCGTCGGGGTCTGCCATCTCGAATTTCTTGCCACTAATCTTTCCCGCAAGCCCCGATAGGCAAAAAGCTGGCCACGGCGGGCTGACTTGTGACGGCGAAGGCAATTTCAGATTTGAATCCTGCACTTATAGGGTATTTGTCTGGGAAAAAAGGAGGGACCTTGAAGACATCCTAATTTAAGATTTACGGACGCTGTACCACCTACTTGAAGAAAAAATATCATTATGCCGGAATTTGATAAGCATAATTTTCATTATATCGATAGATTTGGGCAATTCTTCGCCTTTCTATAGGATCGACCCTGGTCGGAATTCGGCATAGCGAAATTTCGACCTGAGGAATCGACTTGCGTATTCGATCGGCGTAATATTTCATATGCAACATTGACGGTTTGATTGATTGATATGTTTAAGTGACGGCTAGCATGGTAAGCCCAAAAAGGATTCAAAAATTACATGAAAAATAGATCTAAATATCCGTTCTAAGGCGAAAACCTAAGGTGAGAGAAGCTGCCCGAGCACCTTTTATTGGCCATTTTGAATTGAGAGGGAGTTTGGAGAAGCGATGGAGGCCGAACCAAGCGAAACGGGCCCGAAACGAAATGGTTGGGGGAAAATAAATCAAGAAAAGCTCCTCGACCGAGAACACTGGCTGGACCAGGGGGGGGGGACGCTTCAGAATTGTAGGCAGCAAGTATTTGCAGAGACATAGAGCTGAAATTCAAAAATTTATGATCTGTGTTACTTTGAGGGAGGGCTAGCTAAAAAAACGCAGGTCGAGTGGCCTTGCGCACACGTCGTGGTTATTCCGTGGTGAATACCTAATGAACCCATTGAATCACTTTCCCTTTGACTTAACTGCTCCCTAATTTCAGAGTGGATTTGTGGGTTACGTGACGTTGAGTTGGTGGATAATGCATTGTGGGTGTAATTGCATGTGCATAAAAGTGGGTCTTTTGACGTTTTGCGGCTGGTTTTGAAAGATTTACTGACAAAAAAACTGCAGTACAACTCCAAAACTAGTGCAAAATAAAGAGATCGCAACTGATTCCAGTAATTTAATGATGCTTTTTAATGTAAAGTGCACGGGAGAAAACACCAGTCTGATCAGTGCATGCTACGGTAAGTCCGACAGTCAGGTCTTCTTTCTCTGGCTGAATGAATAAGCGAAGCGAAAAATAAAGTAATCACAGGGTCCTCCTGTTCCCTAGAGACCCGCGTTCCTCAAACGATGTCAGGCTTTTTCGCAGAGATATGCACCTTGCATTTGCATGCACATCCGCCGGTCCGCGCCGAACATAGGAAATGTTCGCACGGAATACCGAATGTCGGTGGAAAGCTTTTTGTAGGCGGTGGCAGGCTATGCAATGGAGATAAAAGAATGCTTAAAGTCTATTTCTCGTGGACCACGAAGATGCTTTATTTCATGTTTCTTTCAGGTGGTTTATAAAGAGTTCCCAGTAAATTAAAAGGCTTGAAAAACTACAATCACAAAACTTGAAAATAAAGAATCTCACCGTTCACGAATCACCGCTAAAGCTCAAAAATGAATTCCAGCTTGGCGTTCGGGTGTATTTCCCTCCAGGTGGGCGGCGACCCGATAAAAATTCCTAATTTCCGCTGTGAATTTCCGTGGTCGCGTCAGAGAGGAAAATATTTTAGGCTAAACTACAGTGGTGGGGGAAGTCAAAATGAATTCCTCAAGGAGAAGTGTTGTATCGCTTAATGATTTGTTTTTACAACATTTAACGTTGTATCGGAACCAGTTATGCCAAATTTAGAGCAGCAGCCACACTATAGCACAGAATCTCCACTACATAGAAATTCTACTATACCAAAATTTGCACTAATTACCATAACAAGCTTGATGTAGGGAGCATACCTTGAAATTTTCTCTATTATAATGCATTTGATTGGCATCATAGTGAATTCTTAAAAGAAGATTGAGCCTAATTCTTCCCATGATTTCCTTCGCAATAAATTTGCGATTTTAAATTTCCGCATAATCAATTTAGTGTAAGGTCGACTAAATTCTCTTTTATTCTTTCTGCAGGTTTTATTACCTTGCAATTCCTTCTTGGTACCCCTATCACGCTAGTTGTAAATAATCCTCCCATTGTATTGCTGTTGGTTTGTTGCCATTGCCTAATCCGCCGCGTCTCACTGTTCATTCTACACCCCATATTGTTGACCCGACGGATCGTAACGGATGCGCGGTGGTGTCGAGGGTCGGGTTGATCCGATCAACGCAACTTGGCATCTAATAATCCGTTGATGGTGGGTCTTCTGGATGTATGGGGGGTAGATCTCACAGTGGGAGGTGTGGTGATGGGTTTGGTATTGAGGAGGAGGGGCGATTATGGGGTTGAGATGACCTCCTCCCCGCCTCTTCTTCCTCGGCTTCGGATCACACGTTCTGTTTGCCAGGGGGAGGAAGGGGGCGGGACCTCCACTACCACCACCACCACCCACCCCACAGCCATCTTCCAGCTCCACCCTTCTTCTGCATACTCCATATCCCCGAACCGACAGCTAGTCCTGGAAAATTTATCTGGATTAAATTATAATTATTGATTTTGCTAATTACGTGACACTTCTCGTCCCTTGAAAAGTTGCATGGCTTCACTCATTGCATCTGTTTTTCTGTTCCATACTCCAGGTGCTATTTAGGTGCTTTTTTGCGTACCTAATTTGACGAGTCATCTAAATTTAATACTAAAAACAGGAGACAAAAATTGTTTCCGGTTTTTCCCTAAAAGCAAGCTTTCAATTAATTCTATTTCCCGGATCGTACGGTATTTGTGCTAGCTATTTATCTCTCTCTCTCTCTATCGTTCTCTGTCTGGCTGCTCTCTTTCTCTCTGTATTTTATCACGAACATTAAATTAAAACATAATCCACTATCTTTCTTAGACAAAACTCAATTAATCGGGAAATTCGTTGTTTACCCCAAACAATTTGTTGATCCCAAATTTTGGTCGTGTAGCCAACTCTGTTGACCTGACTAGTTCTGGAATATTTTTCAGCTTCAACTCCTTTTCCACGCAACTACAAATTCAAAAAGCAAACCAACCTCCCTCCCTCTTCCCATCGCTCCCTCAACACCATACCGCAAACCTCTTCTTTACCTGCCCGACTAAGTTCACGTTGAAAACTCCCTATGGAGTGCCATTGAACTTCTATTTCCCCTAGTAGAAAACCTTCTAAATAATTGCCATTGCCGTGCTCATCGAGATGGAAACGAGGTTGGGACCCCTCCTCCCCGCCTCCGGCGATGGCAGGCCTCGACACTTTTTTTGCCGCCTAAGCAATTGAATCTGGAGCACGGGCTTAATCGGTTGGAATGTTGCATTTGGTTCCTTTACTATTTCTATTTGCTGGCTGGCGATAGGGTTTACTTTTTACCTGATTTTTTTCAGCATCGTACCATGAGGGTTGCTCTAACATTACTTGCGACGTTGTTTTTAGGAGCAGGCGGTGAGTAATTGAGTAATTTCAATTTTGAGTGGCCGTCTTTACCGTAATAATCCTCGAAACTATCGAAGGAGGTCAACCTGAACACTCGTTAAAGTGCGCACTTGTCCCGATGAGTGCGCCAAACACACGAAACGCTAATTCATGCGCGCATTCCGCCCCGGGGCCCCTGGTTCCCCGATTTCCGGACCACCAACATTTCACCCGAATACCCCCGCGAAACTTCCATGTTCAAAGCCGCTGAAGGGTAATCGCTCAAAAACACATTGCTGACCCTGGGGACCCCTTTACTCCCCCTTCAAAAAAAACTTTTCGGGACGTTCACAAGCGCGGCTTAGGGGGCCGGGGTCTATTTGGGAGAAGCCGGGGGATGCCATCGGGTTTTCTAGAGCTCTTGTTGACCAAGTGACTCTACCTCTGCAACCCACGCGATTATCACCCCGGTCGGTCAGTCGAAGCGATGGAAAACCTAGGACGGTACAGGGGAATTGATTGAAAGTCGGTGTCTGTCGAAATTAGGGGTGTCACGAATTTTGCGTAGCGTGCTTTTGCGGGGTGACCCAGCCTTGAGCATGTCGGGATAAGCTCTAGCGTATTCTGAAGTGCCTAATACAGCCTTAATTCCAAATTGTTTTTGACAACTGGTCAAACGAAGTGGATTTACGACGTGAAAGTACGCGCTTCTAAGTTCGGGAAACCAAAATTAGTCCATTTTGTCGCCCTTGGAAACATGGGGCAGCGCTCTTTTGATGGCCCTTACAGTCAAGTGGACCTCCGGTCTCCTAAACAACTTTGCAAGTGCAAGTTTATCCTCCCCAAAACGCGATCATCTTCAGTTCGTCCCATTTCAAAAGGGGCCCTGGGCTCGGAAAATTAAAGCTCTCTCCTGGGGGAGGAAGAGATGGTGGTGGGGGCATTCGGGGGGTTATACTTGAGCCATAAGGGCCACACCCTTCTGCCTTTTTTGGGCAAACGACGGGAGTCGGAGCCCCCCTAGCCACTTCAGCCGGTGGGTGACAGTCGGTGGTGGTTGTGGTAGCGTGTGTCTGTCAGGGGAACCCAGGTTATTGACCGTATTATATTTTGTGTCCATGGCAAGAACGAGCCATTTGGTCTGAGTCAATCGCTTAGGCTGGCTGGGGGGTGACGAGATGAGGAGGGGGGCCCCAGCTGCCGTTAGGCTAATAAAGTCTTGGCGCAATTTTGGGCTTAAGTAACACCCCCGCCCTGAGGGTATAATGGGCCATGACAGACGGTTAGTGGGGGGATCAAGTGTTGACAAAACAATCGGGGTCGAGACAAACAAGGAGAGATCCGTTTTTTTCAGCCTGGAAGCTCCACATCACACCAAATGGCGATCGGTTGGAGAACCAGAAGTCTGGCGACAATTTCTTGGTTGTTTGCCAAGTACAAGAATATGATGGGCCCGCAAGCGATGTGAAAATTGATTGGTATAGGAAAGGAACGAAGATTCAATTCGGAAGGTATGAAATATACTATGATAAATGTATCTAATTCATTTTCAGGATTATGACCGTCGGGAAACCAAACGCCAGCCAGTTGATGATTATCAACGCCAAAAAGGACGATTCCGACGATTTCGTCTGCAAGGCCGAGATCGCCGGGGAGACCCAAGAGACCTCAGCCAAGATCAACTTCATCCGTAAGTTTTTGTTATATGGTTTTGTCCATCCATTATTGTCACCATGACCCTTTACGTCAATAGGATCGGTGGTGCAACTTTTTGTGGGTGAACCCCCACCACACAGACACATTGTCTCTCGCTCCACAATTTTTTTTCTGACTCAACGTGAAACCGCGTTTCAAGGGAAGATGCCGTTGTTCTTTGTTTTGGGGGAGACCCTGCGGCCTGTAGCGCTGAGTGACCTCGGTCCGGTGGGGGGTTGGCTAGCCCCGTTGGTCACTAGGTGTCGATAGTTGCCGAGGCTTGGGTACCACAAGGGGGTGGGCATCAGTGCTCAATTTAGACGTTTGAATCTTCGGTAAAGAACGAGAAAAGTATCAAAAAATATGGGGAATAATATTAAAAGCTGTCCTTGCAGTACTTAATTCCAGGATTTGTAGCAAAAAGAAAAGTCGTATTGAAAAGCAACAGGTAGCTTCAAAAATTAAATTTACTAATTTGACTTCAGTACTTAAAAACAAATTGACCTGGCGTCTGATATCCTGATTTACAAATGACGCACCACTGCGGGGACTTCCAAACCTACAACAACCATGATCATCCAGCAAAAATAAAATCCTCCTCTTTCAGAAGCACCAAAGTTTGTCGATGCCCGCCTCGAGCAACACCCCGAAGAAGGAAAAGCCGCCGAAATTGTCTGCCGCGTCACCGGCGAACCCCAAATGGAAGTTTTCTGGCAGTTCAACGGCAACACCCTCGATGAATGTGAGTTGCATGGCGCATCACCCGGGAAATACGGAATCGGCTCTCGAAAATTGTATCCTGCGCCTCGGGGCGGTTTTTCCCGGTGCGCGTCCAGCCGTGGGACAGCGCGAGATTTTTGTGAATTTGGCTCTCTCTGGGCCCGCAAGAAACGTCGTCTCTTCTCTAGGGGGCCGTATCATGTTCGTGTTTGTTTGGGGGGTTGAAGCCTTATCCTTAGGGACCATGGGGGAGGCCTGGGCCGCTGGCAGTCCGCATCTCGGGCCATCTCGCACATATCTTACGCCAAGAGCGGGAGAAGGGCTAGAGCAATGCCTAATGGGGGCCCAAATACGGGCACTAGTGGATTTGAGGGGGAGGGTGGTTGTTTGTATAGATTTGGGCAGACGTTCTTTTAAGTGGTGTTAGGGAGGGGGAGACTGGAGGAGGATGAGGTTTAGAACCCCTCCTTCCTTCTTCGGGGGGTTTTGATGTATGTATTTTTTATAGTTTTTTCCCAATTTTTTGATAGATTTGGGAACACGTTGTTTTAAGTGAAATTAGGAGAGGAAACAAGGAGGATGAGTTTTGGAAGCATCTTCAAGTAAAAAGCTTTTTAAATATCATTAATTTCCTTTGATTTTTTAAACTTTTTGCGATAAAAAGCCGAAACCCGCCGCTGCGCTTGCCATTGATAAGATCAAAGGACAACTCTATTTGCATTCACCACCCTAATTAGGTGATTAACCCTCTAACCGTGCCGCGCGGGTTTTTTATAGCCCGATACTTTTAATTGCAACAGATAAGCGCAACCCTTTTTATGCAAATTTACTCAATTAGCCATTAGAACCATTATAAAAGGGGGTTGGAAAACGCGATTTGCATACGCTTCCGGCATCCCAAATTTGGTTCCCAGCCCTAAATCAGGGGCCGCTGGCTGGAAGCATGTGTAGCACATGGTCTGATCCCATCCACCTCCCGGATGGCCGTTCATTTAGAGGATTTGGTGGTGGATGGGTGGAGGGTCGGCCGATTACGACAATTGGGGCGTTGATTGGCGGTCTCTTTCAACCTCATCTCGATCAAGGGGGCCTATACCCGCAACCCCGCTCTCGAACATGGGCCACAGAAAAATATCCCCCTCCCTATGCACTAGCCTCTGGCCCCCATTCTGAACGGTTTTCGGATTAGCACCATCTGCCCCTTGTTACTTGCAACTGTGGGGGAGGGGGATCTTGGTTAGGCGGGGGGTTGTGGTGGGGTGCCGGATATTTGAGCCGTACCCTTCGGGGTAAAAGGATTTATTACCAGCCCCATCAACATTAGGCGATCATTATCCGGTGGCGGGTATGATTGTTGTGGGTAGGTTTGGGACGGAAATGAATTAATTTATTATAAGATAGTAAGGTAGGATCTATTCCCGTTATAACCTAAATACCTTATTTTTTCTAAAAACTCTGGGGTTTTAATAATTGAACGATCTCAAAGAAAACGTGGTTTTAAATTTTTCAAGTAGGAAAACTGCCAAAATTAGATGATTATGCTGATTTTTGTGTTACCACATAGCGTTCTAGCACTTCTAATCGGCTTGACTCATCAGGGTCAAGCAGCGCTAAAACAGCAGCGTTTTTTTGCATTTTCGGATTTTCGCAAAAGAATCATCAACTATAATAAAAAGGTAGGGGTGTCTGTCCGTCTGTCTGTCTGTCCGTCATGTCCCGAATTCAACTCGAAGGGGAAAGGAGCTAGAGCTTAGCTCTCTTCGGATTCGGGTAGAGCATGGCCAGAAACCCCCAAACTGATAAAAAAATTCGGGAAAAGTTTTAGTTTAAATTTTTAAAATTAACTTTGAAAGTGGCGCCTTAATAAAACGAGTGGGGGTCCCTCTCCCGGGAGGCCACGCCCCCTTTCCCTTCGCCCCTCTTCCCCAGGCCCCTTCCCGCGCCCAGATAGCTTTTAAGTTACTTTAATACTTTTAATACTTTTTAATTATGTTAATTTATTATTTAAATCATTTAAAGTATCGGGATGGAATCTAAGTAGTTTTTGAAGGGGATTTCAGCCATGGGGGGTATCTGAAGCCATCAGGAAGGTATTTAGGTAGTTTTTGAAGGGGTTTTCAGCCATGGGGGGTAGAAGCCATCAGTGTAGGCATTGCCATGAAGGCATGAGCGTAAGGTAGGGATGAAATGTGGTGGTGTATAATATGGAGGGTAGCCCGAAGTCCAGCCGGTTACAGTCGCGAAGCGGCTGTAATCGGCTGGTGTGGATATATTTTAGAAAATAAAACAATTTTTTTACGTTTTCACTGGAGCTAGCCTTCCACCTCCCAATTTCCATCCAACTACTAAAAATTCCGACCCAAAATCACGCATTCAGCCAACCCGCCGGACCTCTCTCCCCCCGCTTCTCCTATTAGTTATGGGCTGCATCGTCTTTGTTTTACTCCCCGCGCCGCCGACGGCCAGTCCGCGCTTCGAGTTGACATGCTGACAGCTAGAAATTGAGCAGCGAGCCCAGCCCTCCTGGACCTCCAAGAATCAGCCATTACGGCCACGGCCCCCGCCCCAACTGCTTGCTTGCTTCTGCGTGGAAAAAATAGAGAAGCCCTTCCGTATTCCTGGATGGCGGGGCGGAATTCTTTGTCGGTGGTCCCCAAGGAGGGGGCTTGCCGTCATCCTAGCCGGGGGTGCGAGGCTTATTGTTAGGCGGTTATTGTGGATCCAGAAGGAAGCTGCTTGCGGTGTATGCGTGCGTGTGTGTGTGTGGTCTTTCTGTCTGTGGGTGAGCTGACCCCGGGGCCGAGCTTATGCAAATGTGGGCTGGCATTGTGTGGCAGCGCCTTCGGGGGCGACGACGGGCTAACACAGATTGGAGGAGAAAGATGGATGAATAACGAGATATTAATGGAAAATTTGAAAATGGGCTGAAAAACGGTATTAATGTATTAAATTTGTATTTTTAGCATCTCCTCGTGGCTACGAATTCAAGGAAAACAATCAGATCCTTGTAATTCCCAACTACGACTCGAAGAAGGATGACGGTCATTACCTTTGCAATGCTGCCCAATTCAGCTCTTTCGAAACATTGACTATTAATGTGTCTGGATACTGTAGGTGTTTATCTTTTTTTAGTAATTAGAATTATGCTCTGGTAAGAAAATATTTTTGACCATTTCAGCCCGCCCAATCATCACGGTTTTCGACGGCCCAACCAACAACCGAGGTTTCGAAGGTCACTCCGTTCAATTCAAATGTGGTGCTATCGGCAAACCAATGCCCACCTACAAATGGTTCCGCGGCGAGGTATGTAGATTTCTCGCTACTTTATTAGCCCACATCAGCTTCCCCCCGGGTACGATCATATCTCTAGCCCCCCGGCATCGCCCATAAAATGTGAGAATTTCGTAGCCCAGCCACCCACAACGTTCACCAACTCTATTGTGGCCGAAGCCCCCGGGAAATTAGTCATTCCACTTGAATTTTGGGCTCTTTGGGAGCCCAAGCATCAGCCTGTGGATTTGAAATCAAACTCGCCTGCCTAGCTGCCCTTGGGGGGTCGGCTAATGCCCGCACCACGAAATTTGACGTAATTCGAGTTGGCGGGCTAGTGTGGTCTCTTGCATAAGTCGTGGTGGCTTAGAATTGAGAGAAGAGGGGAAGGTGGGGGCAATTCGTGGTGCACTTCATTCTTCACCCTGGCTTAGTTATTCGCTTCTAGTGGAATGCCAAAACGAGTGGAGGGGGTTTAAGATGCAGTGGTTGGTTTTGTTTGGAATCTAGGACGGGGAAGGGTGGATAGAGTCCTTTTTACGTTCCGACGGTCAGGATGGGGCGCCAAGTAAAGTAGGTGCCCAGACATATGTTCAAGCTTGACCAGAGATGTGTGCCAATCCTAAACGGGGCTAACCGTTCACCCACACACCTCATTCAGGAAGGGTCGCCTTGTTGGTGGACAGTGTTGGTTTCTTTTGGCTTTCTCATTCCGGGACACGCGACACATCAAGCGCACCTAGGCGTGAAATCGGCCGTCTTTTCTTTTCGCCTTGGGGCTAGTAGAGCCCGATACACAAATGCATACACACCCACTAAGGCCGAGTGACTTTTGGAAATTTGTGGCTAGTAGTGAAGCTTCGAGGATGGGAATTGGAGCCTTAGAAGTCCGGGGTGCTACCATACAGAACCGAAAAAATGTATTTCCACGATTAGTGTATTAATAAAAAACCCTCGGAGCCGCAAAAAGTGTGCTTTTGTGTTCTTTTTAGATTTGATATCTTAATGCTAGTTTGTTCGTCACAAAAACACGATAAAAATATGGATTTATGTGGCATTCACAAATTAATTGACGTTTTCCTACTGAGCTTTTGAGAAATTTGGAGATCAACGAATTTGCAATAACTTTAGATTTTCTTATTACGAAGATTTCAGACTTGAAGTTTTGTGCTCATCTTTTTAAGGGCTTTCAGAGCGTTCCCCGGTACGGTAGAAGGGGACTTTTTGGCTCACCCTTTACAATGCATCAAATCGTTTCCTCACCCAAGAAATGATTACATATGGGTGATCGTTCACTAGCAACCCTTCCTTCCCTCTCTCCATCTCCTTCTCCTCCCCCCAAAATGGCTCATCAACATGTTATGCAACGCGTCGGGGGCACCTGTCCACGCACGAAAGCCATACTCACGCAATCGCGGCCCAAACGGGTAGGCGATAAGGCCTCTCGCCTTCCCAGCACCCATCTGTTAGGGTCGATCCAAGAAGGGTAGCGGGGTGCTGAAGGCCGACTAACACAATGCCCTTCTTCGGGATCACCGGGGAGGGTCAAGATCTTTTTTTTTGGCTTTGAGGGTGGGTCCGGTAGAACAAGGGCACTTGGCCTTCATTTAATCTAATGGGCAAGGGTGGGTGGTTAGGAGGGGAGCAACTGGTTTTTTGGGGATGACCGAAATAATCTCTGCTAGGCTGCCTTCTAACAGCTCAAATCTAATTTAAGACCAAGGTTGAGGTCTGAATTTTACATATATCGATACTGAACAGGATAAATGGAACCTTTTGAGATGAAAAGCCGAGATTCGAAAATTCCGTTTTCATTTCTTCCCATTTTCGAGAAGATTGTCGATATTCTGACAAACTCCCTCCCATACCCCCATACAAAACCAACCCATCTGCCCTACACTATTCAGCTTCCAGATTTAAAGCTTCCCCCCAATTGAATACGTAGCCTAATGACCCAGCATAACCACAACCCTCACAGCCCAAACCCATAAACCACGGGTTGTTGTTGGCGCGCTTTGTCCGGGGAGGCCCAACTTGAAGCGCCAGGTCTTCCATTCGGTACGGGCCACCTGCCCCGAGCGCTCGGATATGCAAATTGCGATGTCCCCCGCCGAGAATGAGGGATGGGAGGATGAGGGATCGGAGGGTAGACAATGGCCACCGTTCCATCCGAGATCCCGGTCGATGCACAAGGAGGGCAGTCGACTGTGAAATCTGTTGCTGCTGGGGGTCGTCCTCCAATTGGGGGGCAGATCAACTAATAATCACAAATAGGCATCCCATGAGGGGGTAGAGGGCTGTGTAGGGTATTTTTAGCTCCAAAATTTTATGTAAATCGGAGCCTGGATCATACATAGAAAATCTTACTATAGTATATAAAAATTCGATTCTAACTCTAAGTTCTAAATTTCAGAAAATAGAAATTTGAATCAGTGTCCAATCGCAAATGGACATCGTATGAGGAGTGGAGGATTTTGGCGAGTATTTTCATCGTTCGGAGTTATGTAAACCAGCCCTCTTTATCAGGAAATTTCCAGGCGTTCTGTCAAAACATAAATGTCTTCTTTGCCTTCCAAATACCGCCTGCTCCATTTTTCCATCCATCCCGCAAAAAGCCGTCCTGAAGCACGTCAGCAAAATGCTTTTCCACCATCCAGACACGACGTTTTGCAAATAATCTCCATCACGTTCCACCAGACCTCCTTGGCGAAATTTGAGCCCCTCGGGCCGACGCGGGGCACAGACGTTTTTAAAAGCCCCCCAATTAAGGGCCTCTCCTGCGGAAGCCCCTTAACCCCCCGGGTCAGCGCCACAAGTGGTTCAGGTTGGTCCGGCAGGGGACAGTGCCTACAATTGGGAGTTATAGGCGATAAGATCTAGGACCCGGGTCTTCAGCTCAATTGTATGGTGCGCGGTGTTGCAGCCGGGGGGCCAGCCTGTGGACTGCATAATTACCGGCAGGGCCGCTCGTTTGATGTTCTTTCGGGGTAGGTGCGGACGGTAGGGGCCCTGTACAATTAGGGCAATTCTTGGGGTGGGTTATTGGGTGCGGGGACCGTTCCAGCTGTTTTCCGGGGACAATATGACACCCCATATTGTCCTGTGGGCACCTGGGCCCTTCCCCATTTGGGCTGTAGCGGACTGAGGAGGGGGCCCACGTGGAGGGGCACCACCTGTACACTTGGCTAGTTTGAGAGATACTCGTTTTTGAGTAAATATTTGGCACAAAATGATTTTAGGGAGGGTGACTTTCGGTATTTGTTATCTCAAGGGAAGAATAAATCAAAAAGCGAGTTTCAGACTAATGACGAAATCGTCAAATCCGACATCCACTCCGTCGAAGATGGACTTCTTGTGATCCATTCTCTAAATGGCGGTGACAACGGAGATTACCGGTGCGAAGCCACAAATGCCATAGGAAGTGACGCCAAGACTGCTACCCTCTCTGTCTACTGTAATTTACCATTCATCTCCCAAATACAACCTATTTTAGTGAGGCCTAAAGTCGAACGTGTTGCCAACCACACCAAGGAATCCGGCGAAAGCGTCGAAATCGTCTGCCGATATGCTGGAGAAGGCAACCTGAAAGCCAAATTCATCCATGGGGACCAGACATACAAGGTATACCTAGATACTCATTTCCAAGCACCATTTTATATCTCTGCTGTCGTTGTGTTTTAGCACGATTCACAACTATTTAGCATTTCTTGCTTAGCCTTCTTTTTGGACTTTCCTTTCTTATAGGTCGCCTCTGAGGAGGAAGAGACTGAGGAAAAGCTTATGGATGAGGAGGATGAGGCCGAGACTGAGGAGGCTGAGCATGAGCCTGAGAACCTAGCGGCCCCTGAGAATGAAGCTACCAACCAGGAAGAAGAGGATGATGAGAAGGAAGAGAAAACCGAAGAAGCGGTTTGTTTTGTCGTCATTTCCTTGTGTATTTGCACGTTTAGTTTATTTCATTTTTAGTTCGGTTTTGTAATGTTGAGTTTTCGGATTGATTTTTGAAATTAGCTATTATTATATAGGAGGATAATAAGGAAGATGAGGAGAAAAAGGAGGATGAAGACGAGGGGAACAACGAAGAGGGTGATGATAAAGAGCAGGACAAGGAAGAAGACGAAGTTGAGAAAGCTGAAGACGAGATGCCTGACGTTAGCGAGGCTGATCATGAAAACCAAGATCAAGAGAATGATCATGACGATGAAGCCGGTGCTGAAGGAAAAGACGTTCCCAAAAGGCCACCTAATTGATGGGGCCCACCCCCAAAATACCCCAACTCCTCCACTTTCTCTCCCTGACCAAGACTTTCCAAAATACTTACACCCCTGAGTTCAAACTGATCCACTTACAATGAGTTGTGTGTTGAGATCCGATTATTTACCTATGGTCATATTTTCAGGCTGGAGATCTTGCTCGCTGGAAGCGTGATGTGCAAACCGGAAGGGTTTCGATCCAAGATGATGGCAAACAAATTACCCTGTCGATCCGGGATGTTTCTTTAAACGATGCTGGTCTTTACCAATGCGTTGTTGAGAACGAGGCCGGGCCTATCACACGCAACAGCATTTTGGCTATTACCCGTAAGCTTACAACGCGCAATAGATCATGCTCAATTTTTAAGATGCTCCTATCATCAAGAAGCACTCCCGTGAAACCATCCGTACATTTGATGACAATGAAGTCGAGCTCTTCTGCGAAGGCAAGGCTGTCCCTGAGCCGAACTGGACCTGGGAGATCAATGGAGATGAGGCAATATCTGACTAAAATTAGTGTTTAAACGCGGAAACTTTAGGTAGAAGCCGACGGCGTCCTTGTTCGTATTAACAACACCGCTACCCGAAGCGCTGTAATCATGCGTATGGCCAAGGGTCGATACGGTACCTACACTTGCCGCGCTTCAAACGGCGTTGGCGAACCCGCGACAAAGCAATTCAATGTTATTGAAGTTGGTATGTTTTTTCCCTTAAGTGTTTGGTATAGCAACTTATTCCAGTGGTTCCGGCTGTACCCTCGGAGCTCAGTTGCCAAGAGCATGTCTACCCTAACTATGCTGCTTGCTCTCTATCTGCGGAACAGTATGCTGACGAGAAGTCGAAGCCATCAGAGGTGGGTTTTTGGGTAATACTAGGAGTTCTTTTTAAGAGTACGCTGACCAAAAATTGCAGGTTGAATTCGCATACGCCCCATCCGATGATGTTGAGTCCGACTTCGACTGGGAGAAAGACTCGGTCCGTCAACGCGTGAACTACACCGACAAGATGAGGATCACCGGCCTCAAGCCGAACTCAGCCTACATCATCCGTGCTCGTGCCATCAACGAAGCTGGAGCCAGTGATATGGGAGTTCAGGGAACAATCGAAACTACGGACCCATGGGGTGAGCTCTAAATCGCATAGCATTGAATTTTGTTTTAGCCCCCGAGAAGCCTGAGAGCATCACTGTCAACTGTGATACTAGCTGCACTATCGGATGGCTGGAGCCAAATGATCATGGAGCTGAATTGAGCGGGTACAAGATTGTCGTCCGCGAATTCGAAGATAATGTTGAGACCACTGAAGTGAGTTGCCTTCAAAAAGTCTATTATCTAGCAGTACGATTTTGCAACACCCATAATTTCAGCGCGAATACGTCGGGTCTAACCTGGAGATTGATGTTGCTGCTTCGGATGAAGCCGTCGAGCTGACGCAGCTGAAGCCAAACACCAAATACGAGATTTCCGTTGTGGCCGAGAACTCTATCGGCGAATCGCAGCCGTTGATTTCTGTCTTCGAAACCCCGGAAACGGTTGTTCCGGTGCTCAGCAGCGGATTTACAAACTTCCACATTATGATCATCGTCGGCGTTGTGCTGCTCGTTCTGTTCTTGGTAGGCTTTTTTTCTAACACCATCATCGTAATCTTTTTCAGCTTGTCGATCTGATCTGCTACGGTACCAACCGATGCGGACTTATCGCCTGCATTTGCGTCAATTGCTGTGGCAAGAACCCTGATCGGTCGAAGGATAAGGACCTCGAGTCGGGCCGGTAGGTTTTTTGTTAATATTGTTAACATATATTTTGCTACCTATAGCAATTCAGTTGAATCCTGGTAGTATGGTAAGGGACCAATACTGTGAACTCCAAAATCCCATGTTTAAAAACTCGGCTTCTGTTTTTGGGCATGCAAGGCTCGAAGCATGCGCAATTTCCAAGACCCACAGAGTTTGAGCCTTCGCGCCCAAAATTCAGAATCCAGTCATTTCGTTGTGCCATTCCAACCCACGTCGAAATTATCTATTTACCAATACACAACTTGGCCATTTCAGACCTGAATCGAACCGACTGCTCTCCGATTCGAGGTAAATCCGGCGTGCCAATCCGGCAAGCCCACATCTGTCGCTTCTGCACGACCCTTCTACTATTCCAGTGGCGAGCCGTGACCTATATTCATACCCTCAAATCAAAAATCAATCCCCATTCTTCCACTTCCCAGCTGGAACGTTTCTATTCGTTGCATCTTGACACTATCTCCCGGCATGGCTCAACGCTTTTCATTGAGCATCAGCCGGTGAGTGGAAGTCATGGAAACATGCTAGGCGGGGGCTCGCTTCGCAACACGAATTGCTTTTGGCTTGTAAAGAAGCGGCTTTGCTTAGATTTTTGGAATTTGGTACCAACTAAATCTCAACTTCAAATTAATGCGTTTGGCAAGGCTAATGTTAAACTGTCAACAAAACTGTCTTGGCAATAACTCTCTTAAATTAATGAAGACTAAATTAATAGTTAATTAAGTTTCGAAAACGTTGCATTTAAAACAAATAGTTGCCGTGGCCTGTCAGAACCATTCCATTTCAGCGATCGTCTCAAGTCTCCGCTCGTCTCCGCTGTGTAGCCGTTGCTCACCGTACCATCCATTTCTTCCCAATATTGAGCAGGGATCTTTCATTACATATATTGCTTTATCAAACCCTTCCTCATGTTTATCAGTTTGAATTTCTACCCGCCTGAATTTCTGGTTGTGTCATTTCCATTGAAACGTGATCCGCCTGCCGACCACCCTATCCTTTCTATTTCACTTATTTCCCTTTTTTTCTATCATTTTAGGCCTACTTAATCCGCGGCTTATGTACGCACACCACGCAAACAACTAACTTTTTGGGACCCTTGCGGTCCAGCTGCATCGGGTAAATTGAACGATTTTTCCATTGAATTTGTTGCAATGTGTCCTTTTGGGGGCGATATGAAATGCAATAAAGACCTTATAAACGTAATGATTTATATAAATAGCACCTTATATACAGAAAAACGTGATAGTTAAGGTTGGCGCTTAGCGGCGACGGCAGCACTGGGTGCCCTGGTTGCACGGGGCGTATCCCTGCTGGCATTGGCAAGATTGCTGGGCGGGTTGCTGCTGTTGGGTCTGGAAGGAATGGTATAAATTGAAAAGGATACGATATAGAAAGCGACAGTCGAAGGAGTGAACTGAAGCGCGTAGAATTCGAGCCCGATCCCGCTGTATAATCCCCCAAAGATAATCAAGTAGTTACCACCGTAAGATAGCTGATCTGGGTGGCCTGTTGGCACGAGGTGACGGTCGGCTGGCAGGTGGAGGTGCAGCTCTGCTGGCAGGCTGGCTGGCACTGCTGGTACTGCTGACCGGCGGCGGTGCACTGCGACTGGCAGGCGTTCTCGCACTGGGGCATGCACTGGGTAGACTGGTCGATGCGGACCTTGACCTAAGAAATACAGACATTTATAGGTGCTCGTGGTTAAATGTACCTGAATGATCTGTGGGGCCTGGGTGGTGGTAGTGGTGGTGGTGGTAGGGGCGCACTGCTGCTGGCAGCTCTGCTGGCAGGCTCCGCACTGGGTTGGGACCTGCTGGCACACGGGCTGGCATTGTTGCTGGCACTGCTGCGGGGCGCAAGATGGAGCAGGGGTGGTGGCGGCAGGCTGGCAGAGGGCCACTTGGCAAGTGTTCTGGCAAGACTGGCACTGAGATGGCTGCTGCTGGCACACAGGCTGGCAAGTTTGCTGGCAGTCGCAGCTAGGGTAGCTCGGGGCGGGGGTCGTGGTCGGGGACTAAAGATTAAGAGTTGAGTCCTCCGAGTTGACCGGGTTACCTGGCAGACGGGGGCGCAGGTCTGCTGGCACTGGGGCTCGCACTGCTGGTACTGGAGGACAGTCAAGCAGGAGGAGACACATTGGGATTGGCAGGACTGGCAGGAGACAGGGGCCTGTAGAAGGTAGTAGTAAGGGATATAGGAAAAGAGCTCTACGGGTGTCGTCTGCATCACTGGCTGGCATGCACACGGGGCGGCGGTGGTGGCGATGGCGGTCACTTGTTGGCACTTGCAAGATGGGGTTGTGGGTTGGCATTGGCATTGGTCGTTGGCAACGATGGCCTGGCATCCGCATGAGGATTGGCGACGGCCACGGACCTAAAATTGAAGATAAGATGAGAAAGACGAAAGCTAAGTTGAAACATCTTGTAGTCGGTTCCCAGATGGTCTACGGGTGTTCAAAGGTTCTCTTTCAGCTAAATTTTGAAGGTACGACAATTGCAAGCATAGCCCAGAGTGCAAGCCAGAGAGTAGACAATACTTATAAAAAAAGAGACAATCAAAGGGGAAATCAAAATTCACCTCATTAGCCGAAACCAAGGCGATGGCGAGAAGTGCGAAACCAAGTCGTAGAAGCATGATGCTCGTATGCGTTCGGATCGTAGGTAAGGATCGAGAGTGTAGAAGGGGATCTGCAGTCGTTGGTGCTGTCGGTGGCACCCTAGTCGGCTTATATATGCCGCGGCAGGCGGACGCGCAAAC
This sequence comes from Mesorhabditis sp. LJ9110, assembly GCA_038088335.1. NCBI lineage: Eukaryota > Metazoa > Nematoda > Chromadorea > Rhabditida > Rhabditidae > Mesorhabditis > Mesorhabditis sp. LJ9110. The sequence continues at coordinate 369,782 of JBBGBA010000048.1, read as the reverse complement.
GGCATGGGGTGGGGCGGCAAAAAGCCGAAGGGCGGGAGAGGTGGGACGTGTTTGTTAGATTGTCGCTAGTCGATGTGTTTGACAAGACAAGAGGTCGCCCCGGGGATGAGGGGGGCACTGATTACAGGGAGGGGGGATGATTGTTTAGTGAACCTGGTCTCTCCAATTCTGTGGTAGAAGAGGTGTGAACGGTGCCGGTCGTCTGCACTGTAATGGAGGTTGAGAGTCGGGGTGGTTGGGCAGGATGAGGGCACTATTGTAGAGGCGAGGTTTGGTTGCTAGTCTAGTAGATGAGCCGTTACTTGTTCAGGCAGATCCAAATAACGCTGTTGCTTGTCAAGGGTAAACTATTAGGGGTAGGTCGTCTGGGATTTGGTGTTAACCAGGCAAGTGCATCTGGTTGAATGGGCTTTTCGCAGGGGAACAAGTAGATTTGGAGTAATAGATGGCGCTGAGTATTGTGGCGTTTTCAGAAAAATCGGATGGGCTCCAAGTTTACGCCACGCTAACGTCGTTCAACAAGCCGATTTTCAAAGTTGCTATGGGTTGAATGGAGATTCTTAAAACATATCTTTTGCTATCATTAATGCGCCCACGTGCGGTTTTTCATTCCCTTTCACTTATTGATGCGCCAAATCGGGCGCGAAAAGCGCATGCGCATATGTGTACGACATGCTTCAGATCGATACTTGTAAAAACCCTACGCAGTACCACCCCTTTGTGCTAATCTTTGTCCAGTCTCAGGAATTCACAAAAAACCTTAGCTACACTTTTCCCCATGCGTTCTTCATCCAAACGTCGGCTAAGAAGCCTTGTCGAAGAATGGGTCCCCCCTCACATAGCTACAAGGAGAGCCGGGCCCGCCTGTTTGCCAACCATCCACGCACCCTCCATCATCACCTCTCAATTAGCCGACCGGCAAATCTTGTCTTGCACACTACCTACATCGGTGTGAACATGCCGCTGCACATTGGCACCCATTTGGAGTGCTGCTGATTTTTGATATGGCGCGCACATTCCATGCATAAATGTGTTCGTGCTAAGCCGTAATCTGTAGCTACTATCGCATTTTGACCTTTAATAAATTGCATACTTTATCTATCGAGGTAAAGCCTGAGATCAAAAATTGGTTCCATAGATCATGTGATACGTATTTTTCTAGCTAGATGCGCTGCTCCTGGACCCATTTTCTCCCTCTTGAGATCGCACCTTGAATGTTTTCTTCCAGATTTCGGCAAAGCATGCAGAAGAATGGAAACTAAATCCTTGGTTCAGTATAATATAAATAGTCATACCGATAAAAGATTGTCAATGGGCTACATCCTCGAACAAGTAAGGCCCATGCCTGATTCCCATATAGCGCCACGATTTCCTCGGTGATCCCTGCCTTCTGGGCTTCGAAGATGTTCATTAAGAAAAGCGCACAATTGATCATCAGCATCAGCGTGACAATCTGCAATTATATAAATCTTATTAAATTGGAGGCTAAAATTTACAAGCTAATGGGGTGCACCACCGACAAACAATTTCGAAAACTGTAACTCAGGAGAATCTGGTTAAAGCTAAGATCGGTTTCGGTAATCCACTACCTTACCGTGTTCCAACAACGGAACCCTCTCTGCTTTATTTTCTAAAGATTCGAAAATTGAAGAAATGGGGGGTAAGGGAGCGGAGAAACGTTCGAAAAGAGGACCTGTTTGCCCGGCTTGTAGCGTACGATCTCTTCGTCGTCCATGCGCAGCTCTAATCGCCCGCTAACCATGATCAGCCCCGATTGTAGAGACACCTAAGTGCCAAGCGGATTGCCGGGTCAATGTGACGCTTTTGTGCTCGGGTGGGGTAGTCATTTACCTGCACTAAACGTAGCAATTGAACGCCAAAGAGTAAATAGGACAGGTTTTCTTTCTGCGAGTTATTGGTGAACGCCATGATTCCACCTAAATTTCCAGAAGAAATAAAAAAATTATTTGGTTTTACCGATGCAATAAACCAATTCTCCAATAAGTCCCACCACTAGCAAAATCTGGTCCAACAATTCTGCGCTTTCTTCTGCTTCGGTTTCTTTTTCTTTTGCAAAAAGTAGAACCTATGGAAAAATTTTTCAAGCCATGTAAAAAACCTACTCTCATTCTATAAAACGCCAAAAGAGAAACTAAGATGGCAAGGATAAAATACGCAGCGTTCGTTCCAAGGAAAATCTGAAAATAGATTTTTGCATTTTTTTTCTATCGAAAAATCTTACCCATTGCGCCAGTTCCTTCTTACTAGAATAGGCATTGAAGAGCAGTATTGAAATGATACAGCTGATCACCACGAGAAAGCCACCGAAGAGGCCCTCCGAGGTTCTGGAACAATCCATGGTAATCACGTTCCGCTTTCCAAGCTTTTTCTCCACCTAAAGGAGCCAATTGTCGGGCACAGTTTCTCGCGACTGACATCTTCACGTTTCGATGAGATTGATGTCCAAAAGACGAATGCCACACCGGCGCAGATTAGTGAGTACTCGACGACGCAAGTGTACCTAGATTCAACGTCGTATGTTTGAGTCAACCTTACATGAATTCGCTGAATTCACCGAAAACACAATGCGACCCATTGCAGTTACGTTCGCCACTATGGCTGCTAAGACCTTAAATCAGGGTTTAAACGTAAATATTCTACTTACTTTCAGTCAATGGATCAAAAGCGACATGTCTAGGATGTCCATAATTCTCCAGGCCTGCCGCTGTTGTCGTAATTGTAAATTTCGACTAAAAGAATAAATTTTTAAGTCGCAATTAGCCATACCTCATCTAATTCGCTAATCGTCTCCGCTTCCTCATATAAGATATATCTTAACCACATCCAGAGATTGGTGGTCACCAAATGCATCAGACCAAGTCTAGCGATATTTGGCGAGCCAATAAATGTAATCTGGAGAGCGCAAGGGTCAGATACAGACTTTTATACCTTTCCGTTGCAAAACACGAACCACATCTGGGAAAAGATGAAAATTGCCGCGATTACGGAGATGATTTCGGAATATATGGTACATTCCTTTGCACTATTTTCCCATCCGAGAGCACAGACCAATGTAACCATGCCGTAATAAACTACTCCGATGATTCCAAAAACTGAAAAAAATCCGGAACTTAACCTTAAAGTATCGATTTTCTTACCGACGCATCCAATTCGTAAATACATGCTACCAGTCGAAACGTTTGTGAGCATTTCTGGCTCTGGAAGCCCGCGTACGTTCTTTTTCCGCTCAAAATCATGATTTTTAAATATTGCGATCAATTTGAAATATATCGATTGCAAGAATTGTATTTAAATCTTTTGACAAAAACATATAGTTTTGTTTTCTATAAATTTACCTGTTTATGTAGATCGCGATGTGCTACAAGAACGGTCAGTCCAGCATATGCAATAAAAAGTATGGACCCTCCATAGAGATATGATGCAAGAATCTAGGCCTCTATCAACAGGTTTCTAATCAGCATTACCAAATCTTTTAAATGTGGTGTATACGCATGCCCATCATTCATTAAATTCGATAATTCCATAATTATCCCGACAATAACTACCAATAATGCATAAAACGAGGTCAGCAGTTTAAAAATAAAATCCCTGAATTTGTCGTACTTTCTTGAGTGGGCTGTTCAACCTTGAATGTTTGCTATGGGCCCAATTCTCGTCGAGTGTAGAATCGGGAACAACCGGTCGCACCCGGATATCATCATTATGTTTTCGTAAAAGCTCATCTTCTACACCGCCTCAACAATGGTTTTTAGGGAACATTTCATTAAGCGAACCCTCAATCCCATCTATCATCCGCAGCGGGATTCGCGTGGCAACCGGCATATTTACCAACTGGAAAAATGTTTGAAATGCGACAGACTCCCCCGAGGACTGGGTAAACATTGCAAACGAAAGTTGCGGTTCGCTCTCGCTTAATCCGTTTGCAAAAGTAAAGTTGGGAACGGGGAAAGGAAATGGATTTTTGCAGGAGGTGATTTGTATGATAGGAAACATCCGTTAGTGGAATTGTTTGATGGTGAAGTGCTTTCGGGGGAAAGAAATAGGGGGTGAAAAGGGAGGAAAGCAGGCAAATAAATGTTGGTTGGGATAAAGAGACAGAGCGCGGGCCCGGGCGTTTCTGGGGGGATAGTTGGTTCTTTGATGTTGCTGTAAAAGGCAGAGAAAAGAGCCGGAATACATCCGCTGCAATTTCGGCGCTTGGCTAGGCCAAATTAAGCTCAGGTCTGAAAATGAGAATTTACAATTCTCTCAAAAACGTTGTTTGCAAAAATGTGAAATTTTGTAGAAAGCGGGGCGGCTAAAAGTAAGTTTTAAGGTAAGCATAGTTTTCAAAACGTGGAATATGAAGCACCCCCGCCGAAATTCGGTGACTCATAGCTTATGCGCTATCAATGCCCCGGCCATCGATTCATCGAGGCCCCGATCCGGCCGTTTGCAAAGTATACGACCTCATGGTGGGAAAGAAAAAGGGGAAGCCGGAAAGCTCGCTAGACCACATGCAACAACTGCTAGGGCTAGCGTACAAGGTCGCCAATAAATAACTCTAAAGGCCTAGTCGGGGCTCGAATTTCGGCAGGTGGAATTTTTTGGAGAGAAATATGAGAAATTGGTGTTTTTCGTGGTACTCTGGCTAATGAGATTTTTATCGGGAAGCTTGTTGGCTTTAGGATTTTTTGTAGAATTAGGTCATCTTACCTAAATGATAAGCTATATTTAAGGCTAAATCACTCTGACTTAAGGGACTTAAATCTTAGATAAATTTCCATTTTTAAATTTTCCTCAATTCAACATTTTGATCTTTGAACTCCAAGTTGGGATTATTTTATTAGTAACGGCATAAACTATTGACAAATTTGAATAAAGTTATCACGCTTGTAGGTGGTCTAGTTCTTTAGTGTTCATTTTCCCCCAAATTCAAAGTTTTGATCTTTGAGCCGCGCCCTCTCTTCCTCTCCTTTATCCCCTTTACTCGTACTCCACGCTTTGAGCCCTTCGAGGATGACATAGAGTGAAAGTATTTGCGGGGCGCTTATTGATCCTGGGTCCTTTTCAGGAAATAGCTTTTGGCCGGAGGGGGTAGCCCTCCTCCTATTCTGGGGAGGGGCCAGTGTCGTTAGTACGACTCAACATCCCATTAATAGACACTTTTACTCTCCGAAAACATGGAACCATTTGATTTTTCTCATGATGATGCCGAACGAGCGGAGCGCTATGCTAATTTCTATACCTATATTCCAGTAAACCAGGTGGGAGCTTATTAGCTGAAAAAACACGTCAACAGGAAGCACTCCCGAGGCAACACCCCAGCGAAAAGATCGTGGTCAAAGCATCTACCAAGCTTATTACATGCCCGCATTGCGCGAATGTAGGCCATTAATTATTTGTTACTATTGCTTTTTAGGAATTTAAAATTAACTTCCGGAAGACGTACAGCGAGGTGGTTTGCGGGTTATTGTTAATCAGCTTTGGCGTCCTGATGGTATTTCCTGTGAAATATTATTTCATGTAAATTCTTCGCCTGGAAACTTTTATTTTCGAGATCGAGAACCATCGATCCCACGAGTACCGTTTTAGCGCAGTGATCTCCTCATGGTTTAATTTCTAATAAATATTGAATGTATCTGTCATGTTTTATAACTACACTTTTTTAAATAATACGTCTCTATAACTACAGGGTGCGGAAAAAGTTTTGGGTGGCGCCTTTTTATTGCGAAAAATTGTTGTTCTAAGCTATACCGCGCTCATTTTGTGGTGTCAACATAGATTCGGACGTGCTCTATCCGATTCTGAGAACGGTAATGGTTTAAAAATTATTTTCCGCATGAGAATCGTCTTGGAAACACGGAGGCTCCAGAAATGATACACATTTGGTTGTTATGAAATATTGGTTATAATGCTTCGGATCTTATCACCAGGCTTTCCAGGGTTTCGGATTATGATAGGCAGGGAATAAGCATTATCCCATGTAAAGCTTACATTTTTTGATCAGCTTTGCTAAACCCTGGACACAATTGAGTTGAAAATAAGCAGCGTGCCGCGGTTTCCGGCTTTTCAACTTTTTGTGAAGCTCAACCTGCAGTTGTTTTAATGTCTATCCCACAAATTTCGACGTCAAACATCTTGATTTAAAATATTCATATGCCTAATCTATCATTAATGTGGCGCTTCGCGGTTTATGGGCTGCTGGGCCTAGTGTTTCTCAAGTTGCCCTTTTTTAGTCTCCCATTCAAAAAATCCAGGCTGGAGCACGCAATTTGTGAAAACATAGCTAATTCTGCCACCCAAAACTTTCTCCGCACCCTGTACACGGAAGCACCCTCACATCACGAACGGCAAGAAAAGTTTATGACTAAAGGGGTCGCATTTTCTCACCTTGTTGCTCTGATTTGGCCACTTAGTTCCAAAGCCCCGGAAGGATCTTTTTACGACGTATGTTAGTGCAATAAATTACTCATAGCTCACATGTCTTTCTACGCAAGAAAAACCCAACTTTGCATTTGCATTTGCAAACCGTATTTTCTAGTTTTCCAGCAGAATAACCTCGATGTGGGACATTTATTACTATGTACATAGAGATGCAGTTATTAAGTGGCGATGCTTAAGCGACGACGCAGCCGTACCGCTTCGTCGCGTTCATGAAGGTCTTGAAGTACGGCAGGAAGCATTCCTCTTTCGGGAAGAGACAGATTTGATAGCTTCCATCGGTGCGGGCGGTTGCGCAAGGGTTTCCGTTGTTGATACGGGTATCACCACTAAAATTAACGTTAAATGCTTACTAAATTAGGAAAAACAGATACACGACATTCAAGGACTTGAAATACTCACACACAAGTCGTAGTATTGACTGGGCATCCGTTCAGGGCACCGCAAGTGCGAGTCTGGGCTGGACCTTCAGCTCCACATGTCATGTTAGCGTTGCAGGCGGTTGGTGCCGACCAAGCTGACCAAGCTGCGACAGCGTTTGCGCAGCAAGGGGTAAGTTGTACGTGGTCGTTAATGCTTCTGTAATTTAATTATGGCTCAAAGGATCCAAAACATACCCGCATCCACTTCCGGTTGCGTCTTCAAGGCATAGACGGATCTGGACTTGATATTGCGGGGCGCAACTCTAGAAATAAGACTTCGATTAACTATAAAAACTCAGATAATTGTATTTTTAAGGTAGCTTCAACCCTAGCTTACCCCAGTACAAGCCTCATTCAATCCCATCCATGTCTGGAATGTTCCCGCCGCCGCCGCGGCTCCAATAATCACCGCAATAGTAGCGGCCAAGCTGCCGGCCCGGCCCATATTAGCTGTAGTTGGACCACCTTGATGTTGCCCAACCACCACCCGCAGCGCCTTTTATACCCGGGCCCACAGCAGCCAAATACCTCAAACCAATGGCCCCATCTACACCGGTTGTGCAAACGGCTACCAGTATCCATGATGATCGGAGATTGCATTTTCAAATGCATAGTCCCCATTTTTGGGGTGCCGGCACGTGGACACGGCTGTGCAAATGGGGGTTCGAACGCGGTGGCCAGCAGTATGAACTGTAGTTTAGGATTTTGAAAAGACATATGTTGCTGCTGATGCATGGGCCGAACGTGCGGCCGGTAAGTGGCCAGCAAACAGAAAAGTTCTAGCATTGTATTCATGCTAATATAAGCCCTATCCAATAAAATCTGAAAATAGAATATTAATAAGAGTTTTGCGCAACATGTAGTTGCATTGAAAAATTTTTCATTCGATTAATTTTGCTTTCCATTTCCGGTACTTTAAACGATCGAAAAATTCCAGCGTTTTCGCCATTACAGGCACCTTCTTACAGATACCTTTTACCATAAAATTTTATTCCAATTTCCATAACTTTTCCCTTAAAGGGAGACCCCACCGCAGAGCTGGGGTGACTTCGATACTTTCATAATCCCCGGGGTGTTTTTTTGTATTTTGCGATAAGACATATTGACCTAAATCTACAAAAAAAACGTCAAAGATTTTTAATTTCCCTGTTGCAAAGTTCACCCAAAAACTCGTCGGCTATAACCCGCGGCGCGGCCACATTTTGATGAGCCATGAGCACACGCGACATCAGACGTTTATTGGTACTATGTTCACTCGGCCGGCGGCACAGTGTGTGGAATGCTTGAGAATGCGAGTGAAACGAGTGAAGTGGGCATGTGCGCCGAAAAGCTGATAAGGAGCAGCCAACCGGGGACCGAAGCCGACGAGAAGACGTGCGACCGGACGATCCGCCTCAGGCAACAGGCTGCCGGGATTCGATGGTGCCCAAGGGTTGCTTTGTGTTTTTGATACTCGCTGCCGTTGCTGTGGTGTTGATTGGAATTTTTCTGATCATATTTCCATATACCGTATATCCGTCCATCGTTCGGTCACAGTTGCATTTGAGGTAATTATATTTATTTTTTTATCTATTTATACGTCTTTATTAACAAAATCAGTAAGGAAAATTTGAATTTTAAAGACCCGAATTATGTAGCCCCACGTAATTTCGTGAAGTCCACGGTAAAAAAAGTGTGTAGCGTAGCCCAGCGGACAATTCCTTTTTAGGCGTCGCTAAAATTTTGAACAAAATTGGCTCAAGCAATCAGTCAATTCAGAATGTAAAATAATGTTAGAACCATTTCAAATAATTTTGAAAAGCGTGTATTGCGCCAGGGAGTATCCTTAAAACAGCAGCATTTATAAAAATCGCCTTTCTTAATACTTGTATATTTGTAAAACTCAGTCTCTGAAGCGCAATATAAAAATTTCGACAAAAATTAGTTGACTAGCTTCCCTGATTTCCCTTCTAACCTCAATTTCAGTCATGCAGAAGATGGCTCCCTTCCAACCCTCACATATTATTGGAGCAAACTACCAGCCGATACTAGCTACAATTACTACTTTTTCAATATTACGAATCGAGACGAGGTGTGTTATCAACTAGGCACCTCACTACCCCTATTAACACCCTTTCATCCAATGCTCTTTCAGGTGATGTATCAAAACGCAATGCCGGATCTCGTCGAAATTGGGCCCTATTCGTACAAGTGGGTGCAGTCCGTAGTTTCCTCGTTGTTTGGGGGTGTAGTGGTCAAAAAGTCAGCGCACGTGGATGGGATTTGCGTTTGTTTGCAGGTATTATCGATTAATCCCCTCGCAATCTTTCGACGGCACAGACAAGATAATGCTGTCATTGTGGGGCGTCTCCGAAACCGGGAAGCAGAAAGATTAATAAATCGCGTTGACAGAGACCACCCGCTAGGGTGCAAATTTATTACCGAAGTTAGGCGTGGGGATCTTTGAGCTTTTTCGGCTTGGGACGGAAATCAATTAAACGAGCATGGCCATGCGTAAACGGGGCAATGATAAGGAGGGGCGAGGCTGGTAATGGTCGGGAAAATAGAGTGTTTTGTGGCTTAATGTGCACGAATGGCTTTTTGCAGGGAATGGGAGTTCAAGGAGGGTGTACAATGGCTGGAGAATGATAACAAGATACATTTTCAAAACAATAAGTCGTTCGCGTATGATCAGGCGAATTCGTGCAGTTATTGCACGCATAAAGATATGGTGACGTTACCGAATGCGGCATATATGGTATGTTTTTCTATTAAACAATTATAGGGATTTACAGCATTCTTAGAAACAACGATAATCTAATTTTTTGCTTTTTCAAAACCTTTTTTAGTCCATCCTCACCTTACTAAACCAAAATAAAGCTCTCCCAAATATTGCCGTTCTCACAACAATTTTCGACCTTCTAGCACTATTGCTTGGCGAACAACCAATGCGGTAACTGTTTTTTTTGTATATTTTTAAATTTCTTAATAGAACGGTACCGGTAGCCGGAATCCTCTACGACTCCTACAACGACCCCCTAATCGACCTGACCACTTCAAATCTCACCAAAATGCTTGCCCCCGATGGAAAGTTGCTTGGGGTTCAACTACCCGACATCGAGGCCATGGGATATTTCCCTTATGTAAGTTTGCAACCTAATTATTAAATCTAATTTTTGCGTTTTAGTACAACCACACAAACGATGAGACCTACAAAATTCACAGTGGAAAAGCGGATGTCTATAAAACAGGGCAAATTGTTGAATGGGCTGGAAATACAAGCTTGGCTTGGTGGGGCGATGAATATTCAGCTTCACTGGAAGGGTCCAGCGGTAAGTTATGCTTGCTTCTGCATTAAATCCATTTTAGACGGCTCCTTCAATAAGGCTAACCTGAAGAAAACGGATAAGATCAAAATGTATCAGTCATATGCATGCCGGTATTAACTGACTACCCATCCAAATACTGTTTTAGTACTTTCCGCATGACGTACACCGACCAGGATACAGTAAGGGGAATCAAATCCTACATCTATAAATTGGAATCGTTTGATTATGATACTACGATCGAATTAAATCGTGGTTATCGATATGAGAATACTGAATTGGTGGTGCGTCGCTAAAAACCTTTAGGGGACCTTGTTTTAGGACTATTTCCCAACATGGCCTTGTGGAGCAAATCACCAATACAATGGCAGCTGCCAAAACACCGTTGATTGTACTCTAAGTGCAAACTGGTGCTCAAGTTGTTGCAATGGTCAGAACGGAAGAATTTGAAAACAGTTAAAGTCTAGGTACTCATTACAAAGATCAAACCGTTTTTATGCCCCCGGGTGTGGTCCCTCTGCGGTGTTTGCCAGGTAAAATAACAATCAACTGAATTAACGCAAAAGTAACCGTTTTCAGGTCAAAAGAAACGATTGCCATTTGCCGGTTTCCTATCACCACCACACTTCTTGCAATCACCATTAGAGGTAAAAAGTTTATCTCGCTCACTCGCTCTATCGCTCTCTTTCTCATGCTCTCTCTCTCTCTCTCCACAACGATATATTATTAGGTAACAAGTTCAATGAGAGGTGTAGCTCCTGACCCAGAACTCCATGAACCTGCAAAATTCTATATTAATCCGGTAAGACCGTAGACAAACACCAACCGAAAAATCTAGCTAACTGGTTCCACTGTCAAAGCTGCCTTCCGGATGCAACTCGTCGTACCAATCTACAATAGACACAATTTCCTGTAAGCCCACATCACCAATTTATAAAAGTTTAATTTTTAGCCTATCTAAACGAATTCGAAATGCCTTCCTGCCTTCATTTTGGGTTGATATCAAAGTCGATCTGAAGAAATATGCCGTCAACTACATCAAAACCGTAACCGTCATCATCCCAGACATTGCATTGGGGATCGGCATCGGGTTGCTGGTGATTGGATTGAGCTGTAAGTCCATAAATTACTTCTAAATATCGTATTCAGGTATCCTTACCACATTTTTATGCGCGATGCGCCGGACTAGACGGGATGCTGTACAAAAGTTTGAAGTGGAGCCGGTGCCGGCGATAAGCGCCACGCAGCCGAAGGATGATGTCTGGACCTAGAGATTTATGAATTTTTGTGGTTTTATTTGAAGCATAAATATTTATTGGCTTATCCATAACAAAGAAGTTCTTAGAATTTTCGGTACAAGCCAGTAAGGTTAGATAAGAACACGAAAATCCTGAACGGAGCAACCTAACCGATCAGCAATTTGGGTAAATTAGAAACGATATAGTAAAGCCCATGGTATTCGAGTAACGTCTAATTTGAATATGACCTCTATCCACTAAGGCGGGGCTACTTTGGAGAATTTGCCTCTAATCGTTGATCTAAGCATGAATATCTAGGTGATTTTATTTTTTTTTATGGCTTGTTTGGTTAATTTTGTATACTTTTAAAACGTTGTTTACGAATTCTTATAGGAAACGATGCAATACAAGTGTCCCCAAACAGGAAAAAGACTTCCGGCTTTTTGTTTTTACTCCTTAAATAGAAGCTTAAAATGTACATAACCCTTTTATCCATCCTTCTATCACCACATTGTTGCGATGCGCGAATTTTCGCGCCAGCTGAGTGGCGCATGTGATGGAGGGCAAATGGGCCAATATGGTCGTAACAGGGTGTAGGGGTCAACGCCATGGGCCACACACCGCACGGACAATTACCGATTGGATGGTGGGAGGCTCTTCAATTAAGGGGTCTAGCCAAAATGGAGTCAAAACAGGGGCGTGCAGCTGCCTATGATCATATTCCTACCGGATGTCTTGGCTTGCGCAACACACATTAATTTTTGGTAAGCCACCCGGGATGGTAGGTCGTAAAATAGGGTTGTATAGAGCCGTGGGGCAGATCTGTTTTTTTTTGAGGTAGGCTTACGCTTTGACTTAGCTTAAGTTTGGATGTCGGCTTAAGGATAGACTTATGCCTATGCTTATTAAGCCGCTAAATGAGAACTTGTAAAAGCCTTATTTACAATCCTCGCACTACCATCGACAAGTGGCCTAGCCAAACCACCGGAATCCTACTACCCTCCGGAATACCAAATATTCCACGGTGAAGCCGTGTGTTGTATTTCAGTGGCCCTAACGGAATTACGGGCTTGACTTAGTGGTGGAGGAGGGCCCTGTTTGGGCAGGGGCTGGGTGGGTAATGTGCATAATGCAATTACCAAGGGGATCCGGCCCATCCACAAGATGAGGTGCCCTGCTAACTAGAGAGAGGGACCGGGGTACCGTAGTCTTCGCCGCCCAGACACGCGCTATTCTATCTGGTGTAATTTTGTCTCTATGCTATAATTCGTTTAGTTGTCCAGGAATTGGAAATGTATTTTTAGAAAAGTAATTGGATCTTTTACATAACTAAGGTTTTTTCAACAACAGTAGCCACCAGGCTCTCCTCCGGCTCTGTTTCCTTAGCGGTGGGGGTCTGACAAGGGGAAAAACTTCCTTGATTCAGCCTAACCGTTATTGAGGCTATTTTTTAATAAGAAAGCCAAATTCTTTTTGAGAATTTTCTACGAACTTTTGCTCTCTGTAAAATGCATCAATGTTATTAAAATAATTTATGTCCCATTATTCGGCGTCTGCGACCTCATAGGAAAACTGTATTTCTCTTATGCTAAAATCCCCTCCCCCCGCTAACCAAACAACCGTTGATCCCTAGCTTCTTCTATACATAAATATATACCTCCCCCATTAAAATTCCTCACTTTAACCAAACTTCCCCAACCCGTTTAGACCTTTACCATTTCACTGGGGGCACCGCCCGGCACCTATAGACCCCCGTTGAACTTGCTAGGAAACTGAGAATGAGGTGCCTGTTGGGTGCCGATCCACTTCACGTCCCAATGGCCCCCGCGATGTATAGCAAAATGGGGGTGGAAGGTTGAAGGGCCCCGGCTGGGCCCCTCAGACGCTGACTCGTGCCCTATCCGCCCCGCCTCCAGAATACCGTAGCGAGGGACCTTCTCAATAATGACCTCCCGCCCTCGCCTTGCAAATTTCAGTTGTCACGATTAGGGCTGCTCCTGGATGACGTCCTGATTGACAATAAGAAGCGGTATCCTTACTGCTTTAAAGCGGCTATCTAACTTCCGATAGATGTTAATTGTTGCTCAAAAAATAGTCTGTCCGAAATTAAGTATCGAAAATACTTAAATTAACCATCCAAGATATAGGATTATGTAACTTCTTAGTTGCGTGTAGTCCGCTACGGATCTAATGACAAATACCATAAAACTCTCCTTTTTAGATATGCTTCGATACGTTTTTACGAGTAGCCTTGACCAGAGTTCTGCGATAACTTTTCTTACTTCAAGTATATTGAACCAATGCCCTCCAGATGTACCAAAACTTGCTGCATACACTTAGCTTGCTGTTTTTGTTTAATCGAGCTAAAGTTTGCTTGTATAATCTAACAGTTACGGATTTCAGATATACCCCGAGATGCTCCCCATAAAGCCACCCCTTACCGTCTTCCCCGACCTCGTCAACCCGTTCGCTTTCTGGAACTGTTTCCGACCCAACAACTTCCAAAACACCCCCTTCTTCCCCCATTTCTATCAAGCATTCCTCCCCCAGGAGTGCCGTTCAGTCACGAAAAACGAGAAGCTGAAGGAGCTTTTTCTTTGCAATGATACACCCGGTGTGACTGGTAAGTTGATCTTGACAGCTCAAAATATATCTCCCAACTTTAGAACTCGATGAAGAGCGTGGCCTACTAAAAACTCATTTCAATTTGGGTGGAAAGGACTTCAACTCGGTGATATGTGTGGCGGCGGCCGGGTTCGCAGCTGGCTCTGCGCTCGAGGTTTTTGGGTTCACCGTTTTTGCTCACTTGGTTTAGTTGCCGGCCAGCTGGCGTAATTTCTGTCGGGTGGATACAAAAACGGCGAACTGTGATGGTAGGAGGGTGTTGGTTGATGTTGAACGGGGGCAAGAGATTATATTGGCGAGTAAGAGGGCTGTTGTGAAGACACCATCGACTAGTGAGATCAAGGTAAGACTTATTCGTTTTGTGGTGCCTAAAGTAAATGTAATTTCTGATCTACAATCTATAATAATTTTCTAATCCATTTCAGGCGAAGAAATTCAGCGATTTTTCAATTTCGAACCTCTCCAAATCGGACGAGCGTCCCATCAGCTCGGCTTCTCCTGAATACCACATCAACATTGTGGAACAACACTCTACTTCTGGTCGGTCATTCCCCGGACTATCACTTTTCGATTATCCCGTAAGGCCAGATGTTGGGTCTGGGTGGGTAGGATAAAGGCGTGAAAATAGCGGAAGGGGAGACCTCATTAGAATCGCGAGATTAGGGCTGTCCCCCGGATCTCCAAAATGAGGTTCACAAGGGCTTCCGGTGGTAGGGCATCATGTGCAACATGGCTCGAGGTCCATCACGCAAGAAGATAGAGGGGTGTAAGCAATGGCAATTTTAGTTAACGATTTTAGCTGATTTTTTCATTGGGTCACAATAAAAAAACGCTATTCATAAAATCTAATCGGTAGTGGTATTTAGGCGTGGCTCGTCCAAACTGATCCCTAATTATCATGGTCTTAATGAAAAGCCTAAATGATACTTTACAGATCAAAAAGGTTTCGAGTGCCCACGATGCGGGAAGGTGTTCAGCTACGAATACTACCGGGATAAGCACCTCAAATACACCCGCTGCGTCGACCAAGGCGACCGGAAATTCCCTTGCTCCAGCTGCACACGGCAAGTTTATTTGTAAAAGGCTTTGGGCGAGACGGATGGCCTCATTTGTGACGGGGTGATTGTTCGGCGAAGGGGGTGTTGATCACATACCGTACCCCGGCCTTGTGTCCGTCAAGGGGAAAACGTGTTTTGTGGCTCGTTGAAGGACAAATTATGTCTTTGCTACGTGGTGTGGGGTATTTCGTAATGGGGGAATGGTTTTTGACTTCTGCTCAGTAGCATAAGAGCACGAATGCTCGTTTACAATTTGTAATTTACAATCATCAATTAAGGCAATTATCCGTTTATGTCCTATTTCAATAGTCTATTTCGCTCAGATCAATTTCTAATTTGCACACTGGGTCGTTTGAAAGGTTGGAGTGGGCGATCGGTTGTGTTTGTAGAATGGGCCCCTGTTTGACACGGGCCGAACACGTCTCGCCACTTGGCCCCGTGTCGAAGTGGTAGGGCAGGCAGGCCCGTAGGAAGGGGGGCAACTGGGGCAAGTTGCCCCCCCCCAAAATCGGCCGAAGGCGAAAAATTCATAAGGGGGGACCCTTATGATTTTTTTCGAAAATTTTTGCTGCGCGCTTTTATAGTTGTTTTAAGACTGTTTTACTGTCATAACCAAGTTTTCAATTTTCGCCTGCGGCGCTGTTTTCGATAGTTTTGATACGTTGCCAAAAATTTTTTTTGGAGTTGCCCCCCCCAAAAATCGGGGATCGCTACGGCCCTGAGGGCAGGTAATAGGGTAGATACAGAGGGTCGTTTGCGTGAAACTGTGGCTGGTGAACTAAAGCACACTTTAAACTGCTAACAACGTATCTAGTGGTGCAAAAATTAGCCATGGGAAGGCAAAGACAAGCATAAAAAACTAGAAAACCTTATATGTGCCTTTTCAGCTCTTTCGAAAAGCGTGACCGCCTCCGTATTCATGTCCTGCACGTCCACGAAAATCATCGCCCCCATGTTTGCATCGTCTGTGCCAAAGCGTTCTCTCAAAGTAGCAGCCTCAACAAGGTATATAACTCCACACTATTGATGGTATTATTCAAACTTCAAACCCAATTTGCATCCGCCGAATCAAATCTGGCTATTTGGCTTGAATAAGGTGTAAGCAGTTCAAATTAAATCGACTTGACTTGGACTTATGAGGTTCTGTTAAAATCTCAAGATTTGAAAGGGGACTTTAAGTGACTTGAAAATTGAATGGTTCTTTACGCGAATGCTACTTTCATGATAGCATGCATATTCAAGGAGATTTCCGGTTCGCGGCAGCTCGATGACAGCGATTTTCTTATAGTTTGCATGCCGGCATCTAGATAAGCTTAATCAAATCCTCAATATTTGATTTGAACTCGTTCACGTCGACTCAATTCAAATCCGCAAAAATTTAAATGGCATTTTTGCCTTCAAATATCCAGATTTGACTCAAGATTTGATTTGAATAACACCGTCATTACTCCATACCCCCGCCCTCTTTCTTCAAAAGCATTTTCAGCATCTCCGCGTCCATTCCGGGGAACGCCCTTACAAGTGCTCGTTTTGCCCGAAGGCCTTTACCGCTTCCTCCATCCTCCGCACGCACATACGGCAGCACAGCGGGGAAAAGCCCTTTAAGGTATATATTTGGGCATGGTGACCCATTCGGATCCTCTTTGCCTCGTTTTTTTCGGGGGCCTGCGGCGTCCTAACCATTTATCCGCGTTCTAGTGTGCCCAATGCGGCAAGCCATTCGCATCCCATGCGGCACATGACAGCCATGTTAGGAGGACACATGGCGAGACGCGGAACGACGAGAAAGCATCTGGATAAATGTGTTTTTTTACATAATGAAGGCAGAAACAGCCGTGACGAAACGCCTTTCTAAGATTTGCATATGAATTCTGCATTTTCCGGTTTGTTATATATTCGAAACGATTTAATATAGACGGATTTAACCCAAAAAAAAGTCCTTTCACTTTTTAACTTGCACAATATGATGACACCTAACAATTTCCGGGAACATGTAGGGCACTGCAATTAAAATCCGTCCAGTCTCGTTCGAGCTAGCCTGTACTCACCTTTCCCAGAAAAAACGTATCCAACCCTATTTAAACAATTCCTAAAACGTCTTTGACTGATCCAACAGGTTCGACCTCCGTACTGGTCGATGTTCATCCACCTTGGTGGTCCACCTTTAACATTCCCCGCTGTTGAACACACCCCGCTTCTACGTCACTAATCGCCATCCGGTTCTCGCAAATTAAAAAAGGGAGATGAGCAAACCCGACACGCTCAAAGATGTGTTTTAGATCGAGAGAACTTCCCCCACCCCCTTCTCCCCATTTAGCATACGTCAGGGATTGGAGGTAATTCGGGCTCAAATAAATACCGACGGCCACCAATTTACCCCAGCCCCCCGCACGCGGGAAGGGACATCATTACCCTAACCACCATTCGAGAACACGATGTCCTTTTTCGTCTACTATGTTTTTCTTATGTTCTTACAATTGGCGTCTCGATGGCGTGGGCTGCAATATGATCCTCCGTGCCTTTTCATAATTTGTGCGCTTTCATTCAAACACATGCAAGAGTTCGGAAATTTGAGTAGCCCAATGACCGGGCAAAAAGCCAATAAGCAAACCGGATCTTGGAAACCAGCAAAAACTCGTTTCCCAGATACCACGTTCCTAAATCTTTAGGTTTTATTGGGAACCCGTCGCATTTACGCAAATCTGTAAAACTTGGCAACGGTTCAAGGATCGTATTTCAAATGGGCGAACGACTGAACATTAGTTTTATACATTTGTGCGGGGACTTCAGTACGTGGTACCTGGTTGGCCTATTTTTATCGGTGCTCTTTGGGAAAGGTCCAACCTAGTTTTCGACGCCCCGAGCGGATTATATAAGGAAGTGGCATTTCCCCCTAGGAGAAAATAGCATCAACTGCGGGTTTTGCGTGCAATCTTGTTATATTAGTTGACGCTACTTTTCAAGGTTTTCGGTGCAAGAAGTTCGCCCTATCCGGTCTTATATAAGCATTTGCTTGGGGGGGGGGGGGTGCCATAAGTATACGTTAGCCAAGCTCACGTCCATAATTCACTCGGTGCTCTGTGAAATTCTGCAAAAAAAAACTTCCTCGCGGGGGCATCGGCGTGATATCATTGGCCATTCCGCTCACTTATTATTTCATTACCATTCATTACTCGCCGCGATCTCGCAACGCTAATCTAACGAAATGGGCGGAAACAAAAAGGCACAAATCTGGTCTCGCCGTGTAATCAGCCTAAATTATTGAGATTGATGACAGGTAAAAAGGTAGCTAGCGAGCTTCTGGAATGGTTTATTCGTGGCCTGGAATTAAATTTGAAGGATGTTTGAATTTAATGATTTTGCTTAAAAAAAATTTGTGGGTTTTCTCTGAGCGCGCTAATTTATGGTGCTGTAGTTCTCCCAATTACAACTATGTTCTTTGTACAACCCTAAATTTTCCCCCAACCAGGTGCAATCTGTACTTACTCTTCTACAGTATCCCCCGACATTTCCTTATTCGTAGATATGGGTACACCTACTTGTAGGCAACGTGCGTGATTTCATTTCCTGGCTATAATACACTCGGTTTCCGCCTAAAACTTGTTCTCGTATTTGAGATTATTTTTGGGCCGGCTAACACTCGTATAACACACCTCCATCGCTCGCCGATAATCAGGTGTGTATTTATGAGGGGGTTGTCTGCTCATTGGGCGCCTAGTAGATGTCTTGAACGAACGCATAGTTAGCTTAGTTATAGGTTCACTGATTCAAATTTACATGTCATAAATCTCACCTCGGTTCTGTTCTATTTCGGGGGAAACTGTGCGGGGGGGGAAAATGTTCTTCGGTTTGTTATGACTCTTTTATATGATGCTATTTTGAGTTGTAATTAAAACTCTTAGTATATTTTTTGACGCTCTATCGAATGGCATGAAAGGAATTTTTCAAAGATATCGAAAATGTCCAAAACTAGCTTTCGACTCCACGATCCCATGTGGAAACACCGTATAAACCTTGTTTTTGCTATAACTATTGTATAAAACAATATTTTTTGATGAAATTAAAACTCTTAGTATATTTTTTGATGCTCTATCGAATGACGGGTTCAAAATATCGAAAAACTGGCGAAAATGCCGAAAACTAACATTTCGGCACCAGTTTCAATAGTTTTTTTTTGTTTTTGCTATAACGTTTTTATATTACAATATTTTTAGCTAAAACAAAAGCTCTTAGTATATTTTTTGATGCTCTATTGAATGGCGTTGCAAAAAACCCGAGAAAATAGCGAAAAGATAGAAGTTTTGGCGCAGCATATTTTCCCCCCCGCACAGTTTCCCCCCCCCGCGAAATAGAACAGAACCCTCACCTCTTGTTTACCGTATGTTAGCTTTATTTTATTTTGAATTTACTCGATTGATTTCTTCCACCTTATGCCGCCTGAGGCTACTAAACTACTCTGACAACGCGCCAACTTAGCTCGGATGCAGACTTTTTAGCTCAAGAACAATCTAGACAGATTTTTCCAGGCAAAAGCGTCTGTTTATACTAGGAAGTGGCTTGATTGTTTAATACTTTTTCCGACGAAATCTTTATAAATTTTTGGCCCTAAAACATCATGTTTCTGTGTGGGTGGTAGAATACATAGCCAGGCGCAGGGGGTAGCGGGGGGCATGCGACCACATATTCTAGTAATCGGCGCTTCCTGGCGGCCCCTATGGCGAATTGGGATAGGGGGGCATAATCGAGTTGGCAGTGGTGCGCGGTGGCGGCGCCTACGCTTTTTGGACCGTGGCCGCTGAGTATATGCGAGGATGTTTATCAGTTATGCGGAGATGGAGCGTCTGGATGGGGAGGAGTTCGCAGCCGAAGGGAATCCAACATCACTGGGCTGGTTATTCTTGGTCTGGTGGTAACATTATGTTCCTCGTTTGGAAAGAGATGATTCAATTATCACTATGCGAATGATCTATTTGCTTTAGTACAGGCCTACCTCTTCTATATTCTCAATGACCCATGTACGATTTTCTGCGAGAGGGAGAGGGAGAGAGAGCAAGCGAGAGGGATAGGCAGTATTTATAATGTGGATGCCTATAGTTCATCGATCGTAAAACCGGAAATAGGTGTGGAATAAGAGACACCTTGACACAATCGAAATGCAAAGAATAACAGAATCTTTTTAGAAAATCGAAAATCTTCGAAAATCTCCAAAATTTAGAGAAAAACAGAGGGCTTAAAATAATGGAAACACGGTAGCTGACTATATCTACTACCTGCGGACTTTGATGCACTGTCTCACCCGTTCCATTTTTTGAAGTTTAATTCTCCCCACCAATTTCCCAAGTACGCCCCCCAACTCTCCGTGTTGTCCATATTTTTTTCCGCACCCAACCTACAGCCAAAAAACTTAATCTGCACAATTGGAGAAGAGCGGGGGTGCCGGCGGGTGACGATTTCGGGTTGGGCGAAGAGAAACACAATCCACATGCCGACTCGGGCGGGGCTTCTCCCTATTCGCGGAAGTTATAAGGGGGAAGACAAAGCGCCAGGTACGGAAAGCGAAGCCCAGCAGGTTCAGAGGTGGCACTGTACTTCGTGTCTAAAGCTTTACTAGAATTCGCTTCACTTCGAGGGAACGCCATGTCTATTTTACTGCCTTGCTTGAGCCCATTCACAAATAGTGGCTCTATTCCGCGACAGGTGTTTGCAGAAATTCTAAAGTTAGGAGACGTACTTTTGCTGCTACCGTTCCATTCTAATTGTGGTCTCTGTTTAACCCCCCACGATTCCTGCTTCTTACCCACGGAATGTAGAGCTACGAAGGAAGGCGTCATTTTTGAGCATCTTCAAATTCGATTAGTACTACTAGCTCCTGCTATCGTTTCCTCGGGGGTGCACCTCTAAAAAGCTAGATTCTGAGCCTAAAAGGGGTGAATGAGTGTGGGTGAGAGCGATCTCGCTCGAGTGGTCTTCGTGGGCCCTGAGGCCCCACGTGGGAGGGTTATGATGGCCTTAAGAGGCTAGTCGAGCCGTCCCTTAGTCATACTGCACCTACGAAATGGGCCCTGGTGATTCTTGGTGACCTCATTTGGTCTTAACGCTCCTTCCCTAGACAAACACATTGTTTTACTCTCTTCCCCCGAAAAACACAAATCTCATCGTCCATTTCCCGCATGCCCCAATTCGTGTGTTACTCATGCATTCGTAGGTCAAACCCTCGATTCCATTCGGTCTATGAACTCGCTTCTACTCAACCGTATAAAGTAGAGGAATTTAATACTATATATTCCACGTTCACCCCATGCAGCTTCCAAGAACTGCCTATTCCCATCGTTTCTCTTCACTATTGTTCCGCAGACCCAAAAAGGGGTCTCCTCCTATTTATCCATTGTTATCTATTTTTGGTTGGTCGGCATTTTTCTGTCTGCCACTGCCAAAATCACTGCACTCTGAGGCTTGGTCTTTCAACTATGGGTGGTCGACGAAATCTTCTGATTACAGGGTGGTTGAGCACTAAAACAGAACCCGGACCATCGCGTTTTTCCTTGAAATTGCCCCTAGTACTGTCTTTATTTGATACATTAAATTTTCCCCGCAGTTTTTTCCTTCCGCCCAGCAGGTGGTTTCTAGCGTGCTTAAAATAGGGGGTCAGCTGAAATTCACTACGCACAAAAAATGACGGAGGCGTAGTGGTTTTGATGTGCACCTCGTTTGAGATGGATCTCATTTTGATTGGAGGGTTTGAAGAGCTCATAAAATTCGTGTGCGTTGATAGATGCGTGGATATCCGTTTTGCGACGGGGAATCGGGAGGTTATTACAGACGGGGCAGAACGGATAGCCGTCAGTGACCAATAGGTTTTGTTGGCTGCGCGAAATCCAATTGACGTTGTGAAATGTCAGGGGTGAGATGAGATATGCTGTATTTTGGCCAGGGGGATTCAGGTTTTTCTCATTTATTTTTATGTATGTATATATCCATGTGTGTGGGCCATCTTGTGACGAGGTGGGGGGTAGATTGGTAAACGTGGTGGCCAATTCGGACCACGCATCAGGTCGGTGTGAAAAACGATGTTCGTGGGCGGCGCCTCGGGGTTGAACCGCGGGCCATATAAATCCTCTGCGGGCACCCCCTTCCAGCTGTAGATGTTCATGTTCATTTAATGGGGATTATTCATTATGTGGTCTGCTGTGTTCTGGTCCCGAAAGTATTTCCGGAATCCGGTTCAGGGGCCTGGTTGGGGTTACCGTAGCCTGCTTAGGATTGCACGTGTAGGTAGTTTGGAGTTTCGAGTAAAAAGTTTCGAAATAGTTTTATGAATCTCTTACCCCAATGAAAACCATAGCGTTTTTAAGGTATTGTAGCTATGGAGAAAACTTCTTTACCTACGGGAAGCCAAAACAATTGTCCACCCTAGAGTGTCTGCTTTACCCCCGGTCCTTCAACCTAGAATCTCCAAAGTCACAAAAACTCGGCAGGAACATGACTTGTTTTCCTTGACGCCGTTTCCTGCCCCGCGAAGCCATCAATTTATGGCATTTCACGTGCCTTTTTCTGATTGAGCATTTTGAAAAGGCTGGAGTTCAAAGCACCTTGTTGGACCGAAATAGTTGTACATGCCTATTAACCCACCCGCCAATTATAAGAAAAGTGTTTTTGGCTGCAACCTTCTGCTGCTTTATAAGAACGGTGGGGGACGGTGGGCCACTCAGCTTCGACGGCAACTAAAGATCATTTGGGGGCTTTGAATTTAATTTTCCTGCAGTTTTGGAATTGCTGGCTTAACCGAATGCCGAAGTTTGAGGTTCAAATTCTGGTCCATGACGTTCGGGAAAAAGCTGAGGAAAAAGAAAGGTTGTAAACGGATTGAGCGCAGGTGATATTGTTACGGCGGGGTATTTGCGGTTGAGGGGGTTTTTTCAACAAAAAGACCATACGGTCAGGGCGGAGCCAACTGTAATCAGTTCCTTCTAACGCCCTCTTCAGGGCAAGTATTACTCGCTTTCCAAAGGGGTAAAGCAATCCTTAGCGGGCCATCGGGTCCGCTCTGCTGCTGTCTTAAGATTCCGTCCATCAAGTACGTCATTTTAATAATCCACCCCCTTCCCTTTTTCTCTCTTGAGCTCATGGAAGGGGTTATTTGCCCACGCTTCGTCCCAGATCTTACTCCCTCTTTCGCGCGCCGGCTATTTCAAGCCCTTTCGAAATGGATACCTAATTCCCATCCTTTATTCAACGCACATCCGTCCCCGCACACCATACCCCTTTAAACATGAGCAGCAAAAAGTTGATGGTGCACCCCCTCCCCCCCCCGTCTCCACCCGGTCGGCATCACTTTGGGATCCCTAATTAGGCCTCGACCAAGCCCTTCATCATTCCCACGAATTTTTGCCACCAGTACTTACAGGCTTTTTTTTGGCAAATAGATGCCTTGGATCCACCCCGGTGCTCAAAACTAGGGCCCCTCAGAAATAACGTGTTTTTGCAGACTTAATTTCGGCTTTCCATTAGTCTGAAAACCCAGGCCATTCATTTGTGGTACGGGAACGGGGAAGTGTTTCCTTCAGCTGTGTCTTCCCTATCTTCTAGCCTCAGTACAATTCACATTCGCCTTTCCAGGTACCCCCACCAATATCTAAAAATGAGACGGTTTCTGTGCGTGCTCATGTTCATCTGCTTGGCCCAACTCTGTCTCGTGCAGGTACAGTAGAACATGCTTTTGGATTTATGTGATGATAATTGGGTGGCTGTGCAAAGAGCCACGGCATGTGCACATAGTATTCAAGTTAATCCGAGGTAAAAACTAATCTCCCATCTTTTCAGGTAGCGAACGCCGCGCCCGGGATGGCAATGACGAGGATTCAGGTAGAGAGCTGTTTTTGTGATATCTCCTTCAATCATTCATTCCCAAATACCCACGTGGCTCTATTTGGGGGCAAGGCTTTATTATGTGAGCGCCATAGAGGGTTCTCAGAGAAGTCACGAGGGCTTAAAATTTCACTGTTTGGGACGTCGGTCTGGGTTTTTAGAGACCTCGAGGTATTACGTTAGTGAGCTATTCGAGGGTAACTAGGTAGACTAACGTGTGGAATCAGAAAGGGCACTAGATGGGATAAAACAAATTATTAAAGTAGTTATTTTTAGGGTTTATCTCGCCTGGCGTACTATAATGCAAAAATACACTTTATTTATGCTTTTTGCAAAAGAATTGCTATATTTACTTGACTGAGAAGCATTCTGCTTGAACGGCCTGCAATCCTTGACCGAGCAAATCGAGGGTTTTCCAAAAATAACAAAGTCCTAATCCTAGCCATACCACGGAAATCTTGGGCATTCACATCGCAACTAACCTTTCCCATTCCCAAAAAAAGCCCCAGCAAAAAGGCAACGCAAAGGGAATATGATGTGTGTTTTTTGCAGGAAGTGTTCCGCTCATTAGGCGCGAACAAAGAAGGGCGCCCCAAGAAGTATTTCTTGGAGCCGATCTACGGTGTTGAAGATGCCGGATGGTAGACGTTGAACCAAGCAGGACGTAATGCGCAGCATCTCATCCCGATCTCAACCCCTCCCCTTCACCCGCCTCTTCAAATTTGACGCCCTCAGAATTAGCTCCAGGATTGCCTTCCATCGCCCGGTTCATCGCAAATACAAAAAAACAACATCCGAAGCGGACAAAACCCCCTCACCCCCCAAAAAACCCCTTTGTGATTGTGATACTAGTCATTCGGCAAATCATACTACTTCCCTTTTCAAGCGTCACCCCGTGGCATCTTCTCCTTCATAGCAATTCCTTCCTCTTTACTCGCACCAGTGGCACGATAAAGCATTGAAGTGTTTTTGAGGGAATTGGGCTGGGGAAACGTTGGATGAGTGAATATTTGAAATACTATCATGTTTCCATTTACAAAACACACCGCAAATCAGCTCCAAGAAAACAGTTTTAAGTATTTGGCAGAACGAGGACGAAGTGTTCAACAATGTAAATACATTTCACCTAAGAGAACAACGGCAAAAAACGTTAGATTAAGCGTCAATCTGATCGCTCAAAGTTCAGGATCCAACTGGCGTTGGTGGTTTGCGATTACATTGATACAGCGACCGCTGAAAATCAGCGTGTTCAACTATAAACCGCCTTGCTAATTATTCTACTAATTTTAGACCATAAATTATGGAACGTCAACTCTAAACAGTAACCACTGGCTTAATCTGAAACATTTTCCACCTACCATAGGACCCCCTTCATGCTATCCTTTAGACCGCTACACACCGATACAACTTCCACTCAAACCCTGCCACTTATCCACATAACATATGGCATAAGAAGGGCTAATGCGAAGATCAATCCCTTGGTTTCTGCCAAAAATGGTTTAATCCCCACCGTTTTTGGAGCTGCCGCCAGCTAGGCTTTTTCAATTCAAAATTAGTCGCTTCCACGTCTCAAAGATGTCGGGGAAAAAGAAGAAAGCCGCTAAAAGCGTGTCCCCTGTCGAAGAAGAGGTTTGATACAAAAACTTGACGAAAAAACACAAAACTTTAGGTCGGCAGCCAATGGGAGTGTTCGGTTTGTACATACATCAATCGGTTCGAAGCGTTCAAGTGTGAAATGTGTGATACTAGGTGAGTTAGCAAAAAATGAGCCAAGAACGAACATTTTAGAAAAGGCACCTCAACGCGGAAGCCTCGCTTAAATGAAAATGTCGTGGAGACGCAAAAAGTTGTAGAGAATTTTATTATACAACAGCAACATATCCCGAAGATTGCCAAGTAGGTTAAAGCCTAAAAAAAATATTTATTTTGTAGGCGCAAGCTAAGCGATGTCGCTGGCACGGACCAACCGGGATGTTCTAGACTTCCGCCATTACCCACGGGCATTCAGAGGACAGGGAAAGCGCCTGTGAGAGGAGGGGCGGCTCCAAGGCACTCCAATGGCCACGCGTGTACTGTGCACGCTTCGCGATCCATGATCTCCCCATAGAAAGGGCCGAAAAATGGTCAAAAATGTTGAACTTCAAATAGCTATAACTTTTGAAAACGCCATGTGAATCGGGAGCGCTGCTCTAGGAATGTAGAGAAGAGTCTGGGCTATTTTATGGAACAGGTCTCAGGCCGATCTACAGCAGAAATAAGGACTTCTATAGCTTTTTAGCTCAAAAAAGTGTCAAATTCAGTCCTTTGTGCGAAGCGTTTTTCTTTGAATTTAGGCTCATTCTTTGTGGTTTTTTCACTGAATTTGCTTGGGAAAGCATTGCCAATGCTAAATCAGCCACTTTTTTTGGTCCTGGGAGGCTACAATTTGTTGTTGCAATTCCGGCAAGCTTTTAATTTGTTAATTTTTCGCATACTATGCTCCATAAATGATCTATTGGGACTTTTCCGGGCTTTTGGCGCAAAAAGCAAAAGGTTAACGCGCCCTCTTGAGGGTGGGGAATCGAACCCGCACCCTCAGACTGTGGCTCATACCGGCGCCTTAGACCACTCGGCCACGCCCGCCCCCTCCCCCACGCACGCTCTGAACGCCCGTGTACCAGAAGTGCCTGAGCTACATTTTCCCAGTAATATCGTTAAACTTAACAATGAATAATGATAATTAAGTGCTGGATACTGCGTTGGACCCGCCTCTTCCGAAGCGAAAACATATCCCGTTACCGGATCATTTAATTGACAGGAATAAGTTTATTCAGGTTTGTTTTAAATTATGTATTTAACTTTATATAAAGGCCCGACTATATAACGTTTTTCAGGTGGAAGTGGTCGTAAACAACGTTAAAGCCCTCATTACCGAATTCCGCCCAAGGAACCCTCCGCCGTTAAGCTGGTTCCAAAGCGACAACCCACCACCTGATCCAGCCCAATGAATATTTCCTAGTCTTGTCCACCTTCTAGATACCTATCCACTTCTATGATTTTCCAATTTTGCTTGCCGTGAATGCCGATTTTGAATTTTGGGCGTCGCCGTCAACACAAAGTGCAATGAAACCGCTAACCGATCTCTTAACTTATTTTTTTTGCATTACAGCGGTTGTATTTACATTTGCTGGATATAATCAGTATTTTTTCATGCTTGTTTATTATAAAGGCTTGATCGGAGCGAAGCTTTTTAGTTTATAGCAGTCCTGGTTTGGGCTGAAATACGTTCATTTGGGAATTTTTTTTGGTGAATAAAGGGAATGTTATTATTTTGTGAACATCTTTACACAAAATGCAGGGGCCTTGTGCAAATACGTTTACATTTTAAAGCATCGATTTTGCGAAGAGATTTGACTAAAGTCGGGATCAGTCTCAATCTAGATGGACGGAAGATCCGCTGACTACCCATAAATTATCGCTTATGCGCGAGGTCGTTGAGGTCGATTGTTGCGTATGGAAATTGTTTCCTATAGCTATAGGTTCGTTATATGTACAACTATGATCAGTAGGTTCAAAAATCAATGAAATTATTACATTTTCACTCTTCCACTTTCACGTCAATCTCGGACCCTGTATATGCGTCTGAAATCCAGATTTTCCCAGGATTTGTGAAAATCGTGAAACCGAATGCTTTCAAACAACGAGAGAACAACGCTTTTCCTTTCCTTGGTTATTGTAAATTTTAATCCTGATCTCTTCACTGCAATATCTATAAAAGGGGCTGATTTATGCGAGATCCGTAAGTTGATTACCATCATAGAAAGACACATCAGTAATTGAAGAAAGCGCGTTTTTTTGGCTTTTTACCGAGTTTCGAATGGTTTCAAAACACGTTCTAATCCTACCATATAGAAAAAAAATAGTGTCTGTGGGTGTATATGACACTTTGCTTGCAACTTCCGTCAGCATGTCCGGAGGATATCTCAAGAAGGGAAGGGATGAAGGGAGACGCGTAAGGGCCTGTAAATGACTGCACGCATATCAGATTTTTCAAAAAGGATTGTTTTCGAGACTAAAATTATTTTTCCTTACAAAATCGGCCATCCTCTTTGTTAGGAAAAAATTAGCATATACCGAAAATGGGACTTGACTATATAATCGGGGTAGCCCGCGCTTTCCATTTTTTGACATAAAAATGCGAAAGGTTTATGCAAAGCGAGGGATATCATCGGGTTGGACGGGCTCAGGGTTGAAAAGTCGCGAAGCGGCTTTTCAACCCTGGAGTTCGTTTAAAATAAACTAACTCATTTTCCTGAAAAACAGCCGAGCTAGACTTACTGATCAACTCCTAGTTTTTTAGACGTACCTGCGCTGATTTTTAGTTTGCCACAATTTGCATATCTGTTGCTATTGCTATATCCAATCCCCCACTCGGATTGCCATATGCCCGATATGGAGAATGAGGAGCGGATTTGTGTCAACAGGACTGGGGGCCCAGAATTCACACCTGAATACCAGTATCTGGCAGGGGCAACGCCTGGGGCAACAAAATGCAGGCTGCTCCATCTACACCATTTGTCACCATCAACAGGTGGTAGGTTCACTGGATCTGTTAGTGGGATAATTCCAAGGTTATCTTAGGACGAATCTTGTCCCACTATCAAACATAAAATAAGTTTCAGTGTGTATGTTCTGCTGCCAATATTCGAAGGGACCAGGAAGGCATAAAACGGCGTTTAGTTCTAAAATTGGCGTAAATCTTTTCTAATGCCTCCTGCCTCGCCCCCTCTCCCTGCCTAGTTTCTGCATTAGCATTTCCGGTTAGCTTGTTGCCTGATCTGCTAGGCTTTCCTCATCCCCTTTAAACAGCGGAATAATTTTCAAATGCTCTTTAATGAAATTCATGACTTGCCTTGTGGTTCCGTGTTTTTGTTCCTAGCGGTATATTTTTTATTTACGACTATTTTTATATTTGAGAATATCCCGGTCAATTCTTACGAAACCGCTTCGCGGTATTCAGGGATCGGACTTCTGAAATTTTTACTTTGCATCGTTCCGCCCGAATCGTCGGTAAAAAAATATAAAACCACGAAATCTTGCACCTTCTATAGACTGGCCATTTTTGGCGTATGCAAATTACTCCGTAACCGTAAGGGTTACCGTGCCGACTAAACGGGAATTTTCCTACGGACAACTATTTTTTGTAGCCATCTGATGCTTTTCGGCAGTCGAGGCTTGGCCTTTTCCCACGCAAACAAGAAAACGAAACGAATGAATCGGAAATAATTTTTACAAGCCCCCGAAACATAGCTGCCAACAACTATTATATTCTTTAAAAAATGAGTATTTGCTCCACGACTTCCGCGAAAAGCCAATATACCCCGAGCCCACAGCAACCGAAAACGCGGCTTTTAATCAATTTCCACTCTCGATATACCGTATTGAGTGCTCAGCGGGGGGTCGCCCGCACTGGCTCGCTGACACCTAATTCCACTCAAAATATGTGGGAATAGTTTGCGGCTTGCGGATAACTTTTTGTCAAGGTTACCTCCGGTCCGGTGAGAAAAACGGAGCCGGGTACACTGGGGGATTATGCGGGAATCGGTTGACCTCTACGTCGTTTTTATTGATTTTACTGGACTTTCAAAAAAAAGACCTAGGTCTTTTGAAATCAATGAATTAAAATTACTCAAGGGAATGAACAAAAATTGTATTCTATGTTGTTGCATCTTACGAGGGACTA
This sequence comes from Mesorhabditis sp. LJ9110, assembly GCA_038088335.1. Lineage (NCBI taxonomy): Eukaryota > Metazoa > Nematoda > Chromadorea > Rhabditida > Rhabditidae > Mesorhabditis > Mesorhabditis sp. LJ9110. The sequence continues at coordinate 340,103 of JBBGBA010000048.1, read as the reverse complement.
AGAAGCCGCGCGAGCCTGGGGGCAGGATGAAGACAAAGTGCCGTCGATTAGTCACTGCTTTGCAATTGAGGGCTCACCGCTTCGCAACACCTTTATCCGGGGCCAGCTGAGTGATGACGCGCTCGTGGCTGGTGTCCTCGATTTGGGTTGAAAAATGAGGCTCGAATTTGGGCAGATTTTGGGGTGAAATTGAGGGCGGAGGAAGCGTTAAAATAATGCTGCATAAAAAAGTGTTTAAACGGCATTTTTTAGGTGTAGCAGCTGCGGCAAAAAAAGTACATTCGCTACCGGAACTAATATTTCCTGGCCATTGATATACATTTTTAGGCCTGTCATCACACCGGAGACGATTTAAAACCAAAAAATATTTTTTTTTATAGCAAGACCCCCCCTATGGATCTCTTCAACCCCTCCTAATGTCAGGATCTTGAAATCAGCAGTTTCCTCCCTCCCTCCCTTGATCTGATATCACTCACTATCCACATGTCGGTCTGTCGAGACGAGGATTGTCTTCGCCCCATCAAGATACCATAAACAATAGATTATCGCCGGGGCGCGAGGCCATCGGCCTTTGATATCAATATTATAGCCCTGTCAGAACAGCCGACTGGCTAGCAGCTCTGAAATTGTGGTTATACAGCGGTGATCAGTGAGTATAGTGATCGTTGGCAACATCGGAAAAAGACACTTGGCCAATCCTGTTTATTCGTTGTATATTAGAGTCGATATGACATTCAACAACAGATCAAAAGTCATAAATATTTGAAAGACGAAAAAATCATCGAAGCACTTTTTTCGTGCTTGCCTCGACACGACGGAACGAACGACGCCGTATCCTAAGGGCATAAGCAACTAACGTCCGTTCGTAGTGATCAAAGTAGTGCCGGCCTTGTTCACACTTCGTCACAACAATGTGACAAAAAGCCCCGATTTCCATGTCGACACGGTGTCAATAGGCCCTGAGGGCAGCTAGACCTGAGGATATAACCTGAGGCGAGTTAGGTAATCCTTAAAGGGATCAGGTGATTGCATAGAAGACCACTTTTCATAAAGTTTAAGTAAGTCAAATGGATATTGAGGAGCATCAGTCGGAATTTTATGTCTCTCTGCCCTTGATTTTGCAAATATTAGCGAAATGTTACCGCGAAAACGTGTCTTTCGATTTGTCGATTAAAATTAAAATCATGCCAAATAAGAAAAATGCGCCGCTTCGAATTTATATATAAAATGCTCAAGCTATACTACACGCCCTACCACGCTCCATCGTTCCAATATAATTTTTACCCAACTCCCTCGTCGCCCTTCTTCACCACCTCCTCAACCTCATGACAAAAAACTGGTAATTTCCTGAGAAAAACATGACCATTCATCAGAAGGGTGAAATGTTTTTCACTCCCTTACAGATTTTCTGTATGCCGTCGAGGGATGAATAGCTACTATCGCTGGTTGTCGTAGAAAGAGAGAGAGAAATCCTAGCTACCGTCAGCCGCTCCGCCCCCCTTCCCCCGTTAGTGGGTGTGAGGTGGAGGCGGTGCCAGCAGCAGCTTTGGCCATACACCCTCCTTCCTCCTCCTCCTCCCCCCTTTTCTGTACCCACCATCGTCATCATCTCCAACTGCTTACATCCGCACTGCTGGAGTCCATCTGGATGCACGCCTCCCCTTACGAATACCCACGGCCTGATAGGCCGGATGGCAGCTTGAAGCCGTCGCCCCTCGGCGAACATTATATTCAGAGCTACGCGTATGCGGGAATTTTACCGCAAGGTGATTATTAAAGAATTATAGTGCTTGTACTACTTGAGCTTTCGTAAAAAAAAATAGTGTTTTCGGTGTTTTTGGAGTGGAACTCCAACAATACTTGTTGTTTCTTTCATATTACCTGTCACTTCCAGATATTTATTTTTAATCACATGCGTATTCCGGTAACGTCCATAGAACTCTCTAAAAATTAACTGAAAAATTTCGCTATTGCTGTTTTATTATATTTGTAGTTAATTCGGAACCGAGCCGACATTCAGCAGACACTCAAAATTCTAATTTTTTCACTTCAGAATAGAGGCTTAAAAATTTCCAAAAATACAATAAACTAAAGAAACCCATTAAAAATAAATCCAAATAAAAGTAACTTAAATTTAGAACACTTCCCTGCGGGATCCTCATTTCAATACCAAGGATACCCTCCCGAATTATTGCCGCAGTTCCTTGACCCACGATTCCCGCCCTACCTCACTCCGGCGGAATTTCAAAAGTAAGTTAAACATCTAAATTTTTGGTATCCCTTCTCATGCTCCTCAATGTTTACTTGACATTGCAAAATCCGTTAAAATGCCATCACATCTCCGTCTTCGTGTATCCGGGGGCAAGCCAGTCCATCCCATTACCGTACCCCCATCCCCCCTTTCGCCATGCAAACAAGCCGCCACCACAGCTCAATCTCCTTCCCCCCTTATCATCAATCGAGCCATCGTGTGCTCATGCTCTCCTCCAAAAGCATCCACCTACCCCGCCCTTCGATTCCCACCCGCAACCCAATAGAAACCGCCGGGGCTTTGCCAAGGCGGCTGGTCTGAATGGCATTCGCAAAGCTAAGAGAGGCACGCAAGTTGGCACAGGCGTAAAAGGCAAAATGGCCTTGGTAGTGCATACCCGGGGCCTCGGGTTTCCTTTCTTCTAGGCGCCCATTTTTCCGCGAAAAGTTGGCTTTTTCAGGTATCCGCCCGGGTTTGTCCCGTTGCCGGATGTGCAGGAGCCGAGAATATGTCGATGGGTTAATGATGTGGGTTATTTGATTGGATAGTTAGAAGACTAGAAAACTTTTGCAAAATGGTCAATTCGGAACAATAATTGCATTAATTAGAGACACAATCTGTAGCATGTCGGAAGTCGCGCATTTTGATATCATACCTTCCCTTTAGTGTTAAAAAATGTAAAATATCCGGGAAAACCTGTAGAAGAAAAATGTAAAATAAAAGACAATTAAACCTTTTTCTGCAGATATGACTTTACATCCTAATTAACATATTATTCCGACGTCACCTCCAAATGCGTCACCTATCTAGCGCTAATCCACCAAAATTCAAGAGTCAACGATTTAAAAATTCCCATCTTTTAGAACGGCAAAGAATGCGGCCAAAAATTCCACACAACCCTCGATATCAACACGCACCTCACGAACCACCACATTGGCCACACCGAAAATTTTGTCTACGTGTGCCAATGGAAGAATTGCGACCGAACCGAGAAGAACCTGCATTTCAAGGTACCACCTATCGTTATCCCCCTTTAGCCTAAATTCTAGGCTCGCTACAAGCTCGTCAACCACGTGAGGGTGCACACCGGGGAGAAGCCGTTCAAGTGCCAGACGTGTTTGAAGCATTTCGCGCGGTCAGAGAATTTAAAGATCCACGCGAGGACGCATACCGGTTAGTCCGTTGCAAATGCAAAGTCGGGTCCTGTGTTGAATAACTTGTGGTGTTGATCCTGTGAAATCCTATTGGGAGGGGTGGTGAGGTTGGGGGTGGAGAGCGAATGTGGGCTAAATCTCGTGGTATTAGGCGTCTTGGGAAGGTATGTACCGTAAAGGGGTGTAGAAAGTACGTCTTGGGCCTCTACGAAGAATCAAAACTTTTGAATATTTGACTTAAGCGATATATTGTAAACTCAAAGCTTCAAAAAAGTATTTTCGAGTCAAAATTTCTAGAAGTCAAGATATCATTTTTATTCGTTTTCAAGCACGTGCATCTTGACCTTTTCCTAGAATTTCGCAGGATGTTCCTTGATCCTTATTCTTATTTTTCCCATATCCTCTAAATCAAGTCCCCATCTCCCGCGACCCGCTATGTAAATCTTAGCGACCGCTGGGGGCTAGAAGAGGCAAGCCTAGCGGTCGTTTACAGTCTCTGGTTGGGGGGCATTTGGATGGCTTGGGCTATTCACCTGATTGGGGCAATGAGATGCAAAATGGACGGGCTATAGCGGTCAGCCCTTGCAATAGATGCTCCTTTTATTTGGATGAGGAGGATCTCGGGCTGGAACTTTTGGGGAGTCGGGACGAGATCTTGGATTGGAATTTATTTATTTTGTAGCTGCCCATTTATGATGCCAAACCCCAAAAACTACCGGGTAATTACGAGGGTAGTTAGGAGCCGGTGGTTGCATGTGTGTGCGGGTGCTTGAGAACCAGCGCGGCCGCAGCTTTGATCTACCGTAGGACAATGGGGCACGGGTGTGCGGATGAGATCAGCGTGGTGATCGTAGGGAAAACATGACTTGCGCAATGATACACCCAACCGCACATCTTCGTGCGGTTCCTAGCTTGGCTTTATGGGATTTGACTAGATCTACGCATTCATTTAGGACGGGTTCTGATAAGGAATTTTTATCCGACAGTATTTATCTAAACGAAAATAGCTCCAGTTATTCTTTACAAATGAAATCACTTGACGTTGTCCTACACCTCGGGCTTCAAGGAACTTTTTCAAATAGAGAAAAACGTTATTAGGTGCAGAACCAACTGCTGACTTATAAGATTTTGCTATGATTCACATCCTTGCGATAAAAGTTAGTTTTTTTAGTTAGTTAGTTGTGTTTTAGTTTTACGAACGCCGAGAGGAGCCAGCTGTATTGAGACGAAATTAGCATGCGCCGGATGAAGGGTTAGCCTCTAAGGAAGGACTAAACTTTCATTTTTTGTATTTCGGGTTTAAGAACCATGCAAAGCGAGGACGGGGCACTGGGCTCAGACGAGACCGGGGTTGTAAAGCTATAAAAATAAATTGTAAATTCCACAACGCCAATTTAATCCTTAACTCCAAAAAGTCCGTTCCGTTTGCAACCCTCGTCGAAATAACCAATATCGAACCCCCAACTCCCTCTCTCCCCCGAGCTTCTGGACCCCAACCCCCAACGACAATTACGAGTTGCACAATGACCCAGCCCCAGCAGTTTGGTGCTAATTGCCCGCTTGGGACTATTGTCGACACTTCCTGCAGGTCTCGGGTTGCGGCATCGTGGCCCACACGCGGCTTATGAGGTGAACGGGCCCAAAACAACCCCAATCACCCTCTGGCCCAATTACCCCCGCACCTAGACCCACTAATTCGGAAGCGCCAAACAAGATTTCGAAAAATCTGTGCCAGATAAACTGCATTAATTCACGAGGATCACCGGGTGAAAAATTCCCCACCCCTGTCGCCCATTTCACACGCAGACATCTGCCGAGCGGTTGACAGACCCTTCAAATCCGATTTCGGGCCACCATCGAAAATATTGAGGGCATGAAAAACCGACCACCCCACCCCCTCTTTTTTCGAGGGAACCCCACCGATTTTCAGCTACCTTCACATGCAAATTTTTGCGGTTCTAGACGCGGCGGCATCTCCAAAGAGCCTACCGCGCAGCCCATTTCGTTAACTGTCCTGATTTATTTTGACTCACCGCCAACCCCCCGACCACCAACCCGGACCCTATGCCCTACCAGGACATGATCCAGGGGTCCCCTAATTTACAGTAAGACCCAATCCCAGGGGTGGTCCGGATTAGCGAAAAATGCCCGCGGCAATTGTATCATTTTCACTAGTCTTACCCTGTCTTACCACCTGTACCCGAGGGCCCAAAACGGCCACCGGCAATGCTATACAAATAGTTTGGCCCATCCACCCGATTCCACTTCAGCAGGTTATTGAAAAAAAATTGGCAACGTGGCACCCCGCTGCGGGGGTGAACTGACGGCGCAAATATTGATTTGATGTAGGCAATTTAGGGGAGAAACCGTTCAAGTGTGTGGTGAAGGGTTGCGAGAAGATGTTCGCAAATTCGTCGGACCGGAAGAAGCATATGCATGTGCATCAGAGTCATGAGGTGAGGGTTTGGGTTGCGAGGTTTTTAGATTTTGATGCAATTGTAAATGTATTTTTCCAGGTTCAGCCTTATCGATGTCGGGTGAAGAATTGTCAGAAGACGTATACACATCCGAGTAGTTTGAGGAAACATATGAAGGTTGGTAAAAGATTTCTATTAAAAAAAACGGTTGGTGATACCTATATATACATTGGCTTGGCAATTTGGTCTTGATATTAAGCTTCTGCGTAATATTTTTACGCCTAACGTTAGTAACTCATTTATATACCTTGCTAGCCGCATTAATAGTAGTTAATGAATGCACAAGGCCCCAAGCATGTAACAACGTTTGAAGTACCCTCGCCAAGGGCCAATGATTGTTCGGGGGTACAAATGGTAAGGCCCCAGATCTTGCACAACGATCTCTCCAATTCGCACCTCACTCGAGTCGAGGGCCCGACCACCGGAAGATAGGCATCATCCAGCCGAGATACGCCGGATTAAGGCCCCCTTCAGCTCGAGCTGACAGCACCTACCGGCACCTGTCCAGCCACTCATCACATTGCCCAATCATTTTTTGGTATTAGTGGCAGCGCGGAGTTGGGGGAATAATTGAGGCGCTTGGCACCTTTTATGGAGTTGAAACTGTTTTTTGAGACATTCGAGACATACAATAATAACTTCCGGTTTTGGTCTCAGAGTTAATGTAGCTGCATGAATAGATAATTCTCCTCACCATTTCAGATGCACGAGAAAAATAATGAATACCCCGACCTCGACGAAAGCGGTGATTCCGGCCATTGCTCTTCAGCTACACCAGCCGGAAGTGCCGGATATTCCCCTAAACAAGACATCCAGGTATACAATTATTACCCATCCCTTATCTTATCTTTATTTTTAGTTTGAACCCCAATTCGGTCAAACTCTCCAACCACAAGACCTTCAGCTCCTCGAATCGAAAGTGGAACTCCCCTGCTTTACCGTACCCCCGCCCCAATTCGCCGACCTCAACGTCCCCCATTTCTATCCAAACTACGAAAACTTATACCCGGCCATGTAATTTATTCGCCAGGCAGGATTAAGAGAAATTGCGTTTTAGCCATAAGCTCCAAAATTAAATCTTAGGCCCTTCTAGTCTTCCCTCAATCCGCCTGGAATTTTTTAAGCCTTTTCTTAATTTATCGCTCATGTATTGATTTCTTTATCACTAGCTTACCGGCAGTTGTTGTATATTCCCGTTGCGTGTCCATTTCATTGCTCCTCTCCTTCCCTTGAAACCTCGCACTTACATGACGTTTTCAAATCCGGGTAGCCGTTTTCTCGACAATATGAAATTCGTCCGATCGATGACCCCTGATTCCCGCGGTGTGGCTTGCTTTAAATTATTACTCAATTTCTATCGCGTTGTCTCGTGTTGCTCAAATAAAGCTCTATCGAAGTTGGTGTGAGGGCATGTTGCCACTAAGGTGTTTATTTGCGAAGGGATGGCGTTTGGGGGTTAGAAGGTGGGTAGGGTTAGGGGGGGGGAGGAAGGATACTGTGCTCAAATATTTCCTGGGATGTTCTTTGTTGCGTAACTGGGTGGACACTTGACACCGGCGTTCGGTCAGGTGTTCAAATCTCATTTTTGGGTATGGGATGAGATGTGGATAGGTATGGGAACAGGACCAACCTATAAGGGTATGATTTTCAGTTTTTTTAGTTGTTCCTCCTCACCGGATTTTTGAGCATCTCCTCATCTTCTGTAAATAGCTGCATTAATTAAGCCCGACTGTGCGCAATGCCTAGTTGCGTATCCTAACGTCGCCTAGTGTACCATAGCTGACGTAGCGTAATAGAGTGTACCCCGACGTCGCGTGCTGCAATATACACGAGCCTCGCGGAACGGATTGTGTCTCATCGTGGCGTAGAGTTGCATATGGTAGTGTAGCGTAACCTCTTGTAGCGTAGCGTTTCGTAGCCCAGCGTAGGGCAATGTAGTTGTTCTTAAGTTAACCTAGAACAGCTCAATCCAGCGTAGAGAATGGAAGTGTAGTCTAATATAGCGCATCGAGTTTAGCTAGCGCCTAGCGAAGTCTAGCGTAGCATGTAGTGCAGCCCACCACAACAGAATAGGGCGTTGCCTACCATAGCTGAGCGCGCCGGCGCGTATTCATTTTGGACTTTAAAACCGAACGAATTTGCTTTGCTCAATTTTCATAAATCGATAAATAACACCCAACCTTATTCAATAAATCCAAATCCACCCAGCGACCCGCACCTAATCCGCTAAACGTGAAATTTGGTGAATGACATTGTGAGTGACACGGAGGCTATGGGATCCGCAGGTGGGGCTCCTTGAGGATTTGGGAAAGTTGGCGGAAATTTTCCCAGCCCGTCGCCTCCATGATCCACAGCCTCTAGGCAAGACCCGAGCAGCAGCCGCGACCGGTTGCATTTATCAAAAGGAGACGATGAAAAGGAGGCCGCCACTCTCCGCACCCCCACGGATACGTACAAACACAACACCTCGCCCTGGATACCTGCCCGAAATTCGCAACTTGGACATCAAAGGTTTCAATGAAATTTAGCTATGTAATATTCCTTCAGAAATATGGATATAAATAACATAACATAATATTGGAATATATTGTTTGAGCCCCGCGAAAAAACTTAGAGCATTTTTCCGATGCTCCATTGATCGTAGTTTTAAAAATATCGTAAATCTTGAAAAATGGCGTTCTCCTTATTTTAAATATTCAAAACCGCTTTTCGTCAATTTCTCTATCCCTTAAAAAAATACCCGGCATTCCTTCAAGCTGGCCAAAATTTCTAGATATTCAAACAAAAAACATCAAAAACATAAATTTATTCTTTGGTGCGCAGCATCATGCACCCAGCACAATCCAAAAACACAGAATTTGAACACGACACAATGCGGAATGAGATTTACCAGATCCTGAAAGATGCGGAATAACTAGCACGTTTTGACACTCTAAGCTCAGCAAGCTCACTGGGTTTGTAGCAAGATGGCGGGGGATGGACAATAATCATAATTAAGGCACAGAATGCATCGAATCACGGCAGCAAAATTCCCTCATCGTCCTTCTTTAATAAAGAGTCTAACACTTTTCGGTCAGCATTCACATCATCGCCTAATTGCTCTTGGACACGTTTCACCTGAAAAACTAGGTTACGTTAGGTAATTTTGAGGAACCTGTCGCTTGTGAGCCATTCTTTCACAGATATGCAAAATCAGACACATGGGAATGACGCTAAGGACACCGACGGGCCCCATTAAATACGCCTAAATTATTTTTATGAAAAATAAAATAAAGAAAAATATACCTTATTGTTATAATAGGAAAGGACACGTTCCGTTTGAAGTTCTGAGCAGAATGGGCCGACCCATGGCTAAAAATAATAATTGTATAATTATTGCATTGATGTTAGTATAATTATCAGTATAAAAGTCATAATACTTCAACTTCCTAAAAATCCAATACAGATGGCGTAACATTGTTCACATTTTCTAGTTTTAGCGTAGAATTTAGGACATGAATAAATTGATATTATTAAGTAATTGGTAAAAATATATTCTTTATTGGATTCTAATTGATGGATTATACCGTAAGTCTCAGATAAATAAGGTGACAAGGTTTTTAAATCTCAAAATCAGGGCACAAACCTTTTCACAAATACATTTCAACCCAGTCGGGTCAACCTCGCCATGCTCACACATAATATCTTCGCAAAATGGTCCAGCATAACCGGTCGAGCACGACAAACACCTAGAGATCCGCTTTTTTTGCCCGATCTACCAACGCCTACGTTCCATTCCGATATCTTCTAAACGTTGCACAGTTTTTCTTCTTCTCACAATGCTTGCCAACGTATTCGGAATCACATACGCAACGACCAGAATCGTTTAATTCCCCATTTACACATCTTAAAATAGTTTTGTATATTGCGATAACGATGCAGCAACCAAAATACGTGTTAAAACCACCTTATCAACCCCAAAAATATAAGTTGTCGTTGGTTGCAAGTGCCGTAGCCAAATAGTGCGGTGAGAAAAAGGCGGTGAAGAGGAAACTAACTTGTTAATAAAGGGCGGCGTCGTTCGGAATCAAAAAGGGGAAGCTAAGGATACCGAAAAATAAGAATGGCTTGAAGGTATTTGACGGCGAGCAAGAAAGGTGCAACATAATAAGCAAATCTGAGGAAAACGAGGCCAGGATTGGTTGAACTTACACGACACGTCGCTTCGGGTGGTGGGTGACAGATTCTGGAGGTACAGAGTCTTCTTCTGCCGTGACTTTGATCACAAAGAAGAACAGGAATATTGTAAACCCTGTTGAGAACTGCATCTGGAAATAGATTTTCTAAGGCGGAAGCTATAAAATAAGGCCTTCAATATCAAATTCGGCTTAAAAGTTACTTTAATATTATGCCCACAATGTAATCTTAGAATTTTCAAGACGTTTGTATAAGGGGAATAAGGAAAACGGTGATCTTGTGCCGTATTGTTGTGTGAGTAAATACAGTGCGTCGAAATTCAAGGTCACCGAACAAATTTCGGGGCAGCAATGGTGACGCGCGGATCTTGAAGGGGGTGGGGGGGGGGGAGATTGGGCTAAATAAATTGTCCTTCCGGAGGAATGTTTGAAGTTTGCTATTCACACTGTTTGATCAATCACTATAAGGGGGTAAGTAGTACTTATGATGCGTTGGGTTCATGCAAAACAAGAAATATGTCAAAACTACAATGGAGAGGAAGTACGGAGACGACATATATTTATTAAAATACAGAAAACTTTGAGGTGAGTGATTTAGCACAACTATTTTTCACCCAAATTCAACAAAATTGACCGTTTTTCGATTCAATTTAATTTTTGTGAAATTGCGGACGGCCTCTAGTAGTCAACAATTGGCATACACCGTCAGTGGGGATAGCTTATATAAAAGGACGCACAAAACTTTAAAATTTTTATAGATATTCTGGAATAATTATGCAAAGCCGTGGTTACCATTAAACAATGAAGTGGATAGTACAGGGTGTCCCAAAATTATCCGGACAAAACTGAAAACTGAATTTTTCAATTTTTCCGCTGTTTTCGGCCTTCGCATTGTATTTCATAATATTTTTTGAGGCATTTTCGATGCACCGTGCAAAAAAAATTCCTGGAAAACGCAAAATAGCTTCACAATCGAGCGAAAACCATGTTAAAAATTTTCGCCTCTTAAATAACATAAAAATTGCGGTAAACTTTCAAAATGTGTTCAGACGTTTTTGTGGGCAAGAAATGATGTTTTCTTGCAAAACGGACCTAACTCCGCCAAGATTCCGACATGTTAATGGTCATTTTTGCGTTTAATACCGATTTTCATCCCATTGCTGGGCAAGGTGTTTCGATGCTTGCTCGTGCACAAGCTCGTCAAAAATCAAAGTTAGCTTAATTTGAATAGCTTGTGCATCATCGTTACCGCCAAAAGTTTATGCCTCTAGTCTTTGACAATAATCATATCGCGTTTTTAGGGTTCCTCCAGGGCAAAACCTTTAAGGCAACCGGGCGGCGCGTACCTCTATTTCAACTTTTTTGCTGGCTGTTTTTTTCCTGGCGTAAACCTAGCGTTTTTGGGCCGGCTAAAGTGTTGACTGGTCATTTCCGAACTCTTTCTGTGGTTTCTTTGTTCGTCCGGTCATGCTGAAGTTTCTTATGGGATCGGAAAGCATGCGCGTTTTCAGCGTTTGCAAGGAGAGAGAAATTTGGTTCGAACTTCTCCAATTTATTCCGAAGAGATATGACGGATTCACGCGCAGTTTTCTTTTAAGCTTATTAAATACACTTCAACGATTCATAGAAATTAAATTATGGTCTGCAAAAACAGGGAAAAAGTAGGAAAAAAACCGCTTTGCAACTTTGTCCGGATAATTTTGGGACACCCTGTACAAAACAGAAAGAACTAACAAGGGAACCTCACGGAGACATGGTGGAATTTCGGAAAACGCTCGCGGCTACCCCCGGGTAATCGACCATTGCGATCACGATGCGCTTGTCAGATTTTTCTAAATAGACCTCTGGACAGAGATACAGCACTTCCGGAAAATGCTGATTTACATGCAAAAAATTTGCATAGAAGTATGGTTTATGAGGCTCTCCCATCACTATGGAATCACCAGTTGAATGGCCGAGTGGTAAGCGACTCGCTTGATAGGATTCTAACGAGGGTTCGAATCCGCTCACAATTTTTTGTTTTTGCTTTTTGCCAGAGATTTTTGTACAAGTCCAGAATGTTACTAGTAATAGCCCGAAATCCCTAATGTTTAGCCATTAAAAGCGAAAAAAAAATCGAAAAAGGAAAGTCAGTTCTGCCGGCTAGAGTTCCTACACCTGACCATCTGCAAAAATGAGAAATTTTACAAGAATAATTTTCTGACCACGTAACGTCGGCAACTGTCATAAAATTTAGAAGTACTTTGGCACGTATAGTTTTGGACTTGTAAAAAAATCTCTGGCAAAAAGCAAAAACAAAAAATCGTGAGCGGATTCGAACCCTCGTTAGAATCCTATCAAGCGAGTCGCTTACCACTCGGCCATGAACTGGTGATTCCATAGTGATGGGAGAGCCTCATAAACCATACTTCTATGCAAATTTTTTGCATGTAAATCAGCATTTTCCGGAAGTGCTGTATCTCTGTCCAGAGGTCTATTTAGAAAAATCTAACAAGCGCATCGTGATCGCAATGGTCGATTACCCGGGGGTAGCCGCGAGCGTTTTCCGAAATTCCACCATGTCTCCGTGAGGTTCCCTTGTAAGACTTGTAAAATACTTTGAAACGAAAACCAAATGGTCGATTGGGCGCGATTTTCTTCCACCACTTACTTTGGAATGCTGTCGATTGTCCGTAGTAAAATAAAATGTACAGCAACTAGCGCGACCAAACCAGCCTAGTTAAACCCGCTCAAAACCACAAACGTAGCAAGGTGGTTAGATTATGGATCCGTACCTGACGGGACTGTTTTTTCGCCACTCGCCGAACGGAGCGTCCCCGTCTCGGATATTAAGGCAATAAATAACCCGTTCTTCCCCCCTCCCCCTCCCCAACTCGAAGACCATGCGCTTTCTAGGCCCGGACCGTGAAAAGGGGAGAACGACTTACAGTGTGTGTATTTTCGGAGAGAAAAGACGTAGGGGTAATGGGTTAGGAGGGGGTAGACGCCGGGATGTTTGGGGTTGATGCTCTGTTTGGGGTGAGATCCATCGATAGGATTGGAGAGGGTCGAGATCTCTCGGAAAAGCCATGAATCAATCCTCTTTTCCTTTCACGCTGCCCCGCGGTCTTCGCATCCGCTCGCCATATATGTGCACAGAAAGCTGGCGGGGGTGTGGGTGGATGGCCTTTGGATGTACTCCTTTTTCTTTCTCCCTTGGTCAATCTCGTTAATAGAGACTATCAATCACTATTGGCCGGTCGATCATGGTATGTGTACGAACGTCAGAGAAAATTCTCCGGGCAGGTGTAATCGCGTAAAGGTTATAGCTAAGGATTTAGAGCTTCAAGGATTTAACCAGCTTAAAGCTAAACTATGCCAATTTTCTAATTTCTTCAACTATTCTGAAACCGATAACAATTTGTAATTTGCACTACTGGAACATGTTACCGGAACGTGCACGCAAACGCAGCTTATTTTTGTCAAAAACACTATTTGTATATATCGTAGGATGGCTTACAAACTCAATTTTGAATGTCTACGGGTAAGGACAATAAATATTTCAGTTACGCCTTTTCGTAAAGGGCAAAAATAAGGGGCAAAAGTACTGTATTGCAACCGTATCTAAACTATACCGGACCTGGCCCCAATGTGGACAATCTCAGAATACTATATGGAAGTCGATGGCACTTGTGGGTGTGGAAACGAAATGTTCTGTGTTTGCGAATTGCCGTGAAAGGGGCCGAGCGGCATTTGTGGCACTCGGCGACCTTCCGCCCCCGCTCACAAAGCCGAATTGGCGCTGCACAGCACGCCCAAAAAATTACCTCTGCTAAAATGAGCCCGATCTGTCGAAATTGGTGGCAGAATTCGAATTACGGGAGTATTAACTTTTCATAACTACGCTTTGATCCGAAAGACGATAGCTTGAAAAGGACTCTAAGTTGTGAGGATAAAGGCGACATGATATGGAACAAAACACCAAGGATTAAACCCTCAAACTACAGTTTTAAACCGTTTACTCATACAAGAAAAGCCAAAGGAGATCGATGACGGTAAAGACAGGAGAGTGCGGGGGGAGAGTGCCATCCATTCCTCCCGAAATCACATTCCCGCCAAGCCCGAAATTCGATCTAATTTGCTGTCTGTCGCCATCACCTTGTCTCTCCCACCATCCGAACCGTTACTAACAACAGTCCCACTCGCGTAATGGAGGAAATTGGTTGCATAGATAGCGGGAGCGTGGGGGAAAGTTTCAATTTTTTTTGGAAGGGTTTCTCTTGGCCTGAATAGGGGGGATGTTTGGATCTGATTTGCATAAATGAAAAGGAGAACGAAAAGAGAGGTTGATAACGTTCAGATGTCGTGTTAACCTGACTTCACAACCCCTTTAATGGGATTCAGAAATTTACCATACGATAAAGGAGAAGATCGGCTTCCAATCCTGTATGTTCTTTTACCAGAATTCTTTGAGTATTCATATATGTCACCTTTTTCAAAATACTGCATTTTGCACATTACTATATGTAATTTTCTTTTTTCATTCCTCCCCCTGTTCTCATTCCTCCCCCTGTTCTCATTCCTCCCCCTGTTCTCATTCCTCCCCCTGTTCTCATTCCTCCCTGTTCTCATTCCTCCCCCTGTTCTCATTCCTCCCCCTGTTCTCATTCCTCCCCCTGTTCTCGCGGCGAGAGGCGGCTCCCCTCCCGCGTCCTTGCCCCTGCCTACTGTAGGATGGTATTATCAACTACTGAGTCCCCTACGGCTCAACCTGCGCCCAAAAGGCAACATCCGGGCTCACCTTCCGGATAAACCCAAATCCGGGTTTATGCATTTCGCTGCCCCTAACAACTACCCGGATTCGAAAAAATCCGATGTCTACAAATTCGACAAAGCTGATCATTACACCATCATGGACACGCTGCTACAGGTCGTCCACCAGAACCAATTCCTGTAGAATCAGGTTGACTTTTTGACCCAACAAGTCACGATCCTCCAGAAGACGATCGTAGAGCTCAAGGAACTTAGCTCTCAAAAACCACTTCATTCCCCACCTATGCCTCAAAAACTGCTGCCAATATCCCTTCCCTACCACTCGCAACCCTGAAGCAAGTGCTACGCGATGAGCAAACTGCTGATGTACGTGAAAAACAGGTCTTTATCCGTGGCTTGGCAGAAGGTGATATCCCGGATCTGCAAAAAATTCAAGAAAAAATGCCAGATTCGCCTCATTCCAAAGCCCCTAAAAAGGTTTTTCGGCTAGGCGGCACTCGTCCGCCAGCAGCAACCTCTCCTCGTCCGGTAATTGCCGAATTCGATTCTCAGAAGGAAGCCTTGAACTTCCTCAAAAATTTCAACCAAGCTGTGACTCACACATCCGGAGTGATCGCTCGTCCCAACTATTCAGTGACGGATACACTTCTGTACAAACAGGCCTGGAAAGAGGCCATCCAGAGGAACAATCAAGAGAAGAAGGCGATCTGGACCGTCAGAAACTGCAACTTGCCCGTCGCCAATATCCTCAGGGAATCGAACCGTCTCCTTGGACCGTTCGCACGCTCCAAAAGTCGAATTAGACTCGATTACCAAGTCTACTTCTCTTCGCACCCTATTCTTAAATGCCCGCTCTCTATTTCCTAAGCTTTCTACCCTAAATGCCCTTCTATTACTAAACCAATATGATATTGTTCTCATTACGGAAACCTGGCTCAAGGCCCAAATTCTGGACACTTTGCTTGTCCTTCCCGGCTATTCCATATTCAGACGTGATCGTGAAGGGCATGGAGGCGGCCTTGCCATAATCTTCCGCAGCTACCTCAAAATCGTAAATGTGAGTATTTCAACCAATCTCGAAGTTCTATGTCTTGACATATTCTCAAAAAAGTCTAACGTGATTTGAGGCTCATCCTTTGCTATCATCCCCAACACCATCAGCCTCTCCTACCCCTCATTGAGCTATTATGCAAACTATTATCAAATTTTATTTCGCCTTTTATTCTTCTAGGCGATTATAACAGTCCTCATATTGACTGGGTCTCCGGGACAACGAAATGTTCAAATTGTCAGAATCTAATTCGATTTGCTGCTAAGTTCGGCCTTTCCCAATTGGTAACTGAGCCAACTCGCTTAAATAACATCCTGGACCTTGTATTTTCTCCTCTTCCTGGGCTCATTGAATCGCTGACCATCGCTGAGCCTTTCAGCGATCACCAGTCAATCGATTTCTATATTTTGCTTAGTCACCAGCGGCCCCCACCCCCCAGGCAAAGAGATTTCCGCCGTGCCCCCTTCGAAGAAATAAATCGGAGAATAGCGGGGATCAACTGGCTTTTGAGTTCCGCCAGGGAGATGCTGAAAATCTGCAGAACAAATTGGACAATTTATCTCCAAAATTTGGTTGACGAATTAGTACCTTTCCGTAAAACCGAACCAGACCTTCTGGAAAAACTCTAGTCCTCCTAAAGCGAAAAAAGGCCATTTGGAAAATCGAAGGAAACAGTCCCAGTTACAAAAATGCTTGTAAGGACCTTGACACTGCCCTACGCCAAGAAAATGAACAAAAAGAGCTGGATTTTGTGGATAGGTCATCCGCTGCAGGTCGGATCGGAGCATTGAGGAAATTCTATGGTTACGTTCGGTCAAAGACTTCTCCCGACAATGCAATTCCTCCACTCTTTATTAGTCAGCATGAGATGGCCGTGACTGATTCCGAAAAAGCTGATGCCCTACAGTCACAATTTGCCTCAGTATTCACTACCAGCCCTCCCGTACCTTCCTATTTGCCCATAAGAACCAACAAATTGCTATCGTTTGTCGATTTTAGCCCTCATATTATAGAGCGGACCATTGTCACCTCTCTTAAGCCCAAGTTCACCCAAACTGCTGACCCGGTGCCAGCATTCTTTGTAAAAGAATGTGCTGGTTCCCTATCCCTCCCCCTTTCTCTAATCTACAGCAGAAGCTTCCACACCGGCGTCGTGCCCTCCAGCTGGAAAAAAGCTATAATTTGTCCCATATTTAAGAAAGGGAAGAAATCTGAACCCGTCAACTATCGTCCGATCTCTCTGACGAGCTCCTTCGGCAAAATCATCGAGAAGGTTGTTCGGAAGGCCCTCTCTGAGTTCCTTGACGATGAAAAACTCTTATCGAAGAACCAATTTGGATTCTTGAAAGCTCGCTCGACAACTGCCCAGTTGCTAGTTCATCAGCACAATCTCTTAATAGCTGATCAGAAAGGACTTTGCTCCGATGTTTGCTATATCGACTTTGCGAAGGCATTCGATACCGTCTGCCATTCCCGGCTACTCCGAAAACTTTCCACCTACGGAATTGCGGACCCACTTCTTGGCTGGATACAAAACTGGCTGGTGGGTCGTTCACAAATCGTTCGAGTTGGTGATTCATACTCTATTCCTGCGCCAGTACTGTCTGGTGTTCCACAAGGATCCGTCCTCGGGCCCCTACTTTTTATTCTATACATAAACGACCTAAATGATCCCCAACATCTACCGAATGGCTTACTCTTTGCGGACGATCTAAAGCTAATCTCCCATTTTTCCAACGCTAGCCCATCTGATATGTCTGCTCAGTTGCTTAAACTCGAGTCCTGGGTCTCGGAAAATCAGCTGACTCTCGCTGCCCCAAAGTGCTCTTCTGTTCACTATGGCAGAAGAAATCCGAAGAACACTTATTCGCTAAATGGTAGCTCGCTCCCACAATCAAAATGCATTCGTGATCTGGGTGTCCTGCTATGCGATGACTTCAGCTGCTCGACAAATGTGGTAGAGGTGACGAAAAAAGCAGCTCGCTGCTCCTTTCTTATTTTCAAAATTTTTCGTAGCAAAATTCCAAATTTGTATATAAAGGCATTTCTAGCTTATATCAGGCCTATAATCGAATATGCCTCAGTAGTTTCATCCCCATGGCTCAGAAAAGATCAGATTGCTCTAGAAACAATTCAGAAAGACTTCGCTCGACGTGTATGCTACCGGTGCCAAGTCCCGTACGTCTCCTATCGTTCGGCATGCACTCAATTCAATCTCGAACCATTGAACAATAGGAGGCTGACCGCGGATTTTCTTTTTCTGTTTAATCTCCACAAGATTCCTTCTAATATTTCTGAAAATACTTTCTTTTCTGCTGCCCCTTCTCGAACTCGTGGACTAAAAACCAAAATTAGTCCTATTCTGGCTCCAAAAACCTCTGTGTCAAAAGCTTTCTTCTCCACTCGCGTAGCTGCTCTCTGGAATTCTTTTCCCCAAACTGCCATTGATAGTCCGTCTAAGAAAGCCTTCAAAAATCATCTTTCCCGCCTTATCCCCGTCTCCTATCTACTGTGATCGTGTTCTCATCAATCTAGTCTCTTATTACATTCCCCCTTTTACACATCTTCAGAATCTTATTAATCATAATTTCCCTTTATTTATCTTTCCCCTCCATCACCCTATTTACGCCCGATTCCTCATACTGTAAGCGTTGACTTTGTTAACCTTGTGTGAGAATAAATAAATAAGGGAAGAGAGGTAGCTTTTCTCATTTTTTGTGATGGAAAATCGCGAGAATTATGCAAAGTGAAGAATATCATGGGTTCAGACAGGGCCAGGGTTGAAAAGTTGCGAAGCGGCTTTTCAACCCTGGTTATATCCTAAATAATAGTTTTGTTACCTATAAAAAACTATTATTCCAGCAAAAACAAGGCATACCACAAGGGCAAAACTGTAGCCCAATGATTGCAGATCTAACATTAACTTATGACGAATACATATATCTTAAAGATAATGCTACTAACAATGTTATTGGACATAGATATATGGATGATATACTCATTCTATATAAAAATGGTGTTAATATTGAAGAATTCTTGTCGGAAATTTACCCTATCGAATTAACTTTAGAGCAAACTAACGTAGATAACAAAAGTGGTAACTTTCTAGACCTCAGAATTTTCAATGTTAACAATAAAATTCATGCGGAACTTTACAATAAGGTTGATGACTACAAATTTAAGGTTACACGCCTTCCTAATTATCGATCTAATATCTCATATGCTATAAAACATGGCTGCGTGGAAGGAGAAATTATTAGAATAGCACGTAAATGCTCAGAACAAACTTCCTTTACTAAGCACCTTAACCAACTCATATCGCACTTACAAAATAACGGGTACCAGGGTTGAAAAGCCGCTACGCGGCTTTTCACCCCTGGCCTTCGCACACGGAACTCTGAAAGTTGGGCACTTTGCGTAATTCGACCGAAGAGCGAGAGTGAACCCAAAAACGGTAAGAGCAACCGGCCGCTAGCGCGACAAAATTCCAAATGAGCCTCCTAGCGCCTGGTATGCAAATGAGGATATTTCCATATGTTTTAAAATAACTAAAATAAGGTCTAAATCGTCATTTTATTAAAAATCTGATAAGCTTGCAGTAATCTACGCCCTCGACTACCCCTAAATACTTTTCGACTGGGTCCTGAAATTGATCCCCCTTCCCGGTATCTTGGTAACCCGGTTTTTCGAGCCATTTATGCAAAGTGTCCACACACACACATGAACTTTTTTTATATATAGTAGGATCCTAAACCTATTCTACTTAGTCTATGCAAAAAAGTCTTTACCAAATACCCAGTACTTGGCATTAAACACAATTGTGACCATAAAAATATTCAACATTTACTTTCGTAATTCTTACATAGTTTATTCTTCATTTTAACCTTTTCACTACTACTTTTCCTTCCGTTTTACTTTTCTTAGCTCTCTTGCCATAATTTCCGCCCGTAGACTACACGCCGCTACTATGCCATCCTTTACCTAGCGTAATCGAATCAGCAGACTAGGCTGTAGCAAGCAGAAAAGAAATGAAAAACTACTTCCCCGAAACACAAAATATAATTTCTTAACACTCCCGAACCAATTTTCCTTCTTATAGATACTTTTTCCACATAATTTTACTATTTTATTGTCCGCTAGGGCTTCCAACTGAGGAGACCCGACCCTAGCGAATGTTTTGCCTGTCTTGGACAAAGGGTCGAAACAGGCCTTTCCAAATTATTTTCACTAATTTAGCTCATTTGAGCAATTACTCTATCATTTTCTAATTTCTTTACTAACTTTACATTAATAATCTATTTTCCTTTATTTCCTCTAGGAGCTACCCTCTCAAAAGGGGTATACTCTCTAACTGATTCATACCCCCTTGGCTCAAAACTCACCTGTTCATAGTCACGCACCGCGCGAAAGTTGAATCCACGTCGTCGCTGAAGTCGAAACCACTCGCAATGAACGTGTTGCCGGTGCCCATCATCACCTCCAAACGAGAACCTAAGCATCAAGAGGTTAAAACCGAGAAGGATTCACTCACCGTTGAAATAACGGTGCACGCTTCACGGTCGACAAGTTCCAAAAGACCTCATTGGGATTGGACCAATTGTTCAAGGCCGCAATCGACACGATGAAAGAGTTGGTCTTGTAGAAGGAGCCGACTTTGGCGTCAAGGACGAGAGCCGCCATGCGCCTCGTTTCTTCACGTGGAACCTTGTCGTCGCCTCCACCATTTCCTTCGATGAATCGAACGCCCTGCGTCAAGCCCTGACGACGCTCCTGGCCGTTGCCGATGTCGTGGCGGGAGCAGGGTTCGTCACGACGCAGAAAGGCTTTACCAGCTCCGTAGACGACGTATGATTTGCTAAAGTAAACATTGGTGCAAACACGTAAGCCATACTTTTGGATAGCTCCTTCACTCGCAACTCGTAAAATTGGCGGAACCGTCTGTTGCTTGGCTTCTCCGATGGTGACCTGATGCGTAGAGCCCCCTAAGGGTTCCATCAAAGCAAAACTAAAAAGGCTTACGTGCAGAGCCTGATGTTGATGCTGATCTTGGTTGCATCCTTCGAGCCCAAGCCTTTGAGAGCAGGCCGCAACTGGTCAAGGACGCAAGAGAAGCAAGAGAAAGATGGAGAAGACCGTAAAATGAATGAAATTTGCGACGAGGGCTGCTACAGTACACGAAAAAATCCGTAATGTGTATTGTGACGTTCAATTTTGGGGGCTGGGTCTCACGGCGGCTCTTTGTAAAGTGTAATGATACGGAATATTGAAAAATGGAATAAAACAGCCCCTTTTTGCCAATTTTTACTAACTAAAGTAAATTAGAAAAGGAAAATTGCTCAAGAAAGAGCTAAAGTGAGGAAATAAAAGTAGTAGAGCCTTGTCCAAGACAGGCAAATTTGCGTTAGGGTCGGGACTCCGTAGTTGTATTCCCTAGCGGAAATTAAAATAGTAAATTATTTCGGAAAAGTTTATCAGGAACTTTATCGGGAACGTTAGAAATCCAGTTTATAACGGGGTAGAAGTCTTTCTTTTTCTTTTCAGTTCGCTACAGCCTAGTTCCGAATCGTTTACGTTAGGTAAAGGGTGGCATAGTAACGGCGCGTAGTCTACGGGCTAGAATTCTGGCAGGAAAGCCAAGAAAAGTAAGAACGGAGGGGAAAGTTAGCGGGAAAAGGTAAAAAAGAAGAAGAAAAGTATGTTAGAATCGCAGAAGTAAGTGGTGTTTATTGTTCATGGTCACAATTGTGTTTAATGCCAAGTGCTGGGTACTTAGTAAAGGCTTTATTGCAAAGACCAAGTAAAATAGGTTTAGGATACCCGTTATTTTTGAAGTGAGAGATTAGTTGGCTAAGGTGCTTAGCAAAGGAAGCCTGTTCTGAGCACTTACGTGCTATTCTAATAGTTTCTCCTTAGCACCTTTTGCACATAACGGCCTTTTTCCCGAACCTGACTCATTTCCGGAGCCTCGCACGTCGACTGAATCGTTTTTCTGAGCTTCCTGCACTCGAAAGTATCAGCTGCTCTGAAATCCATGATTTTCGGGTTTTGTGAGTTTATTTATTTAAAGACGCGTCTAGGGTCATAGGACCGTTCCATAACGTTAGCACAGCTCAAAATCTTCGTCTCCAAAGCACGTGTGACGGTCGAGCGTAAGCAGCGAGCCAAGTCCGCTATGTATCCAGAGACCATCGGGTTTGTAGGGGCCACGCGTGACTTCATGGTATTTTCGCAGTACCTGTAGGTTTTGAATAAACGAAGGTATGGCCAATGGAAAGTAGTTTGTAGGAAGGACCATCTAAGGAAATCCTGCCAAACCGAGCCTGGCCCGCTTTGGAACTGCCATTAGCAATAACGCAATTTCGAAGAGATAAAAGGCAAAAATGTTGTAGAAAATCTAGCTAAAGGATAGCAACGTACTTTCCACCTTTCAACGGCCCAGAACTTGGCCGCCTTCTATCCAATCCGGCTCAAATTTTTACCAACGAGGGGTATCACTCATCCCAGGGATACCTCCCCAGCTCGAAGTTCAGCTTCGATTAGCTAAATAGCCTATTAGATGCAGTTTTTCACGCTGATAACGAAACCGCTATTTATGCTTAGCCTAAGCCTAAGCCTAAGCAATCTAATGGTCAGGGGTTCAAGATTTGCCACTCACGGGGTTTTTAACCTTACCTGGGGCGCGCACGAGAGCGAGACAGGGAAAGGGCGAGGCCACGCCCCCTTTTCGCCCCTAAAATGTATTAGAAAATCCCTTCTAATGGCTATAACTTTTTTTCTAGAAAAAATGACAAATTCTCCGCCTGGTAATTTGTAGAAGACCCTCGGGAACATTTTTGGTAAAAGAATCTCAGCGATCCCGAGGAAAAACAAGGATTTGAAACGCTTTGAAGCGATTATCAAGACGATGTTCTCGTTAGGGCCCCAGGTCGCCCCATTTTCCTAATTTTCTGCCTGAGATTCGCCACAGATTTGTTGGCGGCGCTTTTCTGAGTATTTTGCAAAAAAAAGCAAAACCATGTCATGATTTTACGCGAGGAGGGGAATCGAACCCTGACCCTCCGCCTGACGCCGCCTTGGCCACGCCCCCGCACCCCCGTGCGCGGAAAAAAACCCCGTGCACTGACAACTATTTCGATTTTTGGATAAAAATTGCTGGGAAGGCCATATGAACGCCCAATAACAATTTTTCTAGTGTTTTTGGCCCTTGGATCTTTAATTTGGCAACAGAAAGCATTTTGGCAACAACACAGCACCATCCTGACAATGATTATGAGTAATCCATTAACTCTCCTTCTCACCCCGGAGCAGAAAAACGCTAGACATCAAAATCGATAGTAAACAAAGCCTAATAATTCCTTTTCGGAAATTCAAAACCGTCTTGAGCAAGCACTAGAAGCTGCTGATCCCTTGTTGACCCTTTTGATAATTTAAACTTTTTTGACCAAAAAAATGAAATCGAACATAAAACCGTAATCAAACCGACCAAACGATGCAAAACGGATGAAAAAATTTTTACTGGGCGTTCATATGGCCTTCCCAGCACTTTTTATCCAAAAAGCAAAAAAGTCGTCAGCGGCAAGACCCGAACCCTTGACCACTAGATTGGCACACCAAGTACTTGCCGACTACACCACGCCACCGATGGGTGCCGTCCTTGGAAAGGGGCTTTGAAGCGCATGAGGCAGATCACCCCCAGTCAGGCAAAAAATGCATACTGTTTAAAATGATCAACTATAATAATTTTCTTGAGGCGTCAGTGTGTGTGTGTGTCAGGTCGTGAATTCAACTCGAAGGGGAAAGGAGCCAGAGCTTAGCTCTCTTCGTATTCGGATAGAGCGTGGTCAGAAACCCCCAAACTGATAAAAAAATCTCTCTAAGGCTAAAAAGAGTCTTTCAAAAGGGCTTTGGTTTTCGCAAAAGAGAATTCTCGTGGCAACAAAAAGTGCTAAATTCCTTTCAAACTCTTAAAATGCCACAAAATGCGGGAACAACAAAGAGTTGCTGGCTATTTAAAATCTTAATAAACTCGGTATCATCCCAGATCAGAGGTCAGGTCCACAGATTAATTTCAAGAAAGTGTAAATAGATCATAATACAGAAATTATTTGCAAGCCGAAACCGCTAGAAACTGGATCTGTCCATTTTAATAAGGTGCCAGCAACTTTTGGTTGGTCCCACATTTTGTGGCATTTTAAGAGTTTGAAAGGAATTTAGCACTTTTTGTTGCCACGAGAATCGAAAACCAAAAGCCCTTTTTTGAAAAGACCTTTAGCCTTAGAGAGAATTTAGCCCTTTTTGCCTCAATCTTGTTGTTAAGATCATAAAATAAGCCACGGGATATTTATTGAGATGTACGTAAAACTTCAAAAAAATTTGCCTGCGGCGCTTTGCAGCGGTACTAGCAACCATAAGGATGCACCGGGGCCAATCGGCAAAACGGATGTTGCGGGTGAGGTTCGAACCCGTGGGGCAAGACTTCCCAGTACAGCGTGCTAACCACTAGGCCAACGGGGAGACTGGAGGCCTGCCTTGGGGAAGCTAGACCCGCCCGCCCTGACTCGGGACGGGGGCCGCCAAAGGGGAAGGTGGCGCCCCGTATGGCGAAGGTTTAAAGTTTTAATATCTCAGAGAAGAAGCATTCTTTCGATGCAATTTCTTCTTTACTTTTTCCGGCAAGGTCTAATGCATGCTTGAGCAAAATTTCAGCCCAAACGGACATCATTAACCCTTGTTTTGGCCGCAATTTAGCTTTTAAACTTAAAAATTAAATATAAATTTTTTAAAAGCCTATTTTGAAAAAAACTCTTCTTGCGGTCCGAGATTATCATTCACCCAATAACTGTGCAAAATTTCAGCCCAAACGGATGGTGGGAAGGCACTTTTTGACGACTACAAAGGTTTTGCGTACATACACACACATACAAACGCAGACCCCCCCCCCTCGAAACGCAATTTAAATCGGCTGTTAAAATTCTAAATTTAACTTTTTTTGAAATTTTAAAAGCTTATAGTATGTAAAAAGTGTCGCCGGTTCCGATGGTGTATTCAGTTTTGCGATCCGATGCATGGCTCTTTTTTAAATCCAGAAAAGGGCCCCAAAAGAGTCGTATGGGGGTACTCAACAAGGGGTTAGCGGGCTAACCCCGATTATGAAAAAGTTTTAGTTTAAATTATTAAATTTAACTTTGAAAGTTTTTTCCTTAGTAAAAGGTGTGGGGGACGGAGGCTGGGGTGATTTTGGACATAGTGAGCCAGGTCGCGCGCGTTTCGGCGAGGAGGAGGGAACGCACAGGGGTGGCCCGAAGTCCAGCCGCTTGCAGCGGCAAAGCCGCTGTAAGCGGCTGGTTTTTCATAGCGTTCCTATGGATTTGGGCAAAAATAAATATCGGGATCGTGATCAGCGCGAAAAACTGCATCTGATAGGCTATATAGCTAGTCGAAGTCGAACTTCGAGCTGGGGAGGTATCCTTGTCAGTCCTTCGTCGACTTATAGCCAATAAACTGTTTTCTTCAAACGCAAGTGGGGGTTTGGGGGCGCTTACGCGAGGGAAAGCGTGATGGTAGCGCCGTCACCCCGACGGTAGCCTTAAAAACAATAGCAGGGGCCGGCGACTTAGAGCCGGAGCTGGGTGTCGGGGGAGGGGCCGGGGCCGGAGCCGCGTGGGAGGAGTGACTTTTTTAAACTGGTCATTTTTTATTGGATTTCTAGCGATTCCTTTTATCGAAACATCCATAACATCGATGAAAATCAAAATTTTTTTCGATAAAATGGCCATTTTCGGTTTCGGTGCTTCCGATTTCGGGGCTTTACGCTACGTCCCTGTATCGGGCCCAGCCTATTTTGTGCAGAATTTTTCGCTGATTCCGAATCCGCTTTCATTTTTTGCCAAATAGCCGAATTTAAAAAGTTATTGCGTTTCGAAGTAATTTTTTCCCAAATTTTCTAACTTCAAAGTCATTTATTTTGGTATTCCCGGCCGATTTCTGAAAAACCAATATCGCCATCTTATTCACAAAAATGTTCTCTATCGAATGAGCTGCCAATCTGCCACGGCCAATCAAACAGGCCAAAAACGGCAATGTGCCGGGAGGGGCAAAAGCCTCGATAGGAGCGCGACGTAGCGGGCGCCAAAAAGTTTCAGCTCTTATAACTTTTTCAAACCGACTTAATATTGAAAACCCAATATCAATTATTGCAGAGTCGAATTTTACGGTTCGAATGATACCAAAGACAGCAAGTTAGCCCTCCGAAATCCCACTTTTCTTTTTAGCAAAACTTTGTACTTTTCCAAAGGATTCTGCCAAACCAAAACGATTTATACATCTGCACTTGAGCACAAATTGCACAATTTCAGTTAAACGTATGTTTAAAGGCATATGATCACAGGATGGGTGAAGATGTGGGTCAAAAGCTGGGCGAATGGTCGTCTCCCCGAAAATTCCTGATCTCTTCCCAGATGAGGGCTAAATTGTTGAAAGTAATTGGGGGTTTTTTTTTTCTGGTTACGTGCAAGTGCCGGGTCCGAAACATGGAAAATGGCAAACCTTTCCATTCATTGATGGTGCGATCACTGTCGTTGAGTGAGAATGGTGCTTCGGCTGCTGGCTCATCGTCGGGTTCGGCAAATTCGGCAAGATACGGATGGTTGAGCGCTTCTTCTACCGTCATCCTCCGCTCCGGGTCGAGCACCAAGATTTTATCGAGAAAGTCGGCAAAGTGTGGGGGACTTGGGCCAAAGTGTCTGTAAGGGTGAACTCTTTTTTTGTAAGGTTTCGTGCAATTATTTCATGCAACGTTACTTACGAGAGGAAATCAACGCGTTCGTAATGACGATAGCTGTTTTCTAAGACAGCACGCATGCTGGCCGTGTTGTTCTCTTCGATCTAAGATATCTCGATTTACTTCAACTGGCCTTACAAGCTCTACCTTTTGCATTAGTTGTTCGTCCGGGCTGCCACATAACATAATGATCATTTCATATTGAGCGTTTGCGTTCTCGCCTAAACTCGAGCTTACAGGATTCTTCATCGAGAAGCACAATGAGAAAAAGCAGTGCTTGCCTGGAAAGAGAGCTTCTCCATTCATCAGTTCCGCGGCAATACAGCCAACGCTCCAAATATCGGCTTGCGTATTGTACGAATCGATATTCCAATAAATTACCTAGATCGGGTTGCTAAATTAATCTGCTCAACAGATACCTCCGGACTACGATACCAGCGTGTCATGACATATTGGGTGAGTGTTGTATTCGTGTTTTCAAGCGTGCGTGCCAAGCCAAAGTCGAGAACAGTGAGGTCACACTGTTCTGTCAGGGCCAAATTTGACGGCTTTAGGTCACGGTGCATTACCTAAAGAGATGCCGAATTATCCGCGACGAATCAGGGAAGGGAAATTTTCAGAAAGAACCAACGTACGTTAGCGGAATGGATGTATTTGAGGGCACGTAGCAGCTGATAGGTGATGAATTTTGTATGTTCTGCATCCAGGATGCGACGACCGGAGATCTTCTGACTTTTCAGCACGGCAAGCAGGCTATTTCCGGCATACTCGGTAACAACGTATCTAGATTTGACATGATTCGCTTTTCTTTCTAGGTTCCATTGACATCTCGATTTATTCGTATGGTTTGCCGTGAATATAGCTTACATTTGGGAAAAAGAGGATTCTTCCCCGTCTGGTGTGTACAGATCCACGGCGCGAATCACATTATCGTGACGCATCATTTGCAATAGTCGCAGTTCTCGGTAAACACGGCAGGCCTAAAATCGCTTTCTATTTGCTGCAAAATAGTTTTAGAACATGGACGAAGAAAGTATGAGGTGGTCTTCTAAGAATTCTCTAACAAGGAATGGCCTTTTTGTGTCATCGGCAAATCCCTTCGAGACCTAGCTCATTCGATAGAGAATTGGGTATATGTCGGTCGAGGGGAAAATCTTACGCGGGGGGGGACGGACTGTTGGGGCCGAGCTAACTATTTTTTGCGTTTCTTTTTGCTACAAACAAAACGCTTAGTATATTTTTCGACGCTCTGTCGAATGGCACTAAAGAAATTTTGTAAAAATGTCGAAAATGTCGAAAACTTGATTTCCTTCTATGTCCTCCATGGAAACAACGTTTAATACTTTTGTTTGTTATAACTATTTTATATTCCACGATCTATCCGGTCCCGAAAAGAAGACCTGAGCTTGGTCCCGAAAAGGTTCGTGCAGCTTCTTGATGGCCACCAACCGCTCAGTCCCGTCACGTGAGCGCATTTTAGCTTTCCTGCAAGCATACCTTTTCAAACCAAAGTGATAAAAGATTGCGCTATTAATGGATTCGACAGCAAAACAATATGCATGACTGAAAACCTACGCTACTGAACCATAAGTACCACCGCCAAGGTAGCTGAGTGATGTATCGTAGCCCTTTTCAGGCAATGCAAATCGAATGGTCTGAATCGAGACGGTAGTAAATGCCCTTTCACACGCGGCCTCATCAGCGTCCGGTTTGGGACTTGTCGAAGGTAATGAAGCCGCTTTCAGGTCCTGGGCCCTAGGAAATTTTTAGCACTATAAGTTCTTTTAGAAGCAAACCTGCTCGGGTCGGTTTGGTTCTTATCGTCCGCCATTTCTTCCACTTTTCTCAGCAGATCATCACCGAAAGGAGGCGATGCTAAATGCTATGAAAATAATAATATAGAACTATATTTATAGAGTTGGGGGAAAACCGCGTATCAGTGAAGCTATGAGCTGCCCAGTCTTACCTAGGGCCTGAGAAGTCGATGAACTATTGTTGGGCAAGCGGGTTTCGTCAAAAAGGGGAACGCGATGGAGCTTCGCGTCTTCGTCGTTGTCTCCGTATCTGCAGCAGACCGAACCCATGCAAGGTGGGTAGGCAAGCAAAGCCAATAACTATTGGAAACACATCAGAATTAATTTATAAGAGCCGTTCCACTGCCATGGAAGCGGCTGGGAATTATTCAGAATTAAAAGAATCGAGGCTGCAACAACGAGCTCAAGGTTTAGAGGGTATCACGTCGCTTATATTTAAAAACTAGCGTCGCTAGGCCCTTATTACTAAGTCCTTATATTCTATGTTCAAAACCTGTTGTCATTGATATAATCCTACAAAGTCAAAGCTTTCGACTCAGCTGCCAAATTAAAAGTGTTTAATTAGCGCGTGTTCACAGAATTTCAAAAATCTCTGTCAGTCGCCGCCAATTGTCGGAAGATAGCGAAGTATGAGTCATAAACGCGCGCCAGCCCGAGATTCCCGCCGTAACCAGATAAGAGGCATACTGTCGCTTGGGTGCCCTTTTAGCACAAGCGCACCGGCAGTATTTAAAGGCCGTCCGCAAGGGACCCGACCACTGCTTGGCACAGTTTTTTATGACCCTGTTTTTTTGATGCCATCGGAAAGAGCATGGTCGAATTAGTAAACTGGCACTATTTTGATTTTAAAAATTTATTTTTTATGGCGGGATTAAGATGGGCGCTAAAGTTGCCGACAGCACAAAATTTTCTCAGAAGTTACTGGGCCGAAAAAAATCAAAATGTGTGACTGGCCCTAATTTTGGGTGCTAACCCTCTCTCAAATACATTGCGAAGCACGAAAATGGCGGGAACATAGATGTAACGCGTACACGATACCGTTTTTCCGGAATTACCGAGTCTCCGTTTGGGCGGGCGATGAGACTAGCACAGAAAGATGCGCAATAAAATTCTGCATCGATAGATGTATTGCTCATGACCCGTCAGTTCGGCATGAAATTGCTATAACGCATTTACGGCTCCGAAAACCTTCCGAAAAAGCTCCACAATTCGAAAATCGGCCTATTATCAAAATCCAGAGTATCAAATCGCATCCAGACTTGAGGCTGAAGCCTTTGCAAAAAAGAGCAAGACGAAATTCGGCTTCTGAGAGGAGGCCGGAAATGCGCTGGCGCTGCTCTGGATTGGCACGCCGACACACCTGCAATACACCACGGCTGGGGGTAGGGACTGCCAGGCGAACGGTCCGAGTTCGATTTCGGCCAGGAACAAACTGCTCAAAACCACCCAGGAACACAGCCGAAGAGTAAGCAGAAACGTATATTAGAGGGCGCTAGATTAAAGGAAATAAGGTAATTTGTGCAGGGCGTCTGAATTTACCACGCAAAATTCCCAAGTTCTTAAGCGAAATTAGAGATTCGCAGCCGGAAGTTGATGCAAATCGATGCAAAGTCCAAAAAGAGCCGAAAAAACTGTTTATGCAGAATTCGGGGAAAAACAGTAGTTTCGTTATAACTCCTAAACGACTACCGCTATGTCTCGTAAAAACCAGGATTTTTGTTATTTAGATTCTGACCGGCGCTGAGTCTTATTCAGAGTCCTTCAAATTCTCCTCTCCTTCAAATTTTTTGACCGATTCGATGTAACGCGGCGAAATTCCAGATGGTTCGTTTTTTTGAGAACCCTATCCTACTATATATATCCTACTATCCTACTATATATAAAAAAATAGTGTTTGTGTGTGTGTTTGTGTGCCACTTTGCATCCACTTCCGGATGTCTGTCCGGAGGACATCTCGATAGGGGATGAATTTTAAGGTATGTACGATACGTCATTAGATGCGTAATGGCCTGGAGATGACTGCACGCATCTCAGATTTAACAAAATCACCTATTTTCGACATTAAATCTAAGTTTTTGTGAAAACCTCTTTGTTAGGAACAATTAGCGTAGACCGGAAGTGGGGATTCGACTATATAAAGGGGCTGAACAGGTAATTTTTCATTTTTTGTCATCTGAATTCAGGAAAATTATGCAAAGTGAAGGATAAAACGGGGTCAGACAGGGCCAGGGTTGAAAAGTCGCGAAGCGACTTTTCAACCCTGGTATATAAAAGAATAATGTCTGTGTGTGTGCATTTGCATGCAACTTCCGTCCGGCCCTTCCGGACGTATCGGTCCAGGGGAACGCTTTGAAGGTATGGGAGATATGTCAGTAGGTGGGAAATCGGCTTGGCATGACTGCCGACCTACTAGATTTTACAAAAAACTATTTTGGTATTAAAATGTAACCAGGGTTGAAAAGCCGCTTCGCGACTTTTCAACCCTGGCCCCGTTTTGGACCAAAGAAAGTTTATACTTTGCATAATTCAGCCCGACCCACGCTGAAAAAAGTGAAAAATGCGTTGTCTGCTCCTTTATATAGGCTAACCCTACTTCCGGCGTATGCTAATATATTCCTAACAAAGAGGGTCTCGAATTTTTCAAAAAAAACTAAAATTTAATGTCGAAAATAAGCAATTTTGATAAATCTGATATTCTTGCAGTCATCCCCAGACCATTACACTCCTAATGACGCATCAAACATTCCCTTAACTACTTTCCTTCTTGAGATACTGCTGGAACAACCTGACGGAAGTTGCATGCAAAGTGGCACACACACACACACACACAGACACTATTTTTTTATATATAGTAGGATTTTCGCTAATATTCGGCCACCCCGCTTTGTTAGGTAACAATTTGCATACGCCGGAAATGAATGGAGCCTATATAAATCAGCAACGAAGATGTTTTTCATTTTTTTGCGGAGCGAATTTGACCAGAACTATGCAAAGTGGAGACCGTCAGGGGACCGAGACGGGGGCCAGGGTGGCTTTTCAACCCTGGTATACAGATAATACCCGAGAATGATAATGGCGTGCCGGGGCCCAAACATGCCCTTGATTCTTGCCTTCAGCACCTTCAAGGAACGGAGATGGGAGGGGCGGGGAAGACCGTTCGGGGTAACGCGAAGGACCAGTCCCCCGGGCTCGTGGCTGTCAATTGGTCGTTTGACGGTCCGAGTGACACAAATAATTGTCGGGCTCTCAGCGGTGCTCCCGCTTCCCCTCAGGACGTCGACCTCAAACCCGGGCTGGTCACCAGCTAAAACGACCACTCTCGGCGCAGGATGAGTCCGCTTCACTCTCCAGCTTTCATATGGTCTCTATATGCAAAACAGAGTGATGGCAGGAATTCCCCTAAAATGCGCCTGACATCCGCATATCACTGACCCGGTCCACTTAATGCTCACAAGGAGACGTTTTTAGTGAAAATCGA
Organism: Mesorhabditis sp. LJ9110; assembly: GCA_038088335.1. Lineage (NCBI taxonomy): Eukaryota > Metazoa > Nematoda > Chromadorea > Rhabditida > Rhabditidae > Mesorhabditis > Mesorhabditis sp. LJ9110. The sequence continues at coordinate 308,171 of JBBGBA010000048.1, read as the reverse complement.
GTTTCCGTACGGACCCTAGCCTATCTTATGCAGAATTTTGCGCTGATTCCGAACCAGTTTTCAAAATTTGACAAACGATCAGAATGAAAAAGTGATGAAGCTTTTCGGACGAAAAAGGAAAAATTGGGCCATTTTTTTGCGTTTATTTAAAACCTTAATAGCTTTTTGAAATCTTTAAATCACTAAAAACGTCTCTTTGCTAAAAAACGTCTCCGGACTCGCTGTGTTTTCTTTTTTGAGTTGCCATCTGTTTTGGAGCAACTAGTCTACTATGGCTATGGCTCCGCCGCACTTTTTACCCGCCATCGTGCCCTGAATGTCGGAAAGAAAGCACACTTGCTGTGTGGTAGTAGAGTGTCGGTCACAAAGGTCGCTCCTTTCCTTCTATTTGATGGAACACGGATCCGGCTCGCAAGCCTCTTTCCTACTAGAATGTGCAACATCTCCTCTCGCATCCAGTCGACCCATAATTTCAAGTGTTGGGCAGCAGCAATCCACAGAAAACCCCGTTTCCCGTTCCGCCAGGTTTTTGCTTTCCCTCTTTTTCGTTAAGATATTCTTCCCCTTGGCTTGGGGGTTATTTTTTCCGGATTGTCGCGTATGCATTGAGAGGTTTTTTTTATTTAAAAAACTTAGGTACAAGTCGTTAAAGTCTGAAGAAAAGCTTAAATGAGACGTTAAATGGTAGTGTTCTATTAGAAGAAATCGGTGGTACATTCGAATAGTTAGACACAGCCTGCCCCCCCGCCCTTCTTCCATCAGCTCATCGAGCCCGTTGCAACCAGTTAACAAGCCCTGTGCGACAGGAATCTCGATCCGCATGTCCAGTTTTTATGCAAATTGCCGCTACGCAGCTCCGGGATCCGTTATTAGAAGACACCCGAGCACATTGAAACCGCTTCTTGCCTCAGTTGACTGGTGGACACACGCGCATTGTCATTCAGCTGCTCAAGCTGATTTGGCAAATCGGTCTGTCAATGTCTCTTTTCAACAAACTCTTGTGGTTTGTTGTCACATGTTATTTTCCATTCCTACAACAAATTAGCATATGGTGTTCGTTTCTCTCCAAACCACAGCCAATTTCGGACTAGGGACCGTGGCTGACAAGCCTGTGAAGCCTACCAGACGAGCTTTGTGCTTTTCGGCCCAATGGCTTTCAATCAGTGTGGTTTTCAACCATGGCGTACTGCTAAGGCTTAAAGGAGTGGTTTCTAGAGCCCTTTGCTGCCTGACACCACATTTATGCAGCCCACCAGATTCGCCTCCCACCCGCCCTCCTTCGTTTTTCAGGTCAAATGGGGCTCATCCGGACCCGCGTAGGCCTTGTATATTTAGGGAGAGTACAAGCAAACTCATAGATTTCCCTTCCCACCTCTCCCTTTCAGCCCAAATAGCCCCCCAAATAGCCGTGCTAACGCTAAATTTTAGGGCTGAGAAACTGGTTTTGGAGGGTCTGGCCCACCCCATCATTAGACCCGAGGTTCGCACCATCGATGAACTTACTTCACCGACAACCGGCTCTAAAAATGCATCGTTAGACGAATCGTGACCGAAATACGGGCTTATTGCAACACAGTTATGTTCCATTCCGGGAGGGGCAAAACTGTGCCGGGGGAAAATTTGCTTGAGCAGGACTTCGACAATTTTGCTGTTTTCTTCGAATTTTGGGAACCGCATTCTATAGAGCATCGAAAAATATACTCAATTTTTGTTTTAATATAAAAAAGTTAGAGGAAACACAAAAATAACTTTTTGAACTGAGGCTGGCATGCTAGTTTTGAATATTTTCGCTGTTTTTTCGGTGTTCTGAAGACACCATTCGATTGAGCATCAAAATTATACTAAGATTATTGATATCTTCTCAAAGTGACGTAATATAAAATAGCTATAGCTAAAATAACCTTAAACGCAGTCTCCATAGGTGAGCGTAGAGTCGAAAGCTACTTTTCGAGATTTTCGATATTTTTACAAAATTTCTTGAACGTCATTCCCCTTCCGTCTTTTCCCCCGCTTGAAATATGTAGAACAGTGCCGCCAAAACGCCCTCATTTTTTTCCGGGTCATTTACTCTTCAATTTTGCGTCTTGCCACGATGAAGCTCTATTCGGGCGGGGGTAGCGGGCGTAGCCCGCTAACCTTTTGGTTTGAGGTACCCCCATACGATCTCTTTTTGCGAAAACCAAAAGCCCTTTTTTGAAAAGACTCTTTTTAGCCTTAGAGAGATTATTTTTTTGAATTCTTTTGTGCAAATGTGCCTTATAGGCTCCTACCGGCTCATCAGATGTGCATCTACTGATCGTTGGGGCCGACGTGTAATGCTGCTGCTATTATTGGCATTTGTCGCCTTCGTGCATTCGTCAAACTACGACCGAAAGGCGGCGATTGTACACGGCGGTCTGAAACGGTGCGTTTAGATACTTGATTTCTAATTATTACTAGGAGGCCGGTTGAATAGTTGGCGATCTTGATTATGCCAGTTTTTACCGGATAGCTACCGAAAAGCTTTAGGTTCCGTTGCGTGGAAGAGTGGATTCCGGTAGATCCGTTTGGAAACCTACTCGAAGCAAACGCGCGTGAAACTGGCTCAACAAGGGCTCGCTATGAAGCTGCAACAGCTCCTTCCACCCTTCTCAATACATATATACAATCACAAGCAAATGGAACCGACCTTGTAAGTGCGTCAAGGTTAGCTGTTTGCACCAGCTCGATGTAAAATATTTTGGACAAGAAGCATTATCATGATTTAGACGGTCGGAAGTTCTGCGCCAAAAATGACCCGGGCGTCAACAATCGGGCCATTTGAGCGCGAATTGCTCGAAACACTGGAGGAAGATCCTGTCGAGACCGAACCGCTGAAAAAGACAACGAGTCCGCCGGCAACCGGCGATCGCTTCACACCAAGATCCGTACCAACCACCACATCACTTCCCAGCACCACAATTGTTGTCGACATCGGATCGACAACTACACCTCCGAGCGCCACCACTGAAAAGGTGACAATACCGCCCAGAAAGGTTCCTTTAATCCTGCCAAACGTAAATTTGAAAGGAAATCATATGTTCCGTAATCTCTTGCAGGTTGCCATTCATTCCGGAAACAATCGCGCTAATAAAGCTGCAGTCGCGACAAGCAGTTCACCAAAGGCCGATCAGAAGAAATTGAAAGAAATACCTGAAATTCGTCGACACGAAACTTCGTATGAACAATCACGGAGACGCAGTCCAATACGGCCACAGAACCGAAGGGTTTTTAATAGGGTACATAGCCATCAAAAACATTTTAGCGCCCGAGCGCTCGAGAAGAGGAATTCGATCCGGGTGAAGCCGATTTTGTAGACACGGACTTTCGTGAAAGTTCAGCGGAGAGGTTGGCTTAACGGGGTAGTTCAGAAGAAAATTAAATTGTGCTGAAACTCAACTATAAAAAAACAATTAAATTGTCCTGTTTAGGGAAACTTATACAAGGCGCCGCCCCTATTTTCGTGCTGAGAGGTATGGGCAAATTACAAGGTAGCCTTTTCGTGTTTATTGGAAATCGACTCAGCAATGCTCCCAAATAACACACAGTATATCACATGTTTTATATGCAAAATTCTAGGCGCTATCATCCGGAAAGGGTGAATCGCCAGCGACATCGGCATGAGTATACAGATTACGAAGATGACGAGCAGGTTCCATTTCGTTCCCTATTTACCTTCCAGTTTCAGGATAGCTACGACGATTATGTGTCCCCTTCTAGGAGGCAAGCCGCGCTCAGGAAGGATAATTACGATGATATGGAGGGTGGGCGATGTAGAGACAAAATTAGTCGAGAAAATCAGTTTCAGAAGCTTTTCGTCGGTCATTAGCTTTCGTTTTCGATAAAGTTAAATAGTCACACCAGATTCGTCCAATGTCTCATAGAGCCCTGCTTAATTCGAACATTAGATGATTTCGCCCCACCGCAGCCAGCCCTGCGCTACGGCAGATCCCGACATGCACAAATTCCACTAGGCTACGGGGTACGTTTGAATTTTTAGTTAGATGCATAAGACTTTGCAGGTGCATTCGCCGAAAGAGCCCCGACTTCGAGCAAGTCACATATCAAGTCTGCCGGTTGATGGCCTGGATAGACGGAGCATGCCCTTGCCATTTTTGCCCTCGGTCCCCGTCTACAATCCACCCCCACAGCCAATCATTCCGCCACAGTATCCGCTTGCCACTCTCGTCACACCCCGTCCGCCAAATGCCGCCGGGTTCGTGAATTTTGGACTATCAAATTTTTTGGCTTTGGTTATGCAAGTTAGGGAATTTTCTATGGGATGAATCGATAATTTCGTTTGCCTATTTTAGCGCGGAGCCTAAAAAGCTGTCACAACGGCCCCGGAAGCGACAGCGTCAACCCCCGAGGATGGCATTCACTTCGCTGCCAATACAACACCTACCGTAGGCGTTATTTCCCCTTTGAAACGAGCAATTGTAGAGCTGCCTTCCCGTCACATTCCACCACCCTCACCCCGGTTCAATACCCAGCGTAAGTGGCAAAGGGGGCCTACTAGGCAAATCCGGAAGATCCTTTCACTCAGATGGTTTTAAAAATCTGCACACAGCTAGAGTCGGCGGTGCTGAACATCGACTTGGCTTGAAATTGCCGACAGATGTTTAAACTCGAGATATTTGTTTTTTGCGGGATTATTAATTAAAGGCGTCTAACTTCAAGCTGAATTATTTTTTTCTTCCTGGTTGATTTTTCTAAAACTAGTCGCCGCCAACTTATTAAAGGAATGAGGACGACATGCAGCGGCGAGAGAGGGCGCCCAGAGCCCGGTTCCAACTATTCCGGGAATCGCTCCGGGAATGTATTCCGGGACATTCCGGGACTATTCCGGGAAACATTCCGGGATTCCCCTTAATTTTTCCCGGAATGCTGCTCGAACTGTATTGCGGGAAGCTATTCCGGGAATTCCCAGAATAGGGTCCCGGAATAGATTCCCGGAATAGTTGGAACCGGGCTCAGGAGAGAGGCGCAGAGACATTTTCTTTCCCGCGCGTAATCGATTGACTTATGCCGTCCTTATCCCTTTAAGAAAGTTTTTCTCTTTTAAACGAGCGCTAACGCAAATTTTCGAAAAGCGGAAAAATTTTTAAAAAAGGCGATAATCTTGGTATGTATACTTTTTGTATGGGAAAGGTTAGTCGTACAAGAGCAAAATTTCTGGCATATGCTAAGAAGCATTCGATAGATTGTTGTGATCTTAACTTCAGCCCTCTGCGGGTAGCGCCTATGCCACCTGCCGTGCGTTTTGAAGAAGCTACCCCGGAGACGTGCCAGTTGATGAAGAAACTAGCCGGGGACTACGGTAAGCCGGGTGACCCATTTGCGAACCGATCTTTAGGGATCACGGACATTCCGGGATTTGCGCGAAACAATTGTTTGATGCTGCAAGGAATGGTTGGTGGGGTGAGCATCTCAATCTGAACATTTATCCGTAGCACCAAGTGCAATATTTGCCAGCCGAGACCAACAGTTATTTAGGGGCTGTCGTGCGAACAGATCGAGCACTTCATCGCGAGCTGCAATCGACGGAAGTTTTCTAACGCCTTCCCCGCTGGACCACCAATTGATTGCTCCATCTCCAATCATTGTTATTAACATTCCCCTCAAAAATCTTTACGAGTATGTTCGAAACGACCAGAGCTATCTAGACTGTGATTTGGTTTTTATATAAAGGATTATATGGAAAAGTTTACAATAAGCACTAACAATAGGCAAAAAATAGAGTGGCACCGAAAGCAAACTGTGACCGGAGCTCCTAGGCACATTTGAAGAATCAGTGCTTCCCAGATAAGCTCTTGTCGATTGCTCTGGCGATAAGCTGTTCAAAAATCACTCTGGCAAAATGCATGGAGTTTAACCGGTTGACCTTATCCAACCAAAACCGAGGATTTACTTCAATATAAGATCTGAAATATCAAGTCTGAAATCTTTCCTGCACGCTTCTGTGCTGCAAAAACGGCTTCTGAAAAATAGTTACCAGCAAAAATTTAAGGCTGGACGAAAAAACGGAAGCTTCATCAATTCGTCCGAATTGAAGGTGGATATTTATATTTGAATAAGACCATGTCTTATCTTTCCCCCTTCTTGTATATGAGTGCATAGACTAATTCTAGATGTGTGCGTTCGTTCGCATCGAGGGTTCGAGCCCCCCTCCCCCCGCTGACAATGCAAGCGCGAGTGACCGTCGGGTGTTTCCCCCCGATCGGTGCGAGATCGATCGACTTCCTCTACGTTCTCTATCTCTCGACCTCTCCATCCCTTACCGCTCTCTCACCATCCACCCAGGCGCCTTTCCCATCTAACCGCAATAAGCCGTTGTGCTCGACAACTTGACTACAACTAACTTTCGCTCCCTATGGCAGTCGCCCTTTGTCACTACAACGATCGGCGGAAGTTTATGCATTAATTCAATTCTTTGATTGATTTGATTAGGATTGATTATGGCGGCTTTTTGAAAGAATAAAAACGTCGCCTCTTGATTGTGGATGACGCTTACCGTGGATTATTTAGGAGTTTTTTCGAACCGCGTTGTTTAGGGAACGATACAACAATTTTTCCAAATGAATTTGTTCGAACGTGCTGACTAGCAGGCGATGGATAGCTGAACGCTGGACTTGCGACCGTAGCTGCGCGCTTTCTCTATGAAAACATTGCTAAACAGCCAGCGTATTTGGACAGAAATCTGTAACTCAAGTTCTAAAATAATTAAACACACTCTCACATGATCCAAAAATACTTTCGAGAACGCAACATCCGCCTCGGAGTTCCGCTTTCTCGAAGCAGCTGTTTGAATTGCATACATCCGATTATTTCATTTCAACCCACATTTAACGATTGCTCAACTCAACAGAATTTTTCTAGGCTTGGCGTAGTGGGCCGGAAAGAACCGCAGATGGGCAGCGAGCTCGAGGAGCTTCGAGGCGAGGCGGCGAGGCTTGAGGCCGAGCTCGAGAAAACCCGAGAGCTCAATAGACAGGTATGATATTCCAAGATAATCCAGGTGAAAAACCTGACGCGAGCCTCCTCTCGAGTCTGAGACCACCACAAAGTGCGAATTCCAGTTTTGATATATTATCGAACTGATAATTTGATTTAGGCGGCGGAAGCAGGGCTACAATTGTTGACTGAAAAGGAAGAACTGAACCACCGGGTGTCCGGTCTACAATCGGAGATTGAGGTGGCCCGCAGTGAGGTCGATGTTCTGACAAAGGTTGGGCAAGCATAAATTACAGAAATTTATATCTTTTCAGAAACTAGACGAGTTCCAAAGCAAACACAAAGCTGCGGCCAAATCGGAGTTGGAAAATGAGCAAGCCCTATTGGCGGAAACTAGCGAGAAGGAGCGAGTGTATGAGGGGCGAATCGCTCAACTGGAGGATGAATGCCATAAAAAGACAAAGGTATGTAAGAGCTGCAGACACGTCTCTTGAGCAACTTTTAGCAATTAATTTCCAGGAGCTCGAGCGCACGCAAACCGAGCTGGACCGTCTACAAAATGCTTATGCCGAGGTGGGGGATGCGACGCGAATCTTGGAAGAGGAGGGGCGTCGTCTGAAGAGAGAGCTGAAAGAAGTACGGGAATCGGAGCAACGATTGAATGCCGAGAGAGAAGACCTCGAACTCGACAATATTGGACTGCAAAAAACGGTGGCAAATTTGCGAAGTGCCCAAGTGGAATTTGATGCGATGAAGATGACCTATCAAGAACGAGACGAAGAGATTTACTTCTTGAAAGCTGCTCTCGATGAGAATGAAAAGCTCCGCGCCATCGCCATTGCTCAGGTGAGTCAAAAACCTTAGTTTACCAAAATTATTTTGTTCCACAGATGGAGGAGGCGCTGCAGACTGCACATCAAGAACGAGAACAGCGGCTGGCGATGAAGAGGGAATTGGAGGCGTCGAAAAACGCCGAGCATATGAATAATATGCATAGTTTGCATGATCTGATGCAGCGATTGACGAGTGATGGAGATGAAGAGGGATCCGAACCTCACCCGCCTGCAAACGACCTCTTTTCGGAGCTTCAAGGCTCTGGAGATTCGCGGGTACGTTTTTTAAATAAAAACAAAGATGGGGGCAAAATAAATAAATTAGAAGGAAAGACACGAATGCTTTTTTACAGATACAAGAGCTCGAAACGACCCGCGATCGATTGGAAGAGCAGGTAGCGGCTGCTGAGAAGACGACTGTGGACTTTGTACGAGCCCTCTGCCAGAAGATGAACATCAACCTCAGTTCCGACCTCGACTTTCGCTATGCGCGCCAACAGAAAGACCTTGTGCTTGAGCGTCTTGATGCCCTGATGAAGTCAGGCTCGGATCCTGAGGCCGAAAAGAAAGCACAGACTATGAAGGGCGATCTGAGGATACTGTTGCTGCTAGCTGGTGAAAGAAATGCACAACTGGCTGCGGCGCAAGACATGATGATCTCCTTGTCAGACTCCCTCTATCAATTTTACCATCAAATGGCGCAAAGCGCAGGGATCCCGAATGACCGTCAGGTTCGTGATATTTGGTTGGTGTAACCCGTGATACCGTAATCTTAGGTAGTAGACGTCGTGAAGAGGTTGCGGACGTTGGCGAAAGAAAATGCTGAGGAGCAGCCACACGTCAGCCTGGCTGATGAGGGCCTTGAAAGCGGCACAGAGACCGAAAGCGGTGGCGCGCGTGCTTCCATCCCCTTCAATGCGGCTCGCTCGGTACTGCCACCGGGCTTTATCCGTGAAGTGGATGGACGTCTAACCGGAACTCGAACCGCCCAAATAATGCAAGACGGGGATCTTCGCCAGCGCGTGATGTCGGACGAACGAGCGCCCATTGTTGAGACTTCGGAGGCTGTACATAAGCTTGTCCTTGCCGTCCGCCGCTGTGCCGAGCAGACGATGAACACTCGAGTTGAAGCTTCGGGTCAAGAAACCGAAGAAGTCTTGCTACAAAACATTAAGCTCCGTTCACTGTTATCGACCAAACGGTAAGTGTTGCGAAAAACCTGGAATGTGGATGGAGATCACTCACCTCCGTCTATGGAATTAACACCTGGCTTTTTCGTATTGTACGGATCGAATTAAAGGCACCCGGGAACCACAGGCCCTCTTTACTTCCTTTAATCTAATTTTTCAGCGACCAAATTTCGACCCTGCGGACAGTGTTGAAATCGAATAAGATCACGGCTGAGACTGCGCTGAATTCCCTACGCGACAAATACGAGAGCGAAAAGCGGCTCTCACATGACCTGATGGAAAAGCAGCGCAGAGAGTTGAAGCAATTAAAGGTTGGTATATAGCGCAGTTTTCCTGCAGGCTTCAACAAGAAAGCCGTATTCGATTGGGACTAATACTTGCTTTTTAGGAAGATGCAGCAACCTTTGCGGCTCATCGAGCAATGTTCACTGCCAGATGCGAAGAATTGCAGGCTCTGGTGGGTCGATAAAATGGCGAAGAGCTGGAAAAGTGGCAGCGAGAGAGGGAGAGAGAGAGAGAGCGAGAAAGAGAGAGATATAGAGAGACAGGGAGAGGGATGATTGAAATTGGCTTCATTTATCCTTTACGTCAGTGTTTTAGGTTGACGAGCTGAAGGCTGAAAACAAGAGTAACGAGGATGAAAAGAGGACTTTAAATCAACTACTGCGGATGGCTATCCAGCAAAAGCTGGCGCTAACGCAACGTCTAGAAGACGTCGAAGTGGCCCAAGATCGATCGACCATCGGCCGACAGCAAAGAAATGGTCGTCAGCAGCCTGCACTGCGCGAGAATGTCCCACGTGCCGTCAGGTTAGTCGACTTAGTTTGACAAAAGTCCTCCTTAAAGATTGAGAAGTTTGCATCATAAGAAAGAAAGAAATCATAAGAAATAATCATAATAATCTATCATAAGAAAGGGGTCTCACAAAAATCACGGAGCCAATTTAGGTATCCGCCAGGCGGTGGAGGTGGTCCCAATTCGAGCCGGAAACGAGATCATCCGCCCATAAACTAGTGGTCATTCTAAAATCAAGCCCAATTCTCAACAGCGAGCTTCATCACGCCCCTTCCAATTACTTTCGTGCCGAGCTTTGCATTATGATATTCGTTAATCGAAAATTATTATTTCATGGCTCGCGCTTTACACGTTTGTCGGTTTTTTACCAGTTTTCCAAGTAGCAGCAACCCAGATTTTTTGCACGATTTTGTGCTTTTTTTATCACGTGTGCCTTCCTTCGTTTCGTTCACCTTTGGCCTTACAAACCCCTTCGATTCGTCTCCTAAATGTGACCGATGTTCATAGAATCGTGCTGTGCCGTGTTCCATTGCATCCCATAGATTTAAACAATTGTTTTTGTGGCATTAAGCTTGCAGTCCACCAAATACCTTAAATCGTGTTGATTTTTCTGTCATTTTACACCTGCTCAATACGCCAGCTCGCTTCTAGTGGTGCCTCATTAACTTATCACGGACCAATTAAGCCCAATAATAATCCCTGCAAGTGTACACCTACCATATGTGCAACGTTTTCCCAGAATTTTTTGTAAGGAATGTGCTCCAAATACTTCGAATTTTGAATAAATTGTTGGTCTGGACGGTCATTTAGGATGAACCAGGGTTGAAAAGCCGCTTCGCGACTTTTCAACCCTGGCCCCGTCTCGGACCCCATACTATTCTGCCCTTTGCATAATTGTCCTCCATTCAGAAGACAAAAAAAATGAAAAACAACCCTTCTGCCTCTTTATATAGGCGACGGCCCACTTCCGCTCTATGCTAATTATTCCTAACAAAGAGGTTTTTACAAAAACCTAAATTTAATAGCGAAAATGGCTAATTTTTAAAAATCTGATATGTGTGCAGGCATCCCTAGACCATTACGCACCTAATGACGTATCATACGTAGCCAAATCCCCGACCCTTCCTGAGATATCCTCCGGACAGACAGACGGAAGTGGATGCAAAGTGGCACACACACACACACAAACACTATTTTTTTATATTTTAGGATGAATAATCCCATACAGGGTCTATATAAAAAACACCCCCTCTAACTCGATGCATAAGTTTCGGATCGAAACAATAGTTGCACCATTCGAAAACCCTTGAAATGTTTGTGGCAATCTTTAAATCCGTGTGTTTACTTAAATGCGCTGTTTTACAAGCCGTTTTGCTACATTTTCTGGTACGTTTTTCTGCATACGAGTTAATTTGCCTTAGGTTTCTCGAGCAAAAATGGCTGCTTGTAGCCGTTAATTAGTTTCAGAGGCCGTACCGTAAAGCTTTTAACCGTGCTGCAAAATGTCGCGTCTAACTAAAAACATGGCTTTGGGGTTGCAACAATCTTTCAAGGGCTTCCGTAACTCTCGTTCCGAGCCTATACTTCTGCAACAAGTAGGAGGTGGTGTTCTTTATTGCACACCCTGTATACAGCACTGCGAGAAAAACTACGATAATTGGATTAATCGTCTTTTGTAGAGACATAGCTCCGTTCATAGCCTTGATTCGACTATGCTTGTATTCTCCTAAACACAATCGAATGGAGTTTGTCAAGGTCACAACGGCCGCTTCTCGGTCATGTGATAAGGGGCGTTTGTTCCAGTGTATTCGCAGCCTGCAATACTTAATGGCAACGTTCAAACCTCGATCGGTACTCATTACCGGAGCGGCACGTGGTATTGGCCTTGGCCTCGTCCGGCAGTTTATTAAGCGCCCCTACCTGCAGCACATCTTCGCTGGTGTAAGGGATCCTGCAAAAGCTGAGGTATGCTGGCAAGCTATCGGTATGCGGAAACAATTTTTTTTAGTAGTAGTAGAGAAACGTTTTGAAGTAAAAAGTAAAAGGAAAGCCTTCAGGGATCAGGAAGGACTAGGCAAAATTATCATAAAACTGGTTTTAGTTCTAAAATTAGCATAAGTCTCCTCTGCTCCCTCCTTCCTCGCCCCACTCTTTGCCCATTTGCATTAGAATTTCCGGTTGGCTCGTTGCCAGTTATAGATCAGCCCTGATCTAGTGGGCCTTCATTAGCCCTTTAGACAAAAATAGCTTTACTACCTGGCGAGAATATTTTGGACTGAGAAGCTCAACAGGAAATATTATTAATATTTTAAGGATCTGAAGAAGATCGGGGACTCTCGGCTACACATAATTCAACTGGACATTCTTTCGGACAGCGATATTCAATCGGCGGTCAAAACGGTTTGTTAATTTTTCGCTCTTCCCTCTGCTTCCCGTTCACAAATTCCCCATTTGCAGATTGCTAATACGGTGGGCTCGTCTGGGCTGGATCTGTTAGTTAATAATGCAGCCGTCTTGATCCCCTACCAATTCAGGTCGGTTAGGGCCGCTATTTTTTACGCAAAAACCCTGATGGGGTACAAGGTAATGAATCGATTCATTCAGCGAGCCACCAAATCGAGCCAATGTTGATTCAGTGATGCGGACGAACGTTACCTCTCAAATCATCGTAACTCACGTGAGTTTGGACTTGTTTTCAATTTATTGGAATTAGCTCAATTGTTCCTCATTCCGCGTAAGTAATTTCAAGTATAGTCCCGGTACAAGATGGCGACGAAATACAAATGACGCTTTAATAACGTGCGGCCCCGTCCGCTTGCCGCAAAAGCTATGTATGAGAAACGAAGCGGTTCTCAGGATTTCCTGAATCAATTTCTTTCGTTAAACCACTCAAAATACGGGATCGAAACGTAGCAAATATTCAATCGAAATTCCAAAATATCTTTCGTGAACAAAGTTATTCGCAAGAAACCGAGGGGGGAGGGGGACTATATTCGGAATTCTAGGGTATGTCGATTTCTGCGAGATGAAGTTGATTATAATCTTTCAGTACATGCTGCCACTACTTGAGCAATCAACGGTGCAGTCAGCCATCGTGAACATGGGCTCGGATTTTGGGTCGTTAACGCAATGCTCGGTGTATGGATCCTCTGAGAAGGGGTATCTGCCCCATAAATGTAGCAAGGTACGATTTTCATGGCATCCCCGGCAACGGTCTGGAAAATGATAGGCTTTATTGATATTATTGTCTTTCACCATAGGCGGCGCTCAGTCAATTCTCGCGCGTCTTGGCGGAAGATTTGTCGGAAAAAGGGATCCTGGTGATCAACATCTACCCAGGCTGGGTGGCCACCGATATGGGTACCGATGAAGCACCAGTCGCGGTATGTCGAAGCAAATTCGCACAGTAAAGACAGTTTCCCAAAAATAGTTTTCCCAAACAAGCGGGGTTCATTTTCTAAGATTGAATATCATTCGATCGATACTTGACGTTGGTTTTAAACGAGCAATTTTTCAACGAGAATTTCGCCGTTAGCATTCAGATCTTCTTGCTTCTTGCATAAATCAGCAGTTTGTATGCTTTTTGGGCGTAAAATTCGCGGATAAAAATATATAATAATGAAGATAAAACATCCTTTTTTCTCGCCTTGTCCGGTGATTTCGATAGATACCTAAATCGTGACAATCGGACACGACTGCGCGCCGCACGAGAGGGTACTTTTTTGTGGGACGCCCTGTATTATGGAAAAGACAATCACAAGTGCAAGGAGCAATAACTATGGAGCTAGGCCTGTTATCTTGTGGTTCCCAGGCACTCGAGGATGTGGCTAATGAAAACGAATATTTGCAGGTGGAGGAGAGCGTATCTTCAGTTGCCTCGACGATAGACCGGATTGACCGTTCCTTCCACGGTGGTTTTTTTGATCGTGACGGCGTTCCGTTGCCTCTGTAATCCATGTTCTCATAAAGAATAAAACGTGTTTACCGTGTAAATAATATACCCAATTGAATTTAATATATAACGTATTTATTCAATCGAGTCTGCGACCAGTTTTTACGTGCAGCTTTGCTATTTTGCAAAGTATGCGGTGTTATACCTATGTATTTTTTCTTTATAAGCTAGCACCCTAGCTACCGTATTGGCCTGGCGAGAGTGAAGCAAAAAGCAGTAGGGGACGATACCTCACTGGGTGTAGCGGGAGAAAGGGAAGGGAAAGGGGAAAGGCTTGGATCGATGTTTGAGACGCGCTATGGACCGTCTGATCGTCTATGTCCTCTTTAGCATTCCCACCTCTATGCCGGTCTGTCCCCTCTTCGGCAACGCGTTCCCACATCCCCGGCCTATTTATGCCCCTGTTCTTTCGATGTCTTTCTCCCCTATTTTTGTCCTCCCCTTTCCGCAGATATCCAAACTATAGATGCGCACGAAAATCCTGCATGTCCGCAGCCTCCTCCTAATAATTGTTAAAGTACGTTAGGTGGATTTCAGCATGTTTCTGTCGTTGCCTCTACGACGTTCCTTCCTAATTTTAGCCCGAAATACTTCACCCGGTTGAAATTTTTGAGCCAGCTATGATTTAACGTCTAGCATGGTTTTTTTTAATCTGGGCCGGGCAACCAAGTCAACATACTTATAATCCCTTGAAAGTTGTAATTGAAGCTCCTGAGCCGGCTGGTCTTTGACCATGGTAGTCTGCTTTTTCACAGCCTACTGATTTCCATCTACGCTTGCTTGTGGTTTCGAAACTCTCCATTCAGTCTCCAAAGATTCTTCTCTTTTGCAACACCTAATTTTGTCATAAATAGAACCTAGCGTTTATTATGAGCCTAAAACCTTCTCAGTGAAGTGGACGGCCTGGGGAGAAGGTAGGCTATCTCTCACAACATTGCAGTCATTGATAATGATTCGTACCCTGAACACGTCTTAATGATGCACCCCCAAAAGCATCGTTCCCTGATTGATATTTGAACTGCCTTTTCGTTATTTCTTTTAAAGCTAGAGTATCGCAGCCACGTATAGTAAGGTCACATCGACTCTAAACTTTATTGGCAATGGCCAACGATCTGCACTTTTAGAACTGGTTGAACCCGCAATTATGTTGATTCGAGCCATATCGGCCCCGCACTGCCTTCCAGATCGAACGGAACGGATTCGTGGGGCGAGCTATCGGATCGATTCGATGCTGCTGCTGTGTGTGTATGTCTGTCTGTATGTCTCTCTGTCCGCGTGTGTGCGGGGAGAGGTTTCAGGAGGTGGACACCGTTGAGCCGGCCGGGTTCCGAAGGGCTCCGCCCCACCCATGGATCCCGTCGTGTCTCCAACTCTAACGTCTGCTCCCCTCCCCACTATCCACCCTCACTTGCCCCCATCGATTACGCTGCCCTCTCCACGCGCTCCGGCAGCACTCCCGCTCGCACCCTCCCCCCTCTGCACACACATACACATAGACACACACACATACACACGGACAGACATACAGACACATAGACGCACGATCGGCTATTGTACTACGGCGCCTTCCGGGGCTCACCACCAGTCCATCAATTAGCCAATGGCTATCTTATTTAGTTTCCCCTTTGATGAAATACAGTCGCCCTTCAGCGGTATTAGTTCTTAAGGATAAGCGCCATGATATTGCGAATCAGTAATCGCTTTCCGTGTCTACCCCCGCCATCATGATCAATTTTTGCTTTGATCGACCAATCAATTGGCTTGGCTTCTACACCGTTACCCGACATTTTAAAATACCAGAAAAATCTCCGTGCGTATGTCGAGTTACCTCTCATATAATATCTGTACGCGAACAATTAGCAACGACTTGTGGCGCAGCTTTGCACCTATGTAAAAAAGTCGGGCATCAAGTCTAAAAGTTGAAGTCGGGCAGTTTAACCACTAGCATCTTCGCTTTGACTATGAGAAGTAAAAATAGCATCGAGACCGCGAAGCTTGTTTTTACCATTAATGGAAGAACTATTAATGTCGTAACCTATATTTCACAAGTTGCAGACAAATGTGCTGAATGACCTGAGCTGCGGCGATCGATTTGACTTCCCTCCTCTTTCACCCTTAACATCTTGATTTAATGTCACCGTCCACCAGCTTCTATCGGCATTCCCATATGACTGTCTTCTCGAATCCTATGGCCCAATCCGCATCTAAAATATTTTGCCTTACAGAGCACGACGGTCCTTTCGGGGCGGACTTCTATGGAAAACTGATCCCGGCAAACGGCTTCGCGACTTCACATACCAGCCATCCTCATCTCTCCAACAGACACTCCACATCGTCTGTCAGTTATATTCTCATTTATTTAAAATTTATTATTACCGTTTTTAGCATGGAATTCCTTTCTTTTCAGATGAAGATGTCCGGGTTCGACCTTGGAGGCCTATTTGCTCCACCACCGCCTCAACCACTCATGGGCGTTCAGGTATATTTTCTCATGAAGTTATATTTTCGACACAGGGCTTAGAGTTAAGCTATCAGGAATACGTCCTTAATATTGCCCAGTGTCTCGTTTCCTAAAAAGTGGGCGTGGTACCGATCTTGATTTACTTGCGTTTAAGTCCGATATTCAAAAAAAGATGCTATTTTCAGGGCGTCTCGGCTCCGCCTACCCCTTTGTGGCCTCCACTGGGTCAAGGAGCTGGTCATCCACAGCCACTTCTCAATCAGCTTCAGGCCTACGGCGCCCAGGGAGGAATTCCACCCCTCATGGAACTGATGGGAAACGGTGCGGGAGGCGCTTTCCATCAGCTTAGCCAGCTTGGTCCCCTCCATGGTGGCCCTGCTCCGCCGCCGACTCCATTCTCCAACTCGGCCCCGCTGCCCACTCTCGACCTGGCTCCCAAACCACCAGATTCCATCAAGGGGTAGGTTTTTCTGATTCTCATGCGCGACACGGTCATTGGCACCAGCACCTGTCAAAAAAGAAAACTTTCAGGTTCGGACAATTGACCTGGCTCTCGTCCAAGGCCGGCCTAATTACTTGCAAGGACAAGATGGTCATTTCGTTCCAAATCAAGGACTTCTGCGACCAACAACTGACGGATCTGACATCAGTCTTGCGCGTCGGTTTCACCCTCTCCTTCCAAGCAGCTCTCTCCGAAAGCAGTGAATACATCGCGACCCTGGTCTCGCCGCTCTATGGCCCCGTAGGTTTCTTTAAACAATTCAGATCCTTATCAAGTTGTTTCGCTTAAACCTGAGCATATTATTCTACATCAAAGCTAAAATTAACATTTTTTTCATCGGAGCACAGTCTTATTTTTGCTTTAGGAAGCCGAGACCGTATTCGCCAACTCGCATGAAGTCAACCTCGAGAAGTTATCGCCCAATCCACAGAACAGCAAAGATGCCTACAGGTATCGGTAGCCCATTCACCGTCAGCCCCATTCTTAGGAAATAGCAGAAATGCCTTGCAAGGGAACCACCTAAGGTCGAGGTGGCGTTTCGCTATGGGACCCCGCCTAATCAATCCGCTTTCATTTTTTGCCAAATGGCCCGATTCAAAAAGCTAGAGCGATTTATGATAATGTTTGAGCCCGCGGGCGGTCAACTGCCACGATGCCCAACTTTCTTGTTTGAATATGCTAATCCTTGTTAAATAGCCGATCTTGTAGAGAATTTATTTCTGATTCAAATCTATTTTTGACGTTGCACCACCGCGTATCGACAATCACTTGTGGATATGTGAAACGGGCTGTTCTCCACCATATCCCATACAAAATGGACAGGATACCAATGTTTGAACTTTCGACGATTTTTGTCGATTTCATTTGTAAAAAATGAAACTTTGAAACGCTATAATTTAAAAAAAAAAACTATTTGGCAAAAATGGAAGCGGGTTCGGAATCAGCGAAAAATTCTGCACAAAATAAGCTGAGTCCCATAGTAACCAAACGCAAACTCGTCCGTAGGTGGTTCCCTTGTTAGCTTCTTCTATAATCCACACATATCGTCTTCAGTTGTGCCGAGGAAGCCCGTGCGATTCCAGCCTTGCTCGGCATTTTCCAACGCCATTCGCTGCCGCAGATACAGCTCTCTAGGTATCGATTTGCCAGAAGTTAATCGCTGAAAACGAACGTGTTTAACATGAGACTTCGGACCTATACCCGATTATAGCATGCACTCACACATCTCGTCGTGCGGAGATGAAGAACTCTTCCGTTACGTGGGCTCCTCTTCACTGAAACGCCGCCAATTCGTCGAGCGCCGCACACATCTTTTCAAGCTCAACTCCGACGACACCATTGCCCTTCAGGTTTGCGCGTTACATAAGACATATGGCATACGCAGTAGGAAGCTAGCTACTGCAAATTTCAAATTCCAGGCGCCATGGATCTATTCGTGTGTATTCCGTCTGGCTTCACGCCTGCTGCGCCGCGGTGGGGCAACTGCGATCCAGTCGCTTTATGAGTTCTACTGCTCTCCCGAGATGCCAACTGAAGTGCGCGAGACCATTGGAGAAGGTTCGTTCTTCAGTAACCCCATTGATAACTGCTTCAGGGCGCGGCGAATTCCTAGGGCTTATCCAAGCTCACCCATGGATCTTTGCGCTATTTCCAAACCGCACCTACGTCTCGGTGCGCCGCAATCTGCCGCAATTTGATTACGGGATCTTCATCAAACAGGTGGATTTTGAATCCGGGAGGGCGCAATCGATATTCATGAGGGAATTGCAGAACGCGGCCAAATTTGAGCATGTAAAGTACAACCTCGAGAATTACAGACATTCCCCGAAAATGATCTCTTCCGCCCACCATCGGCCCTCAACCATTATGGACATCAGCAGAATCCGGGACGTGTCATGCGGTTCGTTATCGTTAGAATTATGCATCTTTCGCCATAACTAATTGAAATCTATAAGGATAACCCGTTTATAGTTCGCTGTCACATCAGCCGGTGTCGAGTGGAAGAGCGCCGGTTGCGCCGTCGCGTCCACACGCTCTCTGGGAGTCACAGAATCCGATTGGCACACCCACCCTCAATAGGTACGATTTTACCCAAGAGCTAGCTTTCGCGGATGATAAAACAAGGGATAATCTTCGAACGATCATTTTTAGCGCCCCTCAGGATCAGTGGTCGATGTTCAACCAGGGCAATGCATGGCGCCCGACCCCAACAGGTTCCACCCAGACGTTGCTCGGCCAGACCCCTACGACTCAACGGGTTTGTGTTGCAGCACGAAATAATTTTCAGGCTGTTATAACAAAGAAATTTTAGCAAACAAAACCGTTGCAGGTGCTGGTATCGGCTTCGACGCAGACGCAACTCGGATTGGGCCAGGCTAAATGCATGTGTCACTGCACTTGTGGTGCATCGCAGTCCGCCATTGGGCAACCGCAACCTTTCTTTCAAACGTTCCGCGCCAACGGTATGCACTTATATTTTTAGCGGAAATTCACCTGTATAGTAAAGTATAGCCGTTCCAATGAAAATTCCAGGTTACGCGCACCCAGGCGGCTCGGCATCACCGCCTTCTGTAGAAAGCGGCTCGCCCGAATCACGTGGGCCATCTAGCCCCGTTCCACCCAGCAATATGCGGTATGTTTTCCTGATGTATTGCTCTCAATACAATACAATACACTGCTATGATTCTTACTACACCTATGTACGCACATACGTACGTACACTACATGTATCCAGGGGCGTAGCCAGAAAAAATTTCGGGGGGGCCCCCAAAAAATTTTTCCAAAAAACTCAAAACATTGCCAAAAAAACAGCGCCGCAGGCAAAAATTTTTGAAAAAAAGGTTGCATAGCTCTACAAATGGCCGTAAAAACGTGAAAAAATAACGCCGCAGGCAGCAAAATTTTTGAGAAAATCAAAATCATAAGGGTCCCCCCTTATGAAATTTTCTGGCCCCGGCCGATTTCGGGGCCCCGGGGCCTGTATTACGCTACGTCCCTGCATGTATCTACAGCAGAACCCAAAATTAGACATTAAGCAAACACCCCATTGCAGTTACTACGATCCATTCGGGCCCGGCTTCGACATCGCCGCCATGTCCAACCTCTCGCTGTAGATAATTGCTTCATCCCTTCCAAATCCTCATCGAAGATTCGTCATTGTCTTGTCATATTCGTGTGATTCACGTCCAAAGCCAAATGATCCATAAGCAACCCCCAACTTGTCCATGTCCTCACAACAGCCCCCTGAAACGGGCAAATTTTTACTAATATTTGCATATTACCTGTAATCCTCGTCCTCGTAACCGTCCAGTGATCAAAACTCCCAAAATGACACGGGCACCAAATATAATGACGGCAGAAATTCTCGTCTCGTGATGCTTCTTGGGAAGAGACGTTTTCATAAGCACTTTCGCCAGTCGGTTGTTGCCCCGAACCTTTCTAGAGACCTGAATTTCCGAACCGTTAAATTTTCTGCCACCCAACCTGACCGTCAACGCTCAATTCTTCTGCCCGAAACATCGATTGTAATTTCAAATCCCACACCACTTGTCGCCTTACCCGCCCATCACCGCTCTAATGGGTCACCATTGAATTTCACTTGATCGGTGTCTTTTGTTTCTTCTGCTTTGTTGATGTCTATGTTCTCAGCGTGACCATGGCCCCGGCCCTTTGAAACCCGTCGATTCAAACCCATGTCTATTCAAAACACGAATTTTAGTCACTCAATCAGCCCACAGCCTCCCAGAGCCCCGTTCGCCAAAAAACCTCAGCCTCACCAGCCACAATGTGATCACTTTCTGTGCTTTTACCAATTTGACTCCTCCCCCATGCGCAAAAACCGGGTACCCGTCGTTCCGCTTTTTAGCACAATTAAACTGTTTAATCGAATTCTATCAAAATATCACCGTTAGGGTTTCGTTTGGACTTAAGCCATTATAAAAATTGGACTCTCTGGCAATTCCCCTTCCCCACTGGATATTTGATAGAAAGCCCTGCCTAGATGACCAAGACTCATTGTAGCTTCTAAATTTTCCCTACCTGCCTGCGCGGACCTTGATTCACAGCACAGTACACTTCTCTAAAAATACACGGTAGACCTACCCCGTCCTCTCTCAGCCGCCTATCTCCGGTTAACCGGTTCTTTCATACATTACCTGTTTTGTGTGGTTTCCCTTGTTCCTGTCCCTCATTTTGTTGCCAATGCTCTTGCCCACCCGCTGTATGTGACATATTTATGCTTTGACCGCGATGTCCCTCGCTAGCGTTTGATGGACCGGATTGGCATTTGGCACGGAAGTTTATTTGCGAATTGCCACTTTGTGCCTGACGCCCCATGCCAAGCCGGCCAAACTCTTGTGTTTCCCGTTTCGCCCTCCCTCGCTCTGACCCCTAGTCCTCTACCGCCGCAGACCATTCTGAAATTCTACGTTGCCTCCAAATTGGCCTGAGCTTTTTTGAGCCATTCGCTACTTTTCAGTTTTCCAAAAAAAACCTACAGCACAGCCCCCCAAATCCGCGGCAGCCCTTGCTCGCCCTTTTCCAAAATGTTTTTGACCTAGATATTCAAGCTATTATTGTCGTTGATTACCCCGTTCCCCCTCACCCCTTTCCAATCAGGTTACCCCACAATTCTTAACCGGGAAAAACATTTGTTTCAGCATGGTGCGGCTTGGCCCACCTGGCTTCTATTTCTTGCATTATGTGCCGAAAGCCCCTCTAAAAACGTACTGCAGCCGCCCCCAAAAAAAACCAATCGATCCAATAAACTATAGTGCCCATTCGCTGCCTGTTCCCCATTTCGTGCCCGAATACACTCAATTTTATGCCTTACTACCCACCCAAAAGCCAACGTTTCGATACGCTAATTTCATAATGTCCCCACCCATTAATGGTATTTTTTGCGGTTGCAATGAACAATCAAACCTTTTAGTCGTTTTCAACGAGCCTAGCGGCCGGACAAGCTGAAGCAAATTTTAACGGTTTAACTGGACAGTTATATCGCAAACAATCCCTACCCACTTTCCCCCACACCCAATCCCTCACTTCTGATTAGTCTTACAAAAAAACTGCTCAGAACGGCCACGAAAAGCCACTTTGTGCTTTATTCCCTCATTTGAACCCCCATTTCCCGTCCCAATCATTTAAATTGCATACTGTGTACAGCTGATCTGTGCTTCCCTCTACTCACCCCAAATAATACACCACAATGTGCATTCACTTTTTGCTGCTCTCCCAAATCGCGTTAATGTTCTTCTTAAGAAAACAGGCCAGCCGGTCGATACCAACTTGTCTCGGGATGATTTCTTGTGTGAATCCATTCCACCCGGAATTCAACAAATTTTCCGAAGACGGGCTCGGTTCGGTTTGGGGGCGGAGCTTACCAAACTTTTGTATCCCTAGAAGACTGGCGCTCGGTTCGGTCTGGGTGAGGCTAGGTGTCGTGATAACCGGCTGAGATCCTGGAATTTGATCCTCTCATCTTATCGTACTCGTTCATTTCCTACCCACCATTGCATGTCAACCCGACTCTTCACCCCAACGAGCTATGTCGTGCGTTTGCCATTTACATCATCAATAAACGGTTCACTTAAGCGTATCTCGGTGGGACAACTCAACACATTTAATAGCGAAACAAATACATACGCACACGATACAAGCCTTGTTTCTGTTAGAGGCTTCCAGGTAGATTTTGCCGCTGCCGAGCGACTTAGTTAGTCTAAGCCCCGGAAACGTTAAGCGCGCGGAGTTAATATATCCATAGTCGTGCCTTGTCAATCTCTTTAAAGATGTCAAAAATAACTCTGGCTTCCGGGCCAGCTACTCGAACATTGTCCAGAACGGCAGCCATTCCGATTCTATCATCATCGACGTCCTAATCCGACGGCATCAGCCGGATATAGCACTCCTCTTCCCGCATCCAATGCTCTTGCTGTACTTTGTAGTTGTAAATTGGGACGGGAAATTTGTTAATGGTCTCTGAGGGATTGCCTTCCGTAGTCATGGTACCGCCCAGAGAGACCGCATGGCCTTCTCTCCCCTCATTTTCTGGGAAAACAGTCGCGGATTATCCCTAGGCTCGCTTCGAAATCCATTCGCCGACAGCTTATTTTCGTCAACTTTCCAAGCCGCTCGTTTCTTATTGCGTTTGTTTGAAAGGCGATGCTGGTAGCCGCCTCACATAAGAAAGTTAGATTCTCAACACGGGGAAACACCAGCCCTCGTGAGAAGCCAATGAGGCTAATGTTCATTTGTTCTGACAACCTGGCGATTCGTCGCGCAGATAGCTCCGTTGCTTAAACTCAACCTAGCAACGCTTTTGGACTAAATTTTTACAGCCGTATTCAGTTACTGCATGGAACCTCTCTCCATCCCTCACTCTCTCACTCTCTTCTCCCTCTCTCTCTCTTCCTCTCATCTCTCTCACACTCTTGCTCTGCTGTATATGTGTTTGCATGTTGTTTTGTGTTTAGTATCGCTGGTGGTAGCTGTTATGAATTTATGCCCATTCTGCCGCTCATGTTTTCACTGCGAGTTACAACGGACTCTCAGTTTCTCTCACACACCCATACACACACTCTCACTTCCTCTCTCTCTCTGGCTCTCTCTCTCTCCCTCTCTCATTCTCTCTGTCTACTTCACAATCTTTTTCCGAAGGTTCGCCGCGGTGTGAATTGATCTCCTTTATTGTACTGCTTTTTATTACGCCGGCATCGGAAAATTTTTGGATCACATTCTACCCGGAATATCCGTTGGTATTTTATACTGCCGCTTTAATGTCACGTTCAGGATTCCCATAGGCAAAATGCGGAACTCGCCATGCACAGTCTGTGGTTCAACAAGAGGAACGTCACTCTTCTATGGTGGTTTGGTCTGCTGGTGGAGAAAAAAATTCGGATTAATATCGAATAGCTACTTTCAGCGGCTGCAAAGTTTTCTTCTTGCGTAGTGTGACGGGGAAGGCTCGTTATCGATGCAGCAACGAAGGCACCTGCCGTGAAAAAGCTTCAGGTATACCTTTGACCTCAACATCCAACAGCACTCCTACCCTTTAGCGGATGCCCCGTCGTGGCTAAAATGTCGGGCATGCCGTTATCGGAGTTGTTTGGAGGCGAACATGCGACCAGCTGGTGGGCAATTAATTAAGCCTTAAGAAGTATGGTAACAAATATCTTAGCCGTTGGCGTAGTGAGGGGACAACGGGCGGCTCGAGCCCACGCAGGAAATGAAGATGAGACCCAGAGATGTTCTAAATCGCCGGGTTCCCCAGATGATGCAAAAATTCCAAAGTCGGCTCGCATCCAGGTAAAGAGAATTTGGCTTGACGTTAATACAAAGCTCCACAGGAAAGCACAAACGTTTCCGATGAGGAGCCTCGAAGGCTCGATAGCCCTGACTATTCTCTTGCGCTCGTTCCTTGTTGCTCAAGTGTGGAATTGACGCCGCCAAGCAGCCAGGATTCTTTAGTGGCTGTAGTTCCTTATTTTGACGATGCTTATTATTTGCACACTGTGGGTTTTCATGCTTTCGACTTGCAGTAGTTATGACAAGCAACCCTCTACGTTTCAGGCTCCTACGGCTCTTGGCTTCAGCCTGTTTCCATACGACGGTGTGGACGAGTTTTCCATCAGTACCGCATGTGATGGCTTAGGATCAATGCTTTCCCGTCTTCGAATGCTTGAGCGGTATCGAGAAAAGCACTTCAGCCAGAAATCAAGTTAATTTCTATGTAGGTACTGCGACGTATCTGATTCACCAACGGGCCCCTCAAAATATGTCAATCTGGATGTCCCACTGGAAGTAGCAATGAAGAACCCGCTGGCCTTATGTCAGCGTACCCCAGTAAGTAATTGCTTTTGTTATTTGGCTATCCTAATTTTAGGCCGCATTCACGAGTCGTACAGAAGTAATGCCATCGATATTAAAGTCATTTCGAGCCCTTTTTGCGCGTTATGCGCTTCACTACCTTGACTGGGTGGCGGGACTAGCGGAAATTCGTTGGCTCCCGGAGAAAGATAAGGTATCTAACGGGCTTTGCAAGCTTTTGTGAGGAAATCTACTATCGCTTGCTACACTTGTCGGTTCTCTTGAAATATACTCTTGAAACAAAATGATGCATTATCGTAGATGGGATTGGTGACTTCGCAGATGTGTGTGAGCGAGTTGGTGGTGCTGGTGTACCACTCCTGGACGGCGCGAAGTCCGGGTATTGTATTTCCCGGCGGTGCCCATTACTATGACTCGAATCGTGTACCCACCAACGAGTAAGCATCGCTTCTTACGCTTCGCAGCTCCGATTTTCTTCTTTCGCTTTTGAACGTCTTTTGCAGTATCGACGCATTTTGCCAAATCGTGTCTCGGTATGTGCACCAGGAGGTATTTCCGGAGTTGAAGACGCTGCAGCTGACGCACGATGAATATATCCTCCTCAAGGCCGTCGTTTTCTTTACGCCGAGTAATTATTTTCTCGCGATGTCTGATACATTTTTAGCGTGTCGACTGTCTGATGCAGCGTCAACGCAAATTCGTAAAGCTCGAAGCCGTTACGAACAGGTGGGCTGGCGCCATGAACGAAACAAAAATATTCATTTAGGCATTAATTGACTGCGTGGCAAAGGAGAATCCGTTGCTCTGCGAAACGGATCGACAGCTTCGTGTTTATCGGATTATTTCATTGCAGCGGCATTTTGTTGTAGGTTATTGGTAAATACTCCCGGGCAATGCCTTTTCGTAATCTCGTTTCCAATCTTATAACGACTTATTTAGACTTGAACATACGGCATTATTAACGTTTTCCAGTTCCTCGCCATGCAAGATAATCTGTTTTTGTCGAGACTGTGCACGCTCAACATCGGTAATATGCAGAGCGCGCTACTTTACGACTTCTACCTCAAGGCATACTAGTAATTGCCCGCATGTGCCTCGTGCACGAATTCTTTCCTCGATTCTTCCTCCGACCTATCTCTTTGACAATAAAGTGAAATTGCATTGTCGAGTTTCTTATTTATCCTTATAACGAGCAACAAAATAGCTACATACCCGTAATGGTCTTGCTGCTTTAGTAAGCCAATAAACGGAGAACAATGTTAAGTGAGCTTGTGCTAGGCATTAAGTGGATGGCACCGTTCTTCGAGAGAGTGGGAATGAAGAGTGAACCAGATAAAGGCAGAGAGAGAGAAAGAGAGAGAGAGAGAGAGAGAGGTAGCCGATCATCTATTCGAGAATCTGTCGAAAAGTGGTATGTTCGAAAAGTCTAGGTAGTTCGACTTGCAAGTTTTCGAAAAGGTCAAACAGGCTATTTTTCTAAGAAACTGTTTTTGGAACAGATGATAAGTAATCGATAGAGAGAAAGGGCGCGACAGAAGGACGTACGAAAAGCCGCCGATTACTTTTGTATCGACTCTTCACGAAATTCGTATTCAACACGTCCAATCGGCGGCCTAATGAGCTGTTGATGGCGGCGGTATTGCTTAAGAGGGGTTAGACTTAGGGCGGCTAGAATATAGTTTACCTTTCCGTAGTAACACGCAATTGACACGGATACAATAGCAAGCGAGAGGAACAAAAAGATGACAAGCAACGAAGCCACACAATGCAACTCCGAGTAGGTGCCGTGACAGATCTTCTTGGCCAATGCGGCGGACCATACCTGAAAGGAGCAACTGGATAGCAATTCATCGCTGCGCTTACCTCTTCAACCTCTACTTCCCCGGACCCGTTAGGCCGCTCCAATGTGCTGAGTTTCGTGCGGCCGCCGCTAATCTGAAATATACATGTAATGTGATTTGAATTTCTTCTTGTAGGAACCTTATAGACATCTTGCGATAGTTCTAGAGCCCGGCCAGCGGGCAGCGAACGTCGGCGGCGCATCGTTTTAGCCGGCCTGAAGTGAGCAATATTTGATGTAAGAGTTCTTACAAAAAGTCTTTGAGTAGTTCGTGGTTACACGAGGGCATGCAGTTGTAGGAGCAGGGTTCGATTAGACTTTGATAGACGACCTCTGTCTGAATGCGAACTGGAGTCTTTGTCTTGACTTTCAGGCTCACCGCTTCTCCGAACGCGGTCAGATCGATGTTGATTATGAGCTGACCGGGGATCTGCCGCGAAATTTGCCTCACGGCTGCACGGTCAACAACGCAACTAAAATTGGGATGCGGTTGATTGATTAATGTTTGTTTTAAAAGTTTAGAAATACGCTACAAACTTCTAACAATACTTAATCACCAACCCTTCACCATCAATGAGGAGATGAGGTTTTTGGGTGGGGCCGGACGGACCAAGCAGAGCTACGACATTCCGAACCGTGAACTCGCCACCTTCTGGATCACCCATCTCGATCACAATCTGGCCGATCTTTGTTGGACCCGATCTCGTAAAATTCAGCCTGAAATTGGCTTGACAACCTTTGTGAGCAACGGCAGATATAGAGGCGTCGCTTAATAGTGAAAATGCTATTACAAATGCCAATTACCTGTATGGGGAGTTGGGATGCGCCATTATCCCCTGATACCTCAAGGGGCCGGTTGGAACTATCAGACCGTTTCTCCTAAACATCCATGAATAATTCTGCATTGAACCAACAATCGCGTGTCGTTTCCAGCTGATACGTGCATGTGAACGGCGACTGTCTGGTCTCGCATAGGCTCCATTTGGGTGTGGATCCGGCAATTCACCTACAAGTGTTCTTTCGTTAACATTTGCTTACAAACACCAACCTTAATAACTTTATCGCGGATTGTAACTAGCTGTGTACTTCCCTCCTTCAAATATAGCGTACCACCGAATGATGAACCATCCGTGGTCTGCTTCTCGATGCCGCATCTGTTGGATTGGGTGGGTTGGCTGCTCACAAAGTGGTCTTACTTTTGATACGGCAATTCTAGCTGGAAGGCATAGTTCGGACTGATGCTGCGTTGGCACATCACTTCACTAGCTTTTTTCGTCTTCAGCTCGCCACCAAATAGTTTCAGTGATTCGGAATGCAGTTCCAGTGACTCTGGTTTACATTTGATGCTCACTAAACAGTTTTTTTTTTGATTCGTCATCATCAGCCAAGCTGGAGCCCTAAAATTTACATTGAACGCAGTCGTCCAGCTCTCCAGTAGTGAGATACGGTCGATGCCCATCCTCAAGGGGACTCCTTCCCAGAGCCCTAGATGCCGAATGCGACAAATAACAGGTGTGATGTCGTGAGTCAAAAGTGTACATTCGACAGATGCCCCAATCATCCCATTTCTAAAAAATTGGTGGAGCATCAACCTTCTGTCATGAGGTCTTTTGAAACGGCGAAACCTACATCGAGACAAATATTTTCACACGAGTCGGCATTCGGTACGTTGCCGATGCGCTCATCAAAGTGGTCAATGATTCCAGCGCCGGGTAGGTTGAGAAATGAACATGTTGGAGCCGAAGAAGCACCTGAATCCTAGGATATAAACATTGGGTTCCCATAGCATACCATGAGCGCAGTTGCTCTCATACAAATCCATCTCTTTGTCGTAGGCAAAGAATTGACGTGGATTGTGCACCGCCTGTAACTTTTTGGTATTCGACGTCCTGTGAGGGACACTGGCCGGCTTTAAAACATTCGCATCCCAATTTGATAGCATCTGTCCACGCTATAGCAGGCAGGGTTAAGAAAGAAACCCAGCCTGCTATAGCGTGGACAGATTTTATAAAATTGGGAGGTGAATGTTTCTTTAAGGTGTCTGTTGAAAAATCTGGTTAAAGTTTAAAGTAAGGCATGTCTGAATACGGCCGCTTCTACCACTAGCAAAAATACCCGGAAACGCTGCGCAAACGCCTAGAGTGGGCCTATTCAAGAAGGAATTGTGCCAATCTAATTCATGATATAACCGGTTTTGTGCTGATCGACTAGGCCCTCTTGATTCCCTTACGGAAAACTAATTTTACGTTTGGTCAACCGTACCTGCAGTGATATGGAAGCTAGCTCACAAATGTGCTTCGAATCTTGCCACAACACTGCCAGACAATGCCCGCTAAATTCGTGAGAATCGTTGCCTGATGTGAATCGCTTACTGCACGACACACTCCTCTAAACATTCCTCCAAAGTTGCGATTTCACGCAGTTCCAGAGAGAATCTAGAGTCCAAAAGACGTCGGTTTGCGAAACGCTCAAAGGACCAATGACGTCCGGGGCAACGCGTAGCAAAAGCTTCTGAATATATGTATAGAAAATCATCTTTTTCCTAAATTTTTGCGAATTTGAGGGTTCTGCTGACCTTGGACGCAAAAGCGTGTTGCTGCGTAGAGGCCATGCTGCTCGACGGGTAATTGAGAAGCATTTCCAGGATGGCGGGTATCCACTAGAAGGCAATGTGGTTCTTCGCCGGTGTTCACTACGTAGTTGGCAGCACGGCATTCTGGCTTCTGCAAGGGTTCGACCACGTAAAATCTTAGTGCTCATTCTTAGACCGACCTGCGAACAGTTGTGTAGACACGTATGCAGACTGTCTGATGGAAAAACGGCCAACACCTTGCCAGAGATTACGGTAGACGGCTCGATTCGGAAGGATCGGTGGATGCATGCTAAAATAATCAGGATTGTACTGGGTGGTGACCAGGCTTGGTTGGTATACACGTATGCAGACTTTGGGCGAGGCGCCGCCCCCGAAATGGCCGAAGGCCGAAAAGACATAAGGGGGACCCTTATGATTTAATTTTTCCAAAAATTTTTTTGCCTGCGGCGCTGTTTTTGGCTATTTTTAACACTAGTTTTAGTGTTATAAACCCTATGTTTTCAAAATTTTACCTGCGCGCTGTAGTTTTAGTCATATTAATGAAAAAATTTTGGGGTCGCCCCCCGAAATTTGGGTTTGTTACGGCCCTGGTATCGGGTAATCCGGATCGGATCGTATCGGATCGGACTAATTTGCAAGCCAATTCGGATCCGATCCGGACAGATCCAGAAATATCGTTTTTTTGACGCAAATCCGAAAAGTAGATGTTACTGAAATTTTACTTCCTGATAACAGGCAAATGTATGCAAATATTGGCATAGAGCCGTAAAAATCTTGTTTGTATGGGAATTGGCTATAAAGGAGGGGCCCGATGCCGATCCGGGCCGGGTACCCGATCCATCCAAGTTTGGTAGTGAAATGTGACGTGCCAAAGTTTGGGGTTTGCAAATGCTGCTTACCTCCCCCTATTCTCCATACCAGCAAGAGAAATGCTATGTGAATTCGGCATCCATCACCTCGCATCTAGGGTAAAGTTATCTCGCGAGCAAGAGACCCGCAATGAATGAGCACAGAACGAATGAAGGATGGAATGTCCAGAGGATCGGCTCCGAATCCCGCTTGATATAATTCTGGAGCGTCAGGTGTGTATCTGTAATTTCAAGTACCTAAAAGTGCTTAAAATGTCCTAATTCTCCGTCACTTGAGATAATCGGCGGTGCTCTTTTGGATAGCTGGCACAGAATTTTGATAAAATCTACTTTACCAAGCTGGGGGGTAATTTCCATGGTGCGAAAAATCGGAAAGCGCCTCGGCTTTTAAAATTTTGATACTTACAACTGCTAACTGCAACTTTTAGAACAGGGCTATTCTGCAATTTTTGAACACGGATTCGGAATCATTGAAAAGTATAATCACTAGATGGACTTGGTCCTATACGCAGTTTCCATCCTGACCAAAAACACTTTACTGTCAGGCAATTCCAGAGTTCAAGGCACGCGAAGCGGGTCTGGAGGCAGGTAAAGGTTTTTTGGGGTACAAATAGCAGATAAAGCGCAAAAACTATCTTGAAACTATCTTTTGTGAAGCTGCTGGAAAAAGCTATATAGAGATGTCAGACGAGGGAGCTCTGTTTGCCCATAAGTTGTTGCAAACCCATAATTTGTTGCAAAGCCTCTAGCTTATGCGCCAGTCGGCGCAAGGTTGGCCTTATGTGTGTCAGTCTGTCTTTCAATAGGGTATCGGCCGCCTTTTCGGGCCTCCGTCTCCCCGACCATATGAATGGACCAGATGATTGGCCAAACCAGCCTGATCCTCACGTTTACCCCAAGCCTGCCGCTGGCAATAAATAACAACTAGAGCATAATTGACTGTTATTACATCTGATAAAACTGATAAAAAGTGTATATGCGAAAGTCGTGGACAGGATACAGTTATGATGGGGGAATATGGGTTGACGGTGTCACGGCGGGGCGTCTCGGTCATTCTGGCGGAAAAACGGGGAACTATGAGGGATGACCCACATCCCTATGCGCTCAATATCTAACCTCCACTACCATCGACCATCCAACAATAGCATGTTGATAGGCAGTTAGGGGAGCCATTATTGCAAATTTTCTTTTGTGACAACTCAATCAAGGGGATGGTTTTTTAGCAAGCTCCAACAATTTGATTGTGTGTTCTGAATTTATAGACTCATTATGGAGAACCCTAATACTAGGCGCACCTCGGAAGGCATAATATCGAATTTTCAAAATCTTGTAAGGTCCATATGCTAAAAACACTGTAAGAGCCGGGGGATGTCCCACGCCTACGGCAGCCTGTGAAATTTCGGGTTTTTAGTATACGAAATCATTGAAATTTTGGATTATGAAATTCGAACACCCGCACACAAGCTTCACAAGTGATACGGCAAAAAGGTAGGGTACAACGAAAAAAGTTAAGCAAAACAACCTTCAAAATAGGCAATAAGAAACAGACAGTGAGCAGCGCTACATCTATCCAAGCCCTGATTTCAGCCAATGACGACCGGAAAAGTGAAGGGAGGTGAGGAAATCGAAAGGCAGTAGTGGATGGCTCGTTCCCTCAGAAGGGTGAAACGGGGTCATCCCTCAACCAGGCCCCTAATTGTAAACGGCAACCGGTCCTCGCCCTGGCTAATCCAACACCGAAATAGCCTTTTTCATGCTAAATTTTGGCACAGTCAACAGGCACAGGCTTGACACAGCCCAAATTATCAGCTTGCAGGATAGGTAATAGTACCAAAGAATACTGGGTATAATGCCGAATGGCTTTGGGTGAGGGTGGCAGCTGGCACGAGTCGTGGCACTGGCGCCACCTCTACCACCAAAATCCAATTGACCCACAGGTCAGGGCCCGCCAATTAACGCCAAAACAAGGGTTGGGGAAGGGCGGCGGGGGGTGGGCGGTTGAATCTGGACACTCCGTCCAACCTGTTCCCCTCTCTCTGGGCTAATGGGTCCAGTGGCAGGGCAAGGATTCGAACCAGCCCGCCCTTTAGCCTTGTGTAAATCGCAATTAATGGGCGTCAGCCCACGGGTGCGCGCAAATGGTTCGCGCATGTCGCCCCCTGCCACTCGCCGCATTCCCAGATGCAAATCAGCGGAATCCCGAAAAAACCCATGAAAAGAAGGTCATTCATAAATCCGAAAATCGGGAAACTTTCTGCGGTATCCAAGGCCCTCAAGCAAAATGGTGTGCCACGTAATAACACCAAAACATCGTAAGGCTTTATCCACCAATGCAAAAGTAGGCCAGAAAGACTTAACAGAAAGAGTACAACGCCCGATAGCAACACGATATGGCCAGGAAAGGGGTTAGTGTGTCCGCGAGGCAGAATAAATATTTGCACATTAGGAGGTCAGTACGGGTCACCCTTCATTAAAAACAGATCACTTATCCATCAAAATATGACCGTTCCGGCGGAGACGATAGTAGGAAGCATCCTCACGAAGCCCTTTTAAGGCTTCCACCGCGGGGCATTCCTTTTCAGGACTCTTGTAGGTAATTCTAGGACACAGCTTTTCTTCCTACAAGAAACAAAGCACCTATGCACTGTATTTGTATCCACAGCATCTCGACTCCATTCCAATTGATCCTTTGGACGAACAACAGCATGTCGATCACCCATTCCACCCTGTAGGTTTCGCTAGATGGTTCGGTATATGCGCTAGGATAGCCATACTTGTATGCTGAATTTCGATCTATTCGTGCATCTAGCCAATCCCACTCGCTTTTCTGCTTTTTGGGACGTGGATGGCGGTCGACGCTTTTCGTTGAATAGCTTCTTCTTTGCTCCGTTTCATAATAAGTCCCTAAAGAGAGCAAAATGCTGGCTTTAGTTGGGCTACCATCATTGCCGAAAAATAGATTACTGAGTGACACATGCGGGCGATTTGTCTGGATCTCTGGCAAGGTTAACTAAAACAGCCGATGAATGTTTTAATCTACCCACCATGTCTTGAGGTTTTTCTTGAGGTTGTAGGTTGAAACGGATTACGGGCACCATTCAACAACTGGTCTCCATTATTGGGAGTTATCACGAGGAGTTTTCCTCAGTCCCGCGGTGCTTCCCCCGCGCACTTTTATGGTCGTTGCTAGGCATTTGCGGGGTGCGTTTATTTCGCGAGAATCACTATTTTAAGGTGCGTGGCCGGATAATTAGGGCCCGGGGAAGGTACGGGACGGTGTATTTCAACGAGAGAAGGTTACAAAATCCTTTGTATGGATAAGATAACAGAGCGGTTTTCAAGTTCGGTTGGAGTGCAATCAGTCCCCTACACGGGGCAAATTTTTTGGGTTTGGGAGTCCTTGAGCTATTCAAAAAGAGTAACGAAAGACAGGATGATGGCTAAAGGCTAAAAATGTCTCAATTATCTGTCGCCGTTTCGCAAAGTATTTTAGGATTTAGGGAGCTAGGAGACCCGTGATTTGAGAAGTAGCGTGCCACCATCCCCAGGTCCACAGTCGTGCCCTATTTTCACGATTTAAGCATCTGGTGAAAGGTCTGGAAACGGTAAGAGAGTAAGAGAGAAAACGCTTTTCCATTCCTGGGGTAACTGTCTTAATCGGATTTTTTATGACCATAAATCGTGAAAAGACCTGATTGATAGGGGATCCGCATATACTTATAACAACGCCCTTACAACTCTATCGAAAGATCACTTGTTCCTGTTGCGGACTTTTTATTTGCATTCCGTACAGATCAGCCCAACTGAAAACATTGCCGTTAATGTGTCATTTCGCTCGAAAGGGAATTTGTAGGGTGTAGTTTGCCCCTCGCGCGAGCGATAAGAAAAGAGGGGATCGCGGGCCATCGCGCAATAAAAACCTTATCCACCCGACGCTGTCCTTGCTTTCCGAATAAAATTTTAGTACGCTAATGTCAATTGATTATAGTTAGATAAGTAGGTTTCTTTTTAACGATGCTTTGCGAAAGCGAAAACTCTTCAACTGAAAGTGAAGTTATTGAATGATTCGATGACTTTCGTTTCGATTTCAGCCCAATGGATACAGCCGTGAAAGCTCTACGGGTCGAACAACTGGATGCACATGTATTGGATCGCGAAATCAGAGACATTGTCCATTCTAGCGTCAGTTTTCTGCTTTTATACCCTCTTTTCTCCATGTTTTCTTGGATCACTTTGATTCGGACTTAGAACTTTATTCTGTGAATTATCTAAACAGTTCAGCTGGAGGAATGGATCTCAACGTTGCCAACTGCCCTCCAACGCTACATGGATCGAGCCAAACCGGAATTGCGATTGGGATGTGAGGCAGCACTCTGGACCACGCGAATATATGCAGGTAGAGTAATACGAACCTCTCCACTGAAGCAAGGGGCAACTTGGCTATTTCGTGAGTTCAAGCGCTTTTGGAAAGTTCGAACTATAAATGCCTGGTAAAATAACTTATGCTCGCCTTAGTGGCAATTAGCCTAACCGTAGAATGTTAGGGGCGTAGATTACTTTAAGCTTATCATATTTTTATTAAAATGACGATTTATACCTTATTTTAGCATTTTTAAAACCATTTTCCAAATTCAGCACAAAAACTTTAGGTAAGAGTCTAGAACCCCCAGCCGGCACCAACTTTTGTATCTCGGCCCCCTTTTGTGCTAGCGAGCTCTAAAGTATACCAAAATGTTCGCCGTAGTCTAATTAGTAAGACTACATTGCAGTTCAGTCGAAAAAAGTAGCGAAAAATAAAAATAAGGAAGGTGGAAAAGTTGAAAACTCGGCTGGGGGGGGGGGTTTCCTAGACTTGAGCCAAACTTTATGAGATACCTGAATGGAAAGCGCGCTTCTTGCTGAGCAAAATGCGCTATATCCCATTTGCTGTTTTTCTCTTTTTGTAACTTCCGAGTTAAGGTGATTCTGAAACTTCTGAAAACATATCCAGAATCCAACTCGAATTGCCATACCGGCAAAAAACACTTTACATACTGTGAAGCCCAGCCTAAGCCTAAGCAAGCATACGTTAATACGTGAGGATCCCCGATCATTAAAAATTTGCTCAAAAGTCCGAGATTTTTTAAATTCATAAGTCCGGGCTCTACTAATTTGCTCGAACACCCGTATGTTGAATCTTGCCAAAGCGAGGCAAACTTGTGTTCACAGCGACCTAATTAATTCGATTCATCGAAAAATCTTAGGTTCGAGTCCAGGCCAAGGCATCCTTGATGTCTTCTACCGCAGCTATACTACCAGAAAGGTTGCTGTTCACTTTGTCATCAGCGTGCTTGGTTTGTTCCCAAAATTCCGATAAAACACGCGACTGTCTAGTGCCGTATCTACTGAAACGTCTGGTAGACTGGCGGCAGGACACTCATCGTTTGG
Organism: Mesorhabditis sp. LJ9110; assembly: GCA_038088335.1. Lineage (NCBI taxonomy): Eukaryota > Metazoa > Nematoda > Chromadorea > Rhabditida > Rhabditidae > Mesorhabditis > Mesorhabditis sp. LJ9110. The sequence goes on along the minus strand of JBBGBA010000048.1, from coordinate 272,913 downwards.
TCGAAAGATTGGAGGGAGCGACTACGGTAGGCTTTAAAGCAAACTGTTATGGGGAAGCAGAGCAATTGCAGCTTGCCAACATTGCACACTACCTGTACTTCTTGAGGAAGGGCGGCTTTAGCACGCTCGTCGAGAGAGTGCTTCGGTTACGCAATTATAATCGAGACGCTCCGTCAATGGGTATGTGGGTTTGTTGAAGACTTTTTCAGTCAAAATTTTAGGAAATCCTAATTAAAGGATATCCTTTTAGGAAAAAAAAGAGGAAATGTGTGTGAAACTTTGCATGCAACTTCCGTCAGCGTGTCCGGAGGATATCTCAAGAGGGGAGGGGTTTAAGGAGGTGTTTGATTCGTCGTTAGATGGGTAATGGTCTATAGATGACTGCCCACATATCAGATTTTGTAAAATATGTTGTTTTCGACGTTAAAATTAAGTTTTTCTTAAAAATTCCGACATCCACTTTGTTAGGATAAAATTAGCATACGCCGGAAGTTGAAGTAGCCTATATAAAGGCCCGAAGCGAGCGTTTTTCATTTTTTGTCATCGGAATTGGGGCACAATTATGCAAAACGAAAAACATCATGGTGTTAGACGGGGCCAGGGTTGAAAAGTCGCGAAGCGGCTTTTCAACCCTGGTTCATATTACGAACGGATTCAGTTTTTGGCAACTGACTAGCGAATATGTTTATTCGAATAATTATTGCGCGTTCAGGAAATGTGAATCTTGACAATCAGAACCGCGAACTGCTGTGGCACACTTTCCGTGATTTAATTGTTCTCCTCTGGCCAATTTATCGGCTTGGTAAGTGACTTTTGCGGACCTTTTAGCCATTGTCCAGGAGGTGCATAACGGCAATGTATGAGCCCGCAAGAGTAAGTACCTTTCAGCGGAAAATCGTTGGTTGAAATGGAGCCAGAAGACGGCAACGAGTGAATCGAATGACGTTTGCCCGATATGTGGCGAGGTGTTTGTAGCCCCGGTTGAGGTGGAGCTATGCGGGCATGCCTTCTGTTACTGGTACGTATTGCATTTCCAAAAATCTCCCCCTTAGCCGCCCGCAGCCATGTCCGTTTTTAGGATTTAGGTATCTATCGAAAGCTCTCTTGCGATGAAAACATTGTATGTTGTAGGTGCATAGCAGCCGGCCCTAGCCGAAATTCGTGCCGAATCTGCGCCTCAACACCATGCACTCTACGTCCCGCACGCGGAAACCGCATATTCCCACGCGAATAAAGGAAATGTCCCACGTTTCGGAAGCTGGCAAACATTTTTACAATATTGTTCTGAAAACTGCAAAAAGGCTCGGAAACTACGTCTTATTAATTTTTCGGACTGTACTCTAAGAGGGTCTCTGAAATCTGTTCCAAGGCTCTCAGGGTTGATTTTTGGCGAATAGCCAGATGCGACGGCAACGCCAGCGCACCGCATGATCGTTTGCCGCTCTTTGTACGCGAAAACGCTTGAATTTTAAAATTCTGACGCTATTTCTGAAATACTCACCGAATTTTTATCATTCTAGACGTTTTAATATTAAAATCGATCAGAGAATCACCGAGTCCGAGTGATTGGCTGCCTTACAAGGCATTACGACATGCAATCGCCGTGCACACAAGAAGCTGTTTTCGCCCGGAGACTATTTCGGTACTCAATATGTTACGATTTTGCGCAATGAAAGCCATTTTCTGGTGCTTTTCGGCAGCAACCCTTTCGGCTTTGGCCAATAGGTTCAATCTCCGCGTGCGCGAATTTGACTTACGAGCCTCTTTAACCAGCTGCCTCTGATTCACCCCATCGCAGGAATATTTATGTTAGCTTTTACGGTCATCTGCCGCTTGGATGCCTCACAACAAGTCACATTCCACAAGCCATTAGCTTTATTCTGAAGGCGATAAAGGGGGACGGTTTTACGCATAAAATCAATTGAATTAGTTGCGTCAATAAATCAGGCGAGTACTTCTAGGTAAAGTGGGGGCATGGGCAGGGATATACACGTGTTTTGATGGCTCGGGGGCTAGCAGCGCTTGGTTCGTCGCGTTCAACTTCAGGCTGAATACGGATTCTGTCGTGGCGCTTCGTAGAAAAACCTAAAACTCAACGCTAAGTTTTTGAAAGTATTGATTTCACCGGTTCGTGGCCCGCTAAAATTATGGAAATGTGTCAAACGGATATGCGGAGCATTTGGGCATGAGAGAGCGAGAGAGAGAGTGAGAGCTATAGAGAGATAAAGAGGAGAGAGAGAGAGAGAGAGAGAACGAGAGTTCGAGAGAGAGCTAGAGAAAGCTAGCGAAAAATCAAAGACATTACACCAAAGACAAGCGGCTGGCCCTCGACTCATGCCCATCCAATTCATCAGTGAGGAAAGCAGGAAGCTTTTTGGGTTTGAACGAGAGGAACACCTGCCGCCCATTAGACTCCAACAAAGCATGGGAACCCAAGAGTCGGGAAATTGGCTAGACAATTGCCGCCAGCGGAACTATCAACCCTAATCGCTGTAGAAATCGATCACCCTGCCTTTAGCGCACCCCATGGTTTAGGTAAAAGGGGGATTTCAACGCCGGAATTCGAGGTATCCCTTCTGGCTTGAGGTTCTTTGCTTCTCCGCTACAGCAGCACTTAACTTCCAACCAAAGCCTTACCAAGATTATGGGAACAATGTTTGTTGAAATCACATCTCGTCCCGACCGCGAGCAGCCATTGCTGAAGTAGCCACCATATAAAGAAGACCCATCAACACCATCAGGATAATCAGATTGACCGCCAGAATGATTGTGTTCTGGAAAAAAAGAAGTTATCTTTAAGCTTTTGCTTCAAAAAGTGTTTTGGGGGCAGGTTCGTGCATCAAACACGACATTGTCGTTCAATCATGGTTAAGTTTTTGGTTCCGAACATTTTCCCCAATATGCTCTGCTTCTCCATTTCTCTCTCTCTCTCTCTCTCTCTCAAATCTCGCCCTGCACCAAAAAATAAAACTCATTTCTGATTTGTTACCTTATCAAAGTGTTGCTCGGCGACTTCACTGAGGGACGAGCGTCGCTTCTGCATTCTTGGCTGACTAGAACCAGGGATGTTAGCAGGCATCTTTCGGGGGCAACTCGATCAAAATGCGAGCGGGGCAATGCTTTCAGGTTTTGGGACGGTGGCCATCTCAAACGCAGTGGGGTCCCTGTTGACCCACACGCAGAAATGATTTCGGGATTTCAGAGCAAATGTTGAGAGGACCTGTCTCCGCAACGGGGAGCGTCTAGCGTTAGATCCGGGTAGCAAAAGCAGATCGAGGCAAAGCAAAAAGCGGGCTGTTGCAAGACCTTGAAAGTAGGTTATTCAGACACGAGTTTTCGATGATCATTTTTAGTCGAATTACGTTCACATTTGCCTTCCTCCACTACTATGCACAAAACGTGAAAGGCAAAAATAACAGTTATTAGTTTTCTGTTCCGGGTAGAGCAAATAAGCGCAAAATCCCACCTGGGCTTCTCCATTGTATTCTTGCAGTGGATTGCAGATTAATAATCGGTTAGAACTGGCACACGAGGCGGGACAGTCGGAAATGAAAATCTGGAAAGGACCATAACAGCGGAGAGGAAGCGGAATATGCGTTGAAAGCTGAAGCGGAAAGCCGATAGTTGGAAGGCATGCACATGTAGAAGAAAAAATAGGTGGAGGCTGAGGAGGAGAAGGAGGATGAGGCTTTAGCAACAAGAATTGATTTAAGGCAACAACGGTTGTAAGATCATTTGTGCGTAACGTACCTTAAGAAAAAAATTAGCGCTTTTTGAAAGAACTTGGTTAGCCGCAGCGGGTTTCTGACTTTTCGATTCGACAACAACCCATTTTGTAGCTGACGCGCATTGGCTCAGAAATTAACCGCTAATCGCGGTGGTATCAGTTACAACGATGCCATAAAATGATGCTGTACCCATCCCTTTAATGCCTGGTCAACTGTTAGGCAGGTAACTTCGTTCGAGAGCCTTTAAATAGCCGTTCAAAGACAAGAAAATAACAAATAACAACAGAACCGCTAGCCCGGTGACGGGTCGTGCAATTAGTCGGCGGCGAGTTGAGGAGGGGGGGGGGATGCTTCAAAACATGTTGAGGCTGACGAGAAGGCGATTGCCCTTGGGCCTCGTCTGTGTACGGGGCTGTACTCGCCACGAGGTGTCCAAGCGGCTATCGGCGCCTCAAAACGGTGAAAATGGATATCGTACACAGGTAACGGGAGGAGGTTGTTTAGTGGATTGGGGAGTCGGGACCCATGGCTCGATCACCAGCCCATCTTTTTTCTGCTTTTTCGCCCCGACGACCCGCGGGGGCGAATGGGGCCAAGCCGCGACGGCTGCTGGGAACTTGTGGCGCCTCGGGGCCCATGATATTGGTCTATGTTCGAGAGGCATAGCTTATCCATAAAAAGCGGGAATTGACGCTCTACCTGGATAGGGTAAGCTCATGTTCGATTCTAAAAACCCTGCTTATATACTTTCTTTGCCCCAAAATACTTGGTTGTGGAGCAGTCTGCGGTCCACCCTATCCCCCCGCCCCCATTCTATCTCGGCTCCCCATTGTCCTACAGTTTTCAACGTATATTAAAATGTTCGTTGTCGTTTGGGAAGTATTTTGATATCCCCTACCTGGAACTGAGATACAAAAGTTCGAGGCCGGCTGGGGTAGCGGGGTGAAACTGCACTCTTACCAAACTTTCCTGCTTTTTAGCCATGCAGATATGCATAAAAACGAGTTTAGCGAAACTACCGAACTTCTTAATAGTGAAATTATAGAATTCAATAAATATTCATTCAATGTTCGTGGCAAGGAAGGGTCTCGAAAATAAGAGGTATCGATTTGGGGGCCTAGGCCCAGAGCCGGTGATGGGACACCTGATCGCTGGGTCTCTTCACCCTGGATCTTGTCATGGATGAGCAGGAAGGAACAAAACACGAACGGAGACTCAAAACGTTGTCGCAACGGACCGCCCTCGATTGACTGGTGTCTTTGTCGGACCAACAGAGCATTATAGGGTGCGTTTGAAATTTTGGGATGTGACCTTGTTCGATCGATCTAGCATTAAATTAAATTATTAAAATAAAAAAATTAAATCACGTTTTTGAAAAAATGCTGAACGATTACGGTCTTGAGAAAATTTGCGCCGAAGTGGGCGCTTGGTCGATTTTGGACGACGTCTAACAAAATATAAACTTTGCGAAACTTCTAGGTCAGCCGTTTTTGAAGATCAATTTGTTCCGAATTTGAAACCCATCCAACGTGGTATTTCACATCACAGACTCCGAAAGCACCTATAAACGACTTCGTGCAAGAACAACTGTCAGACTGTCCTCGGTCTTTAATGCAAAATCGACACTCAATTAGAACCACCAATTGTTCATAATTTATCCCTCATAACGTGCGCATTATCACAAGATATCGATCATCACAAAACAAGAAACAACATTAATTGGCATGGCCCGCAATGTGTGGCATGTACAACTCACCTTTTTATCAATTTAACAACCCGTGTTTTAGAAGGGAACCGGACAATTCGAAGTGGGGACAGATTCAAGAAAATCAACACTTAAGCGGGCATTATCGTAAGATTATCGGGGGTTTATCATGCGGAAACGTTTGCGAGAAGATCGTCGCCCCCATCTTCCAATCGTTTTGCGGCCCGTCGAGCTTTTCGCTGGGATAGCCATTGGCCGAACGTCTTCAGGGCGTGGATCTGACCTAAAGCAAAAGTCCTTGTTTTTCTAAGTTATTAAAGGGGAGGTTTAGAAAAGATCACGATATTTAATCGCGCACGACAAAAATGTCTTATCGGAAGTTCGGCTTCCTAGCCCCTTTAACGGGTGCGAATTCTTATACCGAGTATTAAGGAAGATTTGTATGTGAGATGAAACCAGAGGGTAAAAACTAGCTGATTAGAAAGATTGTTATTAATATTTTCGCTTATTGAAAATATTCGAATTTGCTTGTATTATTTTTGCACCGTGTTTTCCCCGGGAAAAAACACAGGTATTAGTAACAAGAAAGAACGAACCTCCAATAAGTACGGGCATGCCGAGCATCGAAAAGCAGCAAAACGTACGGCCTATGTAGAACATCCAGAATAGTAGAGGTGTGGCGACGGTTACAATCTTCTACAATTCAACATATTTGGTTTCGCATAAAACTGGGGGCGGACTGACCCGATAGTGACGTGGCAGGTCGGGACCAACGCGATGGAGCTGGTCGAGGAAGAAGTCCGATGATGATAGGTAGCTGTTGATCTGGATAATGTTTTTATAGGTAGGCGTTTAGCTTAGCCCCTCCGTCACCCCACCCCAGTCGGCGCCTAACTCTGGTATCACCGTTTCCCCTAGGTCCATAGGGCTATAATGTTTACTGAAATGTGCGTCTTGCTCCGGTGAGTATTTTCATATGCATTACAGCCCTGTAGCGCAACCGGGAGCCTAGATGCTAAACTTTAGGCCATCGCAGTTCCGATAAGTTACGATCTAAAAATTGTTCTACCTGGAGGAATAAGGTGACAAGGATCAGAAAGAAGTGCGAACGGCCATATAGACCCAGACATCGCATCGGGTCTTCCCAGGCGTAGAAGAGGTCGGATGAGTGCAGCTGGTAGCGCTCCTGTTAAAAAGTCTTTTAGAACTTTTCTCAAGCCTCGTAGCAAAAAAAAAAAGAAAAAAAGAAGAAAGGGTCCTAAAGCAAAAAGAAACCGTAAAACTATTGCATGGTAATGCATTGCCTGTGGAACTGTTCCGAAGCCCGTTTCGACATTGATTAACTGACCTTCATGGTCATCTTATGGGGTGTCGCCACTCGTTTCAGACATAAATAGATTCCCAGATAGGTGAGCACGACAAAGATGGCCAGCAACACCTGAGCACAATATTCAATACATTTGATTTGAAGCGGATACCTCAAAAATGGCGGCTCCCGCACACAAAATTACCGACATGTCGACGGAAAACAAGAGAACGAGAAACAGAACACGCTCCGAGCCGATGCACCAAACCTCTGAAAATTTCAACAGTTGAGAAAATCACGACCGCACAATGCTTAAAACTTCAATTAGGAGCGCTCGGAGAGTTCAGAAAACGTATAGGTATTTTAGCGGGGAATAGCGTGGAACGCTATTTAAATACGAAAACAGTATGCAACGCTTAAAAATGATTTATCTTTTGTCATAGGACCGTCAAGGATTACTAGGAAGAATTAGTTTTCCCCCGTTAAAAGTCCCCCACTCGCCCTGCAGTACCAAGATTTCTTTAGCGTGTTTTTTCGTACATTGGGCGGCGTTAGGTCAAAGTTAGGTCCCCCCGCTCACAAGCTAGTACCAAAATAAAAGTGGATACCTTTCTTGCCGGCCGTCGTCGCGATCTCGAAAATGAGGGCAATTGTGGCGAGCGGGACGAGCAACGAGACGGCTGGTGTTGCCTCGATGGCACGGAAAACTGCAACATGTCACTTAGTACCACGTCAAACAAAAATCACTATACCCCACGTGGCGTCTAAAAGATTGGCGACTAGCCAATGAAGCAGAAGCAGCCCTTTACGGGTGGAGACGAACCATCGACAAACTACGGAAGCAGCTGGAAAAGCCCCGGATTTAATTAGTAGAACTCAATTTCGATGCTATCCTCTGCATTCATTTTATATGTTGCTGGCTCAAAGTTTATTTGGCTGAAGAACTTATGAATCTTACGTATTTTAACTTTCAGTAAAATACGCCTCCTGTAGCCCAAAACCTAAAAGCTTCACCACATTGGTTTGGCAAACCGCGACTAACACACGCGAACAATTTATAGTTATTGAGATTAACCTGGCCACCGGACAACTAGCCACACTCTCAACATTAAGAAAGCGATCCGTGAAATATTGCAGCGATTGTCATCTACAAAAAAGCTCACCAAAGGCGACCAGGGCGAGCCAAGCGGCTGCCGCAACCCACACGACCATTCACATCACGTTGCGAAGCCGAATTAAGCACTTAACAAAGCTTATTTGAATATTTAGATGAGGTCATGGAAATGGCCGGAGAACACGAAAAATTGGTGGGATAGGAAGCGGATTAAACTTGGGAAAAATGAGACGTCCGGGTGTTTTTGGGTTGTTCCCCAGTTAGGAGGTGTACGCCGGAAAGGTGCACTTGCCTCAACGCTCCGACCACGTGCCTCAAAAGAGCGGGCCCAGCGCGAATGAATTGAATGTAAGAATGTGGAGGGGGAGAGGTATAAGGAATGGAATATAGTGCAACGACGAAGAGGAGGAAGATCGATAGGCAAAAGCCCTGAAGGGCTCCCGTCCCACACTCCCGGCAGGTGAGTTCGAGTGGCTCCAATGGTCGCTTCATACAAATGGCATTTCGGGAACGGGAAAGAGCCACGCGCCAATTGTTTCCTCGTCTGTTGCCAAGGGTACCAATCGTTGATGCCATTTGATCAGCGAGGGTTTTTGATGGGCCGAGGAAAGTGGCATTTCCGGACCTTTTAAACCTAACTTGGGTGGTTAAGAAACAGTGCCGTTTAGCCGTTAAGTTAAGAAGGAAGTGAGCGTGTAGCAGTTAAACAGTAAAATAAGTTTTTACAAAGCGGGTCAGGGTTGTCAATGAACCATATTTACTAAGCACAAGCTTATAAAAGTCCTGGTTTCCGAGAAATCGGCTTTCTGACTCGGTTATGTTCATGATGTCGAAAACCAAGACGTCGACATTTTATAACGTCGAAATTTCAGAATGCCGTGTTTTTGCATATGAAAATCTTCCGGAAACACCCATGTTACGCAAAAAACTCCGACTTACGACATCGAGTTGGCGAATTACGACCTGATGTTAGGGCGCCAAAACTGACAGAAAATGGAATTCAAATGTCGGCGTGAAGGGCATAAAAACAGACAGCATAGGGGCGAGGCGAGGCAAACATTTGCTCGCTGAATGGGGGGAGGGTCTTGCGGAAACTCGTCATTTCGAAAGCAGCTATCCAATTTTGCGAAACTTAGCCCTATAGCAGTGATATTTTGGTTTTACTTGCCGTAAAGTTTCGTAAGCGTAAAAATTGGCGCTACCGAACGGCCGAAAATCCAACTTGACTGGTCCTGGGGTGTTAGCAGGGGGGTGTTAGCATGACTATATTTTGCCTTTTCACTATGCTTACCTATTAATAATAAACAATACTTTTCTATAATGCTTTGCATAGTTTTGGATTGATAAGACTGAATATTACAAAACTCTTGAAGGATTTTGGACAATTCAAACATTTTACCTTTTTTGGTTACTTTTCATATATTTTTGACCAAAAAGTCACCAATTTTTGGAAATTTCTATGGGGTTTAGAAGCTTTTTATACCTAAAATCTATGCAAAAATGCTATAAAATGGTTTATATTTTGTGATAGGGCCGTACAGGCTTACTGGAGAGGAATTAGTTTCCTCCTTGCTAACAGTCAAAGATCGCTCGTCTCACGATCTGCTGGGGCTGATCATTTTGAAGACCGAGAGGTTGAATAAATAAAGCCTCAAGGGAACTGCGATGACCTCAAAAACGATGGAACGACACAATAAAATGCCCAGCCATTCACCCCCGCCGTGCACCGCCATTTATTCAAGTTCCGAGGAGATTCGGACTGGGAGGGTTGTGGATGGATGGATGGAGGGAGAAATGGAGGGTGTTTGAGCTGCGGATGAGAGGGCAGAAAAGAGACAAGCCAGAAGCCTGAGGGGGATAAAGAGATATCCATGCCTGCATTCCCTTACCACTCACCACCAATCCACCCATCTCAGCCTTTCGTCCCTCACCAGCAGGGCGTAGCCAGAAAAAATTTCGGGGGCCCCAAAAATTTTCCAAAAACTCAAAACATTGCCAAAAAACAGCGCCGCAGGCAAAAATTTTTGAAAAAGGTTGCATAGCTCTACAAATAACCGTAAAAACGTGAAAAAATAGCGCCGCAGGCAGCAAAATTTTTGAGAAAATTAAAATCATAAGGGTCCCCCCTTATGAAATTTTCAGGCCCCGACCGATTTCGGGGGGGGGCCCCGGGCCCCCGGGGCCTGTATTACGCTACGTCCCTGCAGCCCAGCCTCAACCTTTTCCTCGTTAAAGGGGTTCGGAAATCAAAATTCGTGCGTGCGGGCATTGAACCTGTTGTCAAACAACGAAAGGCTTTTGCCGAGAAGCACCGGAAAATATATGCACGCACCTATGCACGCTCATCTTTCGTCGGACGGCGCGATTTGTTCGTTACGAGCGGAAATTTACCCAATTATGTGAAAATGCAAGAGCGAGGACCAAATTTTTCCCAGTATTTGCGCTCGGCTCTACGACAAAATATAAAGATTCTTATTGAATGCTGCACACCGTTTTTAGAAATCAAATGCCTATTCTATTTATCGAAATTTCTTTTTGTGGTTTGGTCAAACGTATGCAAAATGTCCAAAAACGGTCAACATTTCCGAAACTTTAAAACATTTTTATAACTCTCCAGCAAACAAAAACTGAGAAAAAGCGAGAAGCTACCTAGAAAAATTAAACTACTATCCTAAAACAAAAAAATTGCGGACCTTTAATGCACAGGTATCGAATATCCACTTAGATAAGTTTTAAAAAGCGATACTTGTAGTGAAAATCGGGCTACGTTTTGGGAAAATCAAGGTGCGTAGTGCAATGACAGAGAGAGATTGGAGGTTCCGGTTGACGGGAGTGCTGCACGTGCGCCGATTATGATGCAAAATCTGATATGGGAACATTGCGATGGCTTTATTCTTTGTGGCTGGACGAAGGAAACGGTGGGGGGGGGGGACGGCGAGACCGTAAAGCACCAAATAGTGGGTTGGACACAGCGGGGAGAAACATGGCTTGAATGGATGGAAGAGGCGGAGGGCGAACAATGATCGATACGAGTCACAATATATTGTTTGTTCGCCGGGGTGTGGCTGCGTGAGCGGGGCTAGCCAAGGGAGGGTACCATAAAAGGCATTGAGCAGCGTACAAACGAGACAAGAAGCATATACACAGTAGCAAGTAAGTATTACTGAGAGGATAGAAATCTACTGGGTGTCCCAAAAAAGGATGTTCGCAATTAGCATGCAGGTCTTGCATAAAACAGCATTTTCATGGTTTTTGACGTACAACTCGCCCATAAAAATACATAATAAAGAAAAGCAACCCTCCTTGTTGTCTCGCCTTTTCGAGAACTTTCGATAGATACCTAAATCGGGACAATCGGACGCGGCTTCGCGTCGCTCGAGGGGTTACCTTTTTCGGGACACCCTGTAATGTATGTCAGAATGGCTGCCTTGTCAGGCTAAATATGGCCTTCCAAAATAATGTGATTTGATGGTGGTATATGAGAAGCTGATCTGCTGAGGCTGATCAAGCTAAACCTGGGCAGTCTGTTCCTGCTGGGACGAAGGCGATGCCTGTCCGCCCGGGCTGGCCACCACCTTGATTGGGATTGAGCGAGCCGGTGATGCCTCCTTAAATGGCGGAAATGCATTAGAATAATCGTTCCCACCTTCTTGGGTGCAAGTGCAGATACCGTGAGTAGTCCATCGGATGCCAAGGAAGAAGTGACGGATTCAGGTGGACAACCCTTCGGCAGCGCCACCTTACGTGTGAAGTGTCTAAAACTGATGAGCTGATAGCAGCACGGGGATATTTTTCGCTTTATCACAGCACCTACCTTTCAATACTTCCAAGCTCGTCGGTGCGCTCGTCGTGCTTGGCCTCGATGACGATAAAGTCGCCGACAACCGACACCTAGGAGCTGCATGTTAAAATCGTTTAGCCAAAAATTCCTTGCTAAGCCCTAGATATTTCCGTTGACTTGCCCACCTTCAGCTCTTCCGCTTTATAGTCGCTGACGTTAATCGTAATCTGCACGGAATCGTCGGTCTGCTGGAGTGTTCCTAAAGGGAAACGTTAAATTGTCACTTTTACTATAGAATATGACGCCCCCAAGCCAATATCGACACTGACCAACGTTGGTGCTGACAGTGCGAGATGAGCTGGATTGATGGCTAGAAAAAGCCGGGCTGAACGTCGGGAAATTCGGGAAGCCGGCGATCGTCGGCAGGTGCTAAAAATTAGAATGAACGATTTTTCGCGACAACATGGCGCTTGCTTGAAACTACGATTACGAATAATGCTGTTTTACCTGCAACACCGATTGCGTCGAGAAGGGCGAACCGCTGCGGACAACCCGGGGAGCATCTTCGATTACCTGAAAGCCGGAAAAGAGGCTCTGGACTGTTAGCGGGGAGAGCAGCGGGGAAAACCATTTTTTGTTTATGTTTTTGGGTATTATTCGATAATCTGTTGACATTGTGTATTTTCTATAGAGCTTGTTTTATTAGTTTTGGCTTGCTAGAAAGTTATAAAAAGACTTCTTTTTAATTTGAAAATTCGGAAATCTTGACCCGTTTTCGTACATTCTTGACCAAAGAGTCAAAAATTTGGGGCCCCCTCCGCTAAGTCCAGAAACGGAAAGGACGAGAATGTTTTATATTGAAGAAGCAGAATGCAGTCAAAAACACCTTACCTTTTTCTCATAGGTCCTATTGTATGTCGTTTGCGTGTTGAAAGTGGCCATCTTGCTAGAAAAAAAAATATTTTATAGCCGCAGGAGGGTGTGGGGCACTTGAAAGTCATTCAATTATTGTAAGCATCAAGTTTAGACGAGCGTTTAAAAAGATGTGTTTCGAAGTCAGCAATCCTAGCAACAAAGGACAGGGATGTTCTAATGAATACTGAGCTTATCCGGGAGGCCGCCAGCTATTTATCTGTGTTGTTTTGGGGGGACCCCCGGGGGGAATGCTCACATCCTCCCCCACAAACAGCTGCCTGGGGGATGTCGACATTGGAACGCGGGCGATCCCCGGTTATGTCTACCTGGCTGATGTTCGGGGATATCGGCGGCCGAGATCGAGGAGTTGTGGCCCTGGTCGAGTGGCGATCCCACGCAAAAGCCCATGACTCAAACCCTGGCCCCCCGTTCACGTACACAGCGGGGCGCCTCTTGAGGCCTTCAACACCGGGTACTATAGTAGGCCCTTGCCCTCAACCCCTACACATTATATTTTCTTGGAACTGACTACTAACAGGCCAGATGGTTGGCAAATCGCATCTTGAAGATTCGAGCCATAATGCTCGAAAACGTGAAGTTCCTGCAACTCTATGCCGATTTTGGCCGGCTAATGCCAACGAAAGCAATAACAAAACAGTAGAATTAGCAGCCAAAATAGTGCCGAGAAAATAATGAAACGGGTAATGAATAATAAAACAAGGAAGCTACTGGATGATCTAACGCCTTGGATGTAAAACTATCTAATATTGTGCTATCACATCTAGGTTCGGCGGCTCCAAACCGCCAATATTAACCGATCAAAAACTTTGTCTAGAACCAAAACTCCGTTTTAAACTATCGATTCGCGGAGACGATCGGCAAAAAGTGACACCGAGGAAAAGTCGGGAACAGATGGCGACTTTTCGTTGGCTTGTCTCTGCCTGGGAGCGGGTCCTCTTCTCTCACAGGCCCCCCTAGTAAATAGCTTTGCACTCCAATACCTCCCCGCTTTCCATCATCTCAAAAAACGAGACTGTATCACACTGACACTGAATGTTTATTAGGTGGCCGACTCCCAGCCCTTTACAGGGTAAACCGCAAATTATTAACAAAACTGTAATACCGCAATACCCACAATCACAACAAAAATATACAGTAAAATACACACACGAACAGAGATCAAGTACTTTTAGGCAAGGTATCATACGTTAAAGTTCCCTTGATGAGCGAGCGAGCAGGGAATGCGCGGTGCACGAAAGAGTTATCGACAAAGCTTTGCAAAAACTGGTGGAGGGGCTGATGAATGTATGGGACTATTTCTTGGGTCCCTGTGTTGATCCTCTTCGCCGCGAGCCTAAAGATGTGAAATGAGGGGAAAAGATGAAGCCTACGTCTCTTCCACGATGTTCAAGATATCCGGATACTTGGATGTTCTCAGAATGCCCCGCATCGGTAGCCGATTATACTTCCGTTCCGGGGTAAAGGTCAGCTAAAAAGGAATTGGCTGCCAAGATACCCAAACTACCTCCTCAGCATCCGCCAAAAGATCGCGCAGCACACGAGTGTAGCTCGGATGGGGGTAGATCGATCGTTGGTGAAGCGTAATAGGGTATGCCTAAAAGGGCATATTCACAGATGTTTAGCAGAAGAATACCTGCGGTTCGTCGCCGTAATGTTCCGGTAAGGCAAAAAGCTGGCCGGGTGCAGCCTTCGCGTAGCGCCCATGGTCACAAAGTATCAGCTGAAAAACGAATCAGAAGGTTCCATCATAAATGCATTACATACCTCGATGTATTCGTTTGTTATTTCCTCGATTAGCCCCCGATATGCGCCTGCTGAATCGACAAAGACACATGCGGTTTCCGGTTCAAGCCACGTACGAGGGAGCGGCAGTAGTTTCGAAGCCTAGTATCTAATTCTTCCCACTTTCGAATAGATAACCTGGTTCTGAAGCTCGGCCTGTATTTTCTCCCGCCGCGCCAATTGCCATTCGTCGTGAAGAAAGATATTCGAAGCATTTTCTATGTGGCCTGAAAAAACGTAGAAACAAAGCTCGCGCGTACCAATCGTGATCTTCGTGTTAAACAAGCGACAAGCTTTTGGAGCCTTTGGCAGGCGCCGCACCAGCGTTATCGGCTTTTCCTCGATGCTTCAAAAAACATAATTCGGAGACATGGGAAACCAACTGTTCCTGAAAGCTCTCATCACCGGAGCTCCAGTAGTCCTCGTCCTTCTCCACGTCCGAATCGTTCTCATTCGCCTGAAATATTCAATTCTGTAGAATCGATGATGCAACCTCTCTTCGCAAATGTTCCAGCCATTTCCGCTGTTTGGAGCGTTCCCTTTGTTCATCTTCGGGTCTACGGTAGAAGAGCTTCCCCAAATTCATACCCATCACCGTCGGATGATAAAGGTTCACCTCAAAAAAAGGAGATTATAAACGAAGCCAAGCCCCACCACATAAGGCTCAACAACACTCGTCAGCTCCACTCGAACAATTCTCCCACATGATTCGATGAGTTGCTGAAATTCGTCCACTTTCTTCCCATCCAAATCGTTGATCTGGACATCTAAAAAGAAGTTATGAATCGGGAAACCCAAACCTTTCATTCGACAATGCAACGCCATTGGTGGAACCTTTCCGAAACGTTTCTTCATCCGTTTCAAGATCGCAGTTGAAATTAGTTGGGAGAGCCCTAAGCGTGAAAAGTATATAATATTAGAAAAGATAGTAAGCACACCATAATCGCAAAGTTCGACATGCGCGAAATTCGTCCCCGCCATTTTTCTGACACATCCACGAACAAAATTAT
The DNA here is from genome assembly GCA_038088335.1 of Mesorhabditis sp. LJ9110. Lineage (NCBI taxonomy): Eukaryota > Metazoa > Nematoda > Chromadorea > Rhabditida > Rhabditidae > Mesorhabditis > Mesorhabditis sp. LJ9110. Next base: position 257,551 of record JBBGBA010000048.1, on the reverse strand, counting down.
TGCCGTTGAAAAAGACGCACGCGACACCGAGCACTATCTGAAGCAAGTCTGGTATTTGAAAGACATGATACCTGTTCGAGGAGAAGATGGGGAACATCTTCAGTGTTATACACTTCGTTTAATTCAGCGCACATTTTATTCCGATATTCGTCAAGGTATTTGGGCTAAAAAGCGATAGCATGCTAAAGTAAAGACTACCTGCACGCTGAAGTCAGTTGGCGAATAGAAAAACGGGACGCTCGCATGGAAAATTGGCAACGTGGGCTCATCGCACTTTGAAGGGGCTGCGTGCCTGTCATTCTAAAAAGCAATAAACGAAAGTGGTAGCGCTTTACCAAATCCGCCGCGTTTGAAAAGTGATATTGAGCAATCGAGGAAGTACCGGCGAGTTTCCAGCAATAATCGGGAAATTGTTCATCGAGTTCTAAAGCATTCTCAAAATTATGCTTTGAAAATGTACCCCGAAGAACCCAATCGGGACCGCCTGGCACGACGACTAGATCACGGCAACTGGAGAGGACAACATCAGGCCTTTTCAATACGTCATCTAAAGGTAAAGTTGTAGTGAAATAAAAAAGTGATACCGCCCCAATCAGCGTGCTCCGGCGTCGGCAGTCTACCCATCAACCGATCGCCGGTATTGCAGCACCAATAATTATCTAAATAAGGCACGGCCATATAAAATATTCAACGGCATAGAAAGAGAAAACAAAATGAACTGGCAGTCCGAAAGACAATCAATAAAGTTGTGACGCGGAAATAAGCAAATTTGGATATTCTCACAAAATTTCTAGGAAGGATTCTGTAATTTTAACTAAATTATGGCGCGAAAATAAGCAAATTAGCTATTTTTAGAGATTTCTGGAGAGAATTCTCTAATTCTCTAATTTTTATAAATTTTAAAAGTCCTCGAATTTTATCGCGTAATGGGTTGTCGGCAGTACGGCGCTACAAATTACACCGAGGTCTGCAGGCGGTGGGCGAGGAGATAGGCGAACTGGCGAGACTGAGACGAGAATCGGACCCTTGTGCCGTCTTCGCTCTTTCGCAACCGCTTAACCCTCAAAGAACCTAATTTGTTGCTAAAGTGAAGCTTGTTTTACAGGTTTGCGGCGTTTGGCAGAAGATGTCTTCCGTCTTCTTTGCCAACCTCGGCCCGGCGCCACCGGAGCGGCCGCCACCACCTGGTTTTTGCGCGGTATGTTTAACATTTTGTGCCCACACCATTTTATTATGGTTTATCGGGGTTAGCGGGCGGGCCCGGTAACCCTTTTTGGGTTGAGGTACCCCCCCCTCCCCACCCGGCTCTTTTTGACTCCTTTTTCCGACGCTTTTTTTCAGGTAGAGTTGAACAAAACGCGCTGGGTGGTGCCTGATCGCTACGGGAACCTGCAAACTCTGGGAGAAGGCGCGTATGGAGTCGTCAGGTTGGTGTAAATCTCTACATCGTGCACACTCGGTATATTATTTGCAAATCAGCCATATTTAACGACGTGGTTTTAGCACGGCCGAATATCGGGCGACCGGGGAACGTGTGGCGATCAAGAAATTTTGCCGTCCTTTCCAGTCGACGATCCACGCCAAACGGACTTATCGGTAAGTTCAAAGAGTCGCGATTTTTGGTCCGTCGATTCTTCATCAGCTTCTGGAATGTCTGCTTAATAAGGGGGATTTTAGGGAACTGAAGTTGCTGCGTACACTCTGCCATGACAACGTTATCGACATGATCGATGTTTTTACTCCCGACCCCGAAGTATCATTGCTCAACGACGTGTAAGAAAGAAATACAATGCTAAAAGGTACCATATAGCTACTTCGTGTCGATTCTCATCGGTGCCGACTTGCAGAACATCATGAAGATCCAGAGACTGGGAGATGATCAGGCCCAGTTATTAATCTACCAGATACTACGCGGCCTAAAGGTGCTCTTATACCTTCCAGCGTGCCATTGATCCTTTAGTACATCCACTCTGCCGGTATTATCCATCGCGACCTAAAGCCGAGTAATATTGCCGTCAACGAGAGATGTGAGGTGAAGGTGCGTTTCTTAAAAATAGCGCTTAACGTTGGGGAGCAATTATATTGTTCCAGATTCTGGATTTTGGACTGGCTCGACCGGCTGATATCGAAATGACAGGCTACGTGGCCACACGTTGGTACCGTGCCCCTGAAATTATGCTAAACTGGATGCATTACTCGCAAACTGGTGTGTTTTATGCAAGAATCTTTGTACGATCACTTTTAGTTGACGTTTGGTCTGTTGGTTGTATCATGGCCGAGCTGATCTCCGCGCGGCCAATATTCCCTGGCGATGACCGTGAGTTAATTTCTGTTCAAAGCCGCAGAAATCTGTTGTCTCCAATGCCCCTTTTCAGACATTGATCAACTGACTCGCATCATGGGTGTCGTCGGCACACCAAATGAGGAATTTTTGAGCAAGATCCAATCAGAAGAGGCGCGGAATTACATAAAGTAAGCCGAAGCTAATTGTCGTGATGTGTATGACGTTGCAGGAACTTGCCACGCATGCCTCGCCAATCCTTCAGCGTTTTGTTCCCGAATGCAAGCCCAGATGCTGTAAATCTGCTGGAACGCATGCTGGTCCTTGATCCGGACCGTCGGTAGGTTGTTGATCATTCACAAAATTCGATGTCTATGTCTATGGATATAAACGTGAGATGCAAGCTATTTTAGCATTACCGTGGATGAGGCTCTACGTCATGAATACGTTAAAGAGTGGTGGGCCCCTGAGGACGAGCCGGTAGCTGAACAGCCCGTATCCACTGATGCCGAGGAGGAACAGGCTCAGACTCTCGACGATTGGCGAGGTAGTTATCCAGCGTGGCAACTTCCACTGGTATCAAAAGATTTTTGATGCAAACGCCGCAGAACCAATTTTCCCCACCATGAGGATAATTTTCCATGTGTTCAGAGCTAATTTGGCGCGAGATGGGCATCTTCCACCGTTCTCCACGGCACATCAGCTGTTTCGCCAGCATCCAGGATCTAGAGAACAAACTACGCCCGCTACCCGTAATCCACGATTGAGAAGGGCGCGTCGTGGATGAGCAGCATTTTGCACAAATCTTGCTAGCAAACCCCGTATTATTGCGTGAAAGGGCTCCGCTTTCGGCGCGCTTGTTGCCAAAAAGTGGAAAGAGCATTGCCTTTTCCGTCGGTGCGTCTCCTCTCCTTTCCAGCGATACAACCTGTGCCGCTTGTTTGGTTCAATGCCTCTCCCCCCCCCCCGCCCCCAATTTCTCAGCTTATTTGTGTTGACACTAGTCGAGCCATGTCGCAAACAGCCATTCATTTGATCTCCACCCTCACCGCCCATCGTTTCGGTCGCTTTAAAATGAAGCCCTGATCTCGTCCATTTATCCTTGATCTCGCTTTCTCGTTGTTTGATATACCGACTTACATCCTTTACTTTCGCGTTTTTTTTTGAAAATCCTATCGACACCATGTGATTTGCGCAAGTTTCACCCACCTAGTCCACAGAAATAAATCTATTCTAAGCACATGGTTCTGAATTTGAAGTACCAAGGTACTGCTGACCGATATTTGGGTGGACAACAAGCTAACAGCCTAACCGCTATTGATTTTTTTACTGGGACGTGTTTTTCGCCCAAAACAAAGCGAATTCCAGGATGCAGTCGAACGTCAAGGATGGGTATTATGCCGTCGAATTGAATCGCACGGTACGCTATATCCTGCAGAAATATAACGATTTTTTAGGTTTGGGTAATCCCGAACCAGTACCAAAATCTGACACCAATTGGGACGGGCGCCTACGGTACCGTATGGTATGAAATCAACTTAGAAAACTAGGAAAATTTTATTTAGTTCGGCGGATTGTACAAAGACAAGTCAACGGGTGGCTATTAAGAAGTTTTCTCGGCCTTTTCAATCGCCGATTCATGCCAAACGGACCCACCGGTTTGTAACATTTGCGTAGAAGCCTAGAATTTTGGGTTCGGAACTGTTAGCAGGGGAAACCACTTTTTTCCGCCTAATTTACCTGCTCTGATTTATTATGCATTTTTTATGCTGTTTTAGTAGTTTTTGATTGCCAGAAAACTACAAAAATATTTTGAAAATTTTGACCTTTCTTGCTCATTTTTCATAAATTTTTGATCAAAACGTCAAACATTTTCGCAATTTTTTTTCTTATTCGTATATCTAAAAACCATGTAATTGTTATAAAGGTAATTTATATTTTCTTATGGGGCCCTAGAGAATCACAGGGGCGAGGAGAACCTCCCACTAACAGTCCCGAACCGAATTTTGTGTGAAACCAAAATATTGATGATGCTTTTAAAATTATTCGACGCTAATCGAGATATTTCAGTGAAATCCGACTTCTCCGCTGTATGAATCATGAAAATGTCATCGATCTACTGGACGTATTCACGCCCGATAAAACGATGGACTCCCTCACCGACGTGTTTGTTTCTACAAACCACAAAAAAACCGACACGATTTCAGCTATTTCGTATCAATCTTGATGGGCGCCGATCTGTCAAACATTCTGAAGATACAGCGGCTCAACGACGAGCATATCCGCTTCTTGATATATCAAATTTTGCGCGGGTTAAAGGTGAGAATGAGCCGATCTGACCCAACGTGTTGCACTTCAGTACATCCATTCGGCGGGCGTGATTCACAGAGATCTGAAGCCAAGTAATATTGCCGTCAACGAGGATTGTGAGTTGAAGGTCAGGCACGGCGCTCGCTATTTATCTGAACTACCTTGCAGATCCTTGATTTTGGCTTGGCACGGCAGACAGACTCCGAAATGACGGGCTACGTTGCTACACGATGGTATCGCGCGCCGGAGATTATGCTCAATTGGATGCACTATTCTCAGACGGGTACATTTTCCTATAGACAGTTATAGAAACTCAGAAAAAGGGTTTATCCCTTAAACTTATTGGACAAGAGCTGTTGATATTAGTCTAAAATAGGCCATAAATAAGTTTTACAGTGGATATCTGGTCGGTCGGATGTATCCTGGCAGAGCTCATCACCGGGCGTACCATCTTCCCAGGAGCCGACCGTAAGTCTAAAAACATGCTGAAAATCCGGCCTAAATCCCTTATTACTTAATTACTCAAACGAAAGCGAATGCCGTTGCAGATATCGACCAGCTGACACGCATCATGAGCATTGTAGGCACGCCTAGTGAAGAGTTCTTGGCCAAGATCCAGTCGGAAGAGGCACGCAACTATATAAGGTAACTAGGGCAAACATTTTAATAATCCGCCCACACCTAGGAATCTGCCGAGGATGCCACGCAAGGACTTCAAACAGATATTCCCCTCAGCCACCCCTGATGCCATCAGTCTTCTTGAAGCCATGCTAAATCTGGATCCAGATCGACGACCTACCGCTTCAGAGGTGCGCTCTTGACAGGCATTAGTATAGACGTTAACCGCTTTCCGTAGAAGCAGATACTCGCCACAAGTGCAGAAAATCTCCATATATAACTTACTTACTACTACTTATTTATATAACTTGCTCTCATTTCAGGCTATGGAACACCCGTACCTCTCGCAATATCACGATCCAAATGACGAACCGACCAGCGAGGTTAGTCCGGCCCGGAATCCTTAAACTCCCACAAATTACAGGTGCTACAGCTCGATGACGACGCCGAATTCGCGATCGAGCAGTGGCGTCAACTTATCTGGAAAGAAATTGCAGAATATCGAGCCGTAGCGGCTGGTGAAGACCAAATGCAATACTAGGCAGTATTTTGGGACCAACCCTAAGCACGTTTTTGTCACGTTTGCCAAATATGCATCTCGGAACATGTACCCTTCACTTTGCTGTCAGAGGCCCAGTCGTAGTATTGTATGTATTTTGTCTTACACGGAAAGGTCAACTTGATGAACCTTCTTGACCAAGCCAAAATCTAGGCATTCATTTCAATACGCTGATTTATATCTAGAAACGACCTACATAGTCATGATGCAGCTGATCCCATCGATTCGTGTATTATCGTTATGTGTTTGGATATTCAAAGACTCGTTGTTCACCATGTTCAAGCCAATCTCAACCAGCTATATCGAAAACGTTAACATTCCTCGTGACCTTACAAAATTGTAACCCTCCCCTCCCAGCGCTAGGTATGTAAATTCAAGTCGGTGCTACGTTACAACCTTCGCTAAACAAATGTATGTAAATTACCCCTATACCCCTTACTGACCAATAATTGGAGCGTGTAGTGCATCTGGAGACGTACTTTTGCTAAATATATTCGATAATACCGCACATTGCGCCCTGATTTACTGCAGCTCTATATGGTGCGTGTGGCCGGAGGAGGGCAAAGGGAGCGATAAGAGAGCAGTGACATGACCACAAAACACAATCAATTTTGCATCCGGGGCGCAGGCTAAAAAGGAGGAGGAAACCATTCTGTGAGAAGGCGAGCCGCGGGATGGCCTTGTCCACGCTAGCCAACCACTACCAAGCTCTCGACCCGTCCACCCGCAATGTTTTGGCTGTTTCGGCAGGGGTGACTACCGCCTACGTATTTTTCGGATGCCTGCGCGACTTCTTGGTATGCATGCAGAAATTTTTGCTAATGACAATGATGGTTCGCGTCGAGCAGGAGGCACAAAAATTATAAATTTCGATAGAATTTAGCTTTTTGTTCAAAAAAGATGATGACAAACCAACTACGTTTTTCCATCAATAAATACTAAAACGCCCAGAAACAACCTATTTTGCAGCACAAACGACGCCTTCATGCAATTGTGGCCCGGAGGCAGGCTGAACGAAGTGAAAGCCTGAAGAATGCCGAAGCTTCTTCCCACAAAACGACGGAAGCCCGTCGAAATGAGATCGGCCACATGGACTACAATACATTGTCAGGTAGGCAAGACCATAGGCCACAAGCAAAGTGAAACTCTCAGCGGCACTGAAATCCGGCAGCGTCTCGCCGACCGAGGCTCTTCATACCTACCAGTGGAAAGCGCTCGAAGCGCACCGCAGCACCAACTGTATCACGCTGTTCATTAAGGTCTGACGGATGAGGAATGGTCCAAGGGTTCTGTTCTATTTCGAGCGGGGGGAAACTGTGCGGGGGAGATTTGATTGGGCAGGATTACGAAATTTTCGCTATTTTCTCGGGATTTTTGCAACGCCATTCGATAAAGCATTGTGAAGTATACTAAGAGTTTTTGTTTGAGCTCTAATAAAACAGTACCGGTTTAAGTATTCCTAGGAAGCAAATGAATGGGCCGCTGAACTAGAACAGAATCCACCCGAGCCACGACCTCCACTTTATGGAATGCCAATTTCGGTGAAGGAATGCGTGCCGGTAAGATAGCCCACCTTGATTAAAATCCCCGTTAATGCCAGGTGAAAGGCTACGACGGGACTCGCGGATATGTGAATGAATGCTATATGCCGAACGATCGAGACTCTGTTATGGTGGAACATATTCGGGCCCTGGGTGAAAAAGACTTACAATTCTCAATCGTTTTTTCCTCGTTCAGGCGGAATCCCATATGTCCAAACGAACGTACCGCAATCCCTGCTCGCCTATTCGTGCTACAACCCAGTGTATGGAACTACCAATCATCCCGATCATAAAGATCGGACGCCTGGCGGATCGTCGGGTGGCGAATCAGCGTTGATAGGTGCCGGCGGAAGTCTACTGGGCATTGGCGGGGATGTTGGGGGAAGCATCAGGTTCCCGTGCCACTTCTGCGGAATCGCTGGCATCAAGGTATTCTAGAAACGAGTAAGAAAATGCGGGTTCCAGCCGTCCCACATGCGTCTATCTCATCGGGGTGTACTTGGGTCAGTACCCGGCCGGCCTTTGATAAATGCCAGCGATGGACCAATGGCTCGCGACGTTCACACTTGCGTCGAGTTTTTGAAAACGGTTTTTGGCACAGCTAGCTCTACAAAAATTGTCTAGGTTTGGTCGGATGACTTCATACATCAACGAGATCCCTACACGGTGCCGGTGCCATGGAACGAGCGACATTTCCAAAAAGGGACTCGCTACCGGATTGGTCTGTCACTTCTAATGGAACTGGTAATTTGCGGTTGACTACAGGGTATTACACCGACGATGGTTGGTTTACGCCAACGCCAGCCCTGCAACGCGCCGTACGGGAGACAAAGGAAATGCTGGAGGCGATGGGTAATATGCCTAGTTATTTTCATAGGAAAAAAATTTTTTAGGTCATCAGCTAGTCCCCTTCCAACCACCCCGAATCGAGGATGCCGTGTCGATGTTCATCGGAGCAGTATGCGTAGACGGTGGCAGATATCTCATCGACAAGATCAGCAATGTGGGTGTCGATTCTGGAGAACGCGGTTGTGAAATGTTACCTAATCCTTGCGTTCCAGGATTTGATGGATCCGCGCTACGGGCCGATGTTGGGGTTGTACAAGCTGCCGTTCTGGGTTCAGTCACTGATCGCGCTCCTCGTCAAGCCCATCTACCCCCGCATGGCCCATTCACTAACTGCCATGCCGAGGACGACTTCCGGTGAGCCAGTATCAAAAAAAATTGCATATAACAAGGGAACCACGTGCGGTTACGAAGGTGTTTCGGTATGGGACCCAGCCTATTTTGTGCAGTATTTGTTGCTGATTCTGAATCCAGCTCCTATCTTTGCCAAATAGCTCGTTTAAGAAAGTTATAGCGTTTCAAAGTACCATTTTTTCCAAATTTGCGAACTTAGACTATTTTTCCCTTTCCGGGAGGTTCTGCGAAATGAATATCGCTATCGTATTCATAAAAATTTTCTCTATCGAATGATCTATTTATCTCAAAAATGAAGATTGGTCTTGACTCCGAGTTTTGTATGGTAAATGGTGAAAAATAGCCTATTTCTTTTTTCTATTTTCTATTTCTGAGACCCATAAGTGTCCGTCGATGGGTAATAGCGCAGTAACCAAATATACGATTCGAATTAGAAAAGATTCTCGATAAGGTAGGCTATTGATAATCGACGGCACTTCTTTTTTAAATCGGGCTATTTGGAAAACATTCAAAGTATACACGGGATCAGTGAAAAATTCTACACAAGATAGGCTGGGTCCCATCCCGAAAAGCCACCTGAACCTTGCGTAGTTCACCACTAACCCCCTTGGCAACAATATGATTTCTAGAGCTGCGCAAAAAATACGAGGCGATTGAACACTACCGTTTCGAGTACATCGATGCCATGCAGAAACAGGGCATCGATGCTGTGCTCAGCCCCGTGACGGTAGGCCGATATCCGCTCAAAATAGATGATACAGGTATAGGTGACCCCGGCACCGCATCACGAAGTCCCGGTTAAATTGTTTTCCGTCATCTCCTACACCGGCATCTATAATCTACTCGATTTTGCCGCTGGGACTGTTCCTGTTACGCACGTCACACAGGTGGTGGATATGAACAAGCTATAGACACCATAAATTGAAGAAAGACGATGAAGATCTTGATAAATATCCGACTTCAGACCCATGGTATCGACTCGCAAAGAGTACGACAAAGGTTGGTTCGACGTGCATGTTGGATAATACCATTATAATCGCAGAAATCCAGAAGCGAAAATACCTAGTTCCCTTTAGGGGGCCCTTGGGCTGTCAGTCGGAGTCCAGGTAGCCGCACCACCGTTCCGCGAAGAAGTGGTGCTGCGCATCATGCAGGACATTGAAAACCATCATAAACAGACCGATTATTAGTATTATTTGCGAGGGTGCAATTCCGCTGTGATAGCAATGATCTGTAATCTAATAAATCTTTATTTGACCAACAACAAAATAACAACAATCGAAACAGAACAAGTAGCCAACGTGAAAATGGCAGACTTACTGAAAAGCCTCCACAACGGTCTCAAAATGCCTCAGGTCAACGATTCGGAGCAGATCGTTTAGCTCTCCACCCACCGAAACGACGGAGGCCGAATCCGGGCAGAACGAGATAGAGTGTAGTGGCCCCAGAGACGAATCTTCCTTGTTCACCATTGTCGGCTGTCCATCGCCCATTTTCCAAACGATCAGCTGCTAAAATAATTATATGTATATGCAGGTTCAGAGCAACTCCTGCAAAGAAAACGCAAACTAAAAATTACCCGATCCTCTCCAACACTTGCAAGAAGTCCCCTTGTGAGGGGTGAAAGGGCGATTCCATTACAAGCTCCTTGATGCGCATCCACGCTCCACACCGGCGTAGATGTATTCCGGGTGTCCAGGTATCGTATTTTGCCTACAATAAAAATTTCACTGAAAACAATTGACGAAAAATACCGTCTTCGGTCGCAGCGACAATAGCGAAAGGATTGAAGTGGTCCCAGATAGCCTTTTCGATCTAAACAAAAAAACATTAGATTTTTGGAAAGCCATGGTATCCGCCATACCTGTGCACCGAGCTGCCATTCGGCCGGACGAGCTACGTCGACGCTTCGACAATCGCAGACGTACACGTGCCCACCCAGCGTTCCAGCAGCAAAGATTGTGGGCTCAGCCGGATGCCAACGAACCACTTGTACCTAAGGAAGTAAAAACCTAAAAATAACCATACATACTTCACGGTCAAAATCCGGGACAATTTGCGCGGCCTTTGCTTGGTCCAAATCCCAAAGTACGACCGTCTTGTCGGCTCCTGCAAGTAAGGATGGAGGGTTATTTCTAGGTTTTTCCCTGAGGCGAAGAGCAGCGCGCGCTAAAGCAAAAGAAACGAACCAGCGGAGGCAAGCACGTGAGGTGTCAAACGGTTCCAACTCAGGTCCAAAACAGCGTCACTATGCCCTTGCGCAGTGCCGTCCCGCTTCTTGCGTCCAATTTCTATACAATGATATCCTTAACGTTTATAACAGCCTACTTTTGACCTTGCCAAGCGTCACCACCGGATCCATTGCATTGACGATATCCAGGTCCCAAATGCTAATCGACGACTCCATCGTACCAACAGCCATCAAGTTTCCCTAGAAATTGCGAATGTTTGGAAGAGAAAGCACAAAAACCTTTGATGTTGGCGAATCGTCATTTCCAGGGTCATAATTAATAGTTTCCAAGCAGAGCGGAGGTGCCGTTAGGATGTAGTCATGGTGCACATACCTAAACAAGCCTGATAACCTCCAAAACATATCTTACCAATCATCGTTTGTTTCATTGTAGACATAGACTTCCAGAGAGTAGGCATCCTGGAAAATGTTTTCAAAAAAAAACCATAAGCCCCGACCCCATCAATTTTAGCCACGGCCACCAGATTATCGTCGGGCTTTAGCTCGAAATCCTCCTTTTCTTCTTCTTCTTCGGGGTCCTCATGCGTCGTGATATAGGGATCGTCCATATTGCTCGCGAATACTGCCACACCTTTCATGCCGCTACTAAAAAGCTATTTTTAGCAATACATCTCGATTACATAGAAAAATTAGAACCATCTGATATTACATATCAGATGACAAAGAAATAAATACGTACTCTCGCTTTTCTTCCTCTGGTTTATCGTAATCTTCAAGCAGCCGTTCCGTGTCCATGTCCTGATCACCATCATCGGGCACCTCAACGGGCGCTGATCCACGAATTCCTTGGGGGTTTTCAGCGGCCTTCGGCTCTTTTGCGCTTTCTTGCGTGTCGTCATCCGAATCTTCGCCCATGTCTGTCGATTCCGGAACCTCGGCTAAAACAGATCCATGCAAATCTCCGAAAATGCTAATCACAAGCTAAAAAACGTAAGGAAACCGACCATCGTCTTCCAGCATCTTTTTCAGGGTCTGCGGATCTAGTTTGATGTTGTCGGGTTGCTGCTTTGCGATCCCACGTCGCACCCAGCTGGTGCCGGCAATCATGATGACCATGGTTACCTGAAAAAATATGAAATGTGTAAGTAAATAATAATAAAGATAAGAACAGCGAGTAAATAACGAGCACAAATGGAATGAAAAAATGAAATATAGGAGATTTTGGGTATTTTCAACTTTTTAGAAAGCTTAGGAAAGCGGACTCCTAAATAAATCTACATTGCGCAAAACGGCTTTAAAAAGGTATAGTTGGTATGTAAAATCTTTTCGAAGGAAAGAAAAAAAGTTTGGAAGAAATACCGGGCCGGCCCGCTCGGCCTGGAAAATTCTCTAAATGGCGGAAAGCGTATGCCGTAGTAGCTGTCGTAAAAGCCCTAAGCCAACGCCATTCCTAAGTAAATCTTAAAGTTGGTTCTTAAACCCATTTAGAAATGTAAATTCCTCCAAATTCATCATGAAAACTTCGAATTTTTACGGAAGGATCACGCGGTGAAATTCGCGGTGCTTTCGATTGACGGCTAAAACGTGCCCACAGCGGTGCAGCCCTTTGCGGGGGTATTACGGTGGCGCCCTCTCGATCCTCCAAAGAGGCCCCAAGCAATAGAACAACCAATGCACATCAGTTATTCAAAACTCATCTCCAATCCTCTCGCATCATGTCCTACTTTGGCATTGTTAACTAGAACCGACTTACAAGGCAATTCCCAACCACATTCGCTTCCATAAAATCTAACATCTCGTGGAGCTGGCTGTCCGGCAGTTGCGGCCGCAAATTTGAGGCCAGACACTAGGCTCCAAAACTCTATTAGGCCCGTTTCCATATCTTCTCATCGTCCTTCCTCGCCTTATTAGGACTTGTCTATACAGCTTCAACCAGCTCTCACAGTGACTAGATTTTCAGCCAGCAGAATGTCGAAGGCCACCAAATTCTCCAAGGAAGAGGAGCTCCTGCTCAACTCATTCTCCGCTGATGTCTCTGCCCAGGGATCTGCTCTTTTCCTCGTCAACTCGCTCGTGACGGCCCTCGCCCCCGTGTATCTCTTCTACGGGGTCCACCATCTTGAGGTTGGTCGGCCAGAAATTCGTATTATTACGCGCGGCCAAATACCCGTAATGTCCCGTCTTTTCATGAACTTATCGAATAATGAAAAAGAACGAATAAACCTGAACGGCTTTCAGATTTCTGATGGTCTGTTCGTCTGGGCTATTGCTGTTGCTGGGGCCACTTACTTGCTGACGTGGGCGGCCAAGAACCAGAAGCACCAACTGAAGCACAAGTGGGTTTCCGATCTTAAGATCTTAATTCTTAAGATTCAATTGAAAAATATAACGGAAACGTTTATGGTATCATTGATTAACGAGGAGAAAACTATTTCACTGGAAGCAAGTATTGTAGGTTGGTGCTGAAGAGGTCTCAAGCCGTTGAGAGGGAGATCAACAAGAAGTATGCTGACGACAAGAAAATCAGCCGTAAGGAGAAGGAGGTCAGTTTTTAACATATCAGATTTATCTGATGCTTGTGTGTGCTGAACGTAACGGGTCTTTTCCAGGAGCACGTGCTCTACCGACGCAACGAGGTTGCCGACAGCGAGGCCACCTGGCTGGCCATCTTCTTCAACAATGTGCTGTTCTTCTCGCTCCTCCTGATCTTGGCCTTCTTCCTGTTCGCCAACCTGAACCCGCTCATCAACTCGTTCGTCTCCATCGTTGGTGCCGCCGGCATTGTCGCCTTCATCTCGACGTCGAAGAACTGAGCGAACCCTGTTGCATTTGTCGATTGTTTATTTATTTATTTGCTAGCTTTGTGCGATGTACGACGGGAAGTGTTTCGAATTTAAATGATAAAAATGATTACGGAGTGTATTTTGTTGCATTACACAGTAAGTAGATACTGAACGTTTGACTTGTTTAGGAAACTTAATTGGCAGATTTATCGTCACGATAACAGCAATTTATGGCGGTGGGCATTGCCCTCCACAGCATTGTTGGCTCAGAGCATCCAGCGTTGGAGGGCATCCAAGCAGACCTCCGAAATCTGTGTAGATCGCACCCGAGCTTTCCCGTAGGGCTAATAAATCAATACATTATAATTTTTAGAATACAGAGTGCTGGAGTATTCCGGAGACACACTTTGTTCGGCGCAAGCCTAGATTTTGTTATATAAATATATAATATATAGAAATATATAGAATGCGCCTCTGTATTGTTTTAAATTTCAAAAAAATAATTAAAAATTTTTTTGGATTTGGCAAAATTGGTTTTTTCGACCCAAAATGACCAAAATTACGACTTCTAACATGTTTCAGACTCTTGAAAGTTTTTTGCTTCTAATATAGTTAAAACTTTCTAAAAACAGTATAAAAACGCTCTATTTTTTAATTACTAGGCAATCTAAACCCACAAGAAAGGCTCCCGATGGCTTTATCTCTATATCTCTATCACTCGCTTTCTCTCTCTATCTCTCGCTCTGACTCTTTCTCATCTATATCTCTTTCGCGCTCTCATCTATCTCTCTCTCATTCTCTCTCTCTCTCTCTCTCTCTCTCTCTCTCTCTCTCTCTCGCTCTCTCTCTTCTTTCTAAAACCCAAAAATCACCTTGGAACAATATCGTAACCAGCTGGTAAACATCGTCGGTTCCAGGCTAAAGAATCTATTAACAAACGGCCATCAAAAAGTCAACCAAGAACGAGATGGCCTCCAACACCTGGATCACAGTCGCTTCCAACCACCCTCCAAAAAACTAAAAAAGCGTTAATTGTTTATCTTTAATTATTCTACGGCTTGAATAGCTATACTATCCCCTCAAAAAACCTACGTTTTGCGTGACAAATTTGAGCAAGTCTCCAAAGAGGAAGCACTCGAGGCAGGTAAATGTGTTCGGCGTGCCCGCATCCAGTTGGAGCGAGCCATTTGTTGCTCCTAAAATAGATGAAATATTTAAAATGCTCTGCAATAGCATACCTCCACATGTCGCGCGAATTTCCTCGACAAAGGTAAGCAACAATTTGTGGAAAATTTTGGAGTTTTGAAGCGAGGACACCTCAACGAAAGCTATTTTTTATGACTACCAGTAGAGGGTATTGAAGCCGGATTTGGAAATTCGGTGTAGGACCAAGTGTATCCTGTCTAACATTTTTTCGGATTCCGAATCTGTTTTCAGAAATAGCAGAGGTGCCTTATTTTAAAAGTCACGTCAAACTCTAGGGCGTTTTTCGGCAAAAATTTGCAGGCTCGGAAAAACGTCGTATGCACATTCTGCTCCGGATAAATGGCGCTTTCAGATGCGGTAATCGTTAAATTATTTTGTATTTTATGTTTTTCAAGAAACGTTTTTTGTTCAGGAAAGTTGCCAGCAATAGCAACCATTTGCTCAACTTTGAAGTCTTTTCCTCAATTTTCGCAAACTTTTGATGAGTTATATCATCGGAAAGCGAGCCCCAGCTAACAAATCTCCACCCCGGGTAAAATGACTTGACGGTAACACTTGTAGTCTCTTTAGGCTTGTTGTAAGTTTGTAGGGTTAAACCTGTAGGTTCGTTGCCGGCGCGCACAAGCTCATATAGTGACAGCTCGCATCGCAGCTCTCCTCTGCCAAACCTTTAATGGTTGATGTTTTTGCATCGGATACCTCTTGTCAAAACGCGCTGCCAGCCAGCCGCGAGTCTTTGCACATCGAGGAGGGGAACCGGTTGGTCAAGACGCGGGAAGGCTAGCTGAATTCAAGTCTTATAAATAAAATGACGCTCTAATAATGTGCGTCCTCGCCCTCCCGCCGCAAAAGCTATATAAACCAAAAGAAGATGCGTAGGATTTCCTGCATCAATTTCAGAAAAACAGACCGCGGTTGCAAATATCGCCAACGCAATAAACGATTGTAGCAGCATTTTTGCGAATCAATACGGTTCGAAGAGGGGCCCCCGAAATGTGAGGGCGCTTATCAATTATTCGTGGTACTCGCGCTCGCCCGTTGCTCGCTTTTACCGCCTGTGTTTTTATGGAATAGACCCAGGTTTCTAAAGTGTGGAGAAGCATGTCCCACAATGGGATGTTCTTGAGTTTCAGAACTGTTGCCGGTTGGAGCCAAAACGAACTTCCGCAAGGATTTTGTGTTGATTCCAAGTATGTTTTCCAAGTTCTCATGACAGCCATTGACGGAAAATACGGTCGCTTGTATATTCTTACGGGGAGTCTTAGTGCGCAAGTGTTGACAGGAAAAATCCTTGTTAAACACCTATCTAACTCGTGGTTTTCAAAAAGCTAGGCAACCCTTAACGTTTTGACGATGCCGATGGCACGAATTTGGAAAAGTTGTTGAGCCTTTTAGGGCCGAAAAGGAAAAAAGGCAAACATTTGCTGAAATTGGGCCTTCTGGGCCTTTTTCGCACTTAAAACCTTCATAACGTTTTGAATATTATCGTTTTACAATTAGCAGTATTGCAGATTTTGAAAACCGGTTCACAATTAGCGCAAAATTCTGAACAAGCTAGGCTCGGTTCCACTTGGAAACCCCCTACAACACTCAGCGTCTTACCCCCCATTCTATGCTTTTCTTGGCCCCCAACCCAGCGGGTGTCTGCTTTGACCCTTAGACCCCAAAAATCCGTTGTTCGTGCGGAATCAGCCTACCGCCGCTGTCGTCATCCATCTCTGAGGGGATTCTGTGTAGCTGTGGTGTGCCCATCTCCTCCGTCCTTAGTATCCCTTCGGTGTTCGCACTCGGCCGATTTGTCACACGTTTCGGGTGGCCGACTCCCTGGTGTGCACTGCGAGGGAGGGGAGGGGTTACGGTAACCGGTAGATGGGATCTAGGGAGGACGGGGGGAAGGGGAGGGGACCTTCTTCTCCCCCTCGACTCGGCTCGACTCATCAATCGTCGACCCCGTCGACAAATTGGCACCCACCCCCCAACAGCCAACCCCCCGCGCACCATTTAGGCCAATGGATGGCCGATAAACGCAGATTTATAGGTTCGTTGTTTATTTAAAGAGCAACTTCCCGGGAGTTTATCGATCTATGCTGCTCTGCTTCACCCAGCCTAAGCAGAGGTCGAAGGCCGAACCTCTAGTCTAAGCCAAGCCTTGCCCCGCGGCTAAGCCTAAGCAACAGCTCCGTCTGACTCTAACGCTATGCCCAAACTAGCCTGATCTAAGCTAGGCATAAGCTAAGTCTAAGCTAAGCTTAATCCGAAACCAAGCCTCAGGAAGCTTGAGATAAGCCTATGTGTATTGGTGAACCGAAGCCTAATCCCAAACCAAGTCTATGCCTATGCCGAAAATCTAATTTTTAGGTAACGGAGCCTAAGCCAAAGCCAAATTCTAAGCAAAGCTTAGGCCCAAGCCTAATCCTAGATCCAATTCCGTCAAGCCTAAGCCTACGCCTAAATCTAAGCCTAAGCATAGACCGAGCCTGGGCCCAATTCAAGCCTAAGCCTCAGCCGAAGCCAACCGAGCAAAGTCTAAGCCAAACCCCTAAGCTACGCCCAAGCCTAAGCCGAATAAACAAAGCATAAAAGACCGAACCTTACCGGATCTATTGTTACCAGAGAGCTTAAACTTTTTAAAAAGCTGAACTTTTTTACAGTCCCCTTCCCATCCGACTACCTTTCGTAAAAGTTTTCGAGGTATGCCCCGATAGAGGGCCGAGATAGGTGAGGGGGGGGATGGAAATGAATGAAGTGGGAGAGAGGTTCGTTCTCAGGGGAACAGTCATTCATTTGTACCGGCCATCCAGCCAGTCTATCCATCAACACCCAACAACACCTTCCGTCCTTCCTTCCAATGCCCCCTCGCCCACAAATTCCGATTATTTGAATGATGGCCCTTGGGGTGGTTGGAAAGCGACCCTGAAACTCGATCAACGGCTGCATGAACGTAACGCAAGACCGTGTTGTGTAAAGTTACCGTTGCGCATGTCCGTAATGTCACGTATGTAAAGAAGTGTGAGTGCAAAGAAACTAATAATGCAACGTCTGACAACAGTCTTTTTAGGTGAGGAAGATCCAAAAATCCTCAAAAGATTCTATCTTTCAAAAATTGTTGCTCGATAATAACATTTGTAGTCAGTGATGATGTACTGAACCGAAATCGATCTTACAAATTTTGCAAAAATTGGGGGTAAGAACGGTAATCTTGCCGTCATATAATCTTATCACCTAAAAACGAGTCTTGTCTGATAAACACGATGCAGAATCACTATTTTTGATTTGAATCTACAGTTTTTAACCGAAGTTCAGCAATGCGGGTGTGTGCGAGGATGGTATCGTCGTCTCGCCTTATCCTCTTCCTCCTCCTCCTCCTCCTCCTCCCGGGGCCCGGCTCGATCGAATCTCGAGGTCACAATGGTCGACACAGATGGGCCGCCGGCTGCTGACTCGCGACAAATTTTTTCCCACCCCTTCCCCCCGCCGTGCAAATAACCTTCTAATAATAAGTGCTCGCTCATCTTGCTAACGATTTTTTGATCATACGCACCATTTAAGAGGGATTTTTGCACGAAATAGGCATAGATCGGAGAGGAGTCAAGTTTTGGCGCTTTAAAGCGATCTTCGTTCAGTTTGGTTTTTTCTAAAAAAACTGTCATTGATACCTCGGGGTCGGCCTCACTTTTCCTCAATACAAAAATATCAAGTTTTAGCATAACCGTCCTAAAGATGATTTTCCAGGATGGACTAAGAATTTTTGATGTAACCTAATTATCTTCGATTCCAAACTGCGATAAAAACTTTTTATTTGTTTGGTTATATAGCTCTCCTATTAACTCTCTAATCATTGACTTCAGAAGCAGGGCTTTTTGCGAGAGACCACTCTTTGTGTGGCGGCCGCTTAAAAATACGGTACTAGGCCACGCCCCACGCCCAAATTGGCTGCTGCCCTGCACGTTTCATGCACCCGGCCAATGGCCTTAATGAATTGATCTCGGATCGAAAGTATTTTTTGACTTTCGTCAAAATTTTTCGTTGAATTCCGGCTTAGCGGGCCGGCCACATCGCGTTTTTTTCGGAGGATTTTACAGATTTGTATTCGATTATAATTCTATTCACACACTGTCATTTTGAAAATCATGATAAGCTATTTACTGGCGAGAAAAGCTTAATTGAAAATTTTTAGGGAAAATCGATTTTTGCTAGCTGCCGAAAGACAGTCGAAATAATTGACCATTTGGCTTGCTTACTGGACCTAGCGCATCCTTCCATTTTTTGTTTTGAACCACGAAACAATTTTGGTCATTGAAACAGCTCAAATCCTTCATTTCCTGCTTAGGGATTTCAACGAGTCGCGTTGAGATCGTGGCTGGCTAGTAGTCAGTAGTAAACTATGGGGACGAGGCTTCTAAACCCCTTTAAAATAGTGCTACCAGCCTTCACAAGCCTTCCCATCACACCGCAACCCCTCCCGCGTCCTTTCGCCCCGATGGTTTTCTGTAGAAATGGGCGGCGGCCATACGGACTATTTGTTGAGTTCTTTTCATTTTTGAAGGGACGGCAGCGGGGTGGGGTTGGCCACAAGCACACACGAATGGACAGACAGACATACCGGCAGACAGACACAACCACAAACACAGCAAAAAGGAACCGTGGTGGGCGATGCGGGGGCCACACGCCTCTCCCCCAAGCCGGCAAATAGAATCTGCCGGCATCTGAGGGTCAGCCATTCACTCGGTTCCACCCAGAGGGTCGGTGTACTGTCACAGCTTGTGGCGCGAGACCTCAAGATCCACGGTGGTTGCAAAATGAGTTGCGCTGCGCTGTTTTTTCGCACCCGTGCTTGATCGGGCGCTTTAAAGGCCGTCTGAAAGGGATCAGGAAGGCCCAGTAGATCAGGGTTGCTCTATAACTGGTAACGAGCCACCCGGAAATGCTAAAGCAAAAAATGGGCAGAGAGTGGGGCGAGGCAGGAGGGAGCAGAGAAGATTTATGCTAATCCTACTATATATAAAAAATAGTGTTGGTGTGTGTGTGCGTGTGTGTGCATTTACATGCAACTTCCGTCCGTATGTTCCAGTGGTATCTCAAGAAAGGAAGTAGTTAGGGGTACGTATGATACGTCATTAGGTGCGTAATGGTCATGACACGACTGCACATATATGAGGTTTTTGAAAATCAGCTGTTCTCGATATTAAAAATAGGTTTTTGTTAAAATCTCGCTCAACCTCTTTGTTAGGAATCAATTAGCATACGCCGGAAGCGCTGGGAGCCTATATAAAGGGGGGAGAGCCATTGCATTTGATTTTTTATTTGGGGCATAGACGGGGTGGAATTATGCAAAGTGGAGCCATCATGGGCCCTAGACGGGGCCAGGGGTGAAAAGGCGCGTAGCGGCTTTTCAAACCTGGTTTTATAACTAATTTACCTGAGCCGTCCTGATCCCTTGAAGGGTTCAAAAGTTTAAAAGGTGTAAAAAGCGGTCAGGATCTCCGGTTCACCGCGTGTTTTTGTTTTTCCGGCTTGGGCTCGAAAATGCGTGAATTTCAAAAATTCCAAAGCTAGTTCCACAATCCTCGGGAAACCTTTGATAATCCGTAATCTTTGATCATTTTAGCTTGTCGATTTTGAAAATTGACTCCGGGAACGCCTTACCGGGGATTATGACATATAATTCACACGGGCGGAAAATATCTGCCTTCTCTCTCGAATACTTGGCCCTTTTTAGCAGCAAAATAAATTTGTCGTTACTTTATTTCAGCATTCCTTTATTTTTTTCACAAATGGTTACGATTCGCGAGTATTCGATTTTTCACGTCTTGTCCCCTTTAATTATTAAAATAGACCAGATTAGCGACAACGCCGACGACTGTATTTTAAAGAGAGCCATACGACTCGCAATCACGATCACAAAAATATGATTTTGTCAAAAGTCGTTTAGTGTTTGCTCCAGTGCAGCGGGTTAGCATTCGCATGTTCCCTTCCCAATTCCTTAAAAAGACATTAGCATGGAGTATGGCGGTGGAGTGGTCAGCTCTGGGTCTGTCGGGGGTTCATGTCCCTCTGCCTCAATTCCCTCCATTCCCCCATGCCACAGACCGTTCGGCTCCATCGGTTCGAAGGGGCAAATAGAGACTGTCCAACCCCCACCCCAATCTCGAACCTCTAACAAAACCCATTCCTCCTCGTCGGGTTTTGGCCCTGCCAGGTCATCGGCCCGGCGACGTGAGAGGTCCTAGAAATGCTCACTCGGCACTACTACAGTCTCTCCTCGCTCTAAATTTTTGTATAAGAATTACTTTATTTCCTTGCCAGAAATGGTGTCAGAAATTTAAATAGGAATTTTGCAATTAGCATGCAGAATTTCCCTAAATCTGCCGTTTTCATGGTTTTTGGAAGTAAAACTCGCTAATAAAAATCCATAACAAAGAAAATGAACCGTCCTTGTTTTCACGCCTTTCAAGAGCTGGCGATATAGTATACCCAAACGATGAAAATTGTCGCTTTTAGAGGGGGGTCTTTTTGGGACACCATGTATATCATCGAAGTCATAGCTACAGCCCTATCCGGCGCCCGGGCCGGGTTATACTAGGATATATAATTCGCGCGGCTCCAAAAAGTCGATTCCGGCCACGAATACGTTTCGCGTCTTCTTGTATGTGGCTATTTTTTGCGTGGTAAAGAATTGCTGCTCAAGGTTTTTTGTTTTTGATCAGTAGGTGAATGAACAGATGTGTTTTTTTTTTACCTTGCAAGCTGCTAACGCCGATGCGTTTGTTTGCAGGTCAAAAAGGCATATTCGTGTTTTGGACAGCCCCTCAAAACGCGGCAGAGAATCGAGTCAGGCTCGCGGGGTAGTTTAGTATGGAATGCCGATTCTCGCCCATGCACACCCCTCTAGACAATCCGTTATACAAGTTCCTAATGGAACCGGAGTTTTCAGCGCCATCCCCCGACCTCTCCCCCCAACCATTCCTTCTCGCCCCTCTACCCCCAAATCCGCCGATTCCCCCCAAATCCAAAGCGTCCTCCCTTCAATTAACAAGATTGCTCTGCTGCCTTTGGGCCCTCGATGCCTTGATAAGGATTCTGGGCGGATTTTGGAGGATTTTGGGGGCTAAGCCCACTCACGCGCTCGCATCCTATACCTCTAGCATTAAATGGACGGGCAAATGCTATGATAGATACCTGATGGACCATAAAGATGAAATCCATTCACTATGCCGAACGTTCATTACGCCGATATCCTTTTTGCTATACTATGCTGACCCTTTTTTGGATATGCCTTTCCGGTAAAGCGATGAATGCAACAGCGGGCTCGGTTCGGCCCCACGTTTAGCACCTACCGTATCCTGGCATTCTAAACACAATTTGTTTAAGATGTTAGACCATTCAGACGAGAAAGAGGTGTACCTTAAAGGCACATTAATTTTATTCAACTACTTAAAGGCATGGGCAAGCCGTCACGATGGATTAATGTTGCCTATGGTTTCCCCACGGATTTGACCAGCTTTCGCTACACGCACGGCAAACGCGGGAACCCCTAGTCCATTACGCACCGGAAAGGTGGGCGCTGTTTGCGTCGCGTTTTGCGCCGGCGGCAAAATCCAAAGAATCCCATCAGCTACAATGGCAAGTCAGCGCCCGCACAAAATTACAAAAGTCGCGATTAATGCGCGGTTTACGCGCGCCAGCTTCTGCCCCCGAATCAGCAACAGTCCAAACGGGCGGTGCTTTTTACGCGTTATCAGCTGACCCGCCGGGGATCGACATGTTTTGTTGGGGGTGGAAGGGCAAGAAGGCTACGCGGCGTGTAGTGTTATTCTAAAGCTGCCGCAGCCGCCCAAAAACGTGTCGCTGCGGCCCGGTGAGGATCTCGCCGGCCGGAGAAGCACCTGGTACAGCCTCACTCCTCCATGTGTACAGCTGATAACCGTTACAGGCTTTGCCGGGGGTACGGTATGTACCGCTGAGACGTAGGAGTCAGGCCTTTTGAATCATATCAAATTTGCAGAGGTCCTGGTGTAAAATTTTGAAAACGTCCTAATAAGCCGCAGTCACAGACTGTTTTAAGGATGTATGCATGATTGGATAGACCTATGATGCTGTTTGTTAGGAAAGACGGTCTAGGTCAAACATTCACAGACGCACAGGTGCCCGCGAATTTTATCGCAAACTCGTGTAGCAGCTTTCGAGCCAAAATCTCTGCATAGCGTGATTTGCATGCGGTACCAGGAACGTCATTAGGTAGCTGTGAAAGAGTAGTCTCCAATTGATGTTGAAATCATGTAAATTGGCCAACGGATGACCTTTGGAAGTTTAGGCCGTTTTTCCGAACGTTTCCCGGAATCCCAAACCTGATGCCACAATTTTTCCTGGCGCTGTAAAATTGAGCGCAGTGTTGCCCAGTTCGAATTGAGTTTTGTAGAGCGATTTCAAGAATTTGGTGATGGTCCGATCTTCCTACCTGATAGGTTTTGACCCTTGCAAACGCTACAACCAGACACTCCCAACAGATTTTCGGCCACCTTCTCAATTCGAAAACTCATCTGCCTAAAAGTATGGTGCGCGGCTTTGTGGATGAGCCGGCTGTTTGTGCTCCGGGTCGCGGGTCTGGTGCTCAACAGGAGATACAGAGAGAAAGAGAGACCCGCGAATATCCTACTTATAAGACTTATAAAACTCACTGATACCGGCTGATCCGCTCCATTGCAATTTCACTTTGTCTCCCCTCTTCCATTTCCTAAAACACAGAGGTATGGGGACTGATCCCTGGGTGCCCGAAAATCCCGGATCGGCTCAAGATGCCCCACAGGCACTTGGTAAATTCGGGGGCTTAGCCGGGGGCTCAGCTCGTCCCGCCCCATGTCACCAAAGCCCGTCCGGATTGTCGAGCCGCCATAAAAGGCATGGCTGGAGGTACCCGAAATTTTGGGTCGATTATTTCGGGGGCCCGTCTCCGATTTTTTACTTTATCGGCCCTTTAACAGCTTATGATCACAATCTCGAAAAGACCCCAGCCCGAAAAACGCGCAAAGAAAATCCTCACGTACATGCAAAAATAAGATCATTTATATGGTAGACTTGACTTTTCGGCATATTTTTTCGCGGTCAAGGTAATTTACTCCCTTTAACGATACTTTTCAAGTTATACTTACAGACTCTCTAACACCTCCTAGCCGCATCCAACCTTCCCAGTTTCTATTTTTCGAAATATTTGCGCGTCCATTTCTTCCGGGACCCCCCTTATACCTTATCTCAACTCGCCCTCCACCACCTCATTTCTTTGAAACACACATGCACAACGCGTTGTTGGAAGGAAAGAGGGGGCATCGGGTCAAAGTGTGCACCCGAGAAGCCGAGACCGTTTCCGAGGGCAGACAGCCCGGCTCTAGTCGATTGTCTACCGGAATGACCGGGGGCTCTACAACTAGTTCCCTTCAAGGATTATTGGAGACCTGATAAGACCTAGAGGGCCTGGAGACGGAGCACGAATTGACTGGGGCAGCGTAAACAGGAAAGGGGGTTTCGGAACCGCGCTGCCTAGACCTGCGTGCCTAGGCCTAGTCTACAGATAAGTTCAATCTAAATTTGTGCGTGCGTTCTAGCAGAAGCCTCAAGATTGATACCCAGGCAAGTCTGAGCTAGGCCTAACCCTACGCCTAAGCCCGACGCCTGCTAACGCTAATCGAGAACTTAAACCAAAAATTCAATAACGTTTTGCGAAGGTTCATCCTCTAATGAACTTCAAAATGGCGGACCAATCCCATGGCGACCACGTGCCCCTATGGCTGTTGCGCTTCCCTATCGCAACTTCTTTGGGCGGCCGCGATGTCGCAGATTTGACTGCCCCAGTAGTACTGAGCCAGTACTTTGGAAACAACTTGTGTCGATTTTTTGGAGTTCATTATGTAGAGACGGTTGTGCATTCGCCTCTATTATACCCGCTACGATACTCGGCTCTTGACGATCGCTCTCTCTTTCTCTCTCTCTCTCTCTCTCTCTCTCTCTCTCTCTCCCACCCTACC
This sequence comes from Mesorhabditis sp. LJ9110, assembly GCA_038088335.1. Taxonomy (NCBI): domain Eukaryota; kingdom Metazoa; phylum Nematoda; class Chromadorea; order Rhabditida; family Rhabditidae; genus Mesorhabditis; species Mesorhabditis sp. LJ9110. The sequence goes on along the minus strand of JBBGBA010000048.1, from coordinate 232,843 downwards.
ATTCGCATTACCACTTCCATTTCGTCAGCTCCATAATTCCCACCACAAATTGAGTGGGTTGGTGGGTCGGCGTCGTGTGCCGGTGCCTTATCAAAGTGCAATTTCGGTGAAACTGTTTTTCGACGCTCCCCCGCACGGGCCCAACCATGCAGATTTTGTTATCTGGCCCGCATTTCGACGCATTTTCGCATCCAACTGCCCCAAGGCTTCTCCCTCTCCCCCAGCATTGAGCTTTGCACTCACCACTTCCTCTTCATACCCTTTCCAACACCTTTATCCAGCCCTCACGTTCAGATGATCTCCGATTTCGAAAATTTGCCCAGCCCGCAGACGGCCAGGCAACGGATGCGACGGGTGGGTGGTAGATGGATCCGGGAAAACAGAAGCTCGAATTTTCAGAGTCGCAAAGCTTAAGGTTCTGAAAACTCGAGATTTTCAAAAATTCGAGTCTTTAAGAATCCGATATTCTGAATATCAGGGTTCCGATAGCCAACCGGTAAACCACCCCAACTTCTTAATTTCAGACGAACAAGCCGATGATGGAGAAGAAACGGAGAGCGCGAATCAATCGCTCGTTGCAGGATCTGAAGCAGATACTGCTCGACTCGTCGCATACGGTAGGAGGGTGTGGATTAGCACCGGAAACGCTTGTTCAGTCGCCATCGCATGGCAAATGGGAGAAGGCGGACATCCTCGAGATGACCGTCACCTATGTGCGACGATTGCTGCAAGGGAATGGGGGTAGGTATTTATTTGGCTGCGGATGTCAAAAGACAGTTGGTTGTAGTTTGTAGCTGTTTGTCAACGCAATAATAATCCCATCTTACTACTAATTTAAAGGGGCCCGGAAGTCGAAATTCACGCGTGAGGGATTGAACCTACTGGTCAAAAAAGGAAATGGTTAATGCCAATAAGCACCAGAAAAGTGATTTCGATGCGAAAAACGTAAAATATTTGAGCAAATCTGAAATAATGAACTGTAGCTTTATGAGAGTATCTGATCCAGGAGGCTTTACGACATTGTAAGCACTGAAATGGTAACAACCTAGGAACGTCGCGCACACAAACGTGGCTGTCACAGCTTTTTTGCTTAGGCATTGTCCGTTCCATTTTGCAGGATTTCGACTGTAAATTAACAGTCAATTTGATGCTTAGATGTCCGTCCGCCAGTCCTGATCTCCGCGCGCAACGCATCCGACAGCGAGTCCGGGGAATTTGATGGCCAGCAGGTATGTTGGAGCATAAGTCGAGGCTGCAAAATCAAGCTAGTCAATCGATCTTAAACAATGCAATGTACGACTTGCAGACAAATATAAGCGTCGATGAACCGTGTTCCCCATCAACTACTCATTCTTCGGCCACCAACAGCGCTCCCCCCTCGCCGCCCATCTGTCGGGTGAGCGGAAATTCAACTAATTCAAAATCCCCTTGAATTCAGCTCGCGCTCGGCACGAAAAGACATCGGATGGGGAAGGTGGAAGAGGAGCCGTCCCAAAAAGTGCCCTCAATGACATCGAACACCTATGGAAATGCGATAGCTGCGAGCCTGGCTAATGTGGCTTCGTTGGCTTCGCCAGTACCCGTTTATGCTAGCAGCATACTCGGTCAATTCGCCATGCAACAGGTGAGATCGCTAGAGCTAGCCCTCCAACCATGTCGATACATAACGAGCCAAAGCCTAACATGTAGCGAAAGCCTAAGTCTAAGCAAAAACTGAAGCAAACATTCTGAATCTCAGCAGAACCTAAGCCTAAGCCTATCCTTAAGTGTAAAAGCCTAAGCTTATCCTAACCTAAGCCTAAGCCTATGCAAGCCAAGCCCACCAAAATGTACTTTGCTTACCCCAAAATTCCAGCACTACGAGATGCTCCTAAAGACGTACAGTCTAACAACTGGTGCCGCCCCATCCGTTCCGTTTCCCGCTACGCCACTGATGTCATTCAGCAGCGTGCCCACCTTCCTCAATCTGCCCCATGCTATGCCCTAATTTTCGTTGTTTTTTGTTTTGTGTTTGTAGTCATTTATCCCCGTGTCTCCCATTCAAATGCATTTATCTACCCGCGAACCCCGGGGTGACGTGTATGATAAGTGTTTTCGATTCTGGACTGTTAGCGGGGGGGGCACATCTTGTTTTTCCAGCTGCTGATGATATCTTATGTATTTTTATGGTGTTTTTAGTAGTTTATGATTGCTGGAAAATTACAAAAAATATTTCAGAAAATTTTGCAAAATTGGATTTGGACCTTTTTTGGTATGGTTCGAACGCTTGGATTCCGAAAATTTTTGTTATCTTGTTATATTGTTTTTATATCAAAAAACTATGTAGAATGCTATAATCATGGTTTTTGTTGTGTAATAGAGCCGCTGAGAAACACAGGGGAAAAGCAATCGGTTTCCCCCCGCTAAAAGTCCAGAACCGTGTTTTCAAGGTTTTGTTCGAATCGTGTTTGTGGTGTTGTTAATTGAACTAGTCGTGTAATTCGTAGTCTCCAACCGGTCTGCCTCATCTTGTAGAGCCACACTTCGTCTTCTTGTGTGTCAAAATCGATACGAAAGTCCGATTTTAAGGTGATTTGAGGTGTAACACCGGTGCATTAAATGAAAAGGGTTTCCGCAGCTTTTTAAAGAAGCCAACCCAGAAGAGTGATCCCTGCCCCGTTTGCAACCCCAGTTAATGTTGTCCATTTTCCTCCCCGATTTCTCGAAGCAATACACGGTAGCAATGGAATATCGTATACGAGTGCTCAGCCCCCCATCAATATATCCTCTCCATTAAAGTTGCGCTAATAAATGAGTGTATATTTATTGAGCAGAAAACACGCAGCAGACGGACTGTAATGTTGAATAATTATGTTGTAGATTGATAGGGTTCGGGTTTTAGTAACGGGCGAGCATCACCGAATCCTTCTTGATCAACGGCGTGAATTCGTCCGATTTATCGTAGTCTGGATTCCTGAAAATGAAGTGCTAAAAATATCCGCACCCTCTTAGAGTGTTGTTTGAATAGCGGATGCATTTGGGGGATCATTTTTAGTTATTTCTGAGCATAAACCGAACCACAGCCTAAATTTTATTAAAAAAATGGAATATCGCTAGAAAAATTGATTTTTCGGCTCAAAATGACGATATTTTCGACCTTTTCAAACAATTTTTGAATTTTTCTACTTCAATTATAGCTAAAAGTACCTTCCCTGCGAGTCAACCGGAATTAGTTACAAAACGCTAAAAATTACTTAAATACTATAGGCTAGATATCCCCCGGCTAACAGTCCAGTACCAACTAACATTTACATTTACCGAAGTATACGAAATACAGAATACCCACGTCCGCTCGGGTGCCGCCAAATCCTGTCCATATTCTGGCGCAGTCCTGGCGGGCTGCGGTACAAGCGATTGCCCAATCAGTAGATGCACCGGATCATTGGCCGATAGTCGGGCCAGCTTGTTCACCGGAAGCCGTGCAGTGTGCTGGGTAGCCTCCTGCTGTGACACCTCGAAGCAGGCCGTCTTCATCTGCTGAAACTCGGTGCGTAACTGCTGTAATGGGCCCGTTCTTGGGTAGTACCTCAGAGGGGACCCTTGGCGTCGTCTTTGCCTGCACTGCAAAAGAGCGGGTTGGAAGAGGAAAAGGTGTTCAAGCTTACCGGTTCTTCCCGACCTTCCAGATGCACGTTGTTGTTGTGTGGTCTGCATCTCGGAAGGTGTCTCCAGCTCCATAGTTGGTGCTTCAGCCAGGGGTCGGGATCTAGAGATTTTATGATTTTCGGCAGAAGGAGTTACTTTTGCTCGAGTTCCGGCTTGGGTGGGCTTTTTGGCAATTCGTCTCGTTGTGTCTTGCACTGGAATGGTTTGTTTTTGTTGGGAATATACGGTGAGACTGATGCGAACGCCGGATCCACCAGCCGATTCTAACCTTTCTATCCCGTCCGCGGCTCCAATGGCCTACAAGTTTGTATTTTACACCAAAATGTGCGTCTTGGTCTGCGGAGTATCTTGGTATACTTTACATCCCTCTAGGGCAGTGGGGAGCCGAGGTACAGTAGGCTAGGGTCGGCTGGGGAGGAGAGAATCTGCGGTTTAGCCCTCACCACTTCGACGTCGCCCTTCTTGCCGACGGCATTACACGTCTCCGATTTCGACTTGAGGGGCTCTTTCTTTGGTTTTGTTGGCGCCAGGATTACCGTTACAGGCTGAATATGAAAATATGCTGCACATATATGACCTACATCAACATGTTTCTCCTCTTTACGCGCCGCAGGACGAGAGCCGGTGACAAGTTGGGGAGGGCTGAAGAAAAGGGTAAGGCTGTAGCCCACCAGCCGACCCCGATTTTTGTATCAGGCCTCCTTTTTGCCTTCAAGTATATGAAAATGCTCGTTTTCCCTGATGAGCCTTTTAGCATACGTTAAAGCCCCCGCAGGACAACGGGGCGCGGAGATACAGTAGGCCAAGAAAGTGAATTGTCTCGATCTAGCGAGACCTCTTTGTAAAGAGATGATGGAAGAAAAGGAAGACAAAGAAGACGAACATCTCGGCCAGATAGGTGAGCACGAATACGCTCTTCAACACATTTGTGGTTTGCGTCTGAATTCTCCCACCGCAGCCAGCTTCATCGCCTCCCATTGTTCGGGCACCACCATCGCCCCCAGAAGATGCAGAGATGAGTGGAGAATATGATTTTGTTTTCATTTGTCGCTGACATATGAATTATATTTATTCAAGCGGTATATGCAAATTTAAGGGTAAAAACACCTTTCATCGTCTAGTTCCGTAGAGGAAAAGTACATTAGATTGGTATCGAAAATAGAGAAGGTTGTGTCAGTTAAACCAGATAATTCAAGCTTTATTCCAAACAATCGTCGAGATGCTGTGTCCTTCGATTTTCATCGTCAGCACCCGTTCCGGCATTAATGGATCATGAACTTCCACGGTTTTTCCGGCGTCACCTAAATATTTGAAAGGCCATTAAACCCCGGGATTACCTCGATTTAGAACGACCGCAACCCGTTTGGACTTAAAGGAAAATGCGACGAGTTTTAGGGCGGGATCACGGTCGAGAAGCTGCGATTTTATTCGCGTAGATCCCACTGGCACCCAAGCGCTGCAAAATAAAAATGAAGAATCACGACTAGACGGCTAAACTGCAGATAAACCACCTCCCCATACAATTCTGAAATACCTAAAATGCCCGAGCGCATAGTAGGTGGGCTGTTTGTAGAACTCGTCACTTCCCCTCGTCCCATTCCGTAGAATCGGTGCGTCGGCGTTGTTGGCAACGAACGTGGGTCCGCCTGTTGTATCCAGCACCAGATTCCAGTCCACCCAACCCGACACAAAGTTGTTCAAGTCCTAAATAAAGGCTTTCTTTTTACCATACCCCGATTATCGTACCGTAACGCTCAAAATGTTATCAAATTGGGAAATCGCTTGTATCTCGAATGCTCAAGAAGCAAATTTTCCAGAAAATTGAGATAGGTCAATTATATAGCGCGGCATCCGAGGACAGTATCGAAATAGAGCAAAATTGTAAGTATCTATGAAATTACCAAACATGGCATTTTTCCTTGTAGCATCTTCGGTTTACAAAACATCATCGTCGTGTAACGAAAACACCTGTCTTGGTCAGTTGTTGATTTTTGCTAATCGCAACAAATTATTAAACACTTAAACTTACAAATCTGCGCAATTCCGCAACTGTCACGGGATTCCCGCTATATAATTGGGTTAGTCTCAAATTTTCGGAAAATTTGGAGACGACTTTCCAAACCGATAACTTTTTGACCGCTACGGTACATCAATGATGTCGGCGGCGTAGTTCTCTGCTCGACTCCAATCACCCAGGATTGGCCCGTGAACGCCAAGGAAGCCGGAACAGGCCTGAACAAATGTTGCTCCTTCCTACAAGACATTCAGGGGACCTCTGTGGCCAGAATAAACTTGTCAGGATGTCGTAGCGCGGTCTCAGTCAGAAGAGAAGCCGGCGCGAATGCATCCATATACCAGTGGATACCGATGCCGTCAGCATATTCTCGCGCTTTCGCATCGGCAAAAACCTAGATACTACGATACTTTGATTTTCTTCAAATACCCCCACCCCACCGCCGGACCTCGGTTACTGTATCTCGGATCCCCGTTTTGCTACAGGGCTGTAATTTTTTTCAACACACCCGCCAGACGACGACGCAGATTTCCAAACAAGACCCCTTCTAGCGGTCCGCAGTGGTGTCCGATTTTTACGATTTAGGTATCTATAGAACGATCTCGAAAAACTGAGAATCTCCGATTTGTGAAAATCCCAAACTTATAACGCGATTTTCATCGTTTTTTTGGGCATAAATTTCGCATTTTCTGCAAAAAACTCAATTTTATCGGGATCAGATGTGTTTTCTCAAAATGTCTTTAAAAAAGTCGGCCGTGGGATGCCAGGAAAGATGTAAAAATTTGGAAATGGGTTTTTGTTACAAACACTTACATGGAAAAAAAATCGAAAATTGGCAGGGGGGTCTTTTTTGGGACACCCTTTACAGGTTTCTAGAGCCAAACTGCGGCCTAGCCTGACCAGAATAAAATTATTCACAAGCGGAAATGGCGAATGATCCGTTTTTCCACCCACCTCATCAGCCCAAGCAGGCAGTTGAGGCCGATCATCGTCAAGGATCAACACCTTCAGACCTCGCGTTAGAGGCGAACCCTTTAGACGAGGCCCCAGATGGTTTACGAGGAAGTGTCTGACACATTAAAAAAGCTACTGATGATCCCACAACAATACGATAAAGGTTAAAAAAACCTGGCCAACTGCGGAAGGGTTGGATCTCTAAAAAATCTACCTCTGCATGGATGCATTGAAGTACATGGTCTGCCAAGTATAATCAGGATTAATCCCGGAGGTCGGCTCGTTTTGCATCGTCAGTCCCCAGTAGAGAATCCCATTTGCCGCATACTGTTCGAAAAATCTGGGAAAGCAGATGAGAATAATTGCCATTTAACGTCGCCAACTTGACAAAATATGAAGCCCATGTTGAGTAGTACGGTCCATCTAACGGGCCTCGTAACGCCGCCCCGCCTATCATTCGACCATTTGTCTTCATCCAACCTATGGTTGAGGGGTTTTGTTTATAGCGCATATCCAGGCGACGTCCTTGTGATGCTACGGGTGCGCCTATTTACGGCTGCTCCCTACAAGCTGTCCCAACCCCCTCCCCCCTCCCGTAACTAGAGACCCGCATCCCTGTCCTGTTTACGATTTAGATATCTAGCGAAAGCCCTTGACAGGCGGAGGAGATATGTTCTTCCCGCTTGGCCAAATAAGTTGGGGTTTTTTTTAAAACACGTTTAACTTTGAGATGAAAAATGTTGGCATTTTGAAAATCGAAGATCACGAATCTCTTCAGCTTGTCTTGAGCTTTCGGTAGATACCTAAATCATAAAAATCTGAGACATCCATCGGCGGGCCGCTGGGTTGGGGCTTTTTTGGGACACCGGGCAGTTGTGTGTGTGTGTGACTTCAGAGAACCTACCAGGGGCTGACCAGGGCGAGGCAAACAACTTCAAATTCCCGTTGGCGATCAATTGAGCGGTCTTGATGAATGGGATCTGGAAAATGAGATTCCCCCGCAAATATCCACATACCTTATAATCGAGATCCTCGGGTTGTAATGCGAAAAACTTGAGCTCCAGGTCTCCGCTCGTGTCGGCATATGAATATTCTCGAGTGCCAAAATCGGTGCTAGCCATTGGGACACGACCGAATGTGTAGCCGATACCTGAAAATCCGTTGTACATTGCGAGTCCATCCGTTGGTTTTTACTTTATTTCACTCGATGGAAAACATCAAAACGTAGCAACACGTAACAACACACGACAGACTTACCATTTTCCGGGGAAAAATATGCTTCAAGCAGTTTGTGCGCCGCTCCGTGCGACAAAGCGGCCAGGTTCAATCCAGCAGCATCACTGAAAGCCCCTCCAAAGCCAAGAATATTCTGGAAGAATGAACGGGCGTCAACAAGGATCCGGACAGCCGAACTTGACCAAGATGACGATTCTGGAATTTCTAATTGAGTTGTGGTGCAATTGTTCCGCCACCCCTCACCCAAGTCGATCACAACATTGTATCTTTTATCCCCGCAATGCTACAGGGTTATAAAATATACCGAGATACTCGACAGGCCACGACGAACATTTTGGTATATACAGCTTTCTAGTAAGAAAGACAACCGCGCTACAAGAATTCGGGCCGGCTCGGGGCTGCACTCCTACCCCAATTTAACCTGATCCAGAAGTAACCTACTCTTGCTTCTAGGCTGGAACATGCGTTGTTGGACGTGGAACCTTTTCCCGGAAAGGCTCGAAGTGATGATCGAAGCGCCATATCGATCAAGCTTCGGGAGCTTCTGAAATAAGGGGTCTTGCCAATCGATCGTATTTTTTGGTGCTTTCGCATTATCGGGGGACCAACTTCTTTCCTTAGTATCGGATTTTTGTAAAATAAATAAAGGAAATGTTCTTAGACAGCTTTTCCCTATTTCTAAACACAAACAACATTTTCGAACTTTTCAAAGCTTTTTATGTAGTTTTGTGGGCTAAAACTGTGGTTAAATTTTACTAAAAAAGCTATTAAAATATTTACTACATACTTTTAGAATACTACTGCGTTACTAGGCATTTTTGGACAATACAAAAAGGTAGCACCCCTCCCCCTCCCCCCGATACTGGGAAAGCACCTATTTTTTTGGCGATTCATGCGCTATGACCTTTGCAACAACAAGCATCTTACCGGGACAGAATCGCAATAGGTACCATTACAAACACAAACAATTCGAACGGATCCGAATCTCTTAGGAACGCAACCTTGTCCAGCAGCAATTCCTGTAACCATTATAAATAAATACCCACGAAAATCCGGTTAGAAACCTATTAGTGCGCTGACAAAGAGCAGTACTGGGACCCACATCGATTCGTCGAGCAATGAACAGGGGGCATATGTTTGTCATCACGGTCTGTCTGACACTTTATAAACATCAAGCGTGTGTCTGGCAAATTGCGTGTTTTTCTGAGGATCAATGTTTTCTTTTCCTTTTTGTATATTCGTCCAAAGTTCAAAAGCATTTATTACGCATAATTTCTATGTACATACCCATTTCATGAATAATGGCATGATTCGAGGTAAGAGTGTAGCTGACCCCAAGCCTATCTTGTGCGGAATTTTGCGCTGATCAAGAAGTACTTTGCAGAATCTGCGAAACGCCAATATTTCAAAAAAGTTACGAAGCTTTGAAGTGTGAAAGATGCCCAAAATGGCCAACTTTCGCCGTTTTTCTCCTTTTAAACCGTCCTAACTTTCTTATTTCGGTCGTTTTGCAGATTCTGAAACCGAGGTTTTAAACAGCAAAAAATTCTGCACAAAATATACTTGGTTGGATTTCGAATCATAAAGAACACCAAAAAAACGTCTCCCTCTTAGCCCGATCCTGTTCGTCGAACGGATGTTGCGACCTTACATCCATTTCAAAAGCTTAAGCATGCAAAGCTTGAGATGTGAGACACTTGGGTTGCAATCAAAAGGCAGTGGCCGGATCACGGCAAATCTTTTGTTACTAGAGGAAGTCCGCATTCGGCCAAATCATCCATTTCAGAATATTCTCCCGCATACGACAGTTGCATTGGTTTGAAGGTGGAGAGGAGCGGCGGCCTCCGTACTCCGGCCACTCTACCCATTCGCCCAGGGTTCCATGTTAGACTGTGATTCGGGTGGATGAATGTCGAATAGGGGCTCTTTCCACTTTCAACCATTGATCGGGGCCTTCCCCATTGATGAATGCCATACAAATCGTCTTCCGGCAATAGTTGACCCATCGATCGGCTCGTCACAGCTCTAAAAATTTGGATTGTGGCTGCTGGTATGCCTAATAAGGAAATGTTTTTGGGTGGCAATCTAGCTTCCGAGTCTATCAAGTCTATCTTGTGCAGGATTTCACGCTGTTTCCCATTCGTTTTTAATAAATGCTGAACGAATATTTTAAAGAACTTATAGGGTGTTTTAGTACCGGAAAAGGTCAAATATACTCCAAACTTCGCAAAAAACTTCAAAAGCTTGCTTGAAGGAGCATCTTTTTCTGAGCGACGTGTGTTAAAAATTTTCATCAAAAACTGGTTCTGTAAGTTGTTGCGGAGGTTGCAAGCGGACATTTTAACCTTTTACGGCACTAAACACCCCATAATTTCTTTAAAATCGTCGTTCAGCACTTTTTGAAACCGGATTCGGAATCGGCGAGAAATTCTGCACCAAATGGGCTTGGCCCATCTCGAGGCTCCAAAACCAATAAAAAAACCACTCCTTGTAAGCTGGCTAACCCGGAGTATAAGCTAAGGCTAGATGTTTGTGTCTCAGTCGTCGCCTGCCGGTGTTCGAGACGTGTTCTGGTGAGCCCGATGTCGTGCTTCGCCATTCGTTGAGCCCTTTGTCGTGCGCATAGGAGAATCAGGACAAATGCAATGAGACATCCGGTGCCCGCGGCAATCCACCACAGCCCTCGTTCATCAACGATAGATCGTAGCATATCAATGGCACTACCTCTCCTGAAATTTTACGCTTTACGGAAATTACAATCATTTCGTCCCCCTTCCCCCGGTAACGAACCAGAACCGAAATTCTTCAGGCTCTACTGACCACGGGACGCTGTGAACCGGTGAGACTTGAATCTCCTGAATATGGGAGACTTGGCTCCCATCTTCGATTTTGACACATCCCAATGAGCAACAGCCGTGCCCTGCAGGACACTTGTAGTAGATCGCTTCCGTCTTAAAAAACGTGAGTTCGTAAGGATTCTTTTCGTTGATTTAATCCCACCCTCACCCCACTGCACCCGTTTCCTTGCTTAAAAGCCAATCTCCGCAACCTGTTGAGAAAGTAATGCACGAGTCCGATCGTGCCCTAACACAAAAAAAGATGTGTCTAGAAGCCATTTTCAAAGACAAACCTCGTATCTTATAAGATGGACGTACGTACCCGGATGTGAAATTGAGTGCGGTTTTGGTAGAGCTGGTCGAATTGACTGAGCCGATAGACACAGTTCATACCCGCCTTCTTCTCCAACGAATAGAGAATGTCCCCTTCCATCACCTGAATTCAGCAATATGTGATAAAGCCCGAAAATGTCTACCTGGTAGTCATTATAGTACTGCCTCGCTCGAGTTGCAACCGCGCGCCGCAAGCGTTTCCGCTTTTCGGTGATTTCGCACATGAATTTCTGAATCAATTAATTCCTAGTTCTTTCGCATGATCGTGTGAGCCCAACATTTTTTCTTTAGTGTCCAATTTCGCTGAAATAAATAGACGAAATTTTTTTGTTTAACCGGTTTTGCTATTCCCGAAAACAAAACCTTCAAAAATTGTGCTCAAACAATTCAAAATGTCAAAATGCTAAAAACGCTTGAAGTTTTTGGATCTGAAATTTTGTTAAATGTGCCGAAAACCAATATCGTTAATAAACATTTCTCGGATCCCCTTCCCGATGATGCGAAAGAACCGAACTTCTCCAAAATATATGTAATGTTTGATTACGACGTTTTTTTTATTTCGCGGTGCCTCTCCATCTCCGATGATGCTCTCTGCTAGCAATGTTCATATTAATGTCCTTTGTCCTTCCCTCTTACTTTAGCACCCACGGCATCTCAGCCAAAGCTTTTCGCCGCAATAAAGGTCCGCCGGGAAGAGAGGAAAAGGGTCGCTACGGGGGACTCCCACGTACGTCGCTACGCTGAGGGGGAATGGGCATTGCCTCTTTCCAAGTCACCGTTCAAATTCCCGCCAACAAAACTTGCCACTTTCAAAGCCTTGGTCCAATTCAGAGATGAATTCAGTCTCCTTTCTATTTGGTCACATTCGAAAGAGCGCATTTTGTTCTACAAATCTGGAAATCGACTTTTTCAAATTACAATCTAGGTAAAAAGTTATAAGCGTTCAAAGACTTCCCTCTTAGCATTTTTGGCCCCCCAATTAAATGTCGTAATTGCGGGTCCTGAGATGCCGTGCACCCCTAATAACTGCCATTCAACTCGCGGCCAAATTGTTTTTGTCCAGAGGAAAGAACGGGGGGAATCGTTATCGCAGCGCCGACAAGCAGCTCAACCATTTTTTGCCCTCATTCGCCGAAATCCGTGCATGTGAATGGCGGCTTTACAGCCAGTCGATAGAAAAAAGCGAAAGTTAAGGGATGAGGGCAAAGGCCTCCTGACTAATTTGGAGAAATGACACACCTCTTGTAGAGCTGATGAACGTCGCGGACAGCATTGCAAACCGCAAGCCCTTTCATCTCGTCCGCAATCAAATGTTATCTGTATAGCAAAATACGTTTGGCATTCAGAGACACTGCACACCTTTTTTAGAGCATAAGTTCGATCAGGATGGATGGCTCTCCATGCGGATTTTATACGCAGCGGCACAATGAAAACCTCCTCGTCAAGAAACTGCAGCGCTTTTAGGTGAAACGTCGCGTCCGTATTCTCGGGGGTGTTCAGCCGAAAACTTCGGTTGTTCAACTGAAAGCGGTTGCTTTTTCATCTTTCGTAATTGTTGTGGGAGTAGGCCCTCAATTTCTCCATTATTTTCCGCTCAATTTTGCACACTACAAGGTAAAATTGTTCCAAGACTAAAAACTTGTTCCCAACTTTGGGCTTCCATAACTTTGGATAGACTATGCATTGTCATGTCAGTATGTTTAAATATGGCATGAAAGAGGAGCACCCAAGTTGATTTTTTCGATTTTCGACGACGTATACCCGAAAAAATAGATGATAAAAAATAGCCTTTAGCTAACTTTTCCTGGTTCAATAAATCTAACATATTGCCTGTACATAGCTACTACTAGCAGCTAATTACATTCCAGTAATTAGACCGATCCCGACCCTTAGATTGACGGAAAACTGCAACGCATGTTTTTTTCGAAACGCGCATTTTTCGGGTGTCATTTGCATGTTTACGTCGCCGAAAATCGAAAAAATCTAGCTGTGTTTTTCCTCTTTCCTGCCATATTTAAGCATACATGGCAATGCCTGGTCAATTATTCCTCTAACAAAAGTTATAAGAGCCCAAGAGCCTTGGGAATAATTTTTTTGGGAGCCTCTAGCCCTCTCCGGTCTCAAATCAATATCCGAACGGCCGGCGGAAGCTCCATTAAGCGCTTCCCCCATCGGCAAGGCCCCATTACGCGTTATCGGTCGTTTAGTGCCGCCAAGTTTTGGGCGGCTTAAAAAAGGTAAGCGATCTGTCGACCGGTAGACTATCGTTCCCCTTGAAAACCAGTGGGCCAGTGCTATTGGAAACAAACAATACCTGGCAAGCTAAAGTTTAGTATTCTTGCAGATTTGAACACCTTGAACAAAAATCAGGTTTCGAAAGTTTTAATCGTTTTCCTTCAGCTTTTCAAACCAAAAAACGGCGTAGAAATTTAAATAAATGGTGTGTCTTTTTCATTATGGGGACCCTGCGGGACCAATTCGCATGCAGATCATGCACAAATCAGCTGTTTCATGGTTTTGGGTGCAAAATCTGCGAATAAAAATACATAATAAAGAAACTGAACCCTATTTGTTTGCTCGCTTTTTAGAGAGCTTTCGATCGATACCTAAAAGGTGACAATCGGATACAACTCCGCGCCGCTAGCGGGGGTTCTGTTTAGTCCTGTAGTGGTGGAGAATTTTTGTGATTCGTTGGATCCGGTTCTCTCACCTGTACATCAGCAGCGTCGTCGATGAGTATCGAAGAGTACTGGTTCCCCTGTGCATCGCTGTCCCTCCGTTGCTCACCGTACTTCGCAACGATAGCCCGTAGAATGTCGGCAGTTTCTCTGTTGCAAAACAATTGCACGGCTATTCCCAAAAAGCCTTACTTCACCGGGAAGCCATTTAGACATTTGCCTTCTGGAGGGCTGGCTGCGGCAATAGCTAGAGATATCCACATGATCACCCAGGAGCCTTGATGGTGCATTATAGCAAAACGCGACAACCGTGGTCTGCAAATTAGACTATTACCTTAAAATCCCGAGTATAGCCCCCCTCCCCGAGAAGAGTTCCGGATCAAACGTACGTAGCGCCCGTAATTCCGTATTCGTAAATAGGTGTGCTTCGTTTTCGGTTACTTGCAAATACTCGGTTAGTAAAGCGCCAGTTGGCGCGCTACCCATTGCGCTAATAGCGCGCTAGCAGGCGTGCCAACTGGCGCTTTTGCAAAAGCGCCAAGTGGCGCGCCAGAATGTCAAAAGCGCCAACTGGCGCGCTCTTTTGTTCAATTGCCCATACGGGTTCCGGTATATTAATACTTTTTTATTAAAAAAGGCTTTACATCGCTTTTTGCGATGTAGTACGATAGTTCGGAGTAGTGATGGGGTTATTCAAATCAAATCTTGAGTCAAATCTGAGAGCTCAAATCTGAATATTTGAAGGCAAAAATTTCACTTTCAAATCGGCGGATTTGATTTGAAACCCAGTGGACGAGTTCAAATCAATCTCGAGGATTTGATTAAGCTCGTTCTTAATCAAATCTATGGAGATTCCGGCATGCAAAACACAATAAAATCGCTATGGCCAAGCTGTCGCGAACCGGAAATGACCTTGATAATGCATGCCAGCATCAAATTAGCATCCGCGTAATCGCTATTGATTTTTTCGACTCCTTTCAAATCCTCGTTCAAATCTTCAGATTTGAACTCAAACCTCCAAGTCCAAATCAAATCGATTTGATTTGAAGTGCTGAAACCTTATTCAAATCAAATCGGCAGATTTGATTAGGCGGATGCAAATTAGATTTGAGATTTGAATAATACCATCACTAGTTCGGAGCTAGAATGGCATCTGATCTCTGGAGTATTTTCGTTCCGCGCACCTGAAACCACTTTTTTTGACTTGTAAATGGTTAGAAACCTACATTTTTGTTGTTGATGCTTGGCATACCCCATTTTTTTTTCTGTAATAAACTGCGTGGCGTCTTACCTGCTCTGTGTAGACGACAGAAGACAGGCGAATTAGTCTAAACATGGGAAATAGATAAGTTTTATCTAAAAAAGGATTTGGACTTGGTAATTTTGAGACCCACGGATTTGTACGGGAAGAATGTGCTCGTGAAGAAGTAAACGCGCATTCGATGATCTGAAAGTGATTCTCAGCGAAAATGAAAAATTGAACGCTTGTCTCGGGAAAATTGAAAGGGCTTAATCTTTTTAAGTCAGTCGAGCTTACCGGAAATCGGGTAACCATATCTAAAAATAATTTACAGGGTTCAGTAATCCTAGAATTTTTGATATCATGAAGTAAATATAATCAAAAAATACATAAGAAAAGTTAATAACAAAGACTTTTCCCTGGACTTAGTCATTTTTTCGCAGTTTTGAAAGGTGTTCGGAAATTAAATGCGCCCGATGGCGCTTTTCTTAGAAAATGGGTCCTGGCAAGACTTGAAATTCCGCGAAGTAGCGCTTTTTTGCGCCAATAGCGCTTTTGCGCCGGTTGGCGCTTTCCTCCCGAATATTGCGCCAGTGGCGCTATCGTCTCTTGTATATGAACGTAGTAGCGCGCTACCTGGCGCTTGCATCATTTTGGCGCGCCAACTGGCGCTTTACTAACCGAGTTCCTCGAATATTGCGCCAGTCGCGCTATCGCTCTTGTATACGAACGTAGTAGCGCGCTACCTGGCGCTTGCATCATTTTGGCGCGCCAACTGGCGCTTTACTAACCGAGTTCCTCCCGAATATTGCGCCAGTCGCGCTATCGTCTCTTGTATACGAACGTAGTAGCGCGCTACCTGGCGCTTGCATCATTTTGGCGCGCCAACTGGCGCTTTACTAACCGAGTAACTCCGTTCACGAAAGGTATTTTTGCAATTCGATTGAAGATTTGCTCACATTTCAACAATTTCCAGCATTTTGTGTGGTTAATGAAGGAAATGATTCAGAAAATGCTAAGAATTGCTTTTGGCAGCTTTTGCGGCAAAGGGCGGGGACGCACGTTATTAGAGCGTCATTTCTCCTGGTACGTCGCCAAAGTGTGCCGAAACTATACTCGAAATTTTAGGGCAATTTGGGCTAGAGAATTTGACCCTCCTCGCCGTTCAGCAAAAGTCAAATAAGCGGAGGGAAGCCAAAAAAGCAAAAATAAAAATGACGCTATCGGGAAGCCGATGCGCCGGGGTGAAAGAGACGGAGGGTCGCCGTTTTTCCCGTATCAGCGCGGAAAACAGCTAAAGATAAGCGGGGCAGCTCCTCTTCACCGGCGGCTAAACGTCTTCTAGGTGGCCAACAGCCTATATTATATGTATGTGCGGACCAGAAATATCGAATAGAACGCTTTATTAAATTGTAAAAATGGCAGGACCCGTTAATCGATGTGGCAAGGAATTATAATGTTTTGAAAGTATGCTTCTGTCTAAACGGGCAGCAAGATCAGCAGCATTTGGTAGATATTTGAAAGCCAGAGGGGGAGAGTGAGAGGGAGAGAGAGGGAGAGAGAGAGAGCGAGAGATAGACATAGAGAGACAGAGAGAGACACGTGGTAAGAATTAGTATCAATTATCATAGTTTCTTTAATGGAATTCGCAATGCACCTAGCGAGACGAAGCGCTAACCGCTTTCTGTTCTCCACTTTTGCCGTCAACAACTGTCACCTGGGGCGTCGGGGGACTCCCCAGAATTTCGTCGATTTGCCGTTTTTCCCTTCGGTCTCTAAAACATTGATGTTAATAGTAAACACAAATAAAGTTGTTTTTTTCAAGTACACTATCCAAATATAAAACTTAGGGCTTCCGATTGGAATTACCTGCGACAATCGTAGATACACGCGATGAGAAATACAAACAGGATCGTGAAGAGCAGCACCACCGGAAACATCCGTTCAAACTTGGCGTATGGTGTTTCAGAGCTTTAAGGTGCCTAATATAGTTTTGGCTTTTGGGGCTCACTCGGTGAAAATTAATCGGTCGTCGTCAGTGAGCCCGAGTGAGGAGGTGGAGGAAGAGCCGTCCATCAGCCCCATGCCTATATGTTTATCTTGATGGCTACCGGCCCGAGATACTTGCGAAAAATGTAAACAATGTGTAACAGGACAATGCGTGCGCGGAAATATAGATGAGTGGCATTAGGCAAAAATTACGATAGGAAACAAAAGTCGGGAATCTATCGTTATCTCGAAAATTCACATCTGGAAGGTTCAATATCTCGAAAAATCATTATCTTGACAGTTGATAAACTCGAAATCTTCATTGCGGTTTTAGCATAAAATTTCTAAATTCTGGATGCGATTTCATCTAGTCGAATCTTCGAGATAATGATAGGAAATCGCAAACATCGCAAACAAGAATTAAAAATTTGTTAGTTAATGGCGAAATGTGAAATTTGGCTTCCTAGGGGCCAAAACCACCAAGTTTAGATCATTGACATCTCAATCTCGTGGGTAGGATGATTTATCGGAAGAATGGGGAACTTTTCCCACCCTTACCATCACATAAAAGGGACTCAAAGGGATCGTTGACGCAAAGCGAGCAGTGGAACAGATCAAAGCTCTTGCGGGCAAAGGCACGGAAATTAATAAAAAACAAAATGTATAATTTTATCTAAGTGTATATTTATGATAGATAGCTATGCCGTCAATTCTGGCACTATATCGTGAAAATGAACCAAAACGTCATTTTCTACCGATAGGGTGGACGTAAAGATCAGGCTCAACATCGATTGATTTTCCGCGAAAGCTTCCTTCCCGTTTGTGCACCACCAGACTCGCACCGGGCGCTGCGCGACTAGACACCATTATTTACACCGGGTCCTACGTATGAGTGGAAAAGGCTGAGCCAAACACTGGCTAACACGCATACTGGGTGCATATGGGAGTGAATTTACGAAACCTTGGCTACGTTTAATGGCTGCTACTGTAATATAAAATACAAGCGAAATAATGTAGGGCCTACCGGAGGGGGGGGGGGAGGGGGGAGTAGTCTTTTACCGCAAACTTTACCATACAATTAAGGAAAAACTGGCGGTTTTAGTCCCATGTCGCAGAAAAATTCTATCGATATGCTACGAACAAAGCAAGGAAAAGAGCATTGTCCCCCTAAAGGCAAGACAATCAGGAATCTAACGAAAGCGTGCCTTCCCAGCGCTGCAGCGAAATTCGAGAGAAAAGGCGCGCACAACCGGTCCAAGGTCGGCAATCGGTTGACTCACGAGGGCATATGATCAAACAAAGCGCAGCATTCCGGGGCAATACCCTGGGACGGGCGCCCCGACATTTGCGCTCCGACACTTGCGCCCCGCGGTTGACTATGGAACCCGGACGCAAGTGTCGGGGCGCAAGTGTCGCGGTCCGAACAGACGGGGTGCAAGTGTCGGGGCGCAAATGGTCTGGGCGCAAATGTCGTGGCACCCCTGGGACGAGGTGATGCTTGGTTAGCAAAAACAGGAAAGAAATATCTCATTACCTGGAGAGGTGACAAAGTTCAAAAGAGGGTTCTTTAGGATTTCCGGGGAAAGGATTTCCGTGGGGAAAGGATTTCCGTGGGGAAAGGGTTTCCGTGGGGGGGACCAATTTTTTTTCGGCACATGCCTAAATTTTTTTCTAAATAGCGCATGCGTTTCTAAATGGTTTTCAACTATTCCTGAGCATAAAAACTTTTTACATTTTAATTTAAAATTTAATTTTAGGTCGAAAAATCCTATAGAACCTTTAGGATTAGCGGGGGGGGGGGGGAAGAGCCAAAATGACTAAAGAACCCAAAAGAAATGCTCTCACTTTTCACTCTACACTTTTTCGGGGTAGTTACTTTACCCCACCGTCTAGAATGGATGAAAACAGGCCAAAACTCTACATTTTATGATTGTAGGACAAAAGTTTTTTTGACATTTATGGCTTTTCGGAAACTAATAAAGACTCTTTTAAAATAAACTGTATCTGGCGCTTCAAAGAAAAGTTGGCGACCGCCCCCGAACACCTGGAAGCACGAAATTTCGGTATCTGATCAGCGACACTCATATCTCACAGGTTGGAGCTGATGCGAGATCAGCTGAAGAAAATGATCGGAAATTCTTCTGGCTCCAAACTTTTTCGTTGAGAGTTCCATGGTTCGGTAAACGGTCACGCCCAAGACCGCAAATCCATGGTTGCATAGGTCAAAATGTGCAGAATTTCGCGTAGATAGGTCCGTAGTAAAAACTTTTCGGAAATATTGCTGTCTCGATCTGTCTGGATGGAAAGATGGGAGGATTTCTAGATGTGAAAAGCGTGGATCCACTGGGCTACGTACGACACCAAAAGACCGTCAACCACAAGGTGGAAAATTTACGGTTGAGGGACCATCACATTTCCGCCAATTTGCGGTCAAAAACATACAAAACCTCCCAAATTAAGGATCTTCTTTGTGTTTTTGGTATAAATAAATTCAATTAACCTAGGTACAGGCCAGTAGAGAACACATTACCATGCGGAAGGGCTATTTTGAGCATCATATCGGGATTTTTATCCTATCCGGCGCAAAATCAGATTTTCAACAAAAATCCATCCTATTTGTTATTTTTTTCTGTAATATCAAGATCCTCGCAAAAAGAAAAAAATTGTTAGGACTATTACAAGCATGGAACAGCGTATTTGCAAGCATCTTGGCCGTTCACGGAAATGTCATGGTCCCGGTTTTGAGGGTTCGCATATGCGCACTGTCGGTCGGTACCGCCTTTTTCTTTTACGATTTTTATTCCTCAAAACCCCTCACCGATATTTCTGAATCAACCAAAATTTCTATGTGTTCTTTCTTTTTCGCCGTTATTCCTCTTATCAACCATGTTCATGGTGGAATCCATTCTTATTCATGTTTCAGATGACGCCGTCGGATGTTCTAGCTGGTCTGTTCCCTACTTGTCCTGTCACCGACTGCGGGGTGCTGTATGACTCTCGGTAGCTACATTTAGCAGCATTTCACTCTTTTCCTAGACTCCACCAGCCCATGATGTTGACCTGTACGCATACCGTCTGCCAAGTATGCATGCTCAAGGAGGAGTTCGTGAAGAAGAAGAAGTGCCCGCTTTGCCTGCAGAAATACAAGACATTCGTGCTGAACGCCGCTTTGCTCAGTATTTTGCACTAATTGATACAAATTAGTTTTTTTCAGCCGCCGTCGAGCAGATGACGCTGCGACGTGACACGTTGGATAACATGTCAAGGTTCGGTATCTATATATAGTTATATTTTCCCATTCCTCAGGCCCTGTGATGACTGCAACAAAAGATGGCCACTCGGGCAGATGCGACGTTGCCGAACCTGTGAGGATCATGCTATGCGCGACGGGGCCATTCCGAATGCGAATGCGGCTGCTTGCTTTGTATGTCTGGGATGTGCAGTCGACCGTCATTCCGGCCACACGCTTCCGCAGATCATTGACCGCGATGGCAGAGGTACTCTGAGGTTGAATAACTTTTTTTGATTTTTGACCTGTGTTTTAGGGTGCCATCGATAAAGTTCCCACCGCCGCCGCAACACACTCCCGAAGAAGAGGCCCGGAAACAGTCGACAACCTTTCCGGCTAGGTGCGTTTTTTCATGTGTATCCAATTTCTCAAGCTGACCTCCGAATATCGGATCTTTTAGGATCCGTCCAGTGGACACTCCGAAGAAACGATCGTCGTTTGGCGCTCTTTTTGGAGCGAATAGCTTCTTCTCTCCGGAAAAGTCAAAAGTCGACGTGTCGCCAAAGGAAACCGAGAAACAAGGTTCAATTCCACTGTTTTCGCTCAAAATGATTTTGTAGAGCAATCGTTGCCACACAAAACACAAGGCCCTTATGGCGCCACGACAATTCGCCGAGTCCAGCGTGTCCCCTCAAAGGTATCCTAAAGCGGCGGCTTGCGTAGCTTCTCTAGGCGCCGCAACCCAACGAGGAAGTGGGTCCTTTGAAGAAGTATTCGGGCGCTTACACGTATGGATATAGCGGATTTGGTGACGGACATCAAGTGTCTGGTATTTTGTCGATCACGTCTATAATGTTGGTTTAGAAGCTTCCTCGCGAACCGCTTATTCGAATGGTTCGGTGACGGTCGGAACCACTTCCGAGCAAACCGACTCCAAATCGATATATGGAAGGCGCCCACTGCCAAGTATGATTTTAAAGCTCTAACCAACTCTTATTCTTAGCAATCCCTCAGCAACTGACTCGCATCACGGAAACCGTTGGCGTACGAAGCTACATGCGCAAGAAAGCGACATCGGAATATTAATCGTGCGTGCTCCGTGGCGTGGATTGATCTCGAATGTTATACTAGTCATTCCCTGCAATTTTACGGGCAATGTATTTGTTGATGATATTTAGTTGTTCGTATAAAGCCGTTTGTTTTAATAGTCTCACGGATCGCACGTTTCGGGATTGCCAGAATTTCGGGCTCTGAGCGTCTTCTCGGAGGTATCGAACTATCGGAAAGTCAAATCTCTCATGCGAAGGTCAAATTCAGTGCCCAAGGCCCGCGATGGGGTTTTGGGCGCTGTTGCATATATAGGTTTTTTCTAGAAGCGTAACCGGGAGTGGCGGCGTTGCGAGGACCCCAGCGAAAAACATCGATGTAAAACAGCAGAATGCCTAAAAAAGTCGTCTACCACTATGCCTTCTTACAGGTTCCTCTATTTGGTATCAAGATGCTTTTGGTTCAGATTTTCTCTCTTCTCGTCAGCACGATGTTCCTTTTATGCGACATGGGGAGGTTCCGAAATGGCTCGATCTCGGTATTTTTATATCCTTGCCCGTTCTAATGCTTTAGATATTCTTCTTGAACGTCTTGTCTGAATTTGTCGTGGCAAACGTTTTGGCAATAAGCGTCTATTTCAGCTTGCAACCGAATCGTAGGCACTTTTATTGCAATTAATGTGTTTAAATAGTGTCGTGGCTATTACTGCTCTACTTTCATCTCGTTCTATCGTTCGGATGTCTCAATTCATTCGTCATCTCCACCATCAATCAGTCGAAATCCTGCATCATCGAATGGTCAGCTGCTGTGTTTGTAACTGGCAATTAGATTTTTTTAGGATCGCCTTGCCCCCAGATACGGAAAAAGTACCCGGTTTGGAAAGAAGCTGTTTGATGGAGACAGCTGCTTTTTCGACATGGATATTGCATGTGCTCCGGGGAATTTGCTGCATAGTACGATTTATCCACTTCCAATCAGTTTTTAGATTGCCCTGTACAACAATATGGAAACTGCAGTGGAAGATTCGGAGCATGTTACGACACCAGAATCCTCCATAAATGTATTGGCGATTGAAGAAGCTCATAGATTGGATGAAGAGCGTGTGGTAGCTTCTAGAGATGGGGTAACCGGACATTGACGTTTTTCTATACTATATTTTCAGGCACAAGACGACCTCGAGTTTCCTTCGATGAGAACGGCTTCGCCCTTTTATCATGCGCTTCCCCGAGCTGAAATCAAACAATCGGATCACCGACCATCTAATTGCGTGAAGCCCAGCGGACAGGTTAGTGCACGCTTGACCCTCTCTACTTTGCACGCCTCTCAGGTTCATATGGCTTCCCTCGTGATGCCGATCAACAAGACGCATAGCATGAATGACAGTGAACTGCGGCAATGGCGGGCCGGCATTGCGGTCTTCAACTCTAATAAAGTACTGGGTGGTCAGCGTCGTGCACCCGAAGAAGGCAATCAAAAGCTGCAGCAGGTTATGGACATTTTTTAGAAATTTCAAGTTAGCTTGTAAATTTTTTAGCTAACTCACAGCGAATTGAAGAATAATTGGATCATCTAATAATTATTCTGCGATGAACAGTCGTTACTAAATTACCTGCTGACTGTCGGCCTATATGACGTTAATAAATGTTCGAACGATCCGATCTCCGCTTCTCACGGGTTATGCAGTGCCATACGATTTCTATCGAACCGAGGCTACATCTCAGACGCTGTTCTTAGGTCAAATCAGCTCGGGAAACGCGATGTCAGCCTTTAACTCTTCGTTTGAGTTGGTGAAATGTTTCTTTCAATGGCTTGTTTAGTGGATTTTCTGGTACACCACCATTGCTCAGCCCGCCTCGAGCTCAAGGACATGAAGCGGTACGTCTCGTTATTCAATTATTATGAGGTTCCTGCATGTTCTTGTAATTCGCAGGAACATAATGTGTTGTCAAATGGTTTGCAAAGGCTACGGGCACAATTTAGGAAGACACTCGAGATTCATCATGCTTCACGCCGCCAGTTGCACACACCAATGATCTTGTGTTTGGCGCCCTTTCCAGGCCACTGAAGATGAAGTTAGATTTTTAGACATTTGAAAACATTCGTTTGGGTGCACGCGCTGTCCACGACTATTCGAAAGCCTAGATGGAATGCAGCAGCATATCGAGGAAGACCATGGGACGGGTATTTGTCGCTGTCTTTTCTAAAACTTTAATTTAGTGGTCTCTATATCCTGTAAGAATTGCAACCAGAGCTTCCCCAACAGCTATACGTATCGAAGCCACGTGGATCATTGTAAACTTGGAACCAATGTGGGCCCTATGGTCCGATTATAACTTGTTTTTAGAAAAATAAATTGAAGCGCATTTCGCCCATCACAACGATAAGGAACCGGGACCCGCTCCCGGACATCGCTGCCAGGAGGATGCTTTGCGTCCATTGCGAGGTTCGGCAGCTTTCTCTGCTATCGTTTTTTGGCACTATAGGGGGGACTTTGGGTACCTATTAGGAGATGCTTTTTTATCGCTTTTTCGAGTCTTTCTGGGGTAGGTTTTTTACGCTGAGTGGGATTAGAGTCGCAACAGCATCCCAAACCGTTGGGTTTATCCAGAAAAACTGCGTAAAAATTTATTAATAAAAAGTTGTACTTATGCACAATTTGAGGCTTGCCGCATTCTCAGGCAAAGTGGGCCGTCGCTTCGGATGGGCTGCCGCCCCACTCTGCCGAAATCGGGGTGCCAGACGCTTCGCACTCATCGGGCGCCCCGATTTCAAAGCCCTGTACGAGCTCGCACCCATCCGAAGCGACTAGGCCCCCGGTGGCACGAAGCCTTATTTTTAGATCAATACCGAATGTCTGCATCTCTAACGCTTAACAAACGTTTAGATAATGATGTTTTACTACTCTGATTGTACTATATTTGGAACCAGCACAAAAACTAGCCTAGAAAGACTCAAAAAGTCGAAAACCAAAGTGCGCCCCCAACCAGTATAGTGCCCGTTTTTTTAGGAAGGCTTCACTTCGAAGGAGGCCATTGAACGTCATCACTTGAAGCACCACGCAATCTGCTTGCGCTTTGGTAACTCGCTTTCTTGATAATAGCCCGAATTTCGGTGACCTTTGCTACACGGCGAGCACGAGACGTTTTGTGTGTCGCGAGTGAGTTTATCAATATTTTCTAGCGACTTTTCTTGCAATACTGAGACAAATAGGAGCAGCGTTATGTACTGAAAACTTGAAATTCGCGTCTGTCAATTTTTTGGTTCAATGGAACATCCGCTACTTGCCAATTTTGACAGTCCTTCCAGCTCCAGCTGCGGTTACATGGAGTTTAACGGATGGCAGAAACTAATCAGCCACTACAGAACACAACATGGGGTAACTATTTGTTAATTTCCTTCATGGAGGCCTTTCTAGGAACCTGCTGTGCAAACAAGGCGTGTGTTACTTGAGGGCAACGTCTCCGCCGTTACTCAACTCATGGTACCTTTTTCTTTAGTATCAATTTTTTCTATAGCAGTCCCAACCGAGAATCGTTTTCCCGCGAACGGATCTATCTGCCCCCCGGCAATATAGCGGGTAAGCTTCTTACTTACTGGGCCGCATTCGGGCGTCGCTCGAATATCAACTATAATAAAAAAGTAGCGGTGTCCGTCTGTCCGTCCGTCCGTCGTGTCCCGGATTCAACTCGAAGGGGAAAGGAGCTAGAGCTTAGCTCTCTTCGGATTCGGATAGAGCGCCATCAGAAACCCCCAAACAGATAAAAAAATTATGAAAAAGTTTTTGTTTAAATTATTAAAATTAACTTTGAAAGTGGCGCCTTAATAAAACGAGTGGGGACCCCTCTCCCGGGAGGCCACGCCCCCTTTCCCTTCGCCCTCTTCCCCAGGCCCCTTCCCGCGCCCAGATCGTTTTTTAAGTTACTTTAATACTTTTAATACTTTTTAATTATGTTAATTTATTATTTAAATCATTTAAAGTATCCGGATGGAATCTAAGTAGTTTTTGAAGGGGATTTCAGCCATGGGGGGTATCTGAAGCCATCAGGAAGGTATTTAGGTAGTTTTTGAAGGATTTCAGCCATGGGGGTATCTGAAGCCATCAGGAAGGTATTTAGGTAGTTTTTGAAGCGGATTTCAGCCATGGGGGGTATCTGAAGCCATCAGGAAGGTATTTAGGTAGTTTTTGAAGGGGATTTCAGCCATGGGGGTATCTGAAGCCATCAGGAAGGTATTTAGGTAGTTTTTGAAGGGGATTTCGGCAATGGGGGGGGGGATATTTGAAGCCATCAGGCAAGTTTTTTGGAAGTGTTTTAACGGGGTTTCGGCTATGGGGGGTATCTGAAGGCATCAGCGTAAGGTAGGGATGAAATGTGGTGGTGTAGAATATGGGGGGTAGCCCGAAGTCCAGCCGATTACAGTCGCGAAGCGGCTGTAATCGGCTGGTTTTTCGATAAATTCCTTCGTTTCCAGAAGCCGTGCGACGCGTCTACAGAAGACGACCCCATTCACTCTAAAGTGACGACTCTTTTAATAACGAAATCCACTTTAGAAAGAAATCGACATTCGATCGGCAATTTCCCGTTATCGTGCCGCGCAATACTCATCCGGTTATTTAACTAACCCGAATCATTTTCTTTAGAGGAAATCGTTGCTCACTCCTGGCACGCGCGCTACTGAATTGGAGTCAACAAGTCTAGGATCTGCTGTTGCCAGTAGCTCTGCATCTTTTGAGGATCATTCCGTTCGGCCGCACGAAATACAGGATGTAAGGTGTTTCCTCCGTTTCCAGTTATCTGTCAGAGCAATCTAACCCTTTCTGTTGTTCCAGGAAACCTTCGATTCTCCGCTCGACGATTTCGTCGTGCCGGAAAACAGCGTCTCTTTCACCCCTATAGACCAGACACCAATCGTCGGCCGCAGTGTAAGGAAATTTCCATTTTCTTCCGTTCGTTCTTTAGGTCGGAATTCACGGCACCACGACAATCCATCGCCTGCCAGGCGGATTTTGGATCAATCCGGCCTCCGCAGCCGAGCCTATCGACGTATGGGACGATTTTGATGTGATATCTCAAGTTGCGCGCGGTAGATTCTGAAAGCTTGCGGGTATTTTATTTCAGAAACCGATTCCGAGGCGGCAATCGAATGGGACTCCGAATTCTGGGAGCAAAGTAGCACGGTCGAAATTGGCCCGAACGAGCATCCGGTTGGCCTCAAGCCAAATGAACAATACGACGTCAATAATAGTGCGGTTGGTCTTTCGATTAAAGCCATTAAAGGGATGCCGACGGCATAGCCAATCGGTTACGCGCGGAAAAGAAAATGTCTCTGCGCTTCTCCCCTGGGCGCGCTCTCTGCCCTGTTGGCTACTTGCCAATTTGTTGATGAGGGGGGATCGACACATGCCGTCGGCAGCCCTTTAAACAGCTTTTAGGCAGTCCGGGAACTTCTGGCTCTATCCCGGGAAATGGCAGATGAAGAGAACATGACACTTCATTAGCAATACCGCTATTAACCCTTCTTGCTTCCCGCATCGTTGTTATTTTTCCATCTTGATCTTAATTCAGAATTTATTGTTGCGTATTACGCATTTTCCGGATAAATGAATTGTTAAAAGCCAAGTGCCTTCATGTCTGCCGGTGTGAGAGTCCGTTTCCGGACGCGGTCTTTCCTAGTCGGCAGGGACTCGGCGCGTTTTGTCCGCTGTCGGCCCTAAGCTTGTAATTGGGGCGTTATTGAGAAAAATACCAATACAGAATTGGTGACTTCCAGGTCGGCCGCCTCGACGACACCATCAAGTCGTCCAAATTTGCGACGCACCTCCCCGGGTGCTTTGATGCCGAGGACTGCAACTGACAGCAAAGCCGATAATGTGGGGGCTGATTGGATCGGTGTCTCATCGCGCGGCCAGATCGAAGCGATGAATTGGGTGATGGCAAATACTGTGGAGGAGACGAGACCGCCGAGCTAAAAGCTCTGCTTCACCTTATCTTCGATCCATTTCCCTACCAAGCATAGGGCCAATCCGGCTACCGGTCCTCCATCTTCATCGACGCCCATCATTGGTGCTCCACAGGAATGCGCTTTGTCTTTCCACCTAAACGAGTCACCTATAGAGTTTCACTGACAATTCGGTAAAGATTGCATATGGGTGGAAACTGATTTTGTATATTCAAAGGTTATATTGCTTTGGCCTAGGCTTAGGTCTTTCGATCTCCAAATCTCCAAAGTTCTTTCATAAAGATATCCGATATTGGTAAAGATTTACCTGCGCACGATAACTTAAGTTGCCAGCATTGTTAAATCAACGTTAATTAATGAACACCAGGGTTGAAGGGTCGCTTCGCGGCTTTGCCAACCCTGGTTCCATCTGGGCCCACAATAGCGTTTAC
The DNA here is from genome assembly GCA_038088335.1 of Mesorhabditis sp. LJ9110. Taxonomy (NCBI): domain Eukaryota; kingdom Metazoa; phylum Nematoda; class Chromadorea; order Rhabditida; family Rhabditidae; genus Mesorhabditis; species Mesorhabditis sp. LJ9110. The sequence continues at coordinate 205,252 of JBBGBA010000048.1, read as the reverse complement.
TCTGCATAATACTCCGCCGAATACCCATGGCAACGAATGAAAAACGCTTCTTCTGCCGCATATATAGGCTACCGCCACTTCCGGCGTATGCGAATTTTTCCTAACAAGGCGAACCGCCGAGGTTTTAAGAAAAACTTGAATTTAATATCGAAAATAGCGCTTTCCCAAAATACGATTTGTGTGCAGTCATCGCAAGTCCATTACGCACCCAATGACATATCAAACATCCCTTTATGTACCTCCTCGATTGAGATACGACTGGAATATAGAGACGGAAGTTGCATGTAAATGCACACACACACATACGCCACTTTTTTATATATAGCAGCATTTTTGGTATAAGAAAGTAACCAGGGTTGAAAAGCCGCTCCGCGGCTTTTCACCCCTGGGCCTCGTCTCGGTACTATCACAAAAATACTTTGCATATTCTGCCCAAATCCCGCTAACAAAAATGGGAAATATCCTCTGTAGCCTGGTTTTATAGGCAATATCCACGTCCGGCGCATGCAAATTTTTCCTAACAAAGGTCCTTTCACAAAAACCTAAATTTAATGTCGAAAATAGTAAATTTTGAAAAATCTAATAAGTCGGCAGTCATCTCCACTCCATTACGCATCAAATGACGTATCAAACATGTCCGAAAACTTCTTCCCTGACCCGTTATGAGCGGAACATACATCCGGAAGTGGATGCAAATCTACACAGACACACACACACACTATTTTTTTATATATAGTAGGATAACCTTAAATTGCGGTAGTTCCGGCCCTAGTATCATTTTCCATGCGCTATCCGCTGGCATGCTTCCAAAGTAGCAACGGGGAAGTACAAAACCAAGTTCCACCCCCGTTAAGCAACCTGTTCCAGAAATTCATCACCATTTGTTTTTCAGCTCGGTGAGGATGGTCTTTTCCTGTAATCGGAGGATGGCGCGTGATATCTGTGCTCGATAGGGGGACCCTTTCGGTAGTCCGATACCGTACCCTTTCTGGTCGATCAGACCTCCCACCTAAAATTGTTCGAATTACCTTGGTATTTTTGAGTCGATTTATCTAATACTAAGAAAGATGGCAGCCGCTACCTGCGCCAGATCGCAATGTCTTTCCACGGCATACTCAAGCATCGAAGATTCCATTAAATATGCATACTCTTCGTGCTGTACCCTTGAAATGCCCTCTTTACTCGATTCTACCAGTCGTCGACCGCCTTCTTCACTCATCGATTTCCACATGCGCTCGTAGGTCTCTATCTTTGATTCCTAAAAACCCTGGTGTCAATTCTACATACTTTACTAAATCTCGATGCGCGGTAGGAAAAGCAACTCACGTTAAAGAAAGTCATCGTCGACCCTTTCTTCAATGTACCGTAACGTATGCGAGACTGCTTCGACAAATCTTCGGCGCCTTCGATTGGGGTCTCCATGCGCCTGATAAAAAATTAGTTGGAAGTTTTTCTAACTCATTTTTACTATTCTTAGAGGTAAAAGCTATACAAATTTGTAGTGGTAAATACGAACATATAGATTTCTCGTCCAAAAGGCGCCGTTTTTGATGAAAGGTTCCAATTTTCGAACATTTTTTAAAGTTTTCGCCAGGTTTTCTGGCTGAAATATAGTCTTATTTTACTAAACCCACGATTAACATGATGATAACATGCTTTAGTTTACTCAAACCACATGAACTTGATGCAAAATTTCACCAAAGATTTCGGTCCTCCCCCCGATAATTCGAAAGAACCGAATCAGGAAATATCTACGCTTTCGATAGAATTATATACCGTTCTTAATTATTAATATTAATGCGTCATAAAAACATTCGTAAGACTTTCTTCTTCAGTCGAAAGTATTTGAAGAATGGTAAAAGAATGAACGAAAACTTACTTTTTGTATCTTTTTTAACGAATTTGACTAATTGTAAGGCTTGTGAAGGGCAAAACCAACTTTGCCGTCGCAGTTGCGGCCAGATTGGCGGTATAGGATGAGACTAGCATCAAGGCGAATAACCACCAAACCAATGACAGCAGACGAGTTGACATGCCCCGGGGGACCATCGAGGACTAAACAAGTCGTTTTTCATGGCTAGGACATACCTGCTGCATCAAAGAACAGTAGAGGAACCACAGAGCATCACCGAAACTGACGGATCGCCGTTGAGACGATCGTTCAGTTGGTGAGATTCTGGGATTAGTGTATGCTACGGTGAACCTATCGTTATACCTGGCCAACATCCACAGTGTAAGCGCTGTCGCCAAATAAGACAAGAGAAGCAGCAGCCATACCGGGCCAGCCAACGGGCCCAGAAAGGCGAGAACCGAAGATGGAGCGATGAGACGGCGCTGAACACCTTCCCTTTTTCGGGCACGCTTTTATATCCGACCTTGAAGAGGATGGCGATACCAAGATGCATGTAGGGGACGGAAAAGTCAATGACTTCCGAACGGGAATAAGTGATAGTAAGTGCTGAAACGGCCAAGTCGGCCTCCTTAAAAGGTTTTTGGCTCGCAAATAACATAAAAAATGACCCCGCGAAGCAGTTCGCCAACGAGACCAGTCCATTGCCCGGTAGCTTCGCGGGCCCCGTAGGTTTTGTCGCGGACCTAGAAGCGTTAACAAGGGTCAGTTGAGTTGCCGGTTCTTTGGCATTATCGGGGGGTTGTATGAGTCTAGAAATGCATAGTAAGTCAATAGAAAGTGTTTTAATGATGCGTTTAGTAATCGATGACTATATTTCGACTAGAAAAACTTTCTAAAGCTTTAAAAAATGTTAAAGAAAGCCGAAATTTCGGTAAAAAAATCGGCTTTGGTCGAAAAATCGATATTTGCGATATTTTTTAATAAAGTTGTTCGATAAGTGTTAACCTTTAGGAATAGCAAGAAGACAGAGCTCCACTTCACAATCTATGTTTGAAAAATTAGATCCTCAGAAAAAAATTTGGTTCCCCTCTCGATTATGCGAAAGAACCGAGTTGCCTACCGTACCTCATGGATTTTATATGTAAAGTTGAGGGCGGAGGAAAGCATGGCCAGCAGCTCAATGCTGTATCCAGTGTAACGATCATTCCCTTCCAGCTTCTCTGCTCCGTGTTTTAACATCACGAACGGTTCCTCCTAGCAAAACATTGACCACACCGGGTTTTATCAACCCACCAGGTAGATGGCCACTTTCAGTGTGCTTCCTTCTAATTTCTGTGTACTCATGTTCCGTGGATTGAGGGATTCGGCAGGGTGGTATTCCCTTGACGACAAGAACCAGCTTGCCCTTTTCTGTAACGTCGAAGTTCCGACGCATTCAAAATAAGGCGAGGAATCACAACTTGTGATCGTTAAGAATAATGAAAGATGCTAAAAGCGCCCTCACTTTCCAAATGCCTTCTTTTCTCAGCATAAAATCGATGGTTTTGGATTCTGAGGCCGAAGTGGTGTTCTGCAATTTTTTAGTATAAGTAAGTCCTATTCGAAAAAACCTGAAGAATGTGAGCACGAATTGCTTCTCCTTCCGCCCATTGTTGTTTTCTGCAGCTGGGTCCCTTCTGGGGCAGAATATAGTTTTCGGCATCGCGTAGCAAGGTCTGTACATGAGCCAGTGAGTCCTGGCCGACGGTATCGGTCCAGAGGTGTGTAACGTTGCACACCGTCCGAAAATCGTCCGGCAGCGGGTCCTAAAAAATTGCTACGGGACCTACTTTGTCTATATCTTGTCTTTATCTTGTCTTTACGACTAACCAATGATGCGAGAAGAATGGAATGGAAGCCGGTGCACCAGCCTTGGGACTCGAAAAGTTGGAATAGCAGCTGCGCCATCTACAACAAGGTTATGGACAGCATCATTCCGTTACGTGGATTGGTAACCAAAAGACAAATTTGGTACTGCCAAATAGGTGAGGTGGGCTGCGATGGGAGCGCTCATCAAATTGATAGAAACTAAAACGTTCTCGATTTCTGGCCACCACTCACATTGTCGTGTAAAACGGATAAATGTGGCCATCGGAACTAAAACTGAGAACTGCCTGCAGATCTAAAGTTTCATTTTAAGACTGTCGGTCGTTTTAAAATTCGTTTGAATTTCGGCGTTTTAAAATTCAAAGCGTCGAAAAGCGCCAACCTGCGACGTCAGAGTAGAAGACAACTATCCTGCGCCACCGTTCGTGGTGGGCCTACAAGAGAAAAAGTGTGGAGTCAATTATCGAGGAGCCTAACCATCGAGGAAATGGCGCCTGGTAAATTTTGCGCAGAACTACCGAGAGAGACTGTCCACCGCCGATTCAACAGTCGTCGTCTAGGCCATGACGAGCCGATTGAAGAAATGCTATGAAGGGGACCTCATCATTCAGGCTTTTTCGCGGAACGAAAATCCGTCTGAGAAAATTCTCAGGACAACGTTATAACTAGGCAAGGATAATCACAAATCTCACCTGAACGCAGGGATGGCGCGAGAACGAGCGAATGCTGACAAAACGGCTGTAAGAAGCCGATTGTCGGATGGCAATAGTAGTGCTCGACTACCGCCCCCGATACAAGCACATACTAAAAGGATAAATGCTTGGTAATGCAGTAAACTGACAAGTCCGTAGGGATTGCCGCGAGCTGTGGCTGTCATACGAGCATAGATTCGTGTCATCCAGCGTTTGCTGGCTGCTCTGATAGTCTGACGGAACGGCTAAAATATTTGCTAAATGAATGCAATCAAGCCTTGAAGCGAGCGATTTGTGTAGTCTGAAAAACAATAAGATTCGGACAGTTTCATCGTATGCACCCCACCGATTTCAAGCGGCATCTCGACGAGCCCATTAATACATCTTATAAAGCAAAGAGCAAGAAGTCGAAGAATGCCGTTGTGTCCTTTCTTATGCATCGTCCGAATGTCGTATGGCTTGGACCTGTCCCTCAATTGGCCCTAAGCCGCCGGCACCCCTTTTCGTAAGGACCAATTAGTCAGTTAGCAACTCTCGAAATCCCGTCTCTAGCCCTCACACAGCAATAAATTATTGTGGCAAAGTAGACTAAATTTTTTTTTGCGGTTCTGGACTGTTAGCGGGGGGGGGGAGATTTTTAGCGGGGGGAACCATTTTCTGTTCTATCACCGATACTTACCTGTTGATCCACCTGTTGATCATCTATTATGAATTTTTATGCTGTTTCAGTAGTTTTTGATTGCCAGAAAGTTCTAAAAATATTTATAAAAATTTTGAAAATTCGAGATTTGTTATGTTTTTATAGTTAAAAACTATGGAAAATGCTCTAAAAGTGGCGGCGATATTGTTATAGGGGGGTAGAGAATCACAGGAAAAATTTGGTTGCCCCCGCTAACAGTCCAGAACCTTCTGTGTCATTATGGAACAAGGCTGATGTAATCACTATCATCTAAAAAGTCAAAAAGCAAGTGTACCACAAGCTTCAGATGACAAATAGAGAAACGGGTTAAAGTATTGTCATGTCAAGTGAGATATATTTGAAATTTTATTGCTAAAGGAAGAGGAAAATAGATAGTCCATAGTTGTATTATGCCTTCCTAAGAAGCCAGAGTGCCGGATCGTTTCGCTGGGCATTGCTTGCTGCATTCATTGCTGGCTGAGCTGAAAACGAACATTTTTATGTTGAAGAAGCGAGCGGCTTTTAGGCTTAACCACTTTATTAAACCATACCATCATCCGGTGCCGGTGTTGGATCTGCTGGCGGCTCACAAAGCTGGTAGAGCTCGCAGATTTCTTCTGATCGTACGTTCTCCTCTATCAATCCCTAAATCGCGCTCCTTGCTCATTAAACGTCACTAAGCATACCAGAATCGCCGAGCAATTCCTCTGCAAACCGTGACAAAGTTCCGTTTGGTTTATCGGCGAGAATAGCCGCTCACATGCGTCATCCATCAAACGACAAAATTCGGTCTCGTTGTAGTTACCAGATATCCCGGATAATTCCTCTACCCAATGCCGACAAATGCTACACAAGGGAGATTGATCGTGCTGCACTTGTTGACACCACTAGAAACACGGCATTGAACAAACAGAAATAAACTGTATATACTCACCATCGAATAAGGCGCCAGAAAAAGGATGAAATACAGAAAGTCGCGCTGTATTCGTTGCATTTGGAACTAGTACAGTAACGGAGATCGGTGTGTATATAGAGAGGCAGTAGCCGAGGGCTCGGGGGAATTCAAGAAGCTGATAAGCGCCGTGTTTCAGGTCAACATTCTCAAACATAAATAGGCTCGTGCCGATCCCTGCCACCCGGGTCAGCGTCATTCTGCGGCGCCAGACAGAGCAATGTTTTTTTATGGGACTAAACATGTTTTGTATTTTCCCGAACATAAATTCCGACCCTGTGACCTCCTGGATTACCCCGCGTTCGCGAATTCCGAAGCGCAGTAAAACGGCTTCAAGTAACATCGTTGATTTATTGAGATCGTGACAAGGTGGCATTATGCAGGGCAAGCAACATAAAATTCTATAATATATGAAACATCACACAAATTTGACGCCTAGATGCGCAACCGGAAAAGACAAGCCAAGGTAGAGAGCAGAAGTAAGGATATGTCCTTTCACTAATCCTCCCGTGCGGTTCCAGCCAAAAATTTTTTGCAGCGGGCGGCACCACATCTGAAACAAAAGTTCAAGGAAGATCCGGCGTCAAACTCACAGGCATCGCATAAAGCATCCGTTTTCGCCCAACGGCTCGAGGACATTTGGTTGAAAGTCACAAGTGAGCTCCTCACCTGAAATGCCTCCGGTATTAATTACTTTGTTAACAAACGAAATGTGATCTCCCGTCTAAAAACGTTAAAAATTACCGGGTTGGATGGTTCGGATGGCGATGAAGGCCACTTTCGCGTTGTAGGCACCATGGCGATCCCAAAGAACGTATTGTGTGACAACGTTCGGGTCGCATGAGTGATTGATAAACCTGAAACACGATGTCATTTTAGGCATCTTAGGCCGACCTCATCGCATTCCCATAATGCATTGCGTCAACGACCAGTCGTTCCCCTCCGAGAGCCGCATGGCCTTTCATCAGATAATGCTGGTAAATTGTGCCCCGCGTGGGTTCGTCGGCTTCTTCTGCAGTCAGCACCTGAAATTTTGTCATCGGTAAATAGAAATTAGGAAAGATATCAATACGAAATAAAAACTTACCTCGCCTACATATTCCCCAACAAAGGCGCCTTTTGGGATTCTGACTGGAGTGCGGATGCCGTATCCCTTGCGCCCCTCGTAGAATAGTATCAAAGGAATCGGGCGCCCATCCTGGAAGATAGAATAGTTGTTAAGAAAATGGGTAATTACATCGGTGAGGACTCGCTGCGTGCAGTTGTCTCGATTACATCTACAATCCGGCCCACACTGCAGGATTGGGGTGTAATCGATGCTCTCGACGATGCGGAATACCGGATCGGAGTCAATTGGCTTGAAAGCGATGCCATCAGAAGCCTGTACAAGAAAAGGTGACGGTCGGGACATATGACCAACCTTTAGACAACATGCCGTTGCTCTTGAGCTACACCCGTCGGTGCACACGCAGAGCGGCGCGTGGTATTCCTCTGCTAGAGCTTTGAGCGCAGCCGACGCACGGGCCGACGTGATATTCTCGGTAATGTACTGAAACAGGGTTGAGCTATTCGAGAGTTTTGAGAGCGGAATTGATAGACATTTACGTCCATTGATACATCAAACGATCTACCTGAAAGCTTGACGGGATGTCAAAGCGCTCCGCCACAGACCAATTCTCAACCCAGATCGGAGGCAACCCAGCTGCATTTGACGCCTCGTTGTACAGTCCCTCAATCTGCAGCAGTTTCCAAGTACTCTTTGTCTCGGCTCGCATCAAATTCCACGCCTTCATATCCGTTGTAAACTCAAATTTTTTCAAACTAAATTAAACGGGTAATAGTAAGCTATTCGTTACTTTATTTTTTGATCGTCAGTAAGGTGATCCATAACATGGCGCAACGCTTGAGTACGTAGCCGAAAGCGTTCGCACTGAAGGGTTGATGGATTTTAACATCGTAAACGGGGTTACCAGTAAGGGGGCCGTGCGCCTAACGGTCTTCGCCAGTTGCCACGTCGAATCGGCAGCCTTCCAGTTTTTCCAGTGCAAAAGATAGTGGCTAGCTCCCGAACTATCGGTAGCTTCGGCTACAATGTGGTCCACCTGTAAATGGCCTATGATAAAATTGTTATCATGGAGTTTAACGGTTCTTGAGGCGAAAAAAAGAACAGAGTCTTGGTACAGCTGTAAGGGGCCAACCTCATATTCGTCCGCTCCTTCCGGTTGTTCAATAGAAAGTGGTTGCGGTCGCTCTGCTGTTTCGCCAACTTCTTCCAAGGTTGGCGTCCAGGTTGGTCCGCTACGTCCAGGTTGACAACCGGGGTCCGCTAATTTCCAGGCCTGGCCCTTAGCGAACTTCCAGCTCTCGAGATCATCAGCTTCGCATTGCGTCAATTTCCTGGAAGAACGTTAAGATGAAATGGTATCCTCCCACTTTAGAAAATCTTCTCTCCGATGACCGCCTGCATAATAAGCAGGGCCCGTTCTCACCCATGCTGTCGGTATTTCATTATGCTGCAAAGCTTTATGCCACAATTTAGCAATTCACCTCGAGGCCTCTAATCGCCCCAGGGAGGTTTGCTGTCTTGCTTTCGGGGCCATTCGATGACACGTTGCTGGATATTGTTACGGCAGAGGAAATCGAGCTAGTGGAGCGACGTCTGCGTCGGTATGGCCTAAATGGGTTTCAAATTGTGTTTGGAAGGCGGCTCTCACTTCTGAATCGTAAAATTTTGTAGCTGCCCAAGGGTTTTTCTTAGCGTCATAGGGCGGTCTCGCGGTGTTGGTACCATCGTGTAGTATTAATAATGCTGCTAGGAAAAATAATGGCTTGTATACTGAGGAAGAGATTGCTGAGGCAAAGGGGAAGCAGTGGCCAATGAAATAGCACTGTAAGAATCCGCCTGGGGTTCGAAGGCGGGGACGCGGCGGCCTTTTCTGTGTTAGGTGTAGGCCTTCGTACTCCCCCGGCCATTATCACGCGATAAGTGATTAGGGCTTCTCACGAATACCTCAACAACAAGCCCATAAAAGTTATATTGAAAACTTAAGGCTGGTAGTGTAAAGATGCTAGTCGATGACATTTTCGGGGTCCGAAATTAACTCTGCTAGATGGCTACAGTAACCCGTGCCAGCACCCCAAAACCAAACCCATGTTTACTTAAAAATGACGGATTAAATTTTATCGACTTGCGCTTTCTATCAATTTTAGTGAATTAAACCAACCAGTTAAACATGATGGTGTTCAACAACATTACAGGTGGCGGATGTGAAGAGGATCCAGCACCGTACTTAGGGGATGAGCCATGTGGTCCCCATGTATTCCTTCTTATGTCGGACCCTACAATTCCTGCTCTTCTTGTCGATATTCTGTTCATCGTTAGCCGGGCCGGTGACCAAATGTCCGGAAAAGTGTCATTGTTTCAAGAGAAATGTGGGTTTTTTGAGCGGCGCCATCCATCATCCAGAATCAGGCCAGCCCAATTAATATATTTCAGTTGGATTGTTCGAGTCGTGGGCTACGCGATGTTCCATACGGCATTCCCAAAGCTACCCTTCACTTGTGGGTCTTTCGTTTCACCATATTATTTTTGTAGAGATCTCAGCAACAACGATCTCTCGGAGCTCGATGTAACGCGGTTCACCCATTTGCGCCGACTTTCCACACTGTAAGTCGAGAAAATAATAGGAATTTGACATTTCGCAATATGTTATGCGGCTCCTTTTTCAGCGATTTGTCGAACAACCGCCTAAGCACATCAAGCGTCGAACGAGGCCTTGTCGTACTCGGAAAACTGACTGTTCTGTAGAGTCTTTTTTCATTTGGTGGGTTAAACCAATTTCTAGCGACCTCCGGAGGAACCTAATTGACAGAATACCTGCAAATCTGCATCTGCTTGAGAAGCTTGTTCGTTTGGAAATGTTGGTTTTACGGACACTTGCCAATGTTGCTTTCAGGAGAGGGAACAACATCTCAACTATTTCGGCCGGTGACGTGCAAATGCTGAGTATGATTCGTGAGGTCGGTGTATTGCTTAAAGAGATAGGGGCGGCATAAGTCAATCGATTACGCGAGGGAAAGAAAATGTCTCTGCGCCTCTCCGCTGGGAGCCCTCTCTCGCGCGAGATCGCCGCGGGACCTGTTGAACCCCCCCTCCCCAAGGGGGGTTCAACAGATGCCGTCCTCATCTCTTTAAGAGAGCTCGACTATTTAGGTGGACCTATCGAAGAATCAGATCATTTCGTGGAAGTTCAGTTCGGCAGACTCCAATTTTTTGCTGGATGGAAGGCGACAACTTGTGGGGAGCCATATCGAAAGCTTGTGGGTAGATTTTCCAGCTACGCATACACTCGATTTGAAACCCTGATTTTTTATTGAATTCAGAGATTTATCGTTAAATGCCATCAATCAACTACCACCGGACGCCTTTTCCAACATGGGCTTTCTGCAAAGACTTTCGTTGGCGTCGAATCGCCTCGAAAATGTCTCCTCAACGCAATGGAATGGCCTCCGTACTCTTCAGAGTTTGTTGGTTTTTAGCCCGCTATGCGTAGCTATTATGGTGTCAAAATTCAAGAGATTTGAGCGCCTTTCCAGAGACATTTCCCGTAATTCCATCGCGCACCTGCCGAGCCTGGCCTTCAACACCACCCCACAACTGACCAATCTTTCCCTGGCTGAAAATAGGGCAAGTTCGGAAATTACAGCGCCATATAATCGAGTCCCAAAAAACTAGGTACTGTTCTGTCCAAGATATCGGCGAATTATAGATTAATCGCCTGGACGACGGGGTTTTCTTCAAAGCCTACCAACTGACTACGCTCAATCTCTCTTCAAATCTCATCCATAACATTTCCGGTGGTTGGCACTACGGGCTTAGCGAGCTGCAGACACTGTTTGTGCAAAACGATTACCCAATAAAAAATTCACTCCAGAGATCTGTCGTCGAACCGCATCGGTTGGGTCGACGCCGCGTCGTGGCAGAACGTGGCTGACCTTCGAGAGTTGCGCCTAGGTCACAATGGGTAAGAGGGATCTATCACTGGGATTCCGCTTTCCAGATTGCGTATGCTGCCATCAGGGGCATTCAGCAGCCTGCGAAAGCTGCATACATTAGGATTGCAGGCGAACGGACTTGAATCTTTGCACAAAACGGCACTCAGTGGGCTTGACCAGTTATGGAGGTGAGTTGCGCAGTCCCTACGAGGACTTCCACACGTTCAGCCTTGATTTATCTTCGAACGCGTTGGCGGTGTGCTTAGAGGATGGCGCGGTACTCTACAATACATCGCTACCTTTCCTCAAAGAACTTTGTTTTTCTAATAACAGCTTGAAAGCCCTGCCGGCAAGGTAATCGCTTGCATATGTTTTTTGGAAATTCTTCTAGGGCATTTGCTCGTTTCCCAGCCCTTGAGGTCCTTGACTTACGCCATAACCCAATCGCCACAATGTTGAAGGGTGCGTTTGAGCCGTTGGCGCTGAAGACGTTGTATGTTGTGCGATATTAGCATGTCTACACAACATTTCAGTTATCTGAACACATCATCGTTGCTTTGCGACTGTAAATTAGACTGGTGGGCGGCTTGGTTGTACCAAAGTCGGCTGGACAAGTCAGCTTTGTTGTGGATTATGAACGACTTCTTTAGACGACATATAGAGACGCGGTGTTCGCATCCTGCTCCGTTGGTTGGTATCAACGTTGCGGCTCTAGATGTGGCCAATCTGACGTGTGGTAGGTTGTTCCGCCTGCTATGTGGGTAAAGATAACGATTGAAGATTCTTCGTATTCAAAGCGACTTTTCAGTTGATGACTCGCCGAGACCGCGTATAACATCTCATCCGCCCCCACAGACCAAGACGATGATCGGATCGGAAGCGCACGTCGACTGCGCTGGTTGGTGTTTCTTGTTTTATTGTTCATGATATCATTAATACAGGTTACGGTGAGGCGCCTCTGTGGCTCGAATGGCGGTTAACGGAGATTGGCGGAAAATCGCGAGTCATTTTCGAAAACAGCGATCCGCGTTTCCTATTAACTGTGACCGAGATACCTGGTAATGTGCATTGAAACATACCAAGTAATTTGGCCATAGGTGTTCAAAAAAATCAGATGGGATTGAGCGGTCAGCTGACGCTGACAAACGCACAGCTCTCCGACCGCGCAGAGTATCAATGCGTTGTGCGAAACCAATTTGGCGCCGACTACAGCAATCGCACATTTCTTGAAGTGCAGCAGATTCCCGTGTTCACCAGCGAGCCCGATGATTTGGCGCTACTGGTGGGGCAGAATGCGAAGATTGCTTGCTCGGCAACAGGTGGAAAATCGTAGATGATGTGAAGTTGAAAGCGATTTTCCAGGCGTGCCCACCCCGGTCATCAAATGGCAAAAAGACGGCGGCGAATCGTTTCTGGCGGCGGCCGAACGACGGCTGCACGTCTACTCGCACGACGAGCATTTATACATCATCTCCGTTAAGGTTGCGTCCAGTTCAGACCACTACCACTGTAGCTTTCAGCCAGAAGATTCGGGCGTCTACACTTGCCATGCTGTCAACGATGCAGGGCATCAACAAGCCAGCGCCACTCTTCGAATATACGGTACGCTCATCACTAACCTACAATGATGATGATATTGTTGCGTATTTTAGACAATTACTTCCGCTCCCCGCTACAAGACCTGGAAGTGGCGGAGGGGGATACGGTGGCCCTCGATTGCACGGCGGACCTGCAGCCTGGCCAGCGCGTACAATGGATACACGAATACCCCAACGGGGATACGGTAGCTTTCCAGAAAGTGCTGTAACAACCCCGATATTCAGGAGGTTGTATACCCGTCTACTCGACTGTCGTTGCTGGCGCGGGATCAATTGCTGCTGCTCGTCAAGGTAGGCTTCAAGGGATTTCTAGCTGGAATGCCGACATTCAAAACAAAGTATCCAAATTTGGGCTGTTACTGTCTGGACATCATCATCGAGTGCTATCGTTCTAGGCAACCCACAGGGATTCTGGGCGTTATTCCTGCGAACTTTGGGCTGGCGCTCATCTCCTAGCCGCTCAACGGGCTAGCATTACGGTGAGTCCCAAGCCCTGAGGATTACATCAACAAATCGAACATTGCAAATGTGAGTTTTTAGGTGTCTTCTGCAAGTGCGCCTGTAATGGAACGGTTATTGATACGACAAGGCCACCTAAACATCACCCTTGGCCAACTGATCACCATCGTCTTTCTGGCTACGTTGCTCGGCCTGTAAGTCTTGAATTAATGACGAGAAAAGTTGAATTTAATCAGTGTTGCCATTTTTCAGAGGTTTCATCTGTTGCCTGACTATCTTTATCATCTACTATCGTCGGGCGGCTCGCGATCATCGCCGGTACAGAGCGCGCAGTTATGGCCCTGTCAACCAGCCAACAATTTGACGTCATTGTAGTTAATGTTCATCTTCTGATCATGTTTTGGAGGCTTCCATACGTTTGGCTATTCTCGAAACGCAACGCATGGATTTTTTCGATTTCGTTGGCTATGAAATCCTTAGGAAGTTTGGCGGATCGCATGTGGGCCGAAAGGGAATTGTAATCCATTACGCCATTTTATTGTGGAAACTTTATAGATCTGTAGATCCATCGTAAGGTTATTGCCAACAAAATCATATTTTTTGCTTTCCATGAATTATCTTTGCACCAAGAAAATTTTAATGCCATCTCTGTACCTTCTCTAGTCTCGATTTGCGCTCCCTGGTTTTCATTGTCATTTTTTTGTTTCAGACGCGCTGATCTTCCATATACCCCGACCGTCATCAGTATTGATGTGTAGTCCTTTTATTCTATGCACATAACGTACTTTCCCCTGCTCGCTCCGCTCAAGTCGTCATCTACCGGTTGTTGCTGCTGCTCATCCTCTCCCTGTGATCTTCCCCTTCCCTCACTTATTCATTTGTCTTCCCAGAACTACTCAGTTACAATTAACTTTATTAGTTCAATAAATATTATATCAAGGATATATTTAATCTTGTAGCACCACCGGCAACGGTTGACTCGTATGTACAATGGAGGGCAAGCAATTAGACCCGCTCGCTGACATTCACATTCTCCATGCTGGGGCTCTTCTTCTTGCCGCACAATTTGGGCAGCAACTGTTCGGCTTCGACGATCTGGAGAATGTTCGGTTTAGAGGCTTGCCTACGGTTCCTTACCTCGCTAGCGGTCTTGTTTTTCGTTTCAGGCAGCCGATAGTAGAGGACGGCAATCGAGACGAGAACAGGCACCACGAATAGCATTAGATAGGCCATCGAATTGCCGAACGCATTTTTCAACGGCAAATACGTCGACAGTAATAGGGTTCGGCTGTAAGACATTCGTTAGAAAGTTTAAATTGTAAAATTATCTGCGTCACCTCACGGCAGATCCTTAAATTCGCTTCTAAAATTCTATCTACCGTACCTTCCCATCTGCACGACTGAAGTCCAGGCTTGAGCTGCCGATCGAGCCTTGGTGTCGACGAGTTCGGCTGAGATGAAGTAGCAAAGAGGCCCGGGTCCCGCCGCAAAGAATAGGGTGAACACGCCGATGAGCACGACCAGCAAGATACCGTACAGGGGGTCCTGAAACCATTCATTGCTATGGCTTTCGTTATCTCGTTATTAACAAATCGTTTAGTGCTGTTTAGACGAACCTTTGTGCTCACATAGGCATACATCAGAGCAACCATGGCCAAGTTTGTTAAAAGAATTCCGGCGGAAGTGATCAGAAGCAGTGGGCGACGTCCAAACCTATCGACGATCATTGCTCCAAAGAAGATGGCCAACTAAAACGCACTTTATCTATTGATTGACATTGAGAAATCTAAAAAGAATGAATCGGGATACTCACCAGACTGAGCAGGTTGAAGCCGACGTTAGCGAGGGAGGCGTTGAGGCGATTCAGCCCGGTGTTCATCAGAATTTCGACGGCATACCCGTTGATGACAGCAATTCCCGAGAACGCCATCACAAAAGCCACCACCATGCCGACGAACACCTAAATAACGATTGTCTGATAAGTATTTCAAAGTTGTCGACAGCAATAAGTTCAGAATCTACACCTACCCGTCTCCTGAGACGCTTCCTCGACACTGCTGCGCACATTCCCACCTTTCGGGCCGACTCTTCTTGCTCATCCTAAAAAAAGACGTTCAGAAGCAGTTTTTAAATGTTCCTGTTACTTGCAAACCCGTTTACCATAAAATTCTGAGTATAGTTCCGGTACACTTTTACAACGTACCAATACAAATCACGCTCTAATAACGTGCGTCCCCGCCCTTCCGCCGCAAAAGCTATATAACCTGGATCAATCGCCTTCATTCACGTACCCGCAATTCATCAACGAGAGCACCGGCCTCGTCTTCAGTTATAGAGTGGAAATAGGCGATGGCCTTTCGAGCGAGCTTGTGCTGGCCCCGTTTGACGAGAAAGCTAAAAGGAAAATTGTGAATTGGAGAGAATAAAAGATAACGAATACCTGGGGCTTTCAGATAGCATGAACATTGCCAGGAAGGGGATGGCCAGGCAGAGCAGCTCGAACCCGTAGATCAACGGCCATAGCGTATCGGTGCCCAGGATCTGGGGCAGGGCAATGATCGAGCCGAATACAGTGCCTGAAATGGTGTTTAGATTAAACAGTAAGTGGTATTGTTAGAGAGATAGAGAGAGAGAGAGAGAGAGAGAGAGAGGAGAAGGTGAGTGAGAGTGCTACGCGACGCGTACGATTGTGGTAGGTTGTGGTAGTAGATATTTCGTAGTCACCCACCAAGTTGCACCATCGTCCCGGTGACCATTCCGATTTTGCCGCGACAAGACTTCGGGCTGAATATTGCTGCGTAATCAATTGGGCATGGCTAGAACCTACCAGATCTCGACGAGATACATCGCGCCTAGGCCCATCGTGATGCTGATGGCGATGCCGAGGAGGAATCGGGAGAATGTGTACAGTTCATATGAGGTGATCTAAACAGTGCAGGTTGATACCGAATAAATGTAATTTCAAGCCACTGAAAGAAGGTAATTTGGTGCGATTCGTGCCATTATTAGATGTCATACAAGCTAGTTTTTAGGTAACGCTTCAAATTCGAAACTTCAGTAATGAATCAGAAAAGAATTCGAAAGTAGTAGTCTAAGCCCGAGGTAGTGTAGCATCCGTTTACCACGGAGCGTTCCTAATCCCAAGCCACCGGAAGGGGCGTATTTCAACCGAATTCCTTACCGTATGTGACAGATTTGAGAGTCCGACGGCGATTTGGGACAGGCACATTCCAGCCAGGAGGCCGACACGACGACCAAGTCTGAAATTTGGAGTTTAGTCAGTTGAGGAATGGGATTGGCGAGCAGAGAATTTTAGGGAACCTTCTAACCTACCTTTCAGCAATGAATCGCATCACAAACGATCCGAGAAGTGCCCCGAAGAATACGATGGCCACAATCACACTCCATAAAGTCTAAAAAGTCTTTTAAATTTTCATAGTAGGAATTGTACCTCGAGGGTCTCCTTTTCCAACCGATGTCCGTAATGGTTGTAGTGAGAATCGGAGAGGAAATCGAGGAATACCGACTAAAGCGATAAAATGATGAAAGGATACGGTAAGGATAGGGTACCTGAGTCGGGTTGGTGATGACCAGCTGGAAGCCGAAATGGAATGAACCGCCGAGGGAGACGATGAAGGCAATTGGCAGGAGACGGGGTGGCATCGGGGCCGCACCCATTTCTTCTAGTTTTTTTCGATGATCTAAATGTAATTAGTATTGCAACTTAGTCGTAACGATACCGTCAAAAATGAAATATCTAATTTGAGAGCAATGAAGTTTCTGTGGATTCAATAAATAGCTAAATCGCAAGGCCAACACTAGGAAACAATAGACCGAAAGGATGGATGTACGGTGTAGATTTTTTAGAATGCTGAGAACCACCGCGCTTGAAAATGCAGCCAATTTTCGCGATATTGGGACAGATTTTAGGGGTCGGCACGTACACCTCTCCACCCCTGCCCCTTATATACCATTTTGAGCACCACCAAATATTTTTGGGAGCCGTTTTTTTCGCTGGGTTGACGATATAAGGGGGGCGTGATCTGACGATCCGACCGATCGAGTATATCACTCAAATGGATATGGTAAACAAAGAGGTCAAAAAGGGGGTATTATTTTGGGGGGAGAGAGAGAGGGAGAGAAAGAGTGAGAGAGACAGAGTGAGAGAGAAGGCGTAGACCACACCGATCCATCATCAACCTTTAAAGATGCGCGCGCGAGTCTTTTTTGGGCGACCCCCAAAATATCTATCCGTGCCGCGCGGCCGGTTTTTTGGGAACGATAAGCTGGACGGGGACTGTAGTAGGTCATACTTGATATACTTTAGTATCAAAATTAATCAAGCAGTTAAAGACATTGTTTTTTCTGATCACAGTGCGTGCGTCAAAAAGGATTCGATTCCATTTTACACTCGCCGGGTTTTTAGGCCGCATTACGCATTGGCGGGGCCCATTTATGTATTTGTCAACCGCGAAAAGAGGCAACTCTGCCGGAATCGAGCTTTTGAATCTAGCATCTAGCATCTATCGCATGAGGCTTCCCGCCACGATCCTTGCATTCATTAAAATCCAATATCACCGCCGCCATCCAACCTTCACCTAAAAATCTGTATTTTATAGTCCGACCCGGGCCATTGTGTGGCAAATTTCAAGCCGGCGGGCCCGGCTTAAATATCCGTGATGGGGTTCGGTAGCTTAATCTCACGTCAACCGGCTTATCACACCCATAAATCATCACGTTTCGCCCCGGGTCCGTCACTTTGATGCAAAATTCTGGAGGGGATGGGGGTGCAGAAGGAGATATCAAAACGGCCAGCGGACCATATTTTACGATCGAGATTGTGCTTATGTACTGTGTGTACAGGGGACCGTAGATTGTTTGTGGGAGAGTAGGAAACCAAAAAAAATCAGAAATTTTTTAGCACCGAAGGCCACGTATAAATGTTGATTTTGATGCTATCACGCTCTAAAAGTGCTCTGCCGGTCATCGATTCGAAAACGAGAAGAAGAAGAAATGGCTTATGGTTGAGAAATAGAAACGTTAGAATCATGCTCAAAATGTCGCAGTATTAAGCAAGGCAATTTATGGTTCGACGAACAAATGTAGCTAGAGGCACCACAACTTTTAGGTCTAAACAGCCTAACAAAAACAAGGCTTTAAGAACTAAAAAATTGTTACAAGACGTTGAAGTAAAGCAATGGGCATACCATCTCCTTCTTTTCCCCCTTTATAGACCCCCCAAATCGGGTTCCCAATGTTGTTGCCCTTTATGCTTCCGATCAGGCGGCTGGTGTTGTTTTAAATGGTAGCAAGTTTTGATTGGCTTCTCTCTCTCAACGTCTCTCTCTGCCGCTCTACCAGATTCGTCATTTTCTTCGCTGCGTATCCCTCTCTCCCTCTCTCTCCCTTTCTCTCCCGCTCAAGCTCCCAAAAGCGCACAGGGCCATCCAGGCTGATAAGGGATGACTTTTAAAGATTGCCTCCCAGTCGGGCGTGCTGTGGAGTGGGAAAAGCAGGGTTGTGCTGTGTGTGGAGAGAGAGAGAGAGAAGGGGGAGAGGTAGAGAGAGGGAGAAGTTGGAACGCGTATCCTGTGATCCGGTCAAAAGATGGACTCGGATCAACAACCCCCACTGTACAATGTACACCAAAACTGTTACTCATTGCACGTTTAGTTTGTGCTAGCGCGTGGCCGGAAATCGGGGCAACCATATCGTTTAGTGGGGAGGGGGGAAGCCCGATTTAGCTGACCGGAACCTTTAAAGGATTTTTCAAAGGCCAGCGACACGCAACGCACGCAGCACTGATGGATGATTTCGACGTATGACCTTGCTTGACAAATTTTGCGTTTTTTGGGTAACATACGACTAGCATGGGATATGGCCAGTGCCAGGCGGGTCTTTTTAAAAATCAAAAGTGGTAAAAATGCACACGTTGGCTCCACAGCCGACCCTTAGAAAGCAGCCAATTACGGCTATCCCAAGTTCGCCATCATAAATGATCGCAAAAAGTTCATGATTTCTCGCCGTGGATTCAGTCTTCCCAGCCCCTTTACAACCATCGATAATGCAGCTGGAAGCTCGGCTTTCCTGCAGAACCATTCGGCCTTCAGCCGCACCCACTACCGTATACCCATTTCGTCGCTCGGAACACAACGTGCCATGCTGCTAATTTGAGTATCCACACCCAGCAAACCGGGGGGTTGGATACCGCTGGATACCGATCCCCCACGCGCTTGCCGACTTGCACGTTATCGTGCAGCCCCTCCCTGATACGGTGCTCCCATTTTTCTCTTTCTCTTTCTCCCCTGTGCAAATGTGTGCTTACAAAAAGGGGGGTAGCAACAGGTCCAGAAGTCACTCGAAACTACGCGAGGCGCCTATACACGGAGGTGCGGCGGCTAAGGGTGAGGGGGCTTGGAATTGTGTGTAGCTTCACCGAAAAGCTGAAGCTTTTTTGGGTGTCTGGAGGGACGGCGGCTGATAGCTTGCTTTTTCGTTTTGCCACAATGTACGCTAGTTCGATGGGCGTCTGCTGTGGTGATTGTCGGGCTTAGGCTTAGGCTTCGGATAGGCGTAGGCTTGGGTTTAGGCTTATGAATTGGCTGAACCCGCCCCAGTCTTAGAAAAGCCAATAAAGGCCTTCTAGGACCTTCTAAAAGCGCATCAAGAATTGTACTGAACGCTCTAAAATTAAAACGTAATCAGCTGAGGCATTTTAATTTTTAAGAAACCGGAAATAATTTATAAAACTTTGGCTCGAAACTGTCGAAAATCCAAAACTGAAAAATCAATTCAAACCGGTTAAGCTGAAAAATCTTACTATGTATGCCGAACTGTCGAAATTGAAAAATCAGAGAAATAGAGAAACCATTAGAAAGAGGAACCACGGTATATAAAACACAAAAGATTACACTGATCACCACCACGTTCTTTTATAGGGATTAGCCCCCGTCTGTCCTTTATATCGGAACGTACTATCCCCCTGTCTCCTCCAATCGAAAAGAAACTGCAAAGGACATCTCCCCCTTATGATGCTTATTTATTTTCGGGGTTATTGTTTTTATTATCACAAACAAAACCCTCTCTCCTTCTGTTGATTTGAGGCCCACGAATCAGGCGGACACCATGTCCTTTCCGCACACTTTTTTATCACCCCACCCCCGCCAACCGATCAACAAATGCGCCGTCCGCTAGTGAACCTATTAGGAGTGGGGTATATGACTTATTTAAAAAATCTCGAATTTTCACTGGAAATTTCCACGGTCTGAATCGACATTAAGAGCCGTCGGAATTGGACGCTGACGCCTTACATCCAGCCTTGGCAAATGGGAGAGCCTGGTAAACCTATCTCTAAAGATATTTTCAGATATGAATCGTGATTTACCGGAAGTGCTGAAGATCTGTCCAGAAGCCCATTTAAAGGGCTGCCGACGGCATGTGTCGATCCCCCCTCATCAACAACTTGGCAAGTAGCCCAGGGGAGAGGCGCAGAGACATTTTCTTTTCCGGGCGTAACCGATTGACTATGCCGTCGGCATCCCTTTAAGAAATTCTGACTATAGACGGTTGGAATCGCCATAGTCGAAAACCTAGGGGTATCCGCGAGCGTTTTTCCTAACTCCACCGTGCCAACTTGAGGTTCCCTTGTAAGACTATCCTATCCTAATCCTAATCTAGCGATGAGCTTTGTGTGAGTTTTAGTAGTCGTTAATTTGTAATACACCGACGGCACGATGATTCTACAAGTCGGCGACCATCACGACGAAATTCAATTCGTTTTGCCGCGTCACATCTAGTCGGCTGAAATCGATTTTACTCTTCCGAGCCCCTTTAGCCGTGTCCACAGCTGAAAATCTGCGAACCAGCTAAGAACAGTGGTTCAACAACATCAAGTAAATGCAACGATTGCGAACCAGTTGATTGGGTGACAGGAAGTGTAGAGGAGTCACACTCCCGCCCGTCTCAACCAAAAAATGCTGGGGTGGTTTTGGTGATCAAGAAGATGTTATCCTCTAGGACTGCAGCCCAGGCATCGTTTGTCTTTTCGCTATTCGCTATCACGGCGGTTATCGTTTTTCTGCCATCACTTCACCGGAAAATAGACCGAATTCGAGCACATGTCGATGAGGTAAGAGGAGCATCTCTTGTGCGTGTGCGGTCTCTTGTGCACCTGAAAGGCACTGAATTACAAATTCCAAAAAGGAAAAATTCAATACCTTTCAGGAAATGCTGGACTTCAACCGATTACAGGGGCATATTTGGAAGAAAATTGAAGGAAGCGGCAAGGTATTGGTGTCTCGCGAAAAGAGACAAGCACCCGGACAATGTTTCTGCGATTCGAGCAGTCGATGCAAACGCGGACCGCCTGGTCCGCCCGGGCCACGGGGAACTGTGAGGGTTTTGGTGCCCTTTTATTGATCTACTAAATCAGGACGGCGCACCCGGGGATCCGGGTCTGCGTGGCGCCCAAGGAATGGCTGGCAACATGCCAAAATGTGCGATAAATGTAGAGGAAGACTGTAGGTTAGTCACAACCCTGGATTCTGGGTTAAGCGACGGCTTAGAATCTGCCCGAATGGACCGGGGGGTCCGCCGGGACCTCCTGGACAACCTGGACCACTCGGAGAAAATGGACCTGCAGGACCTGGGGGCCATTCGGGTGCAGGGGGTCCACTAGGACCCAGCGGTCAGAAGGGAAACCCCGGAAAAGACGGGGGACCGGGCAAGAATGGACGGGTGAGTAGATGTTAAAGGTAGTCACGGTTACTTCTGGAAATGCCCATCCCTTTAAAGTATTATGGAGTATCTATTTTGACAACTAGTAGATTTCAAAAAGATTATTGAAATAATCACACAATTTTTAGCCAGGCGGACGTGGTCAGGACGCAACGAGCGGAGGACGCGGTCGTCCTGGTCCAAAAGGCGATCGTGGCACACCCGGATCTCCAGGTAAACGGGAGTTCTTTCAGACGAATTTCTTTCAATTTCGATTCTTGCATCGTACCACCTCCTTTTCCAGGTTCACCAGGCTTCGCCGGACCCGACGGCAAGCCGGGGCAGGATGGCGAGATGGGCGAGCACGGGCCGGCGGGTCCTCCCGGTGACATGGGACATCCCGGCCCTGACGGTAGACCTGGCGACTCGGGTGGCCCCGGTGATGATGGTTCATACTGTAAATGTCCGCCACAAAAGGCCACGCGACAATAGCCCAATAAATTGTCTGCCGATTGTAATCTAATATGGGCAAATCGCTCGGTCAGGCGATTAAAAACCATTTAAAATGACGTTGGGTCTAAATCTAACCGCTTTTCTTTCTTTTTTCATCTGACTTCATCTCGACTTGCCTAAGCTTAAGCAACATGTTTGGCTCTGTTTTTTGTAGCCTCGGAGAAAACGCGCCAAAAAATATTTTAGTTGATGGTTAGCCGAAACGTAGCCCTAAACACTCATTTCATTGCCATGCATTTCTATCGACTCCATAATCGCAAATTTTTATTTGGCAAAAAGCCAGAGAAACCAAAAAAAGATGAGAACATGTTGGAGGGGATGGGCAGTAGAAATCGGGGGTATGGGATTACGGTGGCTGGGGAGAGGGGGGCAACAATTAGTTTTCGGGGCCGGCGCGCGCGAATTAGCTGCATATGTCATCCAAAATATCGCCTAGAAAAAGTGAGCGCGAGCGTTACATGGGATCTCAATTGAAACAAAATGGGGGAGGGACACGATCTAGGGGGCAGCGCTTTGAATATCGAGAGCAAATCCGAATGGCGAAAGAAGGCGGGTTTGTGATTTGGAAAGTCAATGGGGTGGTGGTCGATGGGAAGGGATTGAAGGGCTTGAAGTTTGTACTCTTCCACATAAATGGACAAGCCGATCAAGCCAACACAAAAAAATGGAGCCTAGATACCCAACTGAAATAAAATAATATATAATGACGCATTTGAGAAGCTGTGGGAGAGAGAGAGAGTGAGTGAGCGATAAGAGAGCGAGTGAGAAAGAGTGCAGGCATCCCTTAAACTGGAAGAAATATTTTCCTCCGTTTTTACAGGATACCTGGCAGAAGGGATATTAGACGGATTGAGACCCGAGCGAATTGCAACACAATTCCGACACACACGAAGCTGCATCAATGAAAATGGGGTGGGGGCAGGATTTTGTTGATGGTTAGGAGAGCTAAAAGGAGCATCAAAGGGAGCACGAACACTCCATTAAGGTGCCAACAATCGAATGGCAACCGAAAAAAACAGTTAGGAAACGTAAGGTCGTGGGACAACCGGAATATTGGATCGGGTGGTGAGGGCAGAGCGCGAGTTTTTGTAATTTCAATCCGCAAAAATTGCGCTTCAGCCTCGCAAAAACACACACTCACACAAACTGTGCAGCAAAGAAACGGACACCGGGTGTGGGCAAAGGTAATTTGAATTTTTTAAATCGGCGATCTTTTGATGGTGGAGCGTGTGGCATGATGAAGACTTGGAGAAGACCCGTTAGACGAAGGTTGAGGTGGATCCGCGGGCCGGCTCGACGGGTGGAATCAACGTCCGTTGAGGGACGTATTGGCCTGGAAGAAGATGAACTGTCACCTCATAACCCAACACCATAATTAGTAAAAGATTGTTAAGGCTAAAAGTCGCATTTAAATCTTTACAAAATGATGTTTTTAATAGACTTTTGTAAGAAGTGATCCCATGTCTAATTCAGACTTGTAAACCCCGTAAGTGCAGTTTCCCCGCTGCTGTACCTCGGCTTCCCATTGTGCTATAGATGTGTAAAGTATACCAAAATGCTCGCTTTGCTCTGGCGAGTATTTTCGTATACTTTGCAACCCTGCAGCACAATGGAGGGGAAAGATACGTCAGGAGGTGGAAGTGACTGCACTATATGCACCATATTACAGGTCTGTTTCGGTGGGTGGTATTAGTGGCAAAGTATCATGACTACTCGCCTCCATATTCAACGCCCCAAAAAATGCGCTACTCGTCTGTGATGGAGCCGGTGACCCCCGGGAATGGAATAAATTTCGCTTGGGAATTATTGGGGTGTTGGGTGAAGTGTTTGGGGGTGAACCGATTGCGCCCAGCCGGCGAATTCTCGGCAAAAAAGGGCTTGTTGAGGGGAGCGGGGGTTCGCTGAGCCTTCGCTGTCTCGGTCTACTAGCACCCATTGGGGAAATATGGGCCACGAGGGCCCGGTGGCCCCAATGCATCGCCCGACTGTGTCCACGTTGGGCTTTATGGATTGGGATGAGCTGTTGTTGTTGGTGTTGATGTCGATGCTTACCAATGAAAGATCCGTCTTCGGTGAATCGCCCGGGATCTGTATCCCCGTATTCGGCCATCGAGTCTGTTTCACTTTCCGCTTTTGAGCCAGTCAAGGAGCGCTTCTCATCGTCTTCCCTGCAAAGAATTATGTTTCAGGCCGGTGGAAGACTCTTGACTAAGCATAAGGTTATCAAACGCACTTGTACTCTCCGAAGGACTGTTTCGGCAAGATTGGTTCTCGTCCCTGCTGTCGTTCCTTTTCGCTCACCGGGTATTGGCCACTAAATTAAAATCAAACATTTCGATCTTCGATTACCGATGTCTCATCGCGACACAAATGATGCAGCAGATGATGAGGAGGATGAGGATGATGAGGAGCAACAACAACAGAAGCCACAGCCTCGATGAAAGTGGCGTATTACCACGGGTTGTGACGAAGATGCTCTGCGAGTAGCCATCGGATTCCACGCCCGTCGCCGGGTCCTTATAGGCAGCCACGGAACGCACTTCATATCTGCAAGGATTTTTGGAGTGAAATTTATGCTTATTTTTAGTTTTAAGATGTGCGTAACCTGGTTGTATGCTTTTGAGTACCTACTTGGTGCCTGGTTGTAATCCATCAACAGTCGTCAGGAGACTATCGCGGTCATCTGGTTCGATCGTCTTCCACTCCTCAGTTCCATCTTCCTTGATTTGGATCTGATATGAGTTGCCGACGGGGCGACGGTCCTGAAAAAGTAGATTCTCTCTCTATATCCCCCTCTCTTCCCTCTCTCTCTCTCTCTCTCTCTCTCTCTCTCTCTCTCTCTCTCTCTTGATTCGATCGGTTTCAAATTCTCACCTTCTCATCAAAAGCCCCAGGCACAAAGCTGACGTTGAAGTGGTCATTACCGATTCGTTCCGCTCGAACATGGGGCGTTTCCGGCACAACTGAAAATGTGGATCGATTGCTGGGTTTTGGTGGGGCCGAATTGGGAATGTTCCCCGGGTCTTCCCCCCCCCCCCTCCTCGCCACTGGCCCTCAAAATTTGGGTGTGCGTCCCATTAGGGGCGGAAATGACCCGACGTTAATTATTGATTAGAAGACGGGGGCCATGGCGGGGCATATATCATGTGGAACCCTACGCAATATTTACCCGGCGAGGAAGTGGGGGTTTTTAAAGGATATTGGATATGCCTATTTTTAGCAGTGAGCAAAAACTCCTTGATAAATCCCAGGTTTAAGCATGTTTTGCTCAAATTAGCCTTACCAACCGTCTTAAACATGGTCTAGTAGTAAAACTTAGGTGTTGTGGTATGCCTGAGTGCTCCCATCTATATCTCTTCCACTTCAATTGTCCCCCCAAAACAGCCGCAACATTCAGCGGGGGTCTCTCGGTTAGACGGCCCGCAGAAAAATGGCGCCGGGTGTCGGACCCCAATTTCACGGGAGTGTAGGGGGGATTTAGACCGAGCTCGGCGCGGTGTCATACGTCTTGCTCCCCCACTTTTTCCGGGGGGAAAGCCCTTTTGGCGGACAGCTGATGGGGGCAGCGACTAGACTAACGAGTCGACAAACAGCAACAAATTTAGGGAAGGGGAAAGCTCGCCGAAAAGGGGTTAGACTAGCTTCCGGGGAAAATTACAGCTCTATTATTTGCCTCAGAACATATATCTATCTCCCTCTCTCTCTCCCTCTCTCTCTCTCTCTCTTTCTCTCTCTCTCACCAAATGCTCCTCCTATTAATGCATCTGCTCATAAAAAACCCATTGATCTCAACATTGCCAAAAATA
The DNA here is from genome assembly GCA_038088335.1 of Mesorhabditis sp. LJ9110. NCBI lineage: Eukaryota > Metazoa > Nematoda > Chromadorea > Rhabditida > Rhabditidae > Mesorhabditis > Mesorhabditis sp. LJ9110. Next base: position 179,125 of record JBBGBA010000048.1, on the reverse strand, counting down.
CCATAACCCACATTCGGTCCCGTTGACCAAAAACGGCTTCCCAACCGAATCGCGCCGAAATTCGACATTTTGCGCAAGTGTTGGCCTTGTCGAGATTATGGCCAATATCAGCGAAATGATCGAAATCATGGCCCCCACGGTTTTAGGGTCGTAATAATATCTCCGGAGGACTAATAATAGTGGAATATATAGCCGAAATCTTCCGTTTTATGCAGTTTGCATGGAATTGAATATGTGGGGGTTGGGTAGATTTGAGGGGTAGTGGCGGGTGTATGGGACAAGCGGATTGTGCACAGGGGGGGTTGCCGGCTAGCGCTGGCTGGTTCGAGGCTTCACTAATAGGGGCTTTGTGGGGGCGCACCTGCGGCCCGGAGACGAGCCCTCAGGGCCGTGGCCCCCGTCCACAGGATGGTCGCGTAGCGGGTGGCCCCCTGGGGCCCCGCCCACTTTTTGCGCTGGTGGGGGCCCAATTGCTCAATATCGGCTGCTGCGGACAGCCCACCGGGGGTTCATTCGATGCTTGTTGGCACGTTAATGAACCTGGCGAAGCCGGCGCTCGATTGGGGGGATGTCAATTAGTGGAATAGGCCATTGTGCCAATTCGGGGCGTTGTTCGGAGTTAAAGGGGTGAGGAAGCCAACGGCAAATATGCGATGACGCCCGCACTTGGTGAAACCTTTTGCCCAACACGCGAGCGTTCCCTCCCTGATCGCCATGGAACCAAATTTGCCGCGAGCCTTCCCTGCCCATTCCCGTTTCCTAAAACACAGACGGGGATTGGGTCGGCTGGCAAAGGGGCGAAATGTTGGCCGGCAAAGGGGATTAGTTGCGTCGATGCAAAGGAGACCCAGCAGGTCCGCTTTTTTCTTGCGCTCCCTCTCTCTCTCTCTCTCTCTCTCTCTCTCACTCTCTCTCTCTCTCTACCCTTCAAATGGCCACAATTCCCGAACCAAATGGGGGTCTAGGCCGGGGAGACCACCTCGACTAATGCAAGATGAGGTGGAGGAGCGGAATGGCCGTTCCCTGAACGCAATGCCTTAGCTGTGTTGTCTCCGTCTTAAAGGGAGCATGAGCACCAATACTCACCTCCATCGCTAGCAACGTGCTCTGGGAGTGTCTTTGCATCGGCTGAATTCGGATCACCAGCTCCGGTTCCCGTTTCGGCTCGAACGATGAAGCGGTAGCTGCTCTCCGGGTCGAGACCCGTCAATCGAACCTGCAATCATAAATTTTTCGCCGAAAGTATTTTAAATGGCTTAAAAAGGGTTTTTTTGCTGAAAAAAAAAACATAAATGCGTAGAGAAGGTAACATCCGCTAAAATGGGCAAGCTTTCGAAAGACCTTTTTCCACGATAACTTTTGTCTATATTACCTCTTTCTTGTACGGATCGACAACTTCCTTCGGGCAATTCTTCGACAGCACCTTCCCATCTTGCATTCGACACATTTCAATGACGAATCTAATTGATATATGTATTAGCTAGGGGAATTAGACGCCTACTTCTCGAGCTTTCCGTTCTTCTGCCGTGGGTTTTTCCACCGTATGGCCACAACCCCTTTCTCCCCTTCGGATCGTCCATTTAATGGATATGCCTCTAGGCCACGCACCGGCGATGGTACTGTAATACGATTTTTAGAACACAACTAGCGGAATTTCATGATGCACAATTAGAGTGCAGCTTACCTACCCTCCCCAGCCGGAGCCCGACTTTTGTTTCTCAGCTCCCTGTTGGTCTACAGGTGTGTAAAGTATACGAAAATGTTCGCCTTGCTCTCCCGGGTATCTTGGTAGACTTTACCACCCGGTAGCATAACGCCGAGCCGAGATACGGTATGTGGGGGTCGGCTGGGAGGGGGGTAACTACATTTAAGCCGGATGAACTTTTCAACGCAAAAAAACTATCAAAACTGACCGCCCTCCTTGGTGGTGAATTGAATTTCCTCGCTCTGCGGTCCCTCATGTTTGCCATTTGTGACGGCAATTGTGGCATAGGTGAGTGTAGCCGGCTTCAGATCTGTTACGGTACCCTGGGTCACCTTCGGCCCGAATCTGATCGTCTTCTTCGCCGTGTCTCCGTTCGATGAGCGGCGAATGCGAGAAGGAATCGATCTCCTGAGCCGGCGCCTACTTTCAGTGCCCTCATCTTCTGCCTCTTCATCATCATAATCCTCCTCATCCTCTTCATCGTACCAGTAGGTTATCTAAAGTTAGTGGGGATAATACAGGGTGTCCCCAAAAAAAATCACCCCACCCTCTAGCTGTGTCCGATTTTTACGATTCAGGTATCTTTCGAAATCTTTCAAGAAGGCGAGTCCAGAGTCACTCCGATTTCCGAAATTTAGCGATTTGTCCTTGATTTTCGTCAATCTTCATGGAAAAAGGAAATGCTTTTTTATCGCCGGCTTTCAAAAAGCTGTCGTTGGGTTGCCAGGAAAGGCGAAAACCCCTTAGATTGTGATTTTTTTTTCAAGAACTCCTCGTCCAAAAAAACAACAGAATCCGCCCGTTCCGCAAAAATATTAGTAAATATTAGAAGCAATTTGAAAATTTGGAGAATCGGTGAGACGTGCTGGGATCGCTTTTTAGAAAGGTTTCGATAGATACCTAAACCTTAAAAATCGGACACATCCGCGACCGGATGGGGGGAGCGGGGAGATTTTTGGGGCACCCTTGTATGTTGAGGAATTAATTAACGATACCTTATATCCGGTGAAGTTGCCGTTAGCCTGGATGGGATCAATGGCGTTCCAGGCAAAAGTGGCGGATGTGCCGTCAGTTGAAAGGACACGGAATCCCTCGACAACAACAGAGGGTACACCTTCCCCTGTACGGCCTTGGACTGTTTCCGGGTTGACACTTGATGATCCCTCATCATTCACTGCTTGTACTTGAACATCATACGGTTGGAATGGGCGCGCATCCTTGTCGTCTTCAAGGTTGATCGTCCATCTATAACAAACGTTTTCGGAAGTCTTTTTTGTATAGTCCTGCATTTTGCCACCTTCCATCCAATCGGTCCTAAAATTGGACCAGATGTGTATCTGTATCGACCCTAAAATAACAACTATCCTGACTTTTAGCCCCGTAGCTATAATAGTTCTCGAGTTATAACAAAAATAAACTTTATTGCCCATTTTTCATAAGGTTCCTTGGAATTAGACCCCTAAACATTCAGTGAAAATGATTCAGAAGGCCTTGTTTACCTTAAAAAATTTTCTGTACTGAAATTGATCAAATAAGATTCGATTTAAGCCATTTCTACCATGTAAAAGTACGGGGTACAGTCACTACCCGAAAAGACACTACCCCGAAAGTCACTACCCCGAAAGTCACTACCTGAAAAGTCACTCGAAAGTCACTACCCCGAAAAGTCATTACCCCGAAATAATTTGCATGATTTTCATAGGAAAACCGCATGAAAACTGGATTTTCCGGAAAACAATGCTATCATTTTCGGGTAGTGACTTCGAGATTGAATGATGTTTCGAATTTCGGGTAGTGACTTTTCGGGGTAGTAACTTTCGGGGTAGTGACTTTCGGGGTAGTGACTTTTCGGGGTAGGGACCGGACGCCTAAAAGTACCCAAGTTCTTAAATGAAAAAAGGGATTCGCAGCCTGAAGCCGGTACAAATTGATGCAAAGTCCAAAAAGATCGCCGAAAAACTGCTAAGAATCGGAGGGATTGGAACCGATTAGATGTTATAGACCAAATCCCGGAGGGGGTGCTTTTCCTTGGAACACCCTGTCCAGGTGCAGTGGCCGGCATGATGTCAAAAGCTCTACTCACTCACCTATCAGCAAATGGATCCGGGACATCAGTCTCTTGCCATGGGGCATTCGGTTGATCGGCGGGACGGTATCGGATTTTGTAGTGGAAATTGGGCCCGTTCCACTCCTCTCGACCTATCGGCTTCCAGCTGACGACCAGATTGTCAGGAGATGCCCCTTCTGCCGAGACGGCGTTCGGATTTCTGGAAATTGTTTGTAATTTAATAGAAAGAGGGCTTGTGGATGGCTTGATGGGCAAACTGACTTGTCTGGGAGTTTGGCGGGGGTGTCACAGCCATCTCGCACTTTTGTTGGTGATGAGTCTCCCACCGCATTGCGAGCCAACACACGGAATTGGTACTGGAAATATGGTATAAGCAATGACATATTTTTAGGTTTCTCCTCACACACACTCACTCTCTCATTATCTCTCGCTCTCTCTCTCTCTCTCTCTCTCTCTCTCTCTGTCTCTCTCTTTCTCTCTTTCTCCCTCTATCTTTCCCGCTCACCTTTCCATATGGTTGTAATGATACAGTAGCAGCTCCCGAGACGACTCTATTCTCTCCCTCGACATAATCATTTGGATGTGCTCTTGTTGGTACAGGATGTGTCCTCCATTGTGCTCCTTCCGTTTCAGCGTCCATCTGATATTGTACCCAGAATTCAGTGACAGGCGCCACGGCATCTTCCGGTTCCATATGCTCGAAGTGGATCTCAGCGTATCGGGCCGTCGGGTCACATTTCTTCACGTAGGCTGCGTGTACAGGGACTGGCACGTCTGAAAAAGTGTATAAAATAATTGTTACGTTGTTTGGCAGATAATAGAGAACAAAGACCTACCTTTGATGGAGATCTTGAGCGTCTTCTCAGCACGATCCAGCTTCGTCGACGCGACACACTTGTACTCGGCCGAGTCGTACTGTGATGGATTGTGCACGACCAACTCGTGCGTGTCCGGATCGACGCGATAGTGGCCAGTGTGGATGTGCATCTCCGGGAGGCTTTTGTTGTCGATCAGCCACTCGTATTTCACTTCCAGTCTGAAAAGACGAGACTAGACTCAAACATTCAATCCACCGTACCTGGAATCGGCCTCCGCTTCGCACGGTAGTCGAATCTCCTCACCGGCGACACGAACCTCGTGAGTGCGGGCGAACGGCTCGAGGATGGTGGCTTCTGGAAAGAAGATGATGGATGATTTCACTTTGCATTGAAGAGGATCGCAACGAAATGTAGCTTACTTCGCACCAACAGCTTGGAAGATCCCCTGGCGGTGCCGTACTTGTTCGTCCCGATGCAGTCATAGACACCCTCGGCGGCTTCAGTCACTTCTGAACGGGTTTAGATGGTACGGTCAGAGATTTCAGAATGGTTTTGAAAAAGTATGATACCATAAAAAAGTTTAAAATCAAAGTATGCTCAAAAAGCAAAAAAGAACGCACTTTTGATGACAAGCTTGCCGACGCCGTGTGGATTGGCGGGGATGATGTCGTGGTCGATGTCTTTTAACAACGGGGATTCCCATTTGATTTGTGCGTTTGGTGAGGCGAAGAACTGGAAATAGGAAAATTGGAATTTGTTTGTTTTATCACTTTTTCTCTATCCCTCTCCCTAGATCTAGCTTTGTCTCTCTATCCTCTCTCTCTCTCTCTCTCTCTCTCTCTCTCTCTCGCTGTCTCTCTACCTTGCATTCCAGCGTTACAGCCTGCCCAATGGCAGCCTCCACTTCTCCGGCATCGGTCAACAATTGCGGCTTGAAGGCGAGCAGATTGAGGTAGAAGTTCGTCCACACATATCCGTGCTTATTCTCGGCTTTGCATTGGTAGACAGCATTATCTCCTTTGCCATGTGTCCCTTTCTTCACATCATAGATGGTCAGCTTGTTCCCGTCCACCAGATATCGCTCGCCATCGTTGCGGCTTTTCTTCATTTCTGTAATGGGAAGTTTTGGCTAGGTTTAGGCTGAGGCTTACGCTTTAGGCTAACGCTTTAGACTTAGGCTTAGGCTTGGGCTAACGCTTAGATTTGGGCTTAGGCTTACGCTTAAGCTTAGACTTATTAGGCTCGTGCTTGGCTTTGCAATAAAGGAATTCCAAACTTTGCATAACAGCGGCAATATGGAAGGTATCCAAATTAAGATACTTACCAACACCATTTTTGTAGAATGTGACCTTTGGGGTGGGCTTCCCACTGGTGGTACAGTCGAAAGTGACCGTCTCCCCCTCCGAAGTATTCGTATTTGGTGGTGGACCATCCGGCCAATACGGTTGCGCTAAAAAGTGCAAGTACGATGTGAGGCAGTTGAGTATTGCCGAGAAATCCTGGATCCCGCCACCACACAAAACAATAACAACAACCCTTCGCAAATGGTGTCAGAGGGAATCGGAGGGAATTGGCACAAAAAATGTTTGTATGAAAAAGACTCTCATTTCATCTTAGTTGGTGCCCAACTTACCGCCGATTTGCACCGTAAACGAGCGCCCGATCTCGGATACGGTGGGAGAAGGGGCCAAGTCGATATCCGTTGAATTACCCTCCGAAATTCTCTATTTTTTGAGGGGAAAGGTGACAAGGAAGAAGATGATGATGAAAATTACGCCACTATTCCAGTAATGGTGTCAGAATTGGCAAAATATGCGTTTCCGCTTCAAAACCAGCTAGAGAAGCATAAGGTGCGATAGCCCCTTCAAAATTTCGACTGACCTTCGACCTGCACGTTGAATACCCGATCGATTTCACCATGCAACGGGAAGCGACAGTCATACTTTCCGGCCTTGTCCTGAGTCACGTTGAATACCTGGAGAAGGAATGTTAATGTACCATTCAGCCGCAGGATTTGCTAACAGAATGCGAAATTCAACTCATCGAAAATGTTTGGCAAAAACTATTCGTTCGCAATTCGCCCTATTCGCAATTTGAAGCTAACGAACATCGAAATGGAAGCGTTTCAAATTTGTAGAAAACCTATTAGTCGCGGAAGGTAGCTGGGCCAGATTAGTTCCGCAACATTACATTTCGACAAAATGATTTTCGAGTAAGCAAAATTTCGACAAAACAAAAATAAGCTGAATCACATACCAATGTCTTGCCGAATCCCTCAAATCTGAACCCGTCATCGCGATCCTCGCTGATCTCGAGACCGTTGTGGAACCATCGCGGTTTTGGGGCCGGGCTGAAAATGATATCACATTAAAGCCACCAGGTAGAGGAATTTTTGTTCTCATTTCTCCAGTCTAATTCTCCATTTCCTTTTCCCACACTCTTCTCCGACTCAGATGCGGATTCGTGGTGGCTATATCCCAGGTAATATCCTCACATCCGGTCCTTCCCTCCCCCCGTCGAGTGGCTAAGTATTATAGATCTCTTTGTGCGTCTCTTTTCAATAGATCCCCTCCCATCCACCTTATCCGATATTCCGACAAAGGCCCCAGGTGACAGTCCGGGTCATTTCTTGATATAGCCCCGGGGTATGTACTGTCAATCATCCACATGCTACCAACATTTCAGCCCGCCAACGTCACTTCCTTCCCATTGCCTTATCGAGGAAAGAAATGTCGAGTTTTGAAAAATATATGTTTAAAAATGGGAGTATTCTATTGCCGAGAACTTGAATCCTGAATTTTCAGAATTCCGGATTCTCTCAACATCCGAATTCTTCAAAAACTTAAACTTGAGAAGACGAGATTTTGTATGCCGTAAAAATTTTTGGTCCTAGAAAACCTGAAAACTAGCTCAGTTTGCTGATCATGAGCACATGATATTATAAAATCTGAAATCCGGAAAAGTCCACATTATTATATTAGATGGATTTGAGTTTCCATTTGGCAATCCCAAAATCATAAATTCCGCGAATTTTCAAATTTGCTACCCCAGCTACGAACGACATCCCGTCCCGACCAACTGTTGCGAGCATCGACGCGTAGTCGCCATTTTTGGGGTCGCCGGCCGGAAAGAGCCGACTTTTTTTGAAAGAACCGAGACGACCCGCCGCAGCACACCCCTCGTTAGCCCAAAACGACAATCCGTCACACCCCAGAGGAGGAGGACTATACGGAATCCAGGGTTTTCCGGTCTGGGGCAGTCTTATCGATTAGCGAGGGAATTAAGCCCTAAGCTTCAGCGTACCCCTAGGCAAGCCCAAGCCGAAGCCCGTGACAAGCCTAAGCCGAAGCCTAACTTTAGGGACCAACTGGATTTGCTAAATTGTTGCTCTTAGAATGAGTCGATTCGCATCAGGATCATTTGCATGCGTCGATGGCCATCCTCCGGCTAGGGGGTGGTAATTATGGCGGGACAGGTGGGGGAAACAGCATAGATAATCGGTGTGCATTTTAAAGGGACGTGGCAGAGACAAATTTAGCACTTTTACCCGTATCTGTCACTCTCCATCTCATTCTCTCATTCCCTCTCTCTCCCTCTCCCTCTCCCTCTCCCTCTCCCTCTCCCTCTCCCTCTCCCTCTCCCGCTCCTTCCTTTCTCGAGGTCTATATAGCGTGTGGTGGATGCGTGGATTCCGGTCGAATTCCCTTCGGGACCCATCTTCCCCATGGGCTGAATTCATCGTTCTTCTTCCCCGTCCTTCCCCTCTCTTCCTCTTCTATCGTTGCCCACCATGGATTAGGCGGGCTAGAGGCTGAGTAGAGTGACCAATGTGCCCATGCCCCAAAATGGGTCCCTAATGTCCAGGGGGAGATGGAAGAGCACGGGGGAGTCCCCCCGAACGCCCACCGGGACGACACCACCCAACACAACGACCCCCTCCCGGCCACACAAGACATGCGAAAAAGGCCCCATCGAATCGGGCACCAGCTAGCTGCGGGGTCAACACCATTAGCTATGCAAGGGGCAGCGAATTCACGATGAATCGTGCGAGGGCATGGGGAGTAAGAAGACAAATCACAGCTTAGATTTAAGGTTTGGGTCCCAAATGAACTCTGCTGGCCTGTCAAATAACCAAAAGTATAGTTGGCCCTAAAGGGGACATATCAGTTCTAAGAAGAAAAGAGAAGACGGGATGCCAGCAAAAATCCCGGCATCTAAAGTTCCGAAAAATCACGAAAAGGAGATGACATTGAAGCTAATCTCAAGAATGTCGGGATTTTGGTCTATCGGGATTTTGGCTGTCGGGATTTTGGCTGCCATCCGGTTTTCAGACGCTTATATCACAAGGACTGACACAATCCACCACAAGAACTAATAGGCCGATGCATTTCCCCAAGCGTCAGCGTCGCTGCTAGTCTACCTTCCTACGTCCAGTAACCAAAATCCGCCCTCCCCCACCCCTCGTTGTCGCGTTTCCCATATTTCAGGGGGGATCTCTCCGGTGTTGTCTGGAGGGAGTGTCCAGTTTGTCTCATGTCCCCCTGGCCTCCCTGTCCGTTGGCCACCAAATGACATTCCCTAGGGGACACCGGAAGGGAAAGGAGGAGAAGAAGAAGAAGCCCGAGACAACGGATGTGCCCTCAGGGCACATCCACCCTCCTCCTCTACATAGTTTCACCCCGATTTGTCCACGATACAGCCAGCCCCCCGCCCGCTTTTTCTGAAGGGGTGTCAATGTGGGGACACGAAAAAGATGGAGCAGATGTAATATTAAGAGTGACTGGCATGAAGCTATTGCCCTAGATACTAATAATCGAGTGGGAAGCCTAGGGCGAATTTGTTAGGGTTAGGCTTCGTGTAAGCGTAGGCTTAGGCTCGGCGCAGGCTTAGATTATGGCTTAGCGTGGGCTCGAGCTTTAACTTTGCGTAGACTTATCCTAGGCCTAACTAGTGCGATCCAATCCGATACCGATCCGGCCGATCCGATCCGGGTACCCGATACCAACATGACCAAGCCAGCTTACCGCCCAAGAACCGAATCGCTAAAAACCTACTATCCGGAGAAGAAGCAGTGCAATTTGTGCGTATTCCCTTGTAGCGCGATCGGGTTGCTCTGGTTGACGTACTGCTCCGATGGCGGCACATTTGACACTGAAAATTGGGTATAGTTAAGGGACGGAAAGGCAATTTTTGCTGGCATATTTCTTGGTTTGTTTCCTTTACCGAAATGGTTTTCTTCCTCAGTCTTGTTCGGTAAGGCTTGGCGGTGATACTTTAGTTATGGGTTTTTTAGCTTAGGTTGCGACTGCATCTGATTGGCATTGCGATATTTTGGGACGGCATAGACCTAATAGCGTATAGGTAACCTCTTAGTAGCCTTAGAATAGGGGGTAACATTGTTGGCACATGGCATCTGTCCCGTCATGGACGGAAGCCGGGGGGAACGGGTCGTTGAAGCGTTTCGATATTAATTAGGTGGTTGCGCATGGGGAGAGAGAGAAAGAGGGAGAGAGAGAGCGAGAGAGTGAGAGAGAGCGGGAGAGAAAGACAGAGAGAAGAGATTAGCTATATACGCCCCCCCCCCGTCCTGTTGCCCCCCCCCCTCCCATTTGGTCCCGTTCCTTGGGGGTATAGGCTATGGGATGCACAGCTTGTCCTCATCCTTCTGCCGTTTGGGGGTGTCAAATTTCGAAGTGGCCTCCTGGGGGCCCTTTTAGAAAGCTCGAGCCCTTCCCCTTCCCTCTACGCTAACCCCTGGCAAGGGATGCTAACGACCAAAAAAGTGGAGCAACGCGCCTTCTTCTCATGTTACCGGGTCGAAAATTTGTGGTGACGCTGTTATATCGATCGATCATCGCTTTTTCATTAATGCACTGCCCGTTCGGATTAGCGCCAAATTGCATCCATTTTTCGTGCACCCGCTACCCCCGCCCCACCACCAGCACCCCTAAAATGTGACCCTTTTAGGGCTTTTGGCCTTGCGCCATCCCTTCCCCTACCCGTCGGCAATGAATACCGCACACTTATGCAAAATTGGTGGCAATTTAGCCCCAGGGCTCGGAGGCGTCGACCCCCAAAACCATTCTACGAGTGTTCTCTCCTAAAATGGGGGCAAAGCCGCGCGCAAATTAGACCCAGCATGGCAGGGGGAGTACGCAAGACGCCTTTGTACGCGCTCCCGTTTCTTCCGCTTTGCCCGCTCGAAGGAGGGGGGGGGGCACAAAACTTGTATAGCGTCTTTTATAGAGGGGGCGAGGGAATGGGTGGAGAGAGAGACCTCTTTAGAGGGGAAGATGCCAGTTAGGCACGCGAGAAGGGCATAAAAGAGGACTGCGCTAGCAAAAGTGTTTTTAGAGGGCCTAGGAATCAAAATAATTATGCAGAAAAGTCTTGAAATTAACTTTGGGCTGTCATTTTTACATTTTAGTGACTTACATCATATTTAAACGCCTATTTTCACCCGATAAAGTGCCGCTAAAGACGCGAATTTTCGAATTTCTCTATGAGACCCTGGGGCACTCTAGCCTGCGGGGAGAGGGGAGGGGAGGAGGAGAGGAACTGACTCATTCTCCCCCCACGTTTCATTTCAAAATACCCTGCCCCTAGGTTGGGCCAAAAAGAGCTCCTCTCCCCACATCAACAATGCCATGCACACTCATGAATTTTTCGCGGGTCCACGCGCGCCTTTTAGGCAAATACCCAGCAGGACTCTGTGGTGTCGGGTCGATTCAGGGGAAAGAGGGAGAGAGAGAGAGAGAGAGAGAGAGAGAGAGAGAGAGAGAGAGAGAGAGAGTGGGTGGCTCTCAACTTTCCGCCCATAATACCGGGGGTAGTACCGGGGCAGCGGTGGCGGCGGGAAAAGGGCTGTCAACAATTCGCCATTTTTGGATGGGGCTGTGCGGTGCGACGAGGCAACATTTCGCGCGGTAAGAGAGTGAGAGAGAGACAGACACACGCTCAGACAGACAAACAGGTGCACAGTCAAATGAACAACTCCAAAAAGAGGGAGAGAAATTCTTCTTGCCCCTCCCAGGCTAACAACAAAACTTTTCATTGCTATCCCCTCAACCCCCGAATTGACAAATCGATCCCCCCCCTTGGTTGCGCACTCATTGAGAAGAGATTTACGATGGAATTGCGGGAAACGAAAAACGCCTTTTAACTCGCCGCGGACGGGATCGAACCCGGCCCGAGTAGGTGAGAAGCTAGAACAAAACGGGGGCCCATAATTTTTCTTCCACGAGATAACCCTAACACGTTGTGTAGAAGAACATTGGCTATTTGCCAGCCGTCTATCCACTCGGATTATCCACCGCTGCTACTGTTTCCTTGCAGCAGCACCAACGTGGCTGAGGACAATCGAGCAGCGAGTGGACGATGCTTAGCGGGGGGCTAAGTGTTGCTCTGCGTTTGCACTTGCTATCCCTCGCTCTCTCTCACACTCTCTGTCTCTCTCGCTCTCCTCAAGAGGCCTCCACACCTAATGCAAATAGAAAGCGATGCCCGATCCGCTTTCGCATACACAGACGCAAAAAAATTAATTCGTCCCCCCGGTATCGGGTTGTTGCCATTGGGTGGGTCCCTGCGGGAGCATGGATCAGGGGAAACCGGTTTCCGGCAAAACGTATTTAAGCCCAGAATTTTTGGAAACGGGTTGCGCGTAAAAAAGGGGGAAGGCGCAAAAAATTCGGTAAAAGGGCTGGAGGGGAAAGCTCTCGCGTGGCCCGAGATTCGTACACGCAATGAAAAGGCGGGGATGGCCAGGCATGGAAATTCGGCGTTGAAGAAGCTGGGAAGGATAGCAAGGATTTCCGAGATCAGACGATGGATTTAGGAGGTGAGAGCGAGAGAGACAGAGCAGAGAGAGAGAGAGAGAGAGAGAGAGAGAGAGAGAGAAGAGAGAGACAGCGCGACAGCCAGATAGGGCGGACAGAGGGAGAAAAGCAATAATTGGATTCGCCAAACCTTGAATTCAACTTTAAATTAATTCGTTCCCCAAAATGGCACTCACACGATCGGCGCTTGTTGTTCGAGATGTCGAGTCGAAATTTCGAGCCAAACTTGTAGTCCTTGAGCTCGGTGTTCTCCGCCGTGCACGTGTAGAAGCGGTCGGGCTTGAAATCGGACTCTCGCACAAAATGGAAGAAAATGGTGCCCTAAAACGTGCGCAAATAGCATACCGTGGGGATGAGGAGGAGTATAAATGGCCCGAGGGCCCACCACCCAATCATCTGGGGCCGCTATTAAAAAATAACGGGTGGGGGGATCGCGTCGCGTTACCGTCGTGGCGTCGTCGTGCGCATATACTGCACAAAATGGGAGTTTTTTTGATGATTTTGAATGTGGAGAGAACACGAGTATGGACTTTTAGATTATTAAGAAGATCAGATCCGGATAGTCCAGGCGTAGCAATTCATTTTCTTACGAAAGGAAATTGGCATGGAAACTCCTGTAGAAAACCTAGAGGCCTTTAGGATTTTGAATACTGAAAAAGCAAGCATATTAAATTGTAGATCAAAAAATATCATCAGCCCACATGACAGCCTCATAGAACCGATTATGGTATGAAATTGGTAAGAAAAACGTCGGTAAATCGCAAATCGCCACGTTTTTTTGTCCGCCCAAATCCATCAATTTGAACAGTGACTGCTCATCAGAATTTTCACGCGGGACGGAGGAATGTGGCTAAAAAGTAAAATCGGCAACAGTCCCAGCCCCCCGGGGGCTGCAAAATGTTTATCGGGGGCCGGAAAAGCAAAACGCGCAACGGGGGTGCGTCAGGTTTGCACTGACCATTCACCCCCTCTTTCCACGCCCATCACCCCTCCTAAATGGGTAATGAACCGGAAACAAGCAATAGAATCCAGCCCCGAGTACCAGCGCTAGCCACTACGCAACAATACGCTCAAAACTAGGAAAAACAGCCTTGGGGTTCTGAGGTGAATATGCAGATGCCGTAATGTCAAAAATTCTTGGTGTTAAAAATTGCTAATCTCGACATTTCTATCTGCCGACGTTTTTCGGGGGAATTTTCCCGGGAGATTTGCTGATGTAAATTTTGACCTTTTCCAAATTTTCTACTGGCTGGCCAGCGGTCCGGAGGAAGCTCAGATCCGGGTGATTTTTACATCATTCGAAAGCTCTCGAAAAGGCGAGGTTCCATTGTCTAAGCTTCAATCTCATTCGCTTGATATTCGCGTTTTTCGAAAAAACAGGTAATTTTGCGTAAATTGCATAAATAAGCAGTTTTGGTGGTTTTTGGACGTAAATTTTCTCGCCCTTTCGGGCTACAGCTTTGGATGGAGGCCTAAATCGTGAAAATCGGACACAAATCGGCAAAAGGACCTCTAGAGGGTTTTTTATGGGACACCCTGAATACGCCGGATTTATTTACGTAATATCCCTCGACAAGATGTAAAGGTCCTGTCAAATCAACAATTCTATCTAGACTTTTCAAAAGTTTCAAGGTGCTACCCGGCTCGAAATCGATATCTGCCACATCCGTTCGGCCCGGGCCGTCCAGATCGGAAAAATCGGTAAAAGGAGAACGGCTGTTTTTCAAACGGAGCAGAGGATGAGAAGGAGGAGGAGCAGCAGCAGCATGCTGGTTGTGTTGGTGTGGTGGATGGCCGGGGCCCCGTCCCCCCCCCATGCCCGCCCAATAACTCGGCCAGTCAGAGAAGAGTATAGAAAGGAAACGAGTGGGGTGGAGGCTCTCTTTCTCTCTCTCGCTCTCTCTCGCTCTCTCTCTCTCACTTGCAAAGTCTCGCCCAAAAGAGAGGCACGCCCCCTTTCCAAACGACCTCCCCGCCGTGGCTCGGCTTGCTTTCTGCCAGCAACCACCCAGGCCATGCCATTGGCCGCTAGGGCCCTAAGGGATGCGGGCCCATCTCTTAGATCCGGGGCTGATATGGGGCCAAAGCTATGCCAGGAAAAGATAGCCAGATATGCCCTGCTTTTTATGGGGGATTCCATTGGTAAGGAGAGGTTTGATACATGTTAGGCCTAAGAATAAGCTGACAAGGAAACGAATGCTAAGCCTAAGCCTAAGCATCCCATTTTTTGCTGATTAAAACCTCGTTTTCAGAATCAGGAAAACGACCAAAGTCAGAAAGTTATTATGCTTTAAAGGGTCAAAAAAAGACCAAAGTTGGCCGTTTTGAGAATGTTTTACACTTTAGAGCTTCGTAACTTTTTAAATCTGGTCGTTTCGCAGATTCTGAAAGGTAAGTTTTGATCATGAAAAAAATTCTTCGCAGATAGGCTTTCCATTCATCCTAAAATAGGTTCAAAAAATAATTTGGAAATTCCGTGGATCAAAAACGTATCCTTGTCAGTCTAGCCGTAAGCCAAGTCTAAGCCAAGACCAAGCCAAAGCTCAAGCTTAGCCGAACCTAAGCCTGAACGCCAAAACCTCACTTGAATCTAAACCCCTGAGCCTAAAACTGGCACTAATCCCGCCTTAGTCGAAACCTAAAAGTGAAAAAAAGCCTGTCCTAAGCCAACGCCAAAGCTAAGCCGAAATCGAATCTACCCCCTCCAATCCCCTTCAATCAACCCGCCGAACACCGGAAGCTACAGATATCTGCCCGGGGCTATCATTTACATTCACCCCTCCATCTCTCCCTCTCCCTCTCTCCCTCTCCCTCTCTCTCTCGCTCCTTTGACAGCTGTTCAAGGGACATTGAAGGCGCAACATGTCGTTGCTAGGTCGTCAACACCAAGCCCCGATGACTAGATAATAAAGTCAACTAAAGCAAAAGGATACAATTTAAACGGTAACTGGAGCCATTAATATTTCAGCCCCTTAAATGCCTTAAAAAAACAATTCAATCGAAAAGCCAAACACAAAGCCTGAATTCATTAGCGGACCACCCAGGCGCCCGGCCGGTGACTTTGAACGGCCCAAATCTAATTAATGGCGGCGTGAGAGAAATAGAGGTCAGAGAGAGAACGGAGGGACACTGGCTGTGTGTGTTTATCCCCCCAAAAGCCTTGACTGCCAGAACCATAGCAACGCAAAACAGATGCCATCCCCACGGAGAGGGGGGATCGAGACGAACGTTCGACTGCTGTCTCCCAAGAAAAATATCATCAAAATCTGAACTGTCACTGTTGGGCCTAGATAATTAATTGGTAAGGCATCGTAATGGGCTTTGGATGTAAGAAGTTTGTGGTTGCTAAATCAAACCTAATCCCTTCTGGTACCCCTAAAGGGATAGGGAAAGCCCAGTAGATGAGGGCTCAATTAAAATTGGCAACGAGCCACCCCGGCAATGCTAATGCAAAAAATCAGCAGAGAGAGGGCCGAAACAGGAGGGAGCAGAAAATATTTATGCTGATTTTAGAACTAAAGCCGTTTTGTTCTAATTTTTCCTGGGCCTTCCTGATCCCTTTAATCGATCCCATGCCCATCGCCCAATTTTCAAAGATCCCCCCAAATGGCCGTCATAAATTTGGGCCCTGAAGGAGGGAATGCACGGGTTCAGGACCCGGGATTAATCGCCGGCGCATGCGGCCCGGGTTCAAGGGCTAAATGGGGCCTCCCCTATATGGGCCATTGATTCCGCAAGGTATCATGGCTAGGCTGCTTCTGCTCATGTACCAGCTTGCGTATTGCCTGAAAAGTTCAGACTCCTGCAAAAAAAGCGAAAAATGCTCATAATTTGACAAATTAACCTTAAGCTAATCCGAAGCCGAAGCATATGCCCTCAACGTCGCCAGAGCGAGCTCATGTAAGTCAGAGCCGAAGATAAACCCAAGCCTAAAGCATAAGCCTAAAGCTAAACAAGCAACATAGCCAGGCTTCACCATTTAAGCATACCCAATGCGTATGCTTAAGCTGCGCCTGCGCCCTAGCCCAAGCATCCGCGCAAATCCTGCCCAAAGCGCCGATGCATTAGCGGGTGGCTATAGCGCGGTACAATCAGGTGGTTAGATAATTACCGGGTCGATAATAGAGGGGAAAGCCTTTTCGGGTAGTATGGAGCGTAGAAGGGACACTAATGGATGTGTTGACCAGCAGTGACCGCGGAACTCCCCGCTTCCCCCTCGAAATGGCCATTGCCTGGCTGGAAGGACCCATGGAGACGCTTTTAATCAACCAAAAGTAGCCGCACTCAAAAAAAAAGAAACGGGAGGGCTGACTAAAAGAGGCATGCGGCCCATTATTGGCGGGTACGATTTCGTAGGCTCCTCTTGATAGTAGCTTCTTAAAAGGACTAGGAAACAAAAAATCGACATCTTTGGTTTGTTAGGTAAGAAAAATGTAATAAAAAAATAATAAAAACCGTTTGCATTTCAAATAAGGTATTAGCAAAACGCGGATCATCGACCGATTTTCACAAGAGCCCTAGGTCCGCTAAAAATCGGTTGAAACGCGCCAGGATAGACCCATCCCGTGGCCGCATAATTTGAGTATATTTGCCCATCCTCTCCGATCAATCATTTTGCGCACAGAATATTTGCGCATCGGCATTTCCGTTGCGCGCAGCCGACGCTACTTTCTTTTTGTCTGCTTCGTTTGCCCCCCCCCCTCCCCCCTGCCATAGCTCTAGAATACTTTCAAGGGACCGGGAAGTAAAATTTTCATGTGGGTGAATCGAATCTATTTCTCAAAAATACGCGATCTTACTGAATAAAATTCTCTGGTATTGGTTTGCCAAGAAAGCCAAAATACTAGGGAGAACCCAAGTGTTTTAGGGCAAATAGACCTTGTTACGTATCGTAAGCGTTATAAATGGCTAGGGGGTCGAGTTTGATAAGCCAAACAATCATGGTCATTAAAAGGCCTGAGGATTCAAAATTGCGACAGAATCTGCGAATTCGCGCATGCGCGGTCGCGTCGCCGTGTTTTTTTTTGTTGGCAATATGCCGTGAATCGACGAGAGAGGCGAGGTGTATTTGCCTTTAAATAGCCTTTAAATATGATGTGTGCTGGCTGTCGTGGGGCGCGTGATACCAATAATAGATATAACATTCCCCTCATCAAGCTCTCTCCAACAAAATAGATTGCGACTCGGGTTGACTAGAGCGCCTAAGAAGCAGCAGAAGCAGAAGAAGATTGTGGCGAGGGCAACGGGAAATCAGATTTCCGTGGGAGTACGCTAAAAGACGCTCCTCCCTTCCCCCTGGGTTACCCCATGTTGGCTTGATGATTCGGGTGGTGGGTCTCCTCCAAAAACGGGGCGAAAATGGGAAAAGGACTGGCCTGTTCATTGCTGGAAATATGTGTCGAGTTGATAGTTTCGAATTGGCCCGGTTCTTTTCCCATCAGAATCCAGTAGACGCTGTAATAAGTTATATTTGAAAGGTAGTCGTTTCCTTTAGGGGTTTGATAAAAGCTTCTCACCGAGCTGTCGGGTTGCTGGCTGGTGGACTGCAGTTTCGCGAATAGGGATCGCCGAGTTCAACCTTCACAATTTCTGGCTCATCATCGGGGAAGTGGCGAATCCCTGAAGATTTAAAAATTTACTTGGAAAAACGCTTTGCCACGATTTTATATTGTCGTAATTCATGTTGTCGGAAACTCGGAAAGAAAAAACTTCGAGGCACAAAATTTCTTCGTCATGAAATATTGTCATACTCAATTTGAGCAATACAAATTTCTACATTTTAAAATTAAGGCAAAAAGAAGTCATCCGAGGGAGGAGGTATGTATGATAGTATCAAAATTGTTTCAAACAAAGATATCCCAGCCCAGCCAGTGAATACATTGATAGGAGCGTAACGTAGTCCAGATTTCCTACGTTGCATAGCACGACAACACATTTTTTGCTTTTTCTTAATTACCTTAAACGTTGTTTATGCTTTTCAGTTAGTTTAAGATAATATTAAAACGCACAAGTCTGCTCCAAATGGATTGGCTGTCCGACGGCAGTTCCGTTATCATTTGTCGCCTCACACGTGTAGATCCCCGCATCTTCGAGGTCTAGCTTTGAGAAAACCTAGAATCTTGGCTCTGAAAAACTTGAAGAAACCTACGAGAGTCCCCTCGCCGGGTTTTTGCACAACTTTCTCAGAATAGGCGGACACTTGGAAAGGTTTGCCGTTTTTTCTCCATTTGTAGCTGAAAGAGGGGCAATCTATACGTTTTTTTTTCTAAGATCCAATTAAAATTAAAGCAATCTCAACGTAGCCATTGAGTTTTTCAAGTTAAAAAGGCAAAAAATGACCTGGGCTTCGGGTTTCCTTCTGCTAAACAATGTAATGTGACTTCTCGTAAGTTATCCGGTACGATCGACGTCTAAAAATGGCCAATTTTTATATTGAATTATTCACGACGACGTGACGGTCATAACAACGATAATAGCACCCACTTTATCATCAACAACGGTTTTTTCGACCGTGTAATAAACAGTCTTTGCATTGTCATCATGGACGAATCGGGGCGGAGTCGCGATCGATTCCCAATCAATCGATGGCTCAACTAAGCGGGTGGCGCATTAATGGTCAGCAGTATCAATTACCTGATATCAAAAAACAACAAAATATTCCATAGAATAACAATGGCCTATCGGGTGGCCAGTGGCGTCTCATGGCCAGAGAAAAGATGAACAAGATGAGGCTTCACTAACTACGTGGTTCCTGAAAATGTGAAAATTGTTGGAAAACCTTGCAAAGGCGGATTTTTTAGTTTGTAATCTTTGAAACCTCTTACATATAGGCTTTTAATGCTAATTAAATATAACTTTTTATTAAAATAGAGGAATATCGATTCAGAACAAATTTTTCGACATGTAACATGTAGTAAAAAGGAGTGCTCGAAATGAGTTGGCCGCGACGAACGGAAATGAGTTGGAGGGAATCTATTTGCCCTCGCCTACTCGTTTAGTAATCTCTGCACACCAGTCAGTGGTTTTCGTTTTGCTTAGCCATAAAATAAAGCACATTAGATTGGACACCGGAAATTGGCTGGAATTTTTCTAAATAAATGAAACCACATTTGTTTCTTAGGATCCCATTTTTCAAATATAAATATTGGGAGTGTTTCTAAAGCGTTTTTTACTACTTCTAAACATGGAAACTTTACAAATTAAAGGAAAAATAGATTTTTCGACCAAAAAATGCCGATTTTTTACCAAAATTTCGATCTTTTTTAAGGTTTGCAGATAGTTTTTCTAGTTAAAATATAGTTTGCTAAAAACACTATTAAAACATTTCCATCAACTTACTAGGCATTTCTACACTTATACGAAAGAGTCCCCCCTATAATGCGAAAGAACACTCCAGGCAAAATGACCGGAAGTGGCCGTCAATTGGGTGTAGAGGTCGTTCCTTAATGCTTGTAAATGCGTTGTAAAATGGCTTGTTTAAATAAAACGATAGTTTTGCAGATTCCATTTGGAAGATTTGAATGGGACATCGTGCATTTGCCGCCCCTAAGTACATAATATGAACGAACCTATATTCGCTAAAGTATTGTCCCGGCTATTCGTTCAATCGTACACAGTAGTGCCGCGTTTTCGTGGCTCGTTCTCAATCGGCAAATCGTGATCGCTCTCTGAAAAAAGCGTGCTTAGGACCTTTGCTCAGGCTAGGAAATGGAAGGACAATAGAATGGGCGCCAATAAATTACAGGGTTTCCAAACCGCTCGTACCGACTCCGAAAAGCTTCGCTTTTTTGTTAAGTTAGATATCTATTGCAAACTCTCAAAATGCGAAAAAAATAGACGCTGTCGTTTATGTATCAAGGATTTTACTGAATGGCATGACGACCGAAAAACTTCCAAAATGGAGAATCATGTGATATCCTAAATGTGAATTACCAGGCTGCCGACCAAAACTAACAGACTTTTGAAGAATATTTTTTGAAGTAGTATCCCAGAAACCCAGAACTCCATTTTTTCGCTTTTGGTGGGCATGCGCATGACATAAAGATAACTGTAATTTGGCATTGACCAAGCGAAAAATTGGTGAATGGAATGGACTGCCTGGACGAAAAACAGTGAAATGAAGGTAAGCCCATCGCTAGATGAGGAGGCAAAAGATTCTGATATGATAAAGTGAGGGGCGAGGAACGTTTCACGGATATTTTGGATAGTCGAGAGGGCATCCATCAATCCCGAAACGGGGGGGATAAATGAATGAAGGGTGGAGGGAAGAGGAAAGCTGGAAAGCGAGACGAGAGCCACCCAAGTTTGCCTAAGGCTCGATTCCGCGAGAATCCTGTCGCCTTAGACCGCAAATCTTTGGTGGAGAAAAGCTGAGGGGGGGGGGGGTGGGGAGTGGGCACATTTCACACCACACTTTCGCCCGAGGTGTTGCAAACCTGGAGGAGGTAAAAAGATTGAAACAAGCGGATTAAAGGGCTTGAGAAGAAACGGCATAGTTTTGGTGAGATCCAAGTCTAATCCTAAGCCTAAGCCTAACCGGAAACGTGAAGCCTAAAATTAAAAAGGATGACCTTAAACCTAAGCTTATTGTTCGTTCCAAGCCTAAGCCTCTGCCTATGCCTATGCCTGATACTAGGTCTGCCGCAAGCCTAAGCTTAAGCTTTGAGTATCGTAGTTAGTTTCAAAACGAAGAGTGAATACTGACGTGAAAGAACAGCTCCCAAAAAAGGCGCTTGCCTTGAAAGCGATGAATCAGTCGCAAAGGACATTGCAAAGTTCGGCCATCCCCAAAGCCCCGCGCTCAACCGGCCATTGAAAATCTTTGGGCGCAGGATTTAAAGTTTTTGGCTACAGTAGCTTTCAAAGTGTACACTTTTAGGGGACGAGGAAGGCCAACTTGTTCGTTGTTCACAATTGGAAGTTCGCCCTCAGCGACAAAAAGAAAAACAGGCAAGGACTCTGTAAAAGCTATGACTCAACCACCGTACTATGCGACCCATTCTGGGACGATTTTTGGAAGTAAAGGTCGTTGAAGGGGGCGAGTAAGAAAAGGTACCGGCTACTGTTGCCGCATCACGCAGCGGGATGCACCAGGTGAAAAGGAAGCTTCGGAAGAGCCGGTTTTGTAAAGGGTAGGCATAACTATGGATTGTTTAGATGGTCTAAGCGGAATTTAGCACGAAAAACCGTCGCGTTAGGCGGTCGGGTTGTCGTCAGCCATTAATGCGTCCAAGTCATCGATAAACCGGAAAGCCGTCTACTGGAAGGAGATTGAAGATGTAGTGACCTTCAGCGATTGGGACAGATCCACCCATAAACGGCCTTCAAGGGTCAAAATCCCAATGGGGATGGGGGTGGGAAGGGCACGGGAAGAGGCTGTAAAGATGTCCGACAACGTTTTTTAGCCTGAGGGCATGGGATAACGATTGGGTACGAATCGCATGGTACCTGATGATGAGAAGGTTGGGCGCCCCCTAGGGTGAGTAATTCAACAGTTGAAGCCAAAAATGGGAATCTGGGCTTCACAAACAATACGATGGAAAGACTTTCGAGCTTCGAACAAAGCTTCGATTGGCCCAAACCTACACTAGGATCAAACCAAAAGGGGTTAGCGGGCTACGCCTAGGCTTAGACTTAGGCTTCAAATGTCTAATTGAGCACTCTCGTTAAATGGGGACGCCCAGAATAGAGAATAGAGAATTAGTTGGTGGGAATGGGAGGAAGGGAACTGCTGAACAAACAGTAATACAGTCAGAGGGGTCGTGTAATATGTGGCCACTACCAGGGCTCCCGTCAAGGGCCCGCCAGTGTCCTCAGGGCAAACCGGACAAATTTAGGAGAGAGAGAGAAAGCGAGAGAGATAGCTAGAGAGAGAGAGAGAGAGAGAGAGAGAGCGGGAGAGTGAGAGAGAACTATGACCTGGCGGGCAGGTACACCTGGGTAGAAGGCTCCCGTTCGAACGCTTCTGCTGCTGGTCACTGTCCAAATTTGCATACGGGCTTGTTGCCGGGTGGGAGAGGGAAGAGAAGGAGGAGGACCAAAGCAAGCCTACGGGCTCGGGTTGACCTTTTGGCCCTCACAACATAGGTTGAGCAGAGAAGAGAGAAATGGAAGCTTTCCGCTCCACGCTAGTAAGCCTCCTTCTGCCGCCTGCGCTCTATGCTAAGCCAAGCTTAAGCTAAGCCTAAGCATGGAAGTTGGATCTTTGCTTGCAATAACAGAGTACCTACACCCGGCCGAAGCGAAGCCCAAGCTAAGCATAGTAATTCAAATACTCAAAAAAATGAGAATTTCACAAAATCTATCGGCATAAAATAGCTTGAAAATTTTGCTGCAATCCAGCGCTCGCCTCGGGCTCACTACAAAGAGAATAACAGAAATATAACATCATGCTGCCACCACCCTCCTCCTTTCCTGTTATGCAAATTTTGCGAGCATCGGCCGGCTGGGGGTGGGAACGGGGCTAGCCGCAGAACTTTCGGTTTGAATCGAACCCCGGTAATTGATCGCGGGCTTTCTTCGGCCAATCTGCTCTTTTGCCTTTAACAAAAATTTGCGAAAAGGAAAATGCATCTCGGAAGAACCGATTTGGTTGCGGAAGCGACTTGAAGGTCAAGCACTTTCCGGAAGAGTATGAAAATGTGGAAAGAAAGGTTTAAAGATAGGTGAACCAGCATAAGATTCGAGATAGGAAGACGATGGCAAAGGTCAAAATTATTTAAATTGGGGGAACATTTTAGATAACGTTGGAATATTTTAAGAAGAGAGAAGAGGATAGAGAGCGAGACAAAGAGAGGGAGAGAGAGAGAGATAGAGAGAGAGACAGAGAAAAACACAATTCAAGAACAAGATAACTTGTCATCACACGACCGAAATGACGATAATCTCCAAAATAGATCGATAAAGGGCGGAGATGGTGGGTGTCTTTGTGTGTATCCTGGGGGGATATGTCCTCATCCCCCACCTGTGGCCATTTTTTGGCGCGAGTCCCCCGAAGAGGGGCGCCTTGCGCAATCTCCGCCCCTTCAGCCGTTCTCTCTCTCTCTCTCTCTCTCTCTCTCGCTCACTCTCTCCCTACTCTTTCTCCCTATCGCTCGCGTCTCTCTCTCTCTCTCTCTCTCTCTCTCTTGCCTCGTTACTCAAACAATTATTCCAAGCCAGGCACCCAGGATTTGGTGCAGGATTAACGCCCTTATAATGCTCGATAATCGAAAATTGGCCCCACGGCCATAACCAACCGGTTAGCACATTAATTTCGAAGTAGGCCGTTGAGCCGGGTGGGTTTTTCCCAAAGAAACGTCGGCCGCATCTAGGGTCTGGCTTAGGCTTGAGCTCGGGCCTAGGTATAGGCATAAGCCTACGCTCGGCCGCTGATTGCCTAATTACGGTCGGGGTGGGACGGAACGGTGAAAAGTGCAACAAAGATGGTTGGCACCGATTAGGCGAAGAAAGAGGAGAGAGCAAGTGAATGCGGAACGTGTTCGTGTATTTCTAAGCGATAACCATCTTCAAGGTGCGAAAGATATACAGGTCTTCAAGCGAGGATGTTTCTTCTTTTAGCTGAGAAAAAACCCGAAAACGGCCCTAAACAGCGTCGTAAAGCTCATTGAGCCCGAATGCGCAACGTCTCCGGAAATTTCGACAAAGAGTTCGTTGCGAGTGTGTGAAAAGGAAGAGCCGTAGAATCGGATCTTGTTGAGGAGAAGGTTGTGTAGAGGGATGAAGATGTAGAGAGAGAGAGAGAGAGAGAGAGAGAGAGAGACCCCTTTGGATGGCCAATCAAGGCCTTGTGAACACTCAGATGCCGGTGGCCACAATCACCACCTCGTCCTGCTCTGAGGTGACTCATTTGATTAGGGCCAGCCCTCCGTGGCTGGGGGAGAGGGGGTGGCTAAGGTCATTATGGCCCCCTAGGGCCAATCGAGATTGTAGAAAGGAACCGCCATCGGGACCTGTCGGTTTAATTTTGATGAATCGCAAGCCTTTGAATGAAGGGTCACGGGAAGATCCGGGGCGTTCTTTTGCTCTAGCTTATACTTGAGCCAGGCTCGGCCTAGGTGTGTTTTGGGCTTACTTAAATTTAGAAAAAGCTTGCCTTGGCTTTGACCTGATTCACGCGTAGATTAGGCTTGGCTTAGGTGACAGCTTATCAGGCCGGCTTGGGCTTATTTTTGGCATGATTGAGACTTAAAGGGGTAAGGCAGGCCCAGTAGATGAGGGCTCCTCTGCAATTGGCAACGCGCCAACCGGAAATGCTCATGCAAAAAATGGGCAGAGAGTGGGGAGAGACCCAAAGCCCGTTTTATGCTGATCTATCTTGGGCCTGCCTGATCCCTTTAAGCACAAGCGCTTAGCTTGGGCGCGAGCTTGGTCAAAAACAGACGCAAAAGCTAGACGAATGGCCGTGACGGACAGCTGCACCCCATACCAATTACAATAATTTCCGGAAGCTGGGTCCCCGAACCCCGTGGCAGCTGACCCCCCAAAAGCCAATTCCCATGGCGTTTTATGGGGCTCTTTTTTGTGGATGGGTGAAGGGGGATATGGGCCACAGGGTAGAGGGTTTTTTAGGGTTGAAAAAGCGTGGAGAATCAATCTTTTAAATGAACTATTAGGCGTTTGGATGGAAGTTGGGGTTTAAAGGTTTAGGTTGAAAAATTGAAATAGTCCTTCGCAAATTTTCGGTTATTTTGTCAGCAAATATTTATAACCATTTCAAATCGTTTTGAATTTTTGGTCAAAAATGTATAAACATTCTCAAAAAATGTCAAATTTTTAAAAATTATGAAGAACTCCAAGACTACTTTCAAAGACTATAAAAAATTTCTCCCCCCCCCCGCCGCGTTAACAGAGAAAAACCAATTCTCGTTAAATTTATTCAAAAACACCCAAAACGTGTGGGTCTGTTGAGCGGATAGGCGGGTGCAGCAAATGAATTGTGCGCATGGTCCCCCTGCTGGCCTTGACGTTCCCCCCATAAATCGAGGGCCTCGAAACGACGGGTCGAAGGGGAGCAAGAGGAGGAAAACCAGGCTCTTTTAAAAAAATTGGCAGAAAAAGCGGCCCGGGGCGGCAGAAGAAATAGGTGGATTGTCAGGGTGGAAGGGGCCGAAAGAAAGGACATAGAAGAAGAAGAAGGAGGGGCTCTCGGCCCAATCGCCCGGAAATCTTGGGACACAAAATAGCATGTAAAAAGGGGACGGGACCGCTTCTCCATTAATTGTCCATTTTGGGGGCAGGGATTGATCCGAAAAGGGAAGTGAAGCCGAGAGTCGAGAGGAACAAGTCGAAATCAACGGTTATGCGAGAAAGTTTGAGAGCGAGAGGGAGAGAGAGAGAGAGAGAGAGAGAGCGACGAAAACCAAAGACCTTACAACCTGACCGAATAGTAAGTTCAGGGCAACAGCTAGTCAGCCTTAAAGGGACCAGAAAGCGCCAAACTCGACCCTGTTGCTGTATCAGGCCTCAATTAGGACTGCACGTAGTTAGGCGCGACGCGTACTTGACGACACCTAGTCGAACACTTACGTAAACTTTCCGTTTCCTGCTCCCTTTAATATATTGATTAAGATCCAACAGCCCAAATCTGCAAAACCAGCGTCGGCAAGAAGTTCAAAAATGTTAACACTGCACTAACGTTGCAATCTAAAACCAAATTGCTACAACCAAGTGCCAAGCACTGAATGTCCCTTAGCCTCCTCGAGGGTCCAAAAGAGCTCACCCCCAAAAAAACGGGGCCCCTCTACCACGAAATGCCGTGCGTAGAAGAGAAACGGGGTAATTTGGTACCCCAGGCCGGCTCGACGCATAAAGATTTGAGAGAGGGGAAATCGTGGGAACATACGGGCCCACCAACACACCCAACAATGCCCTAAACCATAGCCTAAGGGCATAAAGAGAGGCAGAGAGAGAGGGGGGGGGAGAGCGAGACGAAAAACGGAAATCGGGACCCCGGCGGGTGGAAGAGCATTGTCCCCGAAACATCTAGCAGAACACACAAACGCTCTTTCTATGCATCTACATCGCCTTTCAGCCACGGCTTGGGCATTCTAATTTTGAACGGCAATGTGGGGAGCTAACTGGCGGTGACTGGCTAAAGGCTCTGCGAAAGCGTAAGCTACCCGTTCAATCAGTTACGTGCGGTTATTCGAGGCTACAGGACACATGACGGAGATGCCATTAATAAATTATTTGCTGTTTGAATTTTTCCACAATAATAATGCGGCATAATTGGTGGAAGGGGTTGGCTTATCCTGTCCAAGTACTTTTCAAATCCTCTCGCCTAAGCCCGCTTCAAAGCCTAACGGCTACCAAAAGTGATCTCACGTCAAGAAGAAGAAAAAGCAAGCTCTACTCCCTGGCAGCTATCCCAAAAGCGCAGATTGTTATTCTTACTGGGCGCCCATTCCTCACAATCCCCTCCATAATGTGATCAAATAGGTGTGATGGCCAGGGGTGGAGGCAACGAAATAGGGCCATATGGCAACTCTCGGACCCTCTAGTCCGGTCAACCGCACATCATTAGATTCCCCAACCCTCTTTATTAGCCCTACTGTCGCTAAGGGGGGGGGGGGGCAACGGAAGTAGATGTCGGTTTTCGTTAGACTTTTTGTGGATTTTTGGAAGACCAATCTGATAAAATTGCTTTCTACGAAATTTCAACATTAAAATCTCTGCAATATTTTATTGTACGCGAACAAGAGGTAGAGAGAGAAAGAGAGCGAGAGCGAGAGAGAGCGAGAGCGGGAGAGAAAGATAGAGCGAGAGAGAGAGAGAGCGAGAGAGAGAGGGAGAGAGAGAGAAAGGGAGAGAAGAGAGAGAAAGAGACTAAAAGGCGAGACAATAAAGATGCCGAAAAAATCTATAAATTACGATGAAGGTTGCAAGAACGTGGGCTGGGTCTTGAAACTCGGGATTATTATGTAACTTTCCTTAATAAAAGTCGCTGCTTTTCATACCCAAGCAAGAACCGAGGATTGGCAGCTACAAAAATGGGCCCCCAAAAAATTCAAATGCAAATGTAGAGAGGGGCAGTGGTGGGATATTTAACGGGGAATGGAACACGGTGAATCATCACCCTTTGTTCCGTTGAGTGTCGGATGGGCCAGGGGCGGGCGGGGGGACGGTCGGTTTTTTGTATGGCTCCGTTGCCATTTCGGGATAGCACTCCTAAACAGGGTTGGTCATTTTCGGATCGGACTGGATCCGGATCTGGATCTGGATCGGATCCGGATCCGGATCCGCCGTAGGATCCGGATCCGGATCCGCCGTAGGATCCGGATCCGCATCCAGATCCAGGGCGGATCCGATCCGATCCGGATCCAAGGAAATGGATCATGCAACCGAGTTAAGTGCTAATTGTTAGGTGCAAAGATCAGTTCTGCCTCTGGGCTATGTATTTTTGCGATTAACATGACCGAATCAGCATCAGAATCGAGAATATTACTTCCGGTCCCTTTTTTCCTCGGATCCGCATTCGATCCGGATCCGAGCGGATCCAGATCCGATCCGGATCCTTACCGATCCGGATCCTTACCGATCCGGGTCCGTCGGTGAACAACCCTGCTCCTAAACGAAGGCCACATCCCCCCTTCCCCCCCTCCTTTAGTTTTTGCTTGGACATACGGGGCTACAGTCCCCTCACCGGGCATTCCATTCAAACATATGCCATGGTAGGAAGGGGGTCCCGGAGTCTTTTTATTTTTAGGGGGACAGGGAAGGTGCATGTATGTAGATTAGGGCTCACCTACCGATCTACAGAAAATGACAAGTTAGAGGTGCCCGTTGATTTTCAGCGCTCTAAATCGTATGTTAGCCAAATTGTTCAAGAATTTGTAACAGAAGGTGAAGTCAAAATCTAATGTTAGATTTAAGGTGTGGTCTGAAAGGGTCGCCGGGCTTGGAGACACCCCACCAAAAAGTTGGCGCCGTCTGTTCCCATTTCGGGTGGAGGAGGCACCATTTAGGGATCAAAGGCTGAGTGACGGGGGTGTCAGATCGGCTACGACTCATCGGCTCACTCAAAAAAAGAGGTGAGCGCGATGGGGGAGGGGAGAAGGATCTGATGCTCACCCGATGACTGTCAGTACTGGATCTCCCCTCCATTTACCGCCCCCAAGGTTTCGTACTGCGTACCCAAAATGTGCAGCGTAATTTTTTGCAATAGCTTGGGCAGGTGTTGAGGCTTACAATCAGGCTTAGACTAAGACCAGCCTTAGGTTCGGCTTGGGCTTAGGATTAGCTTAGGGGCTTAGGCTTAGGCTTAGGATTTTTTTAGGCTTAGACTTAAGTTTAGCTTTAGGCTTAGAATTAGGCTTAGGCTTAGGT
This sequence comes from Mesorhabditis sp. LJ9110, assembly GCA_038088335.1. NCBI lineage: Eukaryota > Metazoa > Nematoda > Chromadorea > Rhabditida > Rhabditidae > Mesorhabditis > Mesorhabditis sp. LJ9110. The sequence goes on along the minus strand of JBBGBA010000048.1, from coordinate 150,373 downwards.
TTAGGTTTAGGATTAGGCTTAGGTTTTTTTAATTTTAAATTTTTTTAAAACCGGGAATTGTCATGGGTTTAGAAATTAAAATAACAAACGGCAAAACCCAAATTGTAAAATAGAGTGCCCCCTCGCTAAGCTTTGCATATGCTAAAAATGTTGCTGATCGGGCGCTGAGAAAGAAAGGGCTGACCCTGCAGCCCTGCTAGGCGGAGGGGGGGGGGAGTGAAATGGCGGCTTCTTCTTGGACAAACAGCGGATAGAAATGGTCTACTCCTCTCCTCCCCCATCCTTTCACCCCCACCGTCTCATACTTCTTTTTTTCTTTCGTGTCTTCATGGCCCACCCCCAAGCAAATAGTCGGCCCTTTTTCAAGTCGTCCCCGCGCTGTAAGTGTATTCTAAGTCTTGCCCCCTGCGGATCTCGCAAAAAAACTGTGGTAAAACACGGGAAAAGCGCCAAAAGTACGAATGTCAAAGCAGTCAGGCAGCCAAAATCCCGGCAGTCGAAAGTGGATAGCTCGACAGCAATAATGCCGAAAACCAAAGTCCGATACCCAAATCCAGAGAGATCCAAAATCCCGAAAGCCATGTCCCGACGGCCAAGGCTCCGAACAGCCTAAATCCCGACAGTTTTAATGCCGACAGATGCCGTTGAATTCAACTGGCAAAATGTATCCGACAAGCTAAATCTAGGCAAAAAAATGACCCTGGTATACCAAAATCCATCCAAGCAAAATCGCTGGCATTTAAATCTAACCATAACTACTACCATCTATAGGGCGATAATAGTAACCGCTTTCAAAGAGAAAGAAGCACAAAGCGAAGAAATATCGACGCGTGCGGGGGTCAGCAAGAAGTGGAAGTGCATCTTCTCATTTCCGATGAATGGCCCCACCCTCGACCCCACGGATGTTGGATGCTAGTCAAAAGGGTGCCTTTCCCATCTTTTCGCCCTTGTTAGCCGCTTCGAACTCCCCCGTAACCTGTGATCGGAATATAATGGAATTATAGGAGGGCGAGGGGTTGATGAGACAAACGAGAATGCCACCCACAAGACGCCCTGATTTGCATATCTGGTCGGAACATCGCCCCCCGAGGCTGCCGGTCGGAAATGAAGGCCCTCGGGAGAGACTCATTCATTTCTCCACATCGACTTGTCTGGTTACTTTAAAAGGAGAAGCGTGACAGCTGGAGGAATATAAAGGTGTATCACGGAATTATCGGCATCCTTACAGGGCTAAGGAAGGGCCAGTAGATGAGGGCCGATCTATAATTGGCAACGAGCCAACAGGAAATGCTAATGACAAAAAATTGGCAGAGAGTGGGGCGAGGACAGAGAAGATTTATGCTTATTTATTATATTTTTAATGGCACTGATACTGATAGTGAAATTTAATTAGCCTATACCACATTGTTGCAAAAAAAACGGAAAAGGTAGTGAAACGTTGTGGGGCAGCGTGATGTATTGGAAATAGAATAAGTCAAAACCGAGGCCGATGACTGGCTGGGTTGAGGTGGCGTGAATGGGACCTTTAGGGGGAAGGGAACGAAAGGATAAGCTCATTAGTCAAGTAGTCGTCGAGGATGGCCGGTCCTCCGTCGACATCCACATCTGTCATCCCTACAACACCCAATGCCAAATCCCTCAAAATATCCACAAAATAGCTGCAAGAATTTCTTGCCTTATTTACTACTAACTTGTCTATTTGAGGCGTGTGCAACGAGTTCCGGATGTCTTCTGACAAATTCCGAGCTCCTCCTCCGATTGTCAGTTGCTCAATGCTCAATGCTCAATTTTTCTTCGTTTGTCCGTTCGCCCATTTTTCGTCTTTTCTGAGCCGAAGGAACGTCTCCTTCCCTCTCGGCCATCGTTTGACGGCCCCCTAGTTGAAGAAGTGGGCCCCTAGGGGGGAAATGGGCCATTAGTTATTCATTCAAATTCGAACAGATGCCCCCGTCAAACGAAGAGCGCCGATTGATGCGCCCCCAACGCTCCCCGTATATTCCTCATAACCCCGATATAAAGGGAAAACCATGCCAAAAATGGTCAAAAGCTTAGGCGACAACAAATACACCGAAAAAGAGCCGAAAAAAAACGGAAAAAAACGAAAAGAAACGGCATTTTGGCAATCAGCGTTAGGTGAAATTGCAATCGTGTAGAATTTGGATTTTGAAAATCGGTACTGTGGGGATGGGCATTTGACGAGTCGGCATATCGTTTGCAGGGGAAACGCCAAAATTCCGACATTCAAAATACCGACAGTCAAAATTTCGACAGCCGAAAATCCTGACAGCCGGAAGTCCGGGATTTTAGAGCCATTATGGGTAAAACAACCGGAAATATCACATTTTAGCTGCAGAGATTTTGAGTGTCGATACTTTGATTGTCGGGATTCCGGCTGGAATTCCGTTTGCAGTACGCCAATCGGCATCATTCCAATCGGCATTATGAGATGGCTCTCCGGGTTGTGCCGGGTTAACAGTCGTCAATTTCGTTTTCCGTTAATCCGAAAAGCGTTCCGGCCAGAATTACGTATTCCCCTTTCAATCGAGCCATGCTACCCCGTATAGATAGATGAAGATGGAGTAGGATTATTTCGCCGGGCGGTCGAATGCTGTCCCCCCCCCCCCCCTTCCCCTCAAAATGACCAATATATAGGGGCCCCGCGGCGTGTGCAATTTTTAGGGGGGAATCCTGGGGTAGGCGCTGAAATCGCGTGTCAGAGGGTACAAAGGGCCCGCCAAACGCCCGCGACCACATTCGCCCGGTTTCGGATCTTGACCCACGGATTGTACCCTGCACGATGATTTTTGAGGGTGGAAGGAAACGAGGTAAGCTTCTAATCAACAACAAGGAGTGCTGGAAGAACGTAATAATAGGTCTAAGCCTAGCCCAAGGCGAAACCTTATTCTATCCTGAGTCCCTCCTGAGCCCAAAACTCGACTACGCGATGTTCCTCTGCAATTTTAGCCAGTAAATCCCATTCATCCCACCCAATTCCCAATAGAAATCACGAGAAAACATCCAAAAATGAAAAGTTGGCCGTCCGGGGGTTGTTTGTGGGTGTCAGATTTGGGATGGTGTGTGTGTGGGTGGGAAGGGGAATGTGTGGATGCAAAGTGTCTCCTCCGCTTGGGGGGCCATCTTCTCTGCCACAAGTCCCATGGGATGGCTGGGGGTCCTATCCAGAGTTTCGCGAGGGAGAAGGCCAGCCAGATTCCATCCATCCAATCATCCACTTATCACACATACACACTCAATCCACACTTCCCCTCACATTCGAGCAGAGATTGGTGCGATTCGCTTTTTGCAAAGAGATTTTATTGCCCAAAAATAGCTGAAGGGTCCAGGGACTGGCGAAATATTTTAGTTTTTCATTAAAGGGAAAGCAAGAAATAGAACCCTAGAAATGTAAGTGATATAAGATTAAATATTCGTACATAGACATGAAAAGGTCCCTCTTATCGAAGGCAAAGGAACCAAATGAGAATTCACATTTCCATTTGGCATGGCCAGGATGGGGGGAAGAGGATGGGGCCGCCGAGGGCAAATATCCCAATGGTGGAGGGTGAGGGGTCAGCGGTGTGTAACCGAATACTTTTTCTACGCAACGCCGCTCTGAAGCGTCCACTACCACCCATAGAAATCGACAGCTGGGAGACACCTTGGGCCGGATTATTTTAAAAAATGTCGAAATTTTTGAATACCAATATTTCAGAATACCGAAACTTCATATCGTGGAAAATGTTTGGATTTTTTTGGGAAGTTTGTTCATGATAACCTTCGACATATCGAAATTCCTTCCCTCTTCCTTTATTTCGAGATACAGGCTATCCCGATAAAAAACACCCCACCCCCGCTAGCGACCATTAGGCACCTAATGACATATCGTATATAATGACCTAATGACCTAATGACATAATGACGTACACTTACACTATTTTTTATATAAAGTAGGATTATCGACAAAGCGAGCTGTCTGTATTATTATTTCCTTGGTAGACCGGATGCTCCATATATAAAAAAGACTTTATTTAAATCTCGGTGAGACACGAAAAGGAGAACACGAATCCTGAAGCCGAAGGGAAATGAGCAACTGGAAGGAGGCTGAGAATGCAATGGAAGATTTTGAGTGATGGCTGAACTAGTTACACAGTAACTACCGAGCGGATAAGTAGATGAACACACGACGAACAATGGAATACATGGCGCGTCGTGTCGATTGGAGTGTTGCGGTGTCGCTTCGACCAACTTTTTGGATAATGAAATTGTCTAGCCGACTAAATCATTGAAAGTGCAGATATAGCCACACATAAAAGGACGAGATAATTGCGTAGATCGTATTTGGGGCTAGAATCGGGACGGAATCTGGGCATGGAGCGGAAGGAAGGGGGGAGATAAGTTAGAGGAGACGACGCTTTACACGCTCGTGTTCATGCCGAGAATCTGTTGGGCGCCGTATGGCTGTGTGCTTGCCGGGATGCTGGATGGAGTTGGTGATAGTCTGAAAGTAGAACGTTTCTACCATTCGATTGGTTTTATCTTATTTTTTGGATGGTATTATCGTGGACAGTTTCAAAAGTTCGACATCTTGGTCAGAAATACACAATTTTTGGTCAAAAAGTCTGCTTTTTCCTAAGTGTCCATCCCCTTTCGTAATTTTATATTTCCAAAATTGGACACTAACAAAAAAGTTGGACCCCCGATAATGCACAAGTACGGCAAAGCCTTTAGCCAAAATGCGTACCGGCGGGCATCTAGGGCGATGGGAGTTGCCCGAGGAATGCCGGTGGGACGTGGAGGTTCGCTGATTTGATCGATTCGCGGATCGGTGACGAACCCCTATAAATATTAGCATTCTATATCCTCCATTTCTATTCCAATACCTTATTCGTAAAATCTGGTCCCATCGGGTACGAACCAGCAGCGTACTCCTCGGCCTTTTCGTTTCGTCGCCGCTGTTTCAGACACCAACATACCGTAAAGATCAGGATCAACACCTGAAATTGGTTAGTTAGCGGCTTTTTCGTAATTCGGCGTCTAAAAATCAATAGAAAACGCACCAACACGACGCCAACAAAGCCAAAGATTGTGGCGAGCCACTTGAAATAGTTTTCTTTGATCCTTGATCGACACCACGGTTGGGATCCCTGAAATTTAGGATTTATAAAATATTTTTGGACCAATTTATTTTATTATTTGTTGGTTTTTTAGCACTATGGAGGGGTGTAAGCCGATAAATTATAGTAAATTAATAACAGTGTTTTAATCGTGTTTTTAGCAAAATTGAACTATGTTTCAACAAAAAACACGACTTTTTGGCGAAACTAGAAAAATTCATATTTCTAAATATTTTTTTTAATTTTCACGCTTAGGAATAGCAAAAAAGTATTGAAAAAAAACACTTTCATTATTTATATTACAAGAATTGGATCGTAAGAAAAAATTTGGCCCCCTCTCCCGATAACGCGACTGCCATTTTTCTATTTATGTATCTATTTATCTTTCTCTTAAAATTCTATTTGTGGATGCTCGATATTTTAATATAGCCTTCGACACCTACCTTATTCCATTCATAACGATAAGACAACCCGGACTGATCATTCCTATCGACGATCAATCCACACTTGTAGTCATGATCACCATGGATCCAATGGGACTGATAGCAATCAAATCGGGCCACATCTCCTGAAGGAATATTTTAGTACCTTTCATTTCTTTCCAGGCCTTGCTATTGACCATATATTCTATCATCCAGCTTTTAATATGTAATTTCCGACTTTTCCAACCTTGTAAGTATCCACTGGCCATTGCCGGCGTCTTCATCATATATTCTGGATATTCGATGTTGATAGCCCCGCAAGAGTTGTCTGAAATTTGATGAAATGCTTATTAACTTAATGCATATTTTAATAACATTATTTGTTCCATTATCTTGCTTAAACTGACATTGCCTCTGTGCCTCCATGCGCTCCGACAAGAAGTTGTTGTACGTCTGCATCTCCAGGTTGCCGAGGATTTTCGAGTTGAACAGCGTGTAGTCGTAGAGACACGGAACCTACAAGGAAAACTTACGAATACGACCAACTACTACGCACATTATCGCCGCAGTCCTGCAAGATGCTTCCCGGATCGTCTGGACAAAGTCGCTGGCCGTAAGCCTCGGATTGGAACGATTGGTATGGGGCCAGGTCGACTATAATTTGTTGTAAAGGTTGTATTCAATTGTACAGGTAAGATTTCAGAACGTTAAAATGCTAGGAAAATTGTTGGAAGCCATTAAATGCTATATCCAAAACTCGACCTACCATTCGGGTTGTTCTGCAGATCCGTACAGGTAGAGAGGAGCTGGCTGACAATCTGCCCAGTTTGCACTTGGAATCGGTTGGGGCCACTGTTAAGAAAGTGTTTGTTATAAAAAGAAATACGACGCACGTCTCCCAGATGGGGGCCGCCTTGTAGACGGGGGCTTTGCGAGACTGTGCCTCCGGGAAAACGTCGAATGCCTTGTCTTCTTCCTGCAAAAAAAAGAATAGAATACATTCTCCAAGTATCAAAATTATCCAAAAAACGCCGGTGACACCCAGAAGGTGGAATCGAACCACTGCGCCGCTAAGCGCCTACAGGTTTGAAGCCTGCACCCCGGCCCACCGAGGGTCATCCGGGCAGCTAGGGGAAAGCGTCATGCCCCTTTTTATACCCCCGTGTTGTTGTGTGGGCCAGGTGTTACGCGTTTCGGGGGCGGCTCGCGATAGCAGGCCTCCCAAACCCACAATGCGAAACTCGCGTGCGGTTGGACAATGGTGGGTCTTGACTGACCTTGCTAGTGGTGAACATGTTCTCCTGTGGTGTTCCCTGGGTGTTGACTCCTGGCTGAGATGTCTCGGTGCCCGGCTCTCCCGTGCCGTAGACACGATCTAGAATGCGCTTTCCAGCTCGCGAAATTGTATTTTGAGGCAGAAAATTTTCGCGAATCTTTCGGTGGTCGCGTTAGGTTGTGGTCAGAATACTAACATCTCAAAAAGGCCAAAATTGGTTTTTAGTACGCTAGACCCCGATATACCGGCCGTGGCTCCGTAGTTTTCGTGATCATTTTGAGAGCGGCCTTAGCTACTTTAACGCCAATCGAAACCCAAAAATGAGCTTTTTATACTTTTCAAATGATGCATTAAATTCACGATTTAATCTTGTTTCAACACACTTACATTGCTGGATGATTTGCTGGCGATATTGGTCGGAATTGACGTCGTTCAAAGTAATGCCCAGGTCAAGCGAACCGGTAGATTGATCCGGGAATGGACGCATAAGGCCTACAACAAAGATAGTACACAAATTGTTGGCTTAATCTCGAGCTAAATGTACTATCCTTTATTCTTGTACAAATTCTGCTTCTCAATTTGCCCACCTGAGACCCTCGGCAAGTTATAGATCTGTCGGAACTGGGCATCACGCACATTATCCCCATCCGGGCGCTATAATTCGCTAGTGATGGCTACGGTAATAACACGTACCACTCCGTATCTAGGCGGAACACTGAGTTGGATGTCGAGCATTCCCATACTTTCTTGGAACATTGATAACCTGAAAGAACAAATTACGTTTTTGTATTAATGTAGTTTTTGTCCATTATTTCTTTCTATTTAAGTATGCACTTATTGTCATTTGGATAAATATTTAATTATTGGGTGAATGATTTAGTGAAAACCAACCTATCCACATCAACGGCGTAGCTCTCACGGACGCGGATACCGATCTGCGCGTCTTCGAGCACGACATAGATTTCGGGTTGACCACGAGAATCGACATTGTTGACGTAGACAATAACTCCTGGAAATGCGCAGTGCTCAAGCATTTTAGCTTTTTTCTTAAATTTGTTTTGGTCCTAGGAACCATTCATTGTTTACAATATATATAAAACTGTGGTAACTATTCCTGAACGTAAAAACTACAAAAACCTTGTTAAGGCTAAAAAGAACATCAATATATTTAATACTAGGTTACTGGACATATCTGAATTTCCGGAAAAAAAACTGAATTCTTGGAAATCCTCAAGGCTGCGCGAATAATCTGCACGGACCCTTGAAGCGTTGCAGATGGATGGTGTCAAAGTAGCGGACGATGCCGCCCACCAAGATGTCGGTACGGTAGCGGAAGCGGCGTGTATCCTTTCGAGCCATAATGTGCACTCGCTCCGAGCCTAATTCATCACATTTGTTTTTTGTGTCAATGGCCTACCCGTGCATTCCAGCACAATACCCGTGACGACGGTGATGTTCGTCGGCTGCACGAGATCGGCTTGTGGCATATATCGGCCAAGAAGACCTAAACAATTCAGCGCTCCTGGTCCAACCCCGAATGACTCACCAAAGTCTACCTTGCGATTGGGATATCGCTCCAATCGAACCTGGATGCGCACCTCCGGGTTGCGGTTCGTTTTCGGGATGTACAAATAATTGAAAACGCCCGGTTCGTCGAAAATGAACTTTTGATTATCGATTGTGACGGTCGTTCCGCCACCAGATATTTGACCTAAAATCGCACAGAATTATGGGCTCTATGGGGGTTTTGTAACCATCAAACTTGCTCAGAATTCGTTGAGTTTTTCAACGTGCAGCATCTTTCGCTGATGTAAGCTTTGTTTTTATTAGGTACGAAACAACCAGACTAATGAAATTATAACGCTTTAAAGCCCGAATCTTTAGAGGGGTGGTTTCCCGGATCCTAAACAGTGAGCTTGAATCTGCGAAAAATTCTTCACAATAGATATTTGTTCCCGGTTGGAAACTCTATGGACACTACAAGCGACTCCTTGTTAGTCCGCGACGCACCTATAGCCGGCGGTTGATACTGTTGACAGGCGCTGGACGGTCGTCTCCAATAGAACATTTGACACCGGAAATCGGCAAATTTACAACACAAGAAGTAGGGCATATAGTCGTGGACGAATACGGACAATCCGGGCACCTAAAAATGAAGCGTAAAACTCCCAATATATGATTTATGACAAGTTCCGTTTTTTCGCCAAACCCACCTCAAATTGCCCCATATAAGGGGTGGTGCCGAATTCGTAGGCCCGAAGCGGATATCCAGGATTGTAGAAATACTCGCGTTGCGTTTTTATGACTGGTTGATAGGGCGTTTGCATCAGATAGCCCGCCTCGTCGTAGCAGCACACTTGACCGTACGTCGTTCGGTATGGTCTGAAAAATGGACCTAAGCACAAGTAAGTGGTATTTACGTGGTGTCAAAGTTGTCCCAGGTTTTCCCTCCGCCCGAGTACGTGGCGAAGATGTTGCCGGCAGACATGTAGCAATTACGGGAACCGATCACCGATGTACAGGTGATATCACGGAACATCTGAATCATCGCGTTTTCTTTTTTCGTTAAATTCGGATTTTTCAGTTTTCAATTTTTGTTGTTCTCATGTTTTCAGTATTCACATTTTCAAGTTGAATTTAATGCAAAAATGTACACAGAAATCGATAAATGATACCTGCGAGCATCGGGGATGAGGCATGAAGCGTCCGAGGTCGAGACGGGCCTGCGATTCGACGCATGGGCATGAGTGGTTGCTTTCCGTATCCATGATGAAGTTGAACAGGGCGCCGTCCTCGTCGTACCTAAATCAAAACGTGCACCGGAAGTTGGATGCCGATAGTAAAATTAGTCCGCTATGTGTGTATTAGCGGGGGCTTTTCTATGGTTTCTGCATGGGCTGGCATGTAAATATAGTTTCAATACATTATTTCTGAGAAAATTTCAACCTATTTGAAGCAGAAATTATTTAAAAATTCGAAATTCGTCCATGTTATATTTTTTAGGTTCAAAAATTGATTTTCAGCTAAAATACAAATTTTCAAAGAAAGTTTGCAGCTTTTTTTCAGGAATGGTTAAAAACATTGTCAGAACTAATTTTTTTGGTTATAGTAAAATCTAAGCTCAATATGAAAATCTCTGCACCATAAAACGCAAGCAAATGGCAAAAAGCAATAATAGGCAAATACCATTAGCCCTTACCAGTCGTGACACATCTCGTGGCCTTCTTCTTTACGAATTCCTGGCGTGCGTTGATCTCGGCTTGCGAGAAGGTGGTTGTGGCAAAGTTTTGATTGTCCGGCGTCCACAACCAATGCAATGAGATTGGGGCCGTAACCAACCTAAAAATGGCCGTTTTTGGAAATGTGGCGGCGCCATACCCTGGCAGCAACTTTGTAGCGTTGAGATCATTGGCCCGCATCGGAGCCAATTTCAAGTAGCCGACACGATACGTATACAAAGTATTCATCCGTTCCCAATCGGAGAGATACCATTGTTGTACCTGAAAAGGGTCTATGCGTAATGGAAACGAATATCGACAGTCAAAATCCAATAAAAAACCTACAGTATTCAAGTTGATCACTTCCTCTTGAGGTTTCCATCTGTAGTCATACGTATTTCGATTCGAGTAAGTAGCCAGCCGGGCCAATGTCCGATGCTCTGGTCGGAATTTTTTGATCTGCAAAGTCCAGTTTACGCCAGAAATTCATAAAAACAAACCTCATCATCCTTAAACTCGCGGTAGCCGATGACATAGAGACCGAGCTGCACCGAATAAAGTTGATCATCCGACACACTTTGGAACGAGTTCATCAGCGTGTAGTCGGGGTTGGTGAAATTTCGAGGGTACCAAGATATCGGCATCGTCTAAAGCAACTATTCATTGATGACAAGATAAAAATCGAGACCTGTGTTTTCATCGGGTTATTGTACCATTCGTAGATGTTGCCGATGTCTAGCCGCATAGGATCAAGCGTGGGCGGCACTAAAAGATAGTACCAAATCTTTTTCGTAAAATATAAAGCTTACCAAAGTATATATAGCCCACAAAGGCTTTTTCCTCATTCGCGCCCATATTTTGTGGTTGGAAGTAGACCGTTTTCACACCCCAGTCGTAAATCTAAAAAATCGTCCATTTCGTTAATAAATATCTTTTTAGAAGTCTAGGCATTTAAAAAGCTTTTAAAAAGAACTTACCACAGGCAAACTGCATCTCGCTATCGCAGGATTCAATACAGTACATGTAGCTACCTAAAAAGCTCATAAGTGAACCGATAAAAGAAAAATTCATAAGTAGCAGAACGTACATTTCTCTCCTCTATCATGAGGATATATGTCTGAGTGCGGTCGAGGCAAATGGCGTTGATGTCGACGGTGTTCTCTCCGAGCATGTTCACAATGTTCGGGTAAATGATCATCGGATCTGAAAGCAGAAAATTGTCTTTTGCAAAAAACTGCAACTCACAAGTTCCGCCAGTTTTGTTGCTACAGCCGGCTGGGCGGACGATATCGTCAACTCTAAAAGAAATTGCCAGTGACTTTGTTCATCAAATGTTCTTGCTTGCAAAAAGACACAAACTGACCGGAACATGTAGCGACCACGGACCATATGTGGAACACCAGAACGTTGCGCCAGCACCTAAAAGATTGACAATTCAACACTTGGTCCTGTACGTACCTTGGGTGTATTCTTATAAGGTTGCGTCGGGTCGACCTCCACAAATCCAGTGTGATTTCCTCCGTTTAGCACCGCCTACAAAGAAATCAAGAGTTGAAGTCGTATTCATGGATGTTTTTATGATGTCGAAATTCGGAATGTTCATTTTATTCAACACGCCGAAACTTCGTAATGGCGAAATTAAAAATATTGAGATTCATAATGTAAAAATTTGATAATGTCGAAGCTCCGGATGAAAATTTCGGCATTATCGCTTGCAAAACACTGATATTTAACATTTTAATTTCAATTCAGATCGCAAATCCGTACCCGACAACGTCCGGACCGGGAATTCGCGCGGAAGTCCTGAGCGTCAAAACCAAGACGATCGTAGTTGAGGATGACGTATGACAAACGAGCGGCTGAATCCGTCAACCAGACCACCTGGTAGGTGGCCGTCTGGCCGGCATCGATATCCGAACGACCCGAGATGGCAGACGCCGTGTTGTACCACGTGACCACCACCGCCGCATCGGCGCGGAACATTGACGCGCCAGCCACACCCTCTGCAAAGGGTTTTCTTACATCCAGACAAAAAAAATTAGCATGGCCTCTGTTTTTACAGCATTTGCCAATCTCCTACCTTGAAGCCATGCCATCATCAAATCGAGGAAGGCGTCGCTGTTAGCGTCACACCTCGCATACGAATCGGATGTCCCGGGACAAGCCTAGAAAATTCATTAGATTAAGAATTAAAATTGATACGTTATTACCTGACGCACGTTCTGTGAAAAGAATGTGTTCGCATTCGGGCCATAGTTCAGATTTTGGCCTGTCGATTGACCGAAAAGAGATTGACGCAGTAGCAGACGGTAGTAGAGACCCGACCGCATTGCTGGGTTACCGGTTTGTGGAACCTGAAATTATATAATTAAAGGTTCTGGACTGCTAGCGGTGGGGGGGGGGGGAACAAAATTTGTCCATGTGATTCTCTACGGCCACTGCTAAAAATTCCCGCCCCCCGCTAACGGTCCATAACATAATTAAATATATACATATTTTAACCCTTAAAAAGTCTCGAGTCGTACCTGCTGTTTGCAGAGATAAGGGGCGATCATGGCCGGATCCTCCTGTCGCGGCCAATCCGTCAAATCGGGGCCAACGTTGATCGTCGGACCCTGGTCGAGCACCGACGCGAAACCCATATACCCGTTCACCGAGAGCTAAACGAGCGAGATGCACCATATATAGGGCAAAATTCGCACCGTGGTGTAATTGTAAAGCCCTCCATAGTACGGGAAGAACATGTGCAGATCAATCGTCTGTCCGGCGGTCAACATCGACGGGTTCACCTTCAGGTCACCCACTTCCGGTCCGAATGGGACGAGATTTACTGAAAACATGGCGCATGCATAGAGCGGAAAGGTTGTGAACTAGTTGTCTGTTTCATTCCTTTTTTGGCTCTGGTTCGTTAGCGGGGGGGAGGTAGACGTACTTTCCAGCGAACCTGTATCATCATAAAAATCAACCATTTTCTGATCTTTTGGTATTTTTCGATTATTAATCTGGTTTTTCGAAATTTTCGGCTATTGGGATCAAAAATTACCAAAAAATCAAGTTTTCTGACATTTCAATAAATTCTTATAAACTTTGTATCCCTTAAAATTGGATAATACCATAACCTTATATTTAGTGATTAGCACCTACTGCAATGTATCAAAAACATCGCACCACGATAACGAACCAGCACCACCTTTTTAATTCCCCATATTACTGTGCTAATGAACGGTAACGTCCCTCCTCACTTCCACAACCCCTCCAATCCTCAGCAAAGGGTTAGGGACCCAGGTATGCTAATTCTCATGGGCGCTTCAGGGGGGTGTGGGCCCCCGCCGGGCGGGAGCTTCTATTTGTCGTGTTGGAGGGTGGATGGGACTTGGGTGGGTCGAAGGCGTATGCAAATATCAGACGCGGCCTCCCGTATACCCACACGAGCACCACATCTACCGGATAGTAGACTTGGTAGCCAGCACTCGGGGGGTCATTCATCGATCCACAACGGCAACAAGGTCAAAAGTCGGGTTTTTTGAAAATTGAAAAGTGAGGGAAGGCCATGATTTCGAGGTAAAATTGGCAACTGGTTGAGTTTGAATATTCAGAAAAACAAAAGAGAGCAAGAAGGCAACATTTATTTACCTTTTGTGGCCTTTTTAGGTATAGAACGTTCATAAAAAATAACGATTTTTCGCCAGAAAGATATCAAAATGGCCCCAAAAACGAGATCATCTGAAATAGGCTAGAGAAACAGTCCCGTACCACTGTACAAAATACAAACAGCGTACGAGGACGCAGCATTACACCAAAGCACTCACCTCCATAATTTGGGTTGGATCCCGTCCCTGTGAATATCGTCCCTCCAGCTCCATTCAACCCGGAACCGACCTGCTGGGCTCCTAAACACCAATTCTGCTCGAACATCGCCTTTTGGCCTCACCAATCCCGATATTCTGGTTGCCAATGTTGACGTTTTGGGTGCCGATCTGTGGCACGAGTAAGGCGAATAGCACCAGGCATAACCGCCTGGTACTTCTACCCATGCTAAATAAAAGTGATTTGCAAGCGAATTGGATCTGTGAGCCACAGACACGGAGCTGGCACAAACACCCGACATTCCATTGGGGGCTTGTTGGACAGAAATTGCAGAAGTTTAAGCCGGAGAATCATTTGGCTAAGTAGATAAATTTTTGGCTTTTAGAGAATACCAGGGTTGAAAAGCCGCTACGCGACTTTTCAACCCTGGCCCTGTCTTGAACCGCATGCAGTTCTACGCCTTGCATAATTGCGCTGAATTCAGATGACCAAAAAAATGAAAATGATTCGCTTGTGACCCTTCATATAGGCGACTTCCGACTTCCGGTCAATGCTAATTTTTCCTAGCGAAGAGGGTTTTACAAAAACTTAAATTTATTATCGAAAATAGCCGATTTTTATAAATCAGATATGTGGGCAGTGATCCCTAGACCATTACGCACATAATGACGTATCGTACCCACCCCTAGCTTCTTCCCCTATAGAGATACGCCTGGAACAACGATACGGAAGTGGATGCAAAGTGGCACACACACACACACAGACACACGTGAGAGAGAGAGAGAGAGAGAGAGGGAGAGGGGAGGAGAAAAGAGTTCGTGAATTGTGTAATTTCAGAAGCATGAAGGGCCGATAATGGCTGAGGCATCCGAAAAACAAGGAGACTATATATACAGCGTGCTTAAAAATGGCTTTAACAGGCTGTATCTATAGCCTAGCGTTCAGAAAAGGTTACATTTCGGGCAGTGCTTCAAAAAAAAGTTGAACAAGCTAGAGCAATAAGGAATTAGGATGTTGTATTTACGGACCAAGGGTTGAGGAAAGGTTACATTTTGTAATAGTACTGCAAAAAAAGTAGCACAGGCTACAGGAATCGAGCGCGAAAAACCTTTATCTAGGGATTAGCCTTTTTAAAAGGAGACACTATGTAGCGGTAGTCCTAAAAAAGTGGGGGGGTTGACAGCTGTAATCAATCCCCTAGAACAGAAGTTACATGCTGTAGTAGTCGTTCTAAAAAGCAGCAAGTAAAAAGGCTACAGCATCAAAGCAAGATCGGAGGAAATTAGGGTGGCTGGGGGCGAGCCGGCGCGCAGCTTTGTGTCCCAAATAGAGGAATTGGTGCGTGGCGGGCAGGTTTCTCGGGGCCTCAACCAACCAGCACCAGCAGAAGACCGTGTTTGTGGACTAGGGGAGGAGGCCCCAAGGCCCTGATGCAGTACTTGGTCCTTTCGGGGGCACTGGGCCCTAGCCCCGACATTCCCCACCACCACCACCACCACCCTGAACGCCAGACAAACACTCGCACAGCCCCCCAGGCCAACGTCCTCCACAACCACATAGACCTCGCCGGGGGGGGACGCATCGGGGACAAGACGGTTCCGATAAAACAACCAAATCAGTGAAGCAACACTTGCCCACATCGAAATCGGTAGTCAGAGGTTACGAGCTACCTCGCTTTTAGGTGGGGCTTAACTTAGCTTTAAATTTGGTTAGCAGAGGCTTAAGCTTTAAATTGCCTTACGAGGTCAAAATGGGGTCATTTGGGGCTTAGTTTAGAGCTAAGCTTAACTTGGCTCAAGCTAAACCGGGGCTTCGTTCTTATGAAGCTAAGCCTAGGCTTAAGCTTAGCTTTGCCTTTCGAAAGGCATAAATTTTAAAAAACGGCATTTGGACCGCCTCGTAGTCAAAATTCGGACTGCGCCCCTACCTCCCCCTATGTGCATTAGCAGCCGTTACAGTATGCTTTGAAAAGCAACAGCATGGAGTAAAGCTGTTTCGAGTAGCACACCGTGCTCACTGTTTTGAATCACTATCAAACACCTCTGTAAATACTTTCCAGAATGCGACTCGTAGGCATCCTTACACGCCGCTTTGTAAGTCATCAAACCGAGCCGCTTCCGACCAAGTCGCCTGAAACCGGAAATTCGTCCAAAAAGCCGGTAAGCCGTCCCCATCTTGATTTTAGCTTTGCTACCAGGTGTCCGTCAGTCTCAAACAACGACCGGATTAGTTTTAACTTACAAATAGCGATTTTTTTTTCAGGTAATGCCGGCTTTTCGCGTCTTTTAGGATCCCCGTAACAGAATTCATGAATTTCCGCGTCACCCAGCAATTTAATGCCGGTACAAGCGCTAGCTCGTAGCTATATCTTTTCGGGATCACGTGGTCCGATCGGGAATTTGTTAGTACATCCGGTGAAAAGGAATGGACTGCGTTTGTTTATTGCCCATGTTACAGTCCTTATCAGCCGGCGTCCCTCGATAATATGGTTTTTTTTTGTGGCGGTTTCCATGAAAGCCCTGGAACATCGGGCGCTAACAATGTCAGCCCATGGTATGAATGTCCTAGTTCTATATTTGTCAGAAAAAAAAGTTTCTTGAAGAAAGCGTCTCGGAATGCGAAGAAATTGAAAAGAGTAATGGCACTCTGTGGGCAGGAACAATCTAAAAATCATTTTTTTCCAAGTAGGCTGGATTAGGCTCCAAAATCGGGTTTTCGCTATTTCCTGAAGCCCCGGTCGCATCGCTCTCTCTTTTCAGCGCACTAAAAATCAACCCGTCCCCGAGGAAGAGAGCATCGATTGCTTTTCCCTCCATCTCCGCCCTCCGAAAATGCCATGAACTTACCCTAGACGTTCACAAACAGCCAGGCTGCTTTTCTTTTTGAGGCGAGAATATGTTCTGTTTCTTGAATGGCAGTTCCGCGCATCTTTACTCGAATTATTAATTCGACCCATCGCCAAATTGAGTTTTTAAGTGCCATTTTTGGGAGGATGACAAAAGCGCCAAAGCAAAAGCGCCAACGACAAAAGCGCCCATGCAGAAGCGCCAAACGAAAAGCGCCCAATGCCAGAAAGCGCCCAATGCCAAAAAGCGCCCAATGCCAGAAAGCGCCCAATGCCAGAAAGCGCTCTATGGGGAAAGCCAACGTATGGAGAGAGGAAACAATTACATAAAATGGCTTTTTTCAAGCTTTGTATGCCTTTTAAACGTTGTTTAGCGATAGGTAGGCTTTGTAGACGGCAAATTATCACCCCGAGCGGGTTGTTTTGGCCTTATTGGGTCTTTTTGGCTTGAATTGCCGTGTTTCAGTCTCTAGTTTTACCGGGTTTGCCTCATGTTCTCACGATTTCTGATGTTTTCAGTCACAATACTGTTGCAAGCACGAAATACTTGTTATAAAACAGTGTTTGGAGGCCAGAACGACGAGAAAAACGCCGTATTTCCGGGTAATGGATCCGAAAATGGCACTAAACAACCTTTCCACGGCGACTTTATACCTTTCTCACATTAGAAATGTATATTCGGACCGGTTCGAGCATGTAGAGATCAAGAAACTACGTCAAAAATAGTGGAAAAGCTGCTTTAGAAGAGAACTAGCTATTCGAGTGAAAGAATGCCCTAGGAGGCCAAAATAACTTCACCCAGTCGGTAATTTATGGCCTAGTAGGTCGAACTGCCGCTAAACTACCATAATAACACCAGAAAACCGATTAAAACAACTATTTTATCTCTACCTTATGTAAGCTGTTCCAACTATCAGATCGTCCTCCCCGAAATGCACATCCTTTTCAAATCAGACGGACCCAAAGCGTCCAAGGTTTCTCCCGCGCTTTTTTCTCACGTAGGGTCATAAAGCTTTGGAATCGGCTCCCCCGGTCAGCTTTTCGTGCGGGTACCGCAAAAATCTTTCGGCGAAACTTGCAAAATATGGATCTGCAGAGCACCCCGTTCAGCGCCATATGACCCGGCCCCATATTCCCCCCCTTCTTTCATTTTTATCCTGCTCTGAATTTTTGATTTCAAACCGCTTATTCAATAACATGAATAAAGTATACAACAATTGTTTCCTCTCTCCATACGTTGGCTTTCCCCATAGAGCGCTTTCTGGCATTGGGCGCTTTTGGCATTGGGCGCTTTCTGGCATTGGGCGCTTTTCGTTTGGCGCTTCTGCATGGGCGCTTTGTCGTTGGCGCTTTGCTTTGGCGCTTTTGTCATCCTCCCCCATTTTTTTGCGCTGCCGTTGAGAGAATAACAGCCTAGCCGTAGAAACGAATAAAACCGATATAATAAGTATATATCCGCTTTCGTCAGTCATTTTTTCGCATTCGCGTGGCTCTGCTTTAACTTTTATGCGATCTATGGTCCCATTTGCCTTTTAATTACATTTTTGGTCCGGTGGCGACACTAGCACAAATCTCGCGGTAGAAACTAATAGGTTAAAAATTATATCAATTTTCCCTCTTCTGTCATTCATTTTTCCACATTCCCATCCAGACGTTCACAAGACGACCTCAGAAAACAACCATTTTTGATGTGTACCGCTGGAATGCGGCTAATACGATAAGGTGGTTGATGAACCGAGAAGTGGTCACGTGGAGCCTCTCCGGCGCATTAGCTCTTGTTTTGTGTGTGTCTTTGTTGAGTGGGAGAAACGTCTCGATCCCACCACGTGAGGTCGCCCAGATTCCGTCTGATTCTTTGGCCTTATCTCCGTCAATACACACATTTCCGTGTGCCGCCTCTTTGCCTTTCTTTTGTCCTCGAAATGTTGAAGTTCAACTCCTTTTTTCAGGGCGATGCCACGATTGTCGAGTTCTCGCTGAAGCCTTCAAAGAATGAAGACCGATCCACTCTCGGCTGCCTTGTTCTCTCTCGAGAAGAACTCTCATACCACAAGGGACAACCGATCTACACTTCTGTTACTGGTGAGTAAAAGTTTTATTTGGGTTGTTTTACTTGTTAGGACCTCGCGGTGGTTCGCTTTTCTCGAAACTATTTTTGATTAAGGTTTCTTCATCATATCAATAAGAATTTTTCGGCTAAGCCTTTTGGTTCATTAGGATTCGCAGAGGGAAACCAACGTTTTTCGACTTCTTCAAACATTTTTCTAACTTTTTTTTGAAAGCTTTTCTACTTAAAATATAGTTAAAACTTACTAAAAACCGAAAACACTTTATATTTGATTGCTAGGCCAACCTGGGCCGCCAGGAAAAAAAATTTGGTCCCCCTCGGATCCTAAAGAAATTGCCTTTTTATAAATATCGGGAAAGGGGAGCCAACTTTTCATTTGTCAAAAAGCCAACAATAAACATTTTCCTCCCCGCGCTCACCCCAAAAAGATGGAATTTAATCGTAATCTTTTGTATTATGATCTCAAGCTGGTACATGTGTGTGTAAAGCGCCCAAATTTCGACCGGACCGCCAGGAATAAGATTAACGCCTTATCAGCTAGCCATGAGATTTTGGGGCGAAGTTCTGAATGCCCGATTTGGCTCTAACGGATTAGGTCAGGGAAGTGGGCAGGCGCCCTTTGAACAGCTGTTGAAATCACGTGCACCCGTGGTTCCTTTTGTTCGGGGCGGTATTGCGACAATCGTATATATGACGTGGTGCCCTGGGCGATAGATGTATTTTAAACCGTTATCGGTTACAGTTTTGAAATAGTATACCGAAATTTGTGGTTCGCTTCTTTGGCATTATCAGGGGGTGGGGGGGGACGCTGAATGAAACCAACTTTTTTGTATAAATCTAGAAATGCCTAGTAAGTGAATAGACAGTGTTTCAATAGTGTTTTAGTAATATATAACTATATTTAAATTTGACAAACTATTTACAAATTTTTACGAAAGTTGAAAAAGTCTAAATTTTGGTCGCAAAATCGATACTTTTTAATAAAAATGTGTGTGTGTTTCCAGGTTTGGTATTGAAAAATGAGTTCTTCAGAAAACAAGTTGCCCCTCCCCTTGATAATGCGAAAGAATCGCGAATTTTAACTTTTATTTGAAATCGAAAAACTAGATGAAAGCGTTACAAATTATTAAAAATTTATAAATTTTGATCGAAAATCGGCCATTACATACATTCAGGGTAAAAGGGTGCCGCCATCGAATACGCGCGTTTCTTCACCTAGCCTGCGGGCATGTTTTCGTTTTCGCTAACCGGGGAACCCCCTCCCCCAAAAAATTACTTCCAGGGTAGCCGTATAACAAATAACAGGCGTCTCGCTTCCACGTGAAAGTCCAAGCCGCGCACAGCTGCGATACGGAGATCCTCGTGTTTTCGCAAAGCATGAGCCGTTTTCCGCGAAATATGGGCCGGAGCAGCGGGGCAAAAGTGAACCCGAATGTTTTGATAGATCCCCGTGGCGTCCCGGGTCCATCCGAATCGGCGCACCCAATATTTTGCGGCTTTTCCAGATCTTTGGGATATCCGGTGCGGCACGCATATTTTGTTCGGCCAACGCTTATTTCGACAGAAAAACCGGTTTTTTTGGTCAGGCGGTAGTTGGTTAGCTCTCAATGGTCGCGCTAAGTTATCTAATTCTCTACGGGATGTCCCAATAAAAAAAACACACCCTCTAATTGCAACAAACTTAAAAACCATGTTTTTATTTACACCCGCGATTTTACAACGCATTTAAAAACATCAGAGAAGTGCCTCTGCAACTAATTAAAGATAACTTCCGATCAGTTTGCTTGGAGAAATGGTAGCAAATTAGCGCGTATGCAACCCCGAAAAACCGGAAAATTTTACAAAATGGCTTGTAAAATGGCGGTTTTAAATAAAAACATGGTTTAGGAGATTTTTTCAAACTCGCCGGGTAGGCTTTCGATTAGTGCAACTATCGTTCCGATCCGACACTTCTGCGTCGAGTTAGAGGGTTTTTTTTGAGGACACCCCTGTCCGATTCTTTCGCCATTTTTAAAAATATCATTGTCATTTTCCTTTTAAAAAGACATGGATGACCGGTTACACGACCCAAAATTACGTGGCAAGAAAAAAGAAAAAGTCTTTACCTTGCCTTTCTTGCGGTAATGTTCCCCAGTATATCCATCCAGTGTCCCCTCCGTCAGCCCCGATCGATACAAATCGATTTGGCCGCCATGAGCATCTTCTGAAGGACGGGGGGTTGGGCTCGGGCCGCGGGCGGGGTCTGTGTGCATGTCTGGCCTGGGAGTCGGGTCCGCCTGTTCCCAGCCCGGGTGCGGCTTCTCCCCCTCTCTTGTGGCCTCGGCCCTCCCTCAATGTCCGCGTCTTCCCGGTCCGATCCGGCCATGGCTGCCACACCCACCATCACCGGAGCCACCACCCCCTTCGCTCCATCCGGGCCCGCCATTTCACCCCCAGCTCCTCGCAATTCTCAGCTCTAATCTTCTACAGCTTTTCTAGGCATTTTTTGGGTGCGGAATTAAGTAGCACGACTTGTATACTGCAAAAGTTTTGACACTTTTTCGATCCTCTGCCATTTTACCACTCTTTTAGTTTACACCTTGTTTTTCAGGCTTTGCCTCGCCGGGCAACATCTCCCACCTCGTGCTACTGTCGACTCGACGAGCTCCAGCACTCTTCAGGAGATACATACAGTCAGCCACATCACAGCAACCAATCGACGTAAGCCGCGAGGGGCTGTGTCTCAAAGGAAGGCTCTTTTCAGATGCGCACCCGTGCCCCCGTGTTCGACATCTACTGCGGTGGCTCCCTCCTCGCCGCCGTCCAGAACTCGAAGATGTTCGACGACTGCAAACACTTTGTCGACATGCCCCTCAAACTTGATGCAGGTTCGTTTTGCTTGATATACCGAGGGTGGCTTTCGTCTTTCCTAGGAGTAGTTTTTCCTAAATTGATTTCAAAATTGGGGTATCTGCGACTCAGGGAAAGGCAGACGAGTTCTAGAAGAATAACCTTTAGGAAATATGACATTAATCTTCAAACGGCTGAATTAAATTAATTAAACCATCTGGGAAGTGTCTACTAAAATGCACCCTCAATGCCACTTTTTGCAATTGGGACACGGCTGTTGACGCCGCTAGAACGCACCGAGGAAGGGGGGTTGGGAAATGTTCTCACAGCCGGGTACATTCCCAGCCATCCTTTTTGTTGCTTTCTGTCCCCTCTTCTTCGGCGGGCCTCTCTCACTTGATACCGTAGACCCGTGCCCCCGCGAGCTTCACGTGAACGCCATCCGCCTTCTTTCACTTGTTTTCGCGGGGGAACCCCCGGCGGCTGAGACATTTTTCTCGGGAAATGGCTGGGAGCGTGCGTGGTATCGGACCAGTTCGCCGAAAACCATCTGCCGAAAACCATCTTGCCGAAAACCACTTCGCCGAAAACCATTTCGCCGAAAACCATTTCGCCGAAAACAATCTCGCCGAAAACCATCTCGCCGAAAACCATCTCGCCGTAAACCATCTCGCCGAAAACCAACTCGCCGAAAATCTAATTTTGTATGCAAATTTTTTTTCAGGCTTGTTCCATTTTGGTCTAATACTGGAAAAAACAATGAAGATGACTGAGCCAATCGGTTTTCGGCCTCAAATCATAGGGGAAGTGTCCGGGCCAGGGCGTAGCCAGAAAAAAATTTCGGGGGCCCAAAAATTTTTCCAAAAACTCAAAACTTTAACGGGAAAACAGCGCCGCAGGAAAATTTTGAAAGGAAGGTTACAATGGCTCTATAAATAGCCGTAAAAATGTGAAAAAATAGCGCGGCGGGCAGCAAAATTTTTGAGAAAATAAAAATCATAAGGGTCCCCCCTTATGAAATTTTCGGGCCCCGGCCGATTTCGGGGGGGGGGGGGGGGCCGGGCCCTCGGGGCCGGTATTACGCTACGTCCCTGGTCCGGGCACAGAAACCCTGAAAAAGCAACTCTCTTTACTTTTATGTGAGCTGGGGATGACCGCAACTACGCGAAAAAATTTGCATACAAGATTAGATTTTCGGCGAGTTGGTTTTCGGCGAGATGGCTTTCGGCGAAATGGTTTTCGGCGAGATGGTTTTCGGCGAGATGGTTTTCGGCGAGATGGTTTTCGGCAAGATGGTTTTCGGCGAGATGGTTTTCGGCGAGATGGTTTTTCGGCGAAATGGTTTTCGGCGAGATGGTTTTTCGGCGAGATGGTTTTCGGCGAGATGGTCGGAATTCGGCGTGCGTGGTTTCGTTGGGAATATCGATATCGTTGCCTTGAAAGGGCATACATAACCAGCTGCCCTGGTTGCGTGTTTCGATCTAGTTTCGGGATTGAGAATAGAATTTGGAAAAGGAAGGAAGTAGAAAAAAGAGGACATTTATATTTCCTAAATGGCTTCATTACAGAGGCAACGCTCGCCAACTGGGACACGCTGCAAGCACAGGGACCGCTCAGCGACGAAGCACTTCGAGCGTTCGTCGCCACTCATTTCGACGCCCCGGGTTGCGAACTGGAGGAGCACAAACCGCTGGACTTTGACGCTGACAGCACTGCCTATGCTGGTATTTAATTTCAATTGTTGATTAAAACAGCGAGTATAATCACAAAGGCACAATAGTCTAAGCAATGGCCGGCAAAAATTTGGTAAAATTTGAAAGTCGATATGTCCCCTATTACTTCCTTCCTTTCAGGGGTCCACGACGAGCAGTACCGAGACTGGGCCACAAAGCTCCACAAAAAGTGGCCGACGCTTACGCGCCGGGTGAAGGATCTGGTCCACAGCGACCCGGCGCGGTACTCGCTGATCGCCCTCCCACATCCATTCATTGTTCCGGGCGGCAGGTACAGATAATTTAGCCACCTTTATGGAGCCAAAAAGCTATAATGTTGCCCCATTTCTTGAGTACAACCGATTTTCCAGATTCCGCGAACTCTATTATTGGGACTCGTTCTTCACCATCAAAGGCCTCATCGCCTCCAAAATGTTTGCCACGGCCAAGGGGATGATACACAACATGCAATTTCTTGTCGAACAGTGAGTTTCGCAATTCCTGACTGAATGTGTTTTTTAGGTACGGCTTCGTTCCGAATGGAAACCGCATCTACTACCTCAACCGGTCACAGCCTCCAGTGTTGGCCTGGTGTGTCCACGCATACTGCCAGGCAACCCGTGACGCTGAATTCGCCGCCCAGCTACTTCCGACGCTATGGAAAGAGATGGCCTTCTTTGAGAACAACCGTGTCTACAAGGAAGAGCATTGGGTCGGCCACCTATTCCGCTTCGTAGTCTCGGCTGATGGCCCTCGCCCCGAGTCCTATCGTGAAGACGTGGAGTCGGCTCATCATCTTACTGAAGGTGAATTTTGGGTTCTTTAACATTTCCGGGGGGGGGGCGATCTTTTTTATATAAGTCTATAAATGTCTAGTAAGTTAATAGACCGTGTTTTAATAGTGTTTTTAGTAATACATAACTATATTTGAACTGAAAAACTACCTAAAAACTTTCAAGAATGTTGAAAAACTCGAAATTTTGGTCAGAAGTCGGCCTGTTTCTGTCGAAAAATCTATATTTTTGATGTTTTTAATAAAAATTTGTACATTTTCCATGTTTAGGAATGGTAAAAAGCCATTTATAAACACTGCCACTATGTATATCTGAAAAATAAGATCCGAAGAAAAGGTCTCTGCCCTCCGTCGATCATTTTGCGGATTTAATCTACAACTTTTCAGAATCAGACAAGCGTCGCCTTTGGGGAGACATTGCGGCCGCGGCAGAGAGCGGGCGCGACTTCTCGGCCCGCTGGTTCGAATCGAGCGGCCCACACGCTGGCAAGATGAGCAGCACACGCACCAGCCAGCTGATTCCCGTCGAACTGAACGCCATCATGTACGCAAACTACCGGATGATGGGCGAGCTCTGTGATATCCTCTCCGACATCGACGGGTCAAAGCGCTGCGCTCATGCAGCCGATCGATTGAAACAGACCATCAAGCAGGTTAGTGTTGGCTTCGAAATGAGATGAGGCATTGAAGAAACAACCTTCGAAGAAATCCCTACAAGTATTATTTCTTTCAGGTTCTATGGAATGAGGAAAATGGATGTTGGTTTGACTTCGACCTGTCAACCCGCGAACACTCTCGCCTATTCAACGACACCAACCTGTTCCCAATGTTTGCCGAATGCGTCCATGATGGTGAGATTCGGAGTTGTTGCCTAAATAATCGTATTTTTAGGTTTTGACGGCGCACGTTTATGCAGCTACCTGAAAGACACGGGGGTACTCGGCTATCCGGGTGGCCTTCCCTCGTCGATGACACCGAGCGGTCAACAGTGGGACTTCCCGAACGCGTGGGCCCCGACAACATGGATCGCCATCCAGGGGCTTCGGGCCTGCCATCAGTACGAGATGGCCCAAAATATTGCTGACAAGTGGATCCGCAAGAATTTCAATATGTGGCGCAGTTCCGGTGGAAAGATGTTTGAAAAGGTGGTTATTTAAATGAGAACTGCACGAATAGGGGTAATATGGATTGTCAAAATTCTGTTCCTTATCATCCCGGTTTTCGGTTCTTTCGGATTCGCCGAGAGAGGAAAGTATAATTTTGGCGTGACTAAATTTTTTTTATAAATAGCGAATGCGTTTTTACATTGTTTTTAACTGTTCCTAAGCATGAAAACGTTACAAATTTTAGCTAAATTTAATTTTATGTCGAAAAATTGATTTTTTTGAGCCAAAATGGCGAAATTTTCGACTCTCTCAAACACGTGTCTTACTTTTCAAAGTTTTTCTGCTTTAACTAAGGTTTTAACTTATGAAAAACGATGTAAAAACACTTTACATTTGGTTACTGGCGCCAACCGGGCCGCCAGGAATAAAATAGTATGTAGTAATTCGGGCGAAATATCGTGCACGACGTGAAAGCTCA
Organism: Mesorhabditis sp. LJ9110; assembly: GCA_038088335.1. Classification (NCBI taxonomy): domain Eukaryota; kingdom Metazoa; phylum Nematoda; class Chromadorea; order Rhabditida; family Rhabditidae; genus Mesorhabditis; species Mesorhabditis sp. LJ9110. The sequence continues at coordinate 124,705 of JBBGBA010000048.1, read as the reverse complement.
AAACTGACCATTCCATTTCAGTACAATGTCGTCTCGCCATGCTACAAAGTCGGCGCCGGAGGCGGTGAATATGACGTGCAGGAGGGATTCGGCTGGACGAACGGTGTTGTGCTCGACCTCCTCATCACGTACGGCGACACTCTATTCTGGACACCCGGCGACGAATGTGAATGCTGCGGCGGCCATATCCAAGCCTGCGCCGCGGAGGGTCAGACCGGTCAATGAATGGTGCCTCGATCGAGGTCGAGTGAGACGGTCGATCGACCGTCTCACTAATTTCTCACCAAACTATTACTAGGCCAATCGTTAATTCTCTATATTAATATTAATTAATCTACTCGTGATTTTTAGACGAATATCCCCTTTGCCTCTTTTAGAAAAACTGAAAACATTTCTCACTCGCCATTGTGCCATTTCGAGAATTCTGGGGTTTTTTTGCTGTATCACTCGTCTCCTTTCTGGATTGTTACGTGTTTTCTCGCGCCATCGATACGTGTGCGGTTGCCGGTGCCTGCGCTAAATTTTCTAATTTTCTACTTTTGCGGACGGGTGGCACCCGCAGCCCTGGGTACGGCATAGAGAAGTCGGCTTCTAGAATTCATTTTGTGTACATTTTTTGGTAGTGGTTAATTCTGGCAAACTGTTTGCCCGCGATTCTGTAAGCCTGTACATAATAAACACTAAAATATCAGGCCCTGGAGTACACGTTTAAATACACCAAGAAAGAAAACTAGAAAGTCCCTAGGATTTGAGCTATTGGCGTCATTTGGCTTGCTGCGTAGCTGTCGAGACCTAGTCGATGGAAAGGGTCGCTCATGGCGTTCGAAGGGGAATCGGGATCGAGAATCGACAGATTTCGCTTACTGGGTCTAGACAGATACGTTGCGCGAAAATACGATGAGTTTCAAAAATTTTTGAAGGTTTTAAGTGCGAAAAGGGTCCAAAATGGTCCAATTTCGGCAAATTTTTGCCTTTTCCTCCCGACAAAAAGCTTCATAACTTTTTGAATCTTATCGTTTCGCAGTTTTTTAAAACAGACTCGCACCAGCGCAAAATTCCGCACCAGTTAGGGGTGGTCCTGTACAGAAACACGATTGCCACTAAAAAAGGCTTCCTTGTGAGTAGATGGCAGAAGCTGACGTGTGAAGAGTCAGATTTTTGCGCACACTATATACGCGTTTAATTCGGCCCCGGACAACCCGAAAAACTCGGGCACATGGAATAATAGGTGCAAACCAGCCATCCAACCTCCGCCCCCCACCCCGAACCTCATTGAATGGGCTGTTGGCTCATCGCGAAGCCGGTCGGGTCAGTGGAGGCAAAAATGGCCCGTCCGCCTCCTTCAGAGCTTCTTTTCGCAGTCACACCCCCTCTACACCTAATTGGCTGAAGTTGGCGCTGTCGCTGACCGCTGGACCCTTGATCCACTCTCGCCAATGTGGTCGGTGCTGCCATTTCTGCCATCTTTCTTCTACGGCTAACAATTGCCATCTGAAACCTGAATTGTCATTTATACAACATTTTGGATTTTGCTTGCGGCAGGTACTGTAGCTATATGAAACCAGGGTTGAAAAACCGCTTCGCGGCTTTTCAACCCTGGCCCCGTCCAGGACCTGTGAAAGTCCTTAATTTGCATGTTTCTTCCTGAATTCTAGCAAGAAAAAAGTGAAAAAACGGCTCGTTTGTCGCTTTATATAGGCTCTTCCTACTTCCGGCGCATGCTAATTTCCCCTAACAAACCGGGTTTTACAAAAACCTATTTTTAATAGCGAAAACCACAATTTTTCAAAATTTTTATGTGTGTGCAGTCGATTCCGGACCATTCTAAACCTATTGTCGTTTCTTCCCTATCCAAAAACCCTTCCCCGAGGCTGTAGGTGCGGAACATCCTAACGGAAGTGCATGCAAATATACACACACACACACAGACACTATTTTTTTATATATAGTAGGATATGCCGATTTGGGTTCTTTAGGATTCGCGGGGGGCAATTTTTTCTTAGCGGTCCCGACTGGCCTAGTAATCAAACAGAAAATGTTTTTCATTGTTTTTAAGTTTTAACTATGTTTAAAATAGAAAAATAATCAAAAAAGTTGAAAGATGTTTGAAAAAGTCGAAAATTTGGTCATTTTAGATCGAAAAAATAAATTTTTCGACCTAAACTTACATTTTTTAATTTAGACCAGGGTTGAAAAGCCGCTACGCGACTTTTCAACCCTGGTCCCGTTTTAAACCAATGAAAGTGTGCACTTTGGATAATTCGGCCCCACCGATGCTGAAAAAAGTGAAAAATGAGCTCTCTGCTCCTTTATATAGGCTACCCCTACTTCCGGCGTATGCTAATATATTCCTAACAAAGAGGGTCTCGGATTTTTTAACAAAAACTAAAATTTAATGTCGAAAATAAGCGATTTTGATAAATCTGATATGCGTAAGTGATCTACAGGCCATTACGCTCCTAATGACGTATCAAACATACCCTTAACTACTTTCCTTCCTGAGATACTGCTGGAACACGCTGACGGAAGTTGCATGCAAAGTGGCACATACACGCACACAGACACTACTTTTTTATATATCGTAGGATTTGTATAGCACGGCGTCTTAGGCCTTACTTGGAGCGCGCACGGGGGATCGGGAGGGACCGGGCTAGGCCACGCCCCCTTTTGGTCCCCAAAAGGTATGGGAAAAGGCTTTCTAAAGACTAGTACTTTTTTTCGAAAAACAATTAGAAATGTTCCGCCTGGCGATCGATAGAGAAGACTATAGGGAACATTTTAGTCAAAGAATTTGGGCGATCGCCGGGAAAAATTGGGACTTGAAACGTTTTGAAGCAAAAATCAAGATGATTTTCTGATTCGGCCTCCGGGCCGCCCCATCTGTTTAATTTTTTACCTGGAATTCGCTAAAGATTTGTTGTCGGTGGCTTTCAGAAACTTGTGCAAAAAAAGCAAAACGGTGTCGCGTCTTTATGCGAGGGGAGGAATCGAACCAGGACCCCGCACCTGTCACTCCGACCGCCGCCTTAGACCACTAGGCCATGCCGGTCCCCACCCCCCGTGCGCGCTCTAAGACACCGTGATAGTTTTTATGATTAGGAATAGCTAAAAGGAATTTAGAAACGCATCCGCTATTCATAAAAAAATGTAGGCTTGAGGCGAAAAAAGTTGGTCCCCCCGCGAATCCTAAAGGACCCTATTTTGGAAAACCTCAATGCAAGAGATAATTTTCGTACGATTTCGAGATACGACATTTTTTGCCTTCATTTTTCTATCCCATTTCCGGTAAAAATCTGACTTTTGCATCACGACTTCGCCAAGTTTCAGCCTCATCTTCCAAGGCTCCATTCTTCTTCCCCCTATAGTGTATCTGAACCGCGACCGTCAATTCTTCGGTTCAGTTTTGCGTGCCGTTCCCTCAAAGCTGATGGCAACACACGTTTCGCCAAATCCTAAAGCTAATCATCGGCTGCCCCTGAATCCACTGCGGCACGCGAGGGTTGCTCCTGCCTACCTTTTCCACCTGAGCAAGAGCCGGCTCTCCCCTCTGCCCCCGGCGGCGGTGACGCCTAATTGTGCCCATTTTCAAGACCCCCGACCACTCCGTTTCGACCGGCGCCGATGTGCGCAACAGGGGATGCCCTGATGCCCGAGAGAAGCTTTTACGTTGCGCAACCGGACTAGAAACTTATTTCGACGACGTTTTTGCCGATAATGGCGCGCACAACGGGATCCCGCGCTAAAAGTGCGCGCCGCCTTTCAGATGCGCTTGCCCAGCTTATTAATGCCTCACGTTTGCAGAAGTACCGTACTTCCTCCGATATAACCCGAGGTTCTATTTTTTCAATCACATCCCAAAGGCTAATATAGGCTAGATCGAACAAAATCTTCGAATTTCTACCGAATTTGAATGTGAAAGTGATCGATTCGGCTAATTTTATCAATTTTTTGACTTTTAAACGGCTAAAAACGACTCGGGGCCGATGCTAAAGCATAAAAATAACCATTATTTGCGTTTTCTTGAGTTTTAAAGCCATTTAACCTGATATTAGACGAACTACGGTAGCGATCCCAGTTCCGCTCGTTCTCTTGAGGCCATTAGCTTTTTTGAGCAGGGCGAGATTCGTGATCCTTTCCCAGATGACCCGATAGAATAATTATCCTCCGTCAGCACACGTCCGCCACATCAACTTAGCCTATTAATTGTGTGCGCATACCAAAGGCTGATCCTTATGACCATACTCCTTCCTCAAACACCTCTAACAAGGATTGGTTTTTTTGGGTGTTCTTGGAATTTTGTAATGTGAAATAGCTCATTCGATAGAGCTTGAAATTCTGACCAAGTCCCATCTTTCGAAAATTGCTGAACGATAACGGTCTGCGAGAATCAGTTTCTCAAAGTTAGCATTTTGTTAAGTGGGGGTCAAAACTGGACAAAATCGGCCCTTCCAGAGCGAATTTTCTTGAAAACCGGTGCCTTCAGCAATTTTTGAAAGATGGGGATATGAGCTATTTGACATCACAAAATTCCAAGATCACCTAAAAATCACTCCTTTTATGCTTTTCTGGAAGGGCTTTTAAGACTTACCTGAAAAGAAAGTCGTTGTCAAACGGTGCCGGTAATTACAATACCTTTTAGGAGACCTCTACAAATTATGACCAAGGCCATTCAAGGGCTGTGTCTTGCTCTGCTCCCCGGTGGCCGTTTACCGTAATTCAGCCCGAGCAAGGGAACACCAAGCGGGCGGCGATAGATCACAGACTCCGCGCACAGAATGTCCTCATTACGGTTTTTTAGAGAACTTTCTATCGCCCCGAAGCGGAATCCCTTCCCCCTTAAAATCCAGCTGGGCTTTGACCAGTGTTTCGCTGGTCGACGGCTTCTTACTCTGCCTGATTTCCGAAAGTCTGCCGTGATGTTCGATTTTTTCGAAATTGCATTATCGAAACCTAAAAAACCTTCCTAGAATCCATCCAAAAGCGGCTAGGGCTATCACGACGACACGGAGACGAAGTGATGCGATGGACGGGCACTCTGCGGGCCCTAGTCCCGCTGCTTTCCCTTCATTTTGTCGACACCTGCATCCGGACAGTACCCTCAACCGGTAAATTCATCATGCAATGCCTGAAAACAGCCTTTTAAAACCTGATCACATTATTCATTTCCAGTGCCGACCACGACAAGTAAGAAAAGTTTGCTCCGTCAATTTGTTGCCCTAAAATCAGCACGTTTTTATTGACTTGCACACCATTTTAACGCTGTTAACGCATTTTGGTGTTCACGGATTTCCCCTAAAACTTTGTTTGCCGTTTGCGTATCTCAACGTTTAGCTAAACGGTTCTTTAGGATTCGCGGGGGAACCATTTTCTCTTAGCGTTTCGGGTTGGCCTAGTAATCAAATATAAAGTGTTTTTAAATTGTCTTAGTAAGTTTTAACTATATTGAAAGTAGAAAAACTTTCAAAAAAGTTAGATGCATGAAAAGGTCGACAATCTGGTCATTTTGGGCCGAAAACAACCAATTTTTCTACTCTAAATGAATTTTTACTTAAAATTTGTATAGTTTTATGGTTAGGAATAGTTGCAAACAATTTAGAAACGGATGCCTTATTTATAAAAAATTTAGGTTTGGTCGGAAAATATTAAGTTCCCCCCGCGAATCCTATAGAACCGTTTACGGATTTCCCCCTAAAACTTTGCTTGCCGTTTGGGTATCTTAACATTTTGCTAAAGTTATTTTTCGATAAAATCTCAATTTTCAGCGACCGTGGCGCCGACCACCACGACAACAGTGGTAACAGGCCAGTTTCGCTAGATTGACAAAAACTACGGCATCCCTAGAAAAAAACGTCAATTTCACAAGACAGATAGCCGGGCAACCTCTAATAGAAACCTTTAGGTTGTGCCGGATGCTCGACGGACGACATTACCTTCACCCCAGCCCAGGGAAACCGAACCGGCTCTATCGATTCATCATTCAGGTTGGTTCATCATCATATATCATCAGCTCCTTCAGCGGTCCGACCACTAGCGCCGACGGTTGCATCCATCTAACAGCCATCTGCAATGGAGACGATGGATTCGTGTCTTTTATGCAGGTAGGGAAATACGGCCGCTAGGAGCATTTATAAAAAATATAGTTCAACTACGAACAGGGCGGTCCCGTTGAGAATCAGCTAATGGAACAGGTCACCACCGCACCACTCGATTGCCGCGATGGGGTTTGGTGAGCAATTGCAATTAAAGTGGCAGATTACGGCTAGACTTTAGCTTATCCCCCAGCCGTAAGTTCCCAAAAGATTGCCGCTATAACTTTTTTATATTACTTTATTTTGGTCTGTGGAGCTATTGATGTTTGGGGGGGCATTTTTTTTTGGTGGCCTGGGTCTAAGCTTAGGCTTAGCTTTAACTTTGCGTACGCTTGGCTTAGACTTAGCTTATGCCTAGGCTTGGCTTAGGCTTAAGCAGCTTAGGCCTAGGCTTGGTTTTGGCTTAGCTTAGGCTTAGTGTAGGCTTACATTAGGTTTCGCCTAGCCTTAGCTTAGACTTAGCCTAGAGCTAGCTTAGGATTAGCTTAGACTTGGGCTTAAGCCTAGGCTCGGCTTAGGTATATTTTTTGATGCTCTGTCTAATGGCGTGGTCAAAATAGCGAAATCCCGAAAATTTTGGCAACATTTCGCTGGGGGCGGGATAAAGTAAACTCTAGCCCAGGTTAAAAACCTAAAACTTAAAAAATCGTTCAAATTATTCCCTCAGGTACTATATGCAACGGGCTGTCTTTGAAGTTGACTGTCAGCAAGCTCAGGCCGGCTAGCAGTGTACGACGCCCTACGCATCCTCTTTACGCTCAAACCGTGGCGTGCGATTTTTGGTTAACAATGCGTGTGCAATAATCCCATGCGTCATCCGCTCAATTTGATTCGAGGCTTGAATAAATTGGTTCCCTTTATTCGACCGCGTGTACAAATACCGGCTTATTATCATAGGGAGCGATGTCTAAGCAAAGACAAAGGCTTTTTCTAAATGAGGCAACCGGTTATGCGGAGATCAGTGGATAAGGACGGAATCGCGTGCAGGCGCTGCTCAGCTAGACGTCGTCAAGTTCCGGGTGCCTCGCGATGATCAGCTCAGCCGTTCGCTCGACCTGGCGACAGAAGATTTCAATCTGGTCGTCCCATTCCTCGATCGGTGTCTTGCCTGAAATTTCAATATTGAATTATTTTTGGAAAATCTGAATGAATAATAAATCATCCGGAAATTTTTGCTGATTTGCATGCCAACCCCACTAGAAAAGCCCCGGTCAACGCTAGGTACCCATTTCCGCAAAACCGTCCTCGCAAGATGGCCGCCGCGCTCAACATCGACGACATGATGAGCCGCCTGCTCAACGTGGGCATGGCTGGCGGTCGCCTGACGTCCTGCGTAAGTTTCCGCGGCCCACGCTCCATCTGGCCATTCTCAGGTCTCTGAAGACGAGCTCCGTTCCCTGTGTGGCATCGCCAAGAACGTATTCATGAACCAGCCGTCGCTGATCGAGGTCGACCCGCCGATTCTCATCTGCGGTGACATCCATGGGCAGTATTCGGATCTCCTGCGTATCTTCGACAAGACCGGCTTCCCGCCCGAGACCAATTTCCTCTTCCTGGGCGACTATGTGGACCGTGGCCGGCAAAACATTGAGACGATCTGCCTCATGTTCTGCTACAAAATCAAGTGTGCTTTTGCTATCCTGCTTATCCCAAAAATAGGTACCCGGAGAGCTTCTTCATGCTGCGCGGCAACCACGAGTGCCCGGCCATCAACCGCGTGTACGGCTTCTACGAGGAGTGCAACCGCCGCTACCGCAGTCAGCGCCTGTGGCAGTGCTTCCAGGTAATTTTTCGCGACGTGATGAGGACGGTTGCTGCAGGATACGTTCAACTGGATGCCGCTGTGCGGACTTGTCGGTGGCCGGATCCTGTGCATGCACGGCGGTCTGTCTCCGCAGATCCAGAACCTCGACCAGCTGAGGAACCTCAGCCGCCCGTCGGACCCCCCGAACCCCTCGCTCGGAATCGACCTACTGTGGGCCGACCCCGACAACTGGGTCAAGGTAGTGCATCTAGCAACACTCAAAAGAGCATCACATTCCAGGGCTGGCAAGCCAACACCCGCGGCGTGTCGTACGTGTTCGGACAGGATGTCGTCGTCGACTTCTGCGAGCGCATGAACCTCGACCTCGTCGCCCGTGCCCATCAAGTCGTCCAGGACGGCTACGAGTTCTTCGCCAACCGCAAGATGGTCACCATCTTCTCGGCCCCGCACTACTGCGGCCAATTCGACAACTCGGCCGCCACGATGCGGGTAGCGCTGCTTTCCCCCATCACTCATAGGCCCATACTTTAGATCACCGACGAGATGGTGTGCACCTTCGACGTGTTCCGCCCCACCGCCAAGGCTGTGCGCATGATGAACCAGGGATAAAAGAGCGGCCCCATATCGACAGCGAACCCACGGATTCCTATTTAACTGCTACTATTTTTCCTGTTCCCGTTGTGAAGAAGCAGCGCCTTCACGATTGACCAGCAAACAATAAAAGCTTCCTGACACACAATTCGATCCCCACATCCACTACCAAACACTGCAATTAAAAAAATACCGTTGAAAACGACAATCTGGTCGATTTGATCGATCGTTCCGTTGAGTCGGTCAGAGGCAATCATACGAGCCGCCACTTTCTCAGCCTGAAAAAATGCTTAATCCTACTATATAAAAAAAATAGTGTCTGTGTGTGTGTGCATTTGAATGCAACTTCCGTCTGGGTGTACCAGCAAAAGCGGCTCTGGGAGGGAGTTTGAGGTATGTATCATACCTCTTTCGGTGCGTAATGTTCTTGCGATGACTGCACACATGCAAAATTGCGGAAAAAGTGGTATTTTCGATATTAAAAATAGGTTTTTGTAAAAAATCTCGGTCCCCCTCTTTGTTAGGGATCAATTAGCATGCGCCGGAAGTGAGGAAAGCCTATATAAAGGCTCGAAGGCGCTTTTTCTCATTTTTGGCGTTGTGGTTCGAGAGAATTATTCAAGTTGTAAATTTTCATTGGATAAAACGGGACCAGGGTTGAAAAGTCGCGAAGCGGCTTTTCAACCCTGGTTAGGGCGTTAAAAACGATCACCTCAAGCTCGTTGACACCAAGTAGTGAAGCCAAGGTCTTCAATGAAATGTTCGAATAGACTTGGCCGGCAGCTGTCATATTGTGTTCTACCATAACGCCACGAATAATCGGGGCTCCCTTCTCGTCGTGTTGTTGCCATGGCGTCAGGGTTCGTTCGAATTCTGCTAGCTGAATACATCGTTAAAAACTGCTCAAGATATGATCAGATTACTTCATCGACTTTGATCAATCTTTCCAAGAAGAGCTTTTCCAACAGATTGTAGCACGGGATCAACCGGGCTCCCTCTTCCTTTCGCAGCGTCCCAAGTAAGCGGGTGCGCGAGTTTCCTAAAACGCTTAGATTCACAGAAATATTTCAACCGACCAGGAGGGGCCAAGATCGTACAAGTCATCGCGGCAGTGAGAGCATGTTTTTGATCACTAGGAGGCAGCACAGGGCATTGGTATAACTCGAAGTAGCTACAAAAAAAATATGGATTCGATCAATAATACCGTTGAGCAGCCTCGATAAAACGGCCGCGCCGATCATTCACACGTGCCATTAGCGCCTGAAGACGGGGATCATGTTGCAGGAAAGTATACCTTGTGCTGCACATTCAATTTTTCATCTTTAGCCTCCGCTTGCAGCAGGCTAGCACGGTTCGCGGACGCTTCCGCATCATCCACAGCGTCACCCTCAAGATAAAGCCTGCCCATTCGTAGATACATTTCCATCTTGAACGAAGCAGGATGGACCCTGAAAACAACGGAATGTCTTCGAATAGAATTCCGAAGCGCTAGCAAGTTTCTAGAAAATGCCAACCTCTGGCTGCTCTCCAAGTTGATCGCCAGCAGGGTGGCGGCAGCCTCTGTCCATTGCGACTCACGTTCGAAAGCCTGTGCAAGCTTCAGACGTAGACTGGTCACCTGGAAAGGAATAAAAAAATGGCTTTGGTAAGGCACCTGTTCTTCATAGGAAATCGCACGGCTTTGCGTAACGTTTAGCACGCCCTCCACGATTTCAATAAGCTTCTGAAAACAGATCATAGGTTGGCGCCCATGTTTCCACCTTTGCACTGGGCGGGCGTTCTTCCAATGCTTGATCTATCAGTCCGAGGAACTGCCGCGATACGACCATACTCCCGCTTTCCTTGCTGACTAGAACAGACCGGTGGCACCTTAACTAAGAAAAATATACCGGCTTCAACAAGGTTAAGGAGTTGCTCTACGTTAGTTGCATCTGGCGCGTCCCCGTTATATACGGTCTTTAGCACCGACGCCAATCTGAATACAATGAAAGTGAACGATTTTAATTTACTGTTCGAGCTGAGTTCGATGGTCACCACCGCTTGCATAAATCCCGGCAACAACATCGTTCATCCTGGAACCACAATACTATCGACCAAACACTATTGTGTGTGCTATTCACTGACTGTTTATTAGATAAGTGTTGCGGATTCTACGTTGTTCTCGTACGGCAATATGGAAGAAAAGTTTATTACTAGAAAAAAAACAAAGCGCAACAAAATCAACAAATTGAAAGAGTGGCACAAATCGCGGTGCAACAAGCGACAAAACCGAAATTCCATTCAGATCATCCGGTATGAGAACAGTGGCAAAGAAAGGATATTGTGAAAAGGCGCTCGGATATTAAAGCCGATGTATACGATTCAAGCTCAAAAATTGCTGCTTTAAGCCATGCCATCGCCATCTTCGTCATCTTGCGGCTTGGGAGCACGGGGCTTGACACCCCCAGTGGCCTGCTTCATCATGATGATCTGGTCGACTCTCAGGATCGTGGATGCAGCGTTTGCAGCCAACTTGATCGCGCTGCGCTTCCCTAAAAACCTGGCTACCAAGCAAAAATGATGAATACCAGCATAGAGGTCATAGATGTGCGCAGCCTTGGCATCCAAAAGAACATCCTTGTCCAGGATGTCGATTCCGGCATTCGGATTTCCGGTCTCGTGAGCAGCGTTCAGCTTGATCAATAGCTCATTCGCCTAAAGCAACTGATTATTAAAGCGCACAATTGACAAGGCTCACGTTGAATCCAGAATTCTCGGCCAAGCACTTCGGTAGCGTTTCCAACGCAGTGGAGAACTTGCGAACGGAATATTGCTCAAGTCCAGATAGTTTCTCGCCCCATTTGGCAATTCGGGTCGAGAGCTCAATTTCGACAGCGCCTGCACCAACGACCACCTGAAAAGGATGAAATAGCTTGACCCTTACAGTGATATCGAAATGAAGAAGATGAATTTACTAATACCTTGCCATCTTTCGTCAGTGCCTTGTAAGTGTTGACCGCATCATCGATAGCCCGCTCGACATCGTCGATTCTCGATTGTGAAGATCCACGGATAATGATTGTGGCTACTTGGCCCTAAAATTAATTGTCTTTGCCGGGCTAGAATCACGGACCTTTTCACTCTTCTTGTCGAAAACGGTGACGTGCTCGTCCCCAATCTCCTTCACAAACACGTCATCGCACTGTCCGAGGAGATCCACAGCTGGTGTGCACTATTCAATTGAGGCAATTATGCTTTCAAGAAACCCCTACGATAGCGGCCTGAGCCTGGGCGCCCAAAGTCTTGCTCAAGCGACGCAGGTCAAACTTAGATGTCAGACGAACGGCCATGATGTTGTACTTGTTTAGGAAATGCAGGTACAAATCTCCGAATTTCCCGCCGGCCACGACCACGTTTACGCCGGCATCAGCAAGAGACTATAAATTGGCAATGTCAAATTAAAGCACTAAAATTACCTTGATTTGGCTCTCGACCTCCTCTTCCTCGCCTTTCGAAAAACCCATCAATTCATCGGCATTCTCGATAAGAATGGTCCCCTAAAATTAATTAAAAAAGATAAGAAATTAATCAACCTTGGTTTCAGTTTGTGTCAGGTCAAATGGGCAGGCAAAGACCGCCACGCGGCAGTTGGTCTGCTTCTTCACTTCGCCTTCCGAACCACGTTTGAAGATCATGCCATTCATCACCTATACAACAGCTATACGGACATCAAAAGGCACACCTGTGAAGCTGATACGCCCGAGCCGAGGATCTTGCAAATACGAATGTTATCAACGTTAAAGTTCTGGCTGTTCTTGGGGACCGTCAAAACTATAAAAAAACCATGAATATGAGACCATAAACAATACCACAAGCTTTCGCAACCAAATCAGCAATTATATCTTCGCTATCATACTGCTTCGAGGTGATGGCAGACCGGATGTATTGCTTCACCTACAACGTGCTAATGCACTTGGGGGGCAGTCCGGATTTTGACTACAAGACGCTCCAAATGCCGTTTTTAAACTCGAAACCTCTGGAAAAGCTAAGCCAAGCCTAAGCCTAGGCTTAGCTTCATACAAACGAAGTCTAAGCTTAGCTTGAGCCAAGCTAAGCTTAGCTCTAAGCTTAGTCCTAAATGACCCCATTTTGACCACCTAAGGCAATTTAAAGCTCAATTTAAGCTTAGCTTGGGCTTAAGCTTAAGCCTAAGCCTAAGCTAAGCTTAGTTAAAGCTAAGTTAAGCCTAGGCTTAAGCAGAAAACCAAGTAGCTTAAGCGGAGCGTCTCGTAACCCCTTACTACCAATTTCGGACTGCCCCCCCCTAACTGCATTAGCACCCTCCAACGAACAAATTCCATGTATAACTAAATTACGACCTTATTGATATCGTGGAAATCGGTGGCGGTGTCGACAACCAACTCTTCGAGGATCTCCAGAGCCTTCTCTGTCGCCATCTCGTAGCCGGAGGCGATCTCTTGAGGTGCCAATCCCATGTGAATCAGCTCGTTTGCGTGCTCCAAGAGGGCAGTGGCGAAAATGACGACGGTGTTGGTGTTGTCACCGATTTGTTTTTCCTAAATCCACAATAGGTGCCGCCGAACCTTTGCTAACCTGCATTTGTGAGGCCATGATGATGATCTTCGCTGCAGGATGTTGCACTTCGAGTTCACTAAAACCCGATCAGTAAGGATAGCAACAATTTACCGTAAAATCGTGGCCGCATCGTTGGTGACGAACAACTTTTCGATGTGATTGATCACCATCTTGTTCATACCTAAGGAACGCGTTGTGAATCGAACAATTTCCCACCTGTTGGGCCATAAGCTGACTTCAACTGCGAAGCAAGCTCAACACATGCATCGATGTTGCGCACCACGGCCTCATCGGTGCCTTTGAAATGCTAAAAAAAATAGTGTTCAGAAACCAAGGCAAATAACACCTGCGCGCCTTCCTTCAAAAACCGGGCATAGCCAGACTTGGGCACCTTCTGCGCCATCTTTGTTGCCGCCGGGTTCTAAATATCAGGTCATTACTCCAGTATTAGGGTCATAAAACGGCAAATCGAGCGATTAGTACAAAACGTTGTGGAATTAGAAGTAAACACGCGCTCTTTAAAAATGCATGCGCAGTCCAAATCGATACCATCATATTGAAGAAGATTTAACACACGCCTGAAACCATTTTAAGCTTATGTAAGGCTATTTACACAAACTAAGGGGGGTAAACCACCCAGTAAGAGCACAATTCAACGTTTCGCATGTTCTAGGCGCCATGGAAAGTCCGGGAAAATTACACACGAAAAGCCGGGGTCTCGCAGCGCGGCGCTTGAATGGCAGCTGGCCGACACGGGAGGTATTTCATTTGGTGAGAGCACAAGGCACAACCCAAACCACGAAAACACTTGCTGACAACCAGAAATCAAAGAAACTGCTATATAAATGACGCAAACCCCTGTCGCGAGCACACTTTAGTCCCTCCCAAAAACTTTATGATCCAGCGATTTTTCAATTCAAGAGCACGGAACGAAATAATACAACAAAGTGAGGGTTTGGTGATTTACGGTGGACGAGGCATTTCGCTTCTAGCAAAATACGGAATTAGTAACTCTCGTATTCTTTGATTTCGCATTTCGGAACACATTTACACATTTCAAAAATTTTTATCACGATTTTACTATTCATTTAGTAAATACTAAATTCTTCGCAATGGCTGAAGCAGAAGCGCCAACCATTTCGCCTGTTGTGGCGGCGGTCGCCGCTCAGAAGAAGGGCTCCAGGTAAGCACTTTGCCGACATTCGTCACTGTTTATTCTTTCCTTTTCAGGGGCTTTTTTGGATTCGGTTACTATTCGCTACGAAAACTGATGGAGGCCGAAAATAGCTTGCTTTCCGCTGTGGCCCACCGCATTGTGTCACGATTTGTTCCGGTAATACTTTAATTTATTAATCTAAGCTGCTTTCAGATTCGCTTCAAACAAAGCGAGATTTACACGATTTCTTTAGAAGCCGAGGAGAAGCCAGTTGATCAGGTTAGGTATCGAACCTTTCTTCAATTTGATGTTTAGGATCCGATTGTCCTAGTGCATGGTTTCGCAGCGGGCTCGGCGGTCTGGTGCGCGCAGCTACTTTCCTTGGCGAAGCAGCACAATGTGCATGCGTTTGACTTGCTCGGTAAATATCACAGTCCTAAATAATCCGGATTCCATTAGGGTTTGGAAGGTCTTCTCGGCCGCTGTTTTCACACGACGAAACGTTGGCCGAACTCGAGATGGTGGAGGCTATTGAGGATTGGCGAAAAGAGATGAAGATCGAACGAATGACTTTGGTAGCCCATTCGTTCGGTGGTTACCTGGCTTCTTCCTACACCCTTGAGCATCCATCTCGGGTCAAACATCTGATCCTTGCGGATCCTTGGGGATTTCCGGAGCGGCCTCCTCCGAACGACAAACAGGTACTGCGCTCATTTCGCATTTGCACATTAATCGTTCAGATCCAACCATATCCTTGGATGCATTTCGTCGGTGGTGTGTTGTCCTACTTCAACCCCTTGGCTCTATTGAGGGTTATGGGGCCTTACGGTATCTTTTGTGATGGTTTCTCTGACTCAGATCTATCAGGGCCGACGCTCGTGAAGAAACTGCGACCCGACTTGAGCCTTCGCTACAAAGGCGCCAACCCGGACGACATCTACACTTACATTTACCATTGCAATGCGCAGCCGCCGACCGGTGAAACTGCCTTCAAGGCGATGACGCATACTTTTGGCTGGGCAAAGCGGCCGATGATCCGCAGGTATTTGATTCATTACGTCGCCAAACAGCTTTTCAGGTTCAACGGGATCAGCGAGAATGTCCCCATCAGCTTCATCTATGGATCGAAAAGTTGGATCGATCCGCAGCCGGCTTTCGAAATCCAAGCCACGAGAAATGGCTACGTCGATATCCAGGTTAGTGATGCTCTGATTTCCCATCAAGTAGAATTATAGATCATCCGCGGTGCTGGCCACCAACTGTATGCTGATGCCCCTGAAGCTTTCAATGAAGTCGTCCTCTCCATCATCGAGCGTGTCAACAGTACTGTCGCCAAAGACGAAGAAGATTCCACTGAAAAATAACTTCGTTTGCCTTAATAATTGTACATTTGTATTATCAACTCCGGCATTGTTTATCGGTCGCTCATTTATTTTGGTTGCTTGATGTTGCACTAGTCAGGTCGGGGGCATTGAATGTTATGGGTCTTTGATTTGTGCTAATAAAATTCTACTGATTGATAGCAGCAGTTTGACACGAAAGTATGCACTATGGATATCTTAAAACATGCTCGGAGAAGTCAGGCAGTTTAGCATTCCAGTGTGTTTGCCGTTCTAGATGGTCCGCGTGTTACGAAACGGCGCTGATGATGGAGGGAGACAGCCAGCATCCAACTTACGCTTACCACAGCAACAAGCGCAGGTTTCATTTTCTACCTATTTTATTCTTCCAGTTTTTTAGGCAAATCCCTTGACGTCCGTATGGAATGCGGGAAATCAACGACTAAATGAATTTGGGCTTCAGGTGATGCAGACTTTGGACCGTAACTGTTTTTTTTTAGAATTTCTCGGTCGGCGGCTTCGAATTCCAGCCGATGCACCTGGTGGCCGCAGTAATTGCATTCTTCTTGATAGGTCCAATGGGGGCTTTGCTCGTAATCGGGATGACAGTGTTTCAACAGTACAGCAGCCGAGAAAGCCCACAGGTTTTTACAGACTTTCTGATGCAATATCTTTCGTTTTAACCCGGTCGCCACCAATCTGTTCCAAGGCCGTGAAGCTGGCCCCTCTGCGCCTCGACTCTCCGAACCCAAGCCAAAGAAGACGAACGTTTTTGGCGGAGCAGGACAACGACTTGGAAATTAATAAACTCGACGCTGATATGCCGTTCGCCTGTGATATTTCAATTCCAGCATGTATAAATATTTTTCACCACGGGTCTTTACCTTCTATACAAGTTGCAGCCTGTGTATTGATCGACTTTTACGCCGCTAGATACGATTGAAGACTCTAGATGTTATTACTGAGGACGGCTCGTCTGGCCGGTCCTTCATGCTCAACGGCAAGCTTCTTGTCAGGCAAATCCTAGTCGTTTTTGGGTATTACGAATTTACTTTAGTCCACGAGCGCCGAAGTCTGAACTGCGGCCAAAAACGCGATGCCAGCCAATTACCGCCAGTCATTTCGGAGGTGTTTAGCTACGCGGCAGAGAGTAATATAACTCAAACGATACAATGGGCAATGGAAGGTAGCTGCTAGTTGTATGGAAATAATGTTAATTTTGTAGGAATCCATTCAACCGGTGTCCCATGGGCGGGGACATTTGTCCTATCGGCTGTTGCCTTGCGTCTGGCGACTGCACCGCTTCACGTCTACGCGGAGAAGCTATTTGCCAAGCGCATCCATGCTCAAACATTTTTTACAAGAGAGATTTTCAAGGTACAAACACTTATGTTTTCGACTGTTTTTAGAAAGTATCCGCGATTTACCGTGTCGGTGTGGTTGAAGAAAATAAAAATGTGAAATTGAAAACCGACAATCCGGACGCTTTGGCACACGCGGATAAAGTGGTAAGTTTAGGGCGACTGGGCTAGCCTCGAAGTTTTTTAAATTACTTTTGTCTAGATCAAAGAGAGCGTCCCGGCTTATCTGGCCGAACATAAGCTGCAAGCATCAAGAATCCAGAATCTCAAGATTTGTTCCGTGCCGGTCTGGCTTTTCTCGTCTTTTGCGCTCCGAAATATTATTAATGGTAACACATTCACCATTTGCTAGATATTTTGTTTTAGGCGACTTTGCTCCGTCAGTTCACGGCGGATTGTGGATCCCGGATATGTTGGCGCCCGATCCGTACTTTGTTTTGCCGGTTGCTGTCGGATTTATTGGCTTTTTGAATATGTGGGTATGTGATGAGTTTTGTATACTTTCATCGCCGCCTAGTCACAACGGAAGATTTATCCGGCGGCTTCGAATAACAAACTTCTTATCCGCACCTATGATACGGGACTAGCCTTTATGATGGCTGCAGCAATGTATATTATGACACAATTGCCGGCAGTGAGTTTTACGAGTTAAAAGCGTAAGAATTAAAATATCCTTCTAGGTGATCCCGTTGTATTGGCTGGTGGCGTCAACGACAGGCTTCATGCAAGCCCATCTCCTCCGCCACACAAAAGTCAAGAAACTGTTCGACATCAAGCCGCTCCCCACTGATTCGAACACGCCGCTTAGAGACCTATTCCTTCTCAGGAAAGCCGTATAATTATGAAAAGTTAGTTCTTATTTTCGTGAAAACATTATTTGTCGATTTGTTAGGTCATCATCATTTAGGATCGTATTTGTTGATAATGTCTCTGTTTATTTTCTAAAATAAATTTATTGAGTTCAAGGCGCTGTGGTGGCCCTGTATCCAACGGCCCGTCCAACAACCGTATTTTGTTTGGCGCGCGCTTTCTCGTCGTGCACCGCCTGCTTCATCGTCTTCCTCCATTTGTTTCCTTTGGCCTTCGCTGTTCTGTTCCACATATCGAGCACGCCCTACGAAATGTTAGTATGCTAAAGTTAAAAAGGGGCCTACCTTTATGTGTTCGTCGGAGGCCATTGGCTTCACGCTGGTGATTGGCTTCTTGCCGTGTTGGATTCTTACGCCACCGTAGAGCTGAAATAATTTAGGAAGGTGTACCAGGGCACATTCAATAATACAGACCTTCCACTTCCACACCATGAAGATTAACGGGTGTACGACGAAATAGCATGGCATCACCAGATTTAGAAGTTCCTGTGGTTCTTTCGTATTATCGAGGGGGACCCAAATTTTTGCTCTTAAGATCCGATTTTTCAAATAGTGTATTTTACTGTTCCTAAACGTAGAAACTACAAATCCCCCACCCCCGATAATGCGAAAGAACCGTTCCTGTGTTCAGATTTTCATCCGGGGGCCAAAATATAAACTTGCCATAATCTGCGCCTTTTTCGGCAGATGCGCCAGATCCGGCACCGAAGCAGTGGCATAATAGACGCTAATTGCTAGATTGATGCCTGGAAATGCCTTGGGGGATTGGTTGGGTTTTCGCATACCGTAGACGATCAAGAAGCCGACAGATGAAGGCATGACAATGTGTGCCGCTTTGATCGTCTCCTTTGATTGGAATCGGGCGGACAGGTTGTGTTTTTGTGAGACGAGCAGCATCCTAAAGGAACAGAAGAGTGTAATTTGCATAAAACTATGTATCTGAATAATGAATGCCCCGGAATAGGTTCACCCTGATTTTGACCCAGATTTCCATGAGTTTCCTACTATAACAAAGCCCTCCACGACAGAGAGGCATCTCATTTCTTCACACCGACTCAACGATGTCTGCCCTGCTCTTCGTCCTCGTGCTCATCATCATCGGCCTGGCCTACGCCCACAAAGAGGGACAGCTGATGCCCCTGATCGAGAAGCTGCAACAAGAAATCCAGAAGCGACAGCAGCAAGGAGGCGGCGGTGCCCCGGCCGAGCCTACGACCGCTAAGCAACAATAGGGCCCTCCATCTGATGTGGGTGACCCTTATTGTGTGCCATTATTATGCCCCGTTTTTCAGCCCTCTCTATCGCACTGGCCCCCGTCTTCAGCAGCGGCACTAACTCGCGTCCCACTTACTCGTCCACCGACCATTACTGAATACTGCTTTGGAATGAATAAATTTTTTGTGTTTACCCATGTTCCTGACACTGACCTTGATTTCTGTTTTGCACGCCAATATTGGACGAGTAGGATGATCAACACCAATGCGCATCCTGGGTAGTGGATGCTGTAGATGGTCTGCAGTTGTGTGAGATTGATCGACCCTTGGCAATATGCCTGCAAAGCTCTCTTGACCTGGACCTTATCAACCTGCTGTATATACTTTGTTCCGCTCTCTTCTTGGTAGTTGAGGAAATCGAGAACGCTTGTGATGAGATATATGGGCAACGGCGTCCACTAGAACATCCACAACAAAAAAAGCACAACTTACACTAAAGGCGACCAGCAAAATCCCGATCCACTTGCGCTCCAGCTTGTCGTATTCTGTTTGGTAGACGGCCACCATTCGTTCGATCGAGATCGAGAAGATTGTTAATATCAACACCTGAAAACATCAATAGTTGCCAGCTTTTGGATGGACCATACTTCTACGGGCTTCAAGTAGAGCGTCGACATCAGATAGCAAGTTTCGTCGTCAAATGGCAATTCACAAATGTCCTGAAGGAGATGAAAATTAATGCAAATTTAATAAACAGAAAACTACTAATCAATAACAATTTCGAAATGAAAAGAAAGGTACAACTGATGGATTCTACTTGGTACGTGAAGTACACGATCCAATGGACGACTGATCGTTGAATTATGAAGCATGCCCGCACAATTAACGCCACCGACAAATTCACAAACAAAATCCTGAAATTGTGGGCGTTTTCCTGGGTGTCAGAAGTAAAGAACCTTAAATTTGGATGGAATAAATGCTCCCGCAACGTGTAGACGATCGGCACCGAGTTGGCGATGATGCACGTGACGTTGATCACAATCTATTAAATCACTTCACATTGAGATGGAAAACCGCTGACCTCAACCATATGTATCGATAGCGTCAGCTGGAAGACTTCGTAGGCTGTCTGGCAAATATCCGCCTGTTGGGCTGGCTGCAATGCCCGCGACGACCAGTTTCTAATGGACGTATTCTCGCTCATCGTGGCCTCGGCTCCTCTTCATCCGGTTCGCCGTCGCGTCTAGAATGGATTTGTCGCTTAGGATCAAATCCTTTGGATGTAAATAAAGCAACCATTTCTAAACGATGTCCCTACGGTTCAGAAACGAAAAAAACTTGACATAGTTTTTTCCGCACAAATAGCGGACTTTCGGCCAAGATTGGAAATTGCGATAGGGATTGATATTTGAAATTGTCAGAAACCCCAATTTATATTTTTTTTTGAAAGGTTACTTTCTTTTTTCTTTGAGTCGGATCCCCCTGAAATATCAAACTATCAAAGAATGAGCTGAGCCTGTGGACAATCAGACCAACGGGTACGCAGTTCCTTTCGACTACAACGCTGAATAAAAAACCCTGGCCAAAGACTCATAAAAACAAGGGTTTCGCCGTCGGAATTGGCTGACCACAATTTCAAAGCAGCCTTCAAAGCAATGCAAGCATCGATCGAAGGTCTCGAATAATTAAAATTTAAAATAAGTGAAGTAATGGCAAGGCCTGTTTGCGATTGAGATGACGAGCCGTGGCCGATCATTGAAGCTGTATCTGGCGGTGCACCTGCCTCTGCAATTAAAATCTCCCGCCTCTGCCGCCCCGATCCGCCCAGTAAATTATTTCTTTTCGCCCGGTCGAAGCCATGCCGAAAAAGAGCTCGTCTTCCGAATTCCATGGCCGCACAAAAAAAACTCAAATTCCAGGCCGTCTACTGAATTGTGTGGTCGAAGCCAATAGAATTCTTTATTCAATCCAAACGACTCTCTGAATTCTCAAAAAACGAGATAACGCGATTCTGATCGTTATCAGATGGGTGAAAGGGGGTATCATATGTTCGACCGGTGACCGAATGATTGAGAACAATAAATTAGCACATGTTGCGTGAAAAGCATGACTACAGGGTGGCCAGAAAAAAAAGTGCCTGGTTTGCACAGAAATATCTCGCTAGGGGAAACGAATCGGACCATCGTTACCTTGCCAGAATGCTTAAATATGCTGGGTATGAAGAATAAACACAAGTTGTTTTTTAAGATTTTTGACGACCCACTACTCGTTAAAAAATTTAGAACAATTTTGAAAAAATAGAAAACTTTGAAGAGGAGAATCATGGAACTTTTGATGAGTTAGGGGGACATGCAAATATCAAAATGAAGCTCTTGAAATGCGCTATCAACACAGTGGTATAGATTATCGATCGGTTTAACTAGTCGTCAATAGGAGCATTCGGAAAATCGGCATTTTTTGAAGGAATAATTCCAGATAATATTTCTTTACCATCCGATATTTCTGATATTTTGCAGTTAGCAATAAATAGATACCTGCTAACTTTTGGCATCAAGATTTTCAAAATCCCGATCAAAAACTTTTTTGGCACTTTGCCAAGTCGACGGAAGTCGACAATTTCTACGCTCCTATAGTTAAAATTATAACATGGTTATCTTTGGCAACAGGCTTACATGTAACAAGTACAAAATGTTATGGCAACAATGGGCTTTTTTGGTCAACGGGGAATCGCCCCTTCTAGAAAAGTGCCGATTTTCCGAACGCTCCTATTCACGGCTAGTTAAACGGATCGATATTCTTTACCACTGAATCGATAGCGCATTGCCAGAGCTTCATTTCCATACCATACACTTGACTATAGCTCATCAAAAGTTCCATGATTCTCCTCTTCAAAGTTTTCTATTTTTTCAAAATTGTTCTAAATTTTTTAACGAGTCAAAAATCTTAAAAAACAACTTGTGTTTATTCTTCATACCCAGCATATTTAAGCATTCTGGCAAGGTAACGATGGTCCGATTCGTTTCCCCTAGCGAGATATTTCTGTGCAAACCAGGCACTTTTTTTTCTGGCCACCCTGTAGAATAGACGCTAGAGAATGCGGTCAATGCCTGACGACGTAGTTGCCGGGGAACGTGCCGAATTGACCGGTGCGTAGCAGGGTGCCTGAAGTCGGATGCTTTCAAATTATCGAAGTCAATTTACCGATAAACCAGCCGTCATCACATTTCTCGACAACGAACACAATATCGTTCACCTGAAAGGTTGCAGCAGTTTCCGGTTGCTTTCCGGTATAGGGGGAAAAAGAATTTGATTTCTGTACAGATTTTCCCGAAAATTCGTGGTTTCGAAATGCTGAAAGGTTACGGAATTTACATGGCAAGTTCCGTAGCCCTGCTTTTCAAAAGTGATTTTCGATAATATGATCTACGAAAAATCAATATTTGGACCCTAGTAAGCCCTACCTGCAACTCCAGCTCGTCCTCATTGGCCGGACGATACGGGTAGAGGGCCCGGAAACTGAAATATTTTGGGTCACCAAATCGGTGAGGGGCTTACGTTTCAGAATTCTGGGGCACGAGGCTGGCTGGCGGGGCCGCCGAGGGTTGAGAAAGTGCCTGCTTACGGTTGCTCCACTCGTTCAGTTTATCGTTGTGGGCGCTAAAATATTACTTCTAGAGTTTCATTTCTATCGGCTATAGCCAATTTCCGTCGACTTACTCGTAATCATCATATCTTCGGCTGCGATCGATGCCATTTTGGAGCGTATGATTTGTTGAGTAGCCAGACACGGCAATTGGAACCTCTTTCGATACGCCGTAGCCATTCTGCAGCACCGGCATTTCCTGGGCCACCGGATGTGGTAAACAAAGCGTCGGTTCGTCGGGCGTCCTACAAGAATTGGTTCTGGTGCGTGCGGGGGGACACGGAGAAAGCACACTCCCTTCAGCCAAAACTTCATGGTAATGCACATAAACGCTTTATATATTTTTAGTAATGTCCAGTTATCAAAAATTATATTTTTAACGCGATAATTTTTCGAGAATTTAATTAGTTTATAGCTCTGACGGACCCGGTTTATTGTGTCAATTAGAACCCCCGATAACGAAACAGACCCGAAAACATGGTTCGTGAAATAGTGCCCAAAAAGTACCTTTCATGCGGCTGTTCCGGGATTCGCCGTTGTAGGGTGGCATGTGGTGTCTTGGGACGATCAGGTGCCATTGTGGGCACGATATCAGTATCCTCCTGCCTGGAAACTAGCGCTTAGTAGTGCTTCGGAATCACGAACCTTCGCACATAGCACCCAGGGAAGATGCCGATCTCGCCAAGATGATTCGTTCCTTCCATCCAGTTTGTGTCAATTTCCCGTCGGAACGTCACCAATTGGCCCTAAATTCCAGGAAAATAGGAAATACAATAGAATTTCCGCACCACTTTCAACGACATCTCGTTGGCGTTGCGGGCGGTGAAGGGGTAGACGGCACGGTATTTCACTGGACATCGTTCGAATTCGGACTCGACCTGAAAGGTGGTTTTTTTTAGGAAAAAATGCGCTTTTCGTTTTCTCATTCATGATTTCTGTAAAGGGTTTCAGGAACGGAAAACCGTGAAAATGACAAAGTGCTTCATACCCGTTACAATAATAACGCTGACAAATAATTTCAGAAATGGCATTCTGTGGTTTGCTCGCCGTTTCGAGGGCTTTTGAATGGTATAAAAACATACGAATACGAGATCTGAACCGCTAAGGGGAAACTTTGGGCCCACCTGCACGTAACTGCGCGGAAAGATGCCGACCCGACCATTTCGCTCGCCCTCCAGCCAATTCGTGTCGATCTCGCGATGAATTCGAATGATGTCTCCTTTATTCATTGGAAGTTCACTAAATGCAGGCGGTATTGGGGCGTAGTGCTGCAAAAGCCTCTAACAAATTCTAACAAACCAACCGCTCAGTGTGAGCCGCGAATTTGTAGATACATGTGCAAGTGAGGACATTGGTGGGCGGGGGGCCAACACTTCGGCGTCCATTCTGCATTGGCGATGGATTCTGAAAGGAATGTTACTCTGTAAAGGCGCGCCAAGCCGGTTAATCTCTCCAGGTATGCCACATTTTTCTCAAATCTCTCAATGCACTAACCGTCTGGAATTGTGAGGGGGTGTTGTCGTCTCTTCCGTACTCGTTCAACAGCCCGGTGAACCTGTCCACGTTCTTTTGTAGTGCCGGCGCAGCGGAAGGGCTGAAAATGTAGCATAAACAAAAATATCATGATTTGCAAAAGGTTCCGCATTAAAACCACAGGAAGGAGGAAATGAGGTTTTTGAGGGTACGTGGGAGGAAAAATCAAAAAAGCTAGATTTTTTGGACATTAAATGACCAAAATACCGATGTTTCCAACTTTTTTTGGAAGTTGTCTGCTTCAAATATCGTTCATTTCTCATAAAACATTACATATTCACTTTTAATTGACTGGCATAGGAAAAAAGTCGTAAAGAATCGGAAACGACTTACATATACCCGTGACGCCGACTACGCTGTGCTTCCAGCTCTTCCGTCAAACGCTCAGCCTTTTGTCTAAAGTGGTTTTCAACACGCTCTCCAACTTCACAAACCTGTACATTTGCTCCTCGCGCGTCAGACGGGTCAGCTCGGCCAATTCTGCGGGGTTGTAGCTGGGGGGCTCTGAAAAGTAGTTTTGGGCCCTAGAAAGATTAGATAGATCATCCTTGCAAGTTACTAATCTTTTGCATCTCAAAAATTGAACCAAGCCTTCTGAGTACCACGAATTTTTATTTTTTTTCCATATTCTATAGCTCAGGGTAAGGCAATGCTGGCTAGGGCTTCTCCTCGCTGAAGCCATCCCTCGTTTGTTATGAAATAAGCAAGACATGACAAATCGCTCAGCGGAAACGCAGATTTTCGAGCTTTTGCTAATGCTGTTAACACACATTTTTTGTCACATTTAGAAGCGTTTTATTCATGGCTAACTGAACCATCCGGTTAATTTGGTTAAGTCGTTTGATTATAATATTAGTGGTTTCCGCAAAAGCTTAGGATCTCAAACTCAGGTTTAGGCAGTCTAGCTGTTAAGAGTTAATTTTTACTGACTATTTATAGGGCCAAGCGCAGGCGAGCTCAGCGATCTCTTCCATCCACGATCGAGCTCGGCAACGAAACGCTCCAATTCAGCGGCCGTCTCGTCCAGCCGTTGTGTCATCGATGAAACTGCTAGACGCCAATCATTATTAGGTTGTGGGAATTAATATGTTTCGACAAATAAGAAAACGCCGCACCGGCGCCCCGCTGCAAGTCGTAGCTGCTCCGGCTAGCAAGTGGCCGGGGTTTTCGGTTGAGTACGGTGTACATTTCCTCGATTTCTTTCCAACTCGGGTCCTTTCGAGGCCAACCACATCTGGTAAATTATACGGTTAGGAATGAATTGCACTGTTAAACGAAAAACCAATCAATTAGCGGGCTAGGAAAGCAGTATTAATTTGGGCGGCAATTTTGGAATACCTGAGACAAGTGTTAGCCGCCGAGGGGGACATTCTTCGGGCGCAAAAGTTGCCCATTGGAAGACATGGTGGAGTGGATACCGGGGCACATGGACGGGCGGCTTGCCGGATACGTCCACCTACACTCTGTTAGTATGAGATCGGAATTAATGAATCAACATTTTCTCCTTAACAAGACATGCCTTGGCTAGTTGTGGGTGGTGACGTCGGGGGTCTCAGTCTAAAAGCGGGCACATGGAAATGGCCGGGGGGTGAAGCGCGCATCCGCCCGGCCGCATAACGGTCTCTTACCGCCCAGCCTGAAAATGTTACGGGTTTTAGGAGCACGACAAACCGTTAAAAGGCCTGTATTAAGGGTATACAAACGTAACGGAGAGTTGTAAGCGATTATCAAAAGACTGAGCATATTTAAGCACTAGAAGGAGAGAGCTGAGGCCTGAAGGTTGATCGCCATAACTTCTGGAAGGCGAAGAAATCCCAGGGCCTCTGAAGAAAGCTGGAGGCCAAGGCAGCAATTGGAATAGGGGAATGGGCCGTCTATAGCATAACACTTGGCCCGCGCGGGCCCACTCTTCCGAGGCCCCGAAAAATATTCAAAAAAGAAGACGTGGGGGCAACGTGATGGGCACGCGAACGCTCGCCTCAATGAGGTTAGGGGGGACCCAATGCGCCCGTTTTTATGCGTCTTTTTCTAAGACGTTAGCGGAGAAGATAAAGTCCTTTTTGTGATTTTTCATACAGTTTTGACTTAAAGTCAAAATTTTTCGAAAATTTTTCTATATGAAATTTTTATAAGCCTTTTGGAGCCAAAAACTATGTAGAATTCCATAGAAAGGTTTATTTTTTTTTGTTACAGGGTCGTATCAATTTACGAGGGAAAATTTGGTTCCGCAACGTTAAAAATCCCCATCCGCAAAATGTTTGACAAATTACGGGGGAAAATAAGCCTTTTGCAAATTGCAAATTGTAAAATGAGCTGAAGACCAAAAGGTCATCAAAAAAGGCCTTTGGGTAAAAGAGTAAAGGATGGCCGGAAAATGAGCCCACAAAATATGGGTTGTAGATAAAAGGGGCCGCGCGTATGGGAGAAACGGGATTGGAAATTGGACGGGAGGGAAGTTGCGGGACAAATCGGAGGACCCGGGGTGAACTGGGACGGAAGAATCGGAAGGGAGGGGTGTAGTCGAAATATTCACACAACTATGAGAAGGTAGTAGAGGGTGGAGAGGGCATAGACATAAGGAATAGAAAATAACGGATTTTATACCTTACGCAAAGATAATGACGTTTTTTAAGTCATTAAACCACTTTCTCTATGATCCCGAGCGCCGAAACTTTTACAATTCTCTCAATTGCCAAAAATCAATGAATTTGCCACCAAAAAATCTGACGAATTTTGCGCCTTCCGTCGAGTAAGCTGCTTTTCAGAAATACGTAGATTTTTAGCGTTCGCTAGACCCTTCTAACTAAACCTAATTTCCTACCTTCGACGTCAAAGCCACGTCCTACACTTCTGGCGCGTCGCTGATCGGTACGAGGCGTCGGCTCTACAGCTCCTCCGCCCCACACAGCCGACTCAAGACGTGCCGATGGTGTCCACGGACCTAAAAGAGCATCGATGACCAGGAATATGCCCAGATACGTACGATCTCTTCCGAGTGCCGCTGAATCTCGCCCTGGGGAATTGCCCTCACGAACGTAGTACTTTAGGACAGAGTCTGAAAAACGTTTTGACATTTTATATTTTTTTAATAGAGAGCCAGCCAAGATAAAATAATTTTATTTTTATCTTTGTAGCAGGGAAGGATTTACGCTATTAAAATTAAGCTCATTTGAGTATCCACGGGTATTTTTTCCAACTAATTTTAAAGTCTTCAACATTTTTAGAAAGTTGTTCAAGTTTTTATGCATCAAATCAAGTCGAATTTTCTCAAAAGCATTCGAATTTTGAAAGTTGAATTGAATTTTCTCATCATTGCAGACGAGACCACATAAGAAAAAAAATTCGGTCCCCTGGTCGATACACAAATATCAAAATAAGGCCAACAAATTTTGGGGAAACCTGCGGTGGCGAGCAGAGTCTCCGGTATGTCAATACGAATTTGCGAATCGGTTCCTCGCTTCGAATAAGCCCGATTCGGCGCCTGGCGGCACAAAAGAAGCCGATGCCCGCCCCACACACACGCACATTTTTTCGCGTTTCCAATGGCAAGCCGCGGGGGGGGAGACTCGAAATTTATGCCCGGCCCTTCGTTGCGTGAAATGGGTGGGCGAAGATAACAATATTATGGGTGCAAAGGGACGAGCTAGCGGGCCATCTTACCCCTCCACCCAATAGCTGCTTGTCATCTCCCTATAAGAAAAAAAACAGGAAAGCTTATTCGCACTGTCACGAACGTTCTACTTTTTCTACTATTTATACTTTTCGATCCAAATTTTCTAATATAAATAGAGTAAGAGTACCTAGACTTTAGTCACCTTTTTTTAATTACAACTAAAAACGCCCTATTTTCGTTGCAAAATTTTTCGGTTTTCCACCTAATATATTCATGAATTCCATCCCAAATACCAGAAAACGGCCTTTTCATTACAAAGAATTAAATTACTAACAGGCCAAAAAAAAAATCTAAAAATTAAAAACTGAAACTACTGTATCTGGCCTTATTGGATCCGCCCCCCGCTAATGCAAAAACGAATAAAATAATGAAATCTACACTTTGAAACATGTCTCAAAAGAACTATTACTAATAGAACGCAAGAAACACCCGCATAGCAAAGCCACAAAAAAAGAATGCGAGGGGGATTTCGGGGGCCGGCGTTTCGAGGTGATCGGCGGGCGAAAAGGTGGAAGAGGATTGCCGGGGCCACTCGTTTTGTTTATTCTGAGGGCCCACCTACGGGGGAAGACGGTCAGTCAGCCAGTGAAACGGACAGACAGACAGACAGAAAGCAAATGGACAGCGAAAGAGACAAGCTCGCCGCAATGCCTCCTACGCTTCAGCCGCACAAAAAAAATTAAGGAGGCACTGGAGGAGGCGGCTTTCAACTGTAAGCCTAAGCATAAGCCTAAGCCTAAGCATACCCTAAGCCTAAGCCTAGGGCAAGCCTAAGCCTAAGCCTAAGCCAGGCCAAGCCTAAGCCTAAGCCTAAGCCTAAGCCAAAGCCTAAGCATACCCTAGCCTAAGCCTAAGCATATCCTAAGCCTAAGCCTAGGCCAAGCCTAAGCCTAAGCCTAAGCCTAAGCCTAAGCCTAAGCCTAAGCCTAAGCCTAACCTAAGCCTAAGCCAAAGCCTAAGCATACCCTAGCCTAAGCCTAAGCCAAGGAAAAGCCACAAACCGTTGCCATCGACTCGATGCATCCGGTTGTACATTTGGCGGTACCATTGCGACATGTCCTCCTCAAAAATGGGCCTTTTCTCGGCGACGACCTCGTCCGCTGGCGGAGCCGCGGATGATGAGGATGCGGCTGTCGATGTGGCTGTACCTATTGTCAAAAATAGTTGTTGAACAAGAATGGCAGCGTATTGTTAGCGGGGGAAACAAAGTTTTTGCCAGTAATCCTGTAATCCTGTCCGCTTAACAAAATCTAGACAATTTTTAGCATCCTAGTCCCTTTTTAGATATAAACGCTCCTCAGAAACTTGATTTTGCCCAAAAATCGCCAATAAAATCCATTTTCCAAGCTTTCTAAAATATTTTCATAACATTTATCTAAATATATATTATTTTTATAGTAAAAGCCGATCGAAAATAAAAAGGTAGTGATCTAGCTGAACGACGAAACAATTTATGCTACGACTGATTCATAAGGAAGCTGGAATCAATGTCAGCTAAGGGACGGGGGGGGGGAGGGGGCTAATCCGGACGCGGAGACGGGCATTCCACGTTTGCGCGCTGGCCCCGGCCACGCGGTTCTCCAGTCCAAAATTTGCATTCCGCCGCGCGGCCCTCCAATCGCGGGGATGCAGCCGCTAACCGAGAAGCTTGTATCCGAAGTCTCGTAAAATATCAAGAGGGTTTTGGAAATATTTTAGCATATTTTTTGTATGTGCCAATGTCATCAAATGAAGAGCGGAAAGAGGGCAATAAGCGCCGATAAATTTCCCCAAAAGTTCCTAAAAACCCGTTTTTATGAAGCTAAAGTTTAAAGTGTAAAATAACATTTAAGTGAACGCATACCATTGAATTCTTCGCTGGGCGCTTGCGAGTAGGTGTTAACGGAAAGGGCATCAAAAGACGGTGCTCCTAAACCAGTGTAGATGCCCAGTAGAACGACGTACCGTGGCCATCGAGTGTTGTCTGAACCTCCCCATATCCACTGTCTTGTGTGCTACGGGAAGGGCCGATACGGGCAGCCGCCGGGGAAATGAGTGAGGCCGTACCCCGGCGGATCGTCGCGTAGTGATCGGGGCGACTGGTCGTGTAGGCGAACTGTCGGGCCGTAGTTGATGATTCCAGGTCCATTGTGCGCCCAGGGGCTGGTGGATCGGTCTAAAATTCGTGTAAATAAAATCTGCGAAAATCCGCACCGGCTCGTCGTCCTCCTCGGGTGGTCGATCGAAAACGACAGGTGTCGTGCGCGCTAGATGAACATCCGGAGCATGCGTTCGAGCAAGGATGGGCTCGTGGACTGATGACGCGTTAGTCTCCGTCAAATCCATGCTCGTTTCCTCTTTTGCTAGGTTTGGAGCGGCAAAATGTAGCGGGGTGACCGGCTTGGGGGCGGTGGGTGGTGGTTGGCGTAACTGGCGTTGCTCCTCGGCGCTCATTTCGCTGCCGTCAGTATTAGTGTTTTCGGTCTCCTAAAGGTGTTTTTGGCTGTATATACAATTGACCTCCGTCTTAAACTCAACAAAATTCTCAAATTCAAGCTCACCGGGATTGGCGCGGCGGGATGCTCGCTGCCGATAGCCTCCTTCTTTCCTTTTTCCGCATCAATACCATTGGTCGGTTGATCATCGGCACCGGAATTGCCGACTGGCGACATGAAGCGATCTTCTTCCGTAGATAGTACACTTCCGTAGCTGCTGATCGTTGCCGTATCTGCCGGCGAGAGTGTGCCACCCTAAATTCATGGAAATTGGGGGTGTCAGTCGGGGAATCCCTTTCCAAGTGCCGGATGTTCAGGAAAAAATACACACCAGATCGTGATTCTTTTCCGGGTCTTCGGCAGCCTCAGTTTGCTTTTGTTGAGTCAGTGGTGGGCGTGAGTAGGTGACGGAAGACTTTGTGACAACGGCCTGGCTGTTTATCGCCGGATTCGGGGTCCCAGAGCCGTTCGGCTTTCCGCCTGGACCCCATTGTCGCCGGTAGAAACCCGGGGAGTTAGACGGATCGGAGAAGGCGTTATTCGACAATCCGGCGTGCACGCTGAAATTTGGAGCATTAGTTGGGCATAAATACAGGTCCTTCCGAGAAACGGCAGTTTCCTATGGCTCCAGGCTAGCCTAGTAAGTCAATGTAGTTATCAAAATTTTACAATATTTGAAGCAGAAAAACTTTTTAAACGTTAAAAAATACCCACAAAAGTCGAAATTTGTTATTTTTGCAATAAAATAAAATTTTTGATTAAAATTTGTATAGTTCGGCATAGAAAAAAAGACACCAGGAATTCATTTCCCCCGCCGAATACTCAATAACCGCAAATGGCAACTAACCCGTTACGAAAATTCGACGATAATGAATGAGATGGGCGAGCGCTGGCTTGTGCATTGAGGAAAGATTGAGCAATATTTGGAGTCTTCCGCTGCACAGGGGGTGATGTGACCTAAAAGAATCATTCACAGGCAGACAAACGTCGAA
The DNA here is from genome assembly GCA_038088335.1 of Mesorhabditis sp. LJ9110. Classification (NCBI taxonomy): domain Eukaryota; kingdom Metazoa; phylum Nematoda; class Chromadorea; order Rhabditida; family Rhabditidae; genus Mesorhabditis; species Mesorhabditis sp. LJ9110. Next base: position 93,430 of record JBBGBA010000048.1, on the reverse strand, counting down.
ATACCTGTACCGAACTGGGCGGAGGCACTCCTTGGAAATACTTCTTCGGATCCACCGGTCCGTCTAGCACCCTAATTTCTTTCGGTAAGAAATCTAACAAAAAATTCCTACCTGCCCAAATAGGTCTTTTCCGTAGCTCCATTTCCCCCTGTTGGTGATTCAGTTCTCAAATTTTATCGGTTTTCAGCACATAGGATAGTAGAAATGGGCCTTTTGCAATATCGGGGGTCTTACAAGCTCCGAAATGTCTAATAACATAAAAGTAAGTGTTTAAGTAGTGTTTTAATAAAATTTAGCTTTCATTAAAGTGGAAAAGCCAGCTAAAAAACCCGGAAATTTCGGTCGGTTTGACGCTGATGAATGCTAAACAACACCCCGATAATGCGAAAGTACCGAAGGATTTGTTTCAGGTCTAACCTCGGCTCATCCACCACTCGTCCCAGCTGAAACGGGGCCGGGGCGCTGACCGGGGTTTTTGGACGACCGGATGTTAGGCCATTTGGGGCTTTAACCTTAAAAAGAATATAACACAATCACTAACACAAACTTCAAGTCGTCCGGCGAGATTGTTGGCCAACTCTGCGACGCTTCGTCGCCCAGGGATCTCGACGGTCCCTTCGGCCGGGGTCGCATTGTTGATCTGCAACAAAAAATACATGGTATTTCGGCTAAATGCCACTATCACCTGTGCTCGCATTCCCCATGTTTGGGCCTGGTGGGCAGCTTTTGCGGCCGCCATCTGGAATTTATCGGGGGAATCAATTTTTCCTATAAGTTCAGAAATGGTAAGTGTCTGTAAAAGTAAGTAAAGAAAGACCTATGGTAATTGTTTTATTGGTGCGTTTAGTCAAATAAAAATGTATTTGACAAGGACACTGGCAAAAAAAACTTAGAGAATTTTTAGTTTTGGATCAGAAATCGGTGTTTTCGTGCCTTGGAATAAAATTTTGCAAGGTTTTTACATCCTCGAGTTAAAATTAAAATTAAAAATACGTCCTGTGTTTGTATTAGAAAAAATTGGCACGTATGAAAAAGTTGGTTCCCCTGTAAGACCAAGGAACATTTTCTTGGAAATAAGTCGATTCGGGCATGTTTCCAACATAATATTAGGGCCATGCGGCGAGTTGCCGACACCTCATTCCGTGCGACAATAATGGAAGAGATGACCCGACTAACCCCCACCCCCGCCCCGCTAATGCAGTCATTACATCCTCACAATAGCAATGCCCTTGAAAAGTGGCCGTCCACCCAGGGAACACCGAAAACCGCAGAACTGTCGACCGCCAATATTATTACGTTTCGAACCCGTAAATTTAAGGGGCAACGACAAAAGCTAGACTACGATAATCCCGACAGCTATAACCCCGAAAGTGATGCCGGCACTCGAAATCCTGACATGCAAACTAGCTATTTGAAAGAATTGATATTTTCCAAACTAGCGTCAATAATATGTCGGGATTTTCGCTCTCCAGATTCTGGCTGTCGGCATTTTTGCTGGGATTTAAATTGGTGTTTGGATTTTGGAATAAAATCCTCCTTATCACCCACCTGTTGCTCTATGACCCGCTCGAGCTCGTCGTCTGCATATTCGTAGCCATTATACATTGTTGAATGACCTGGAAGTTACTTGGAAAAATTCGAGGCTCAACAAAGGAAAGGTTAAAGATACTTAAAATTGATTCGATGCGTCAAAGGGCATTCGTGCCTATCTCAACGAAAAATCTTGTTTTCGAATTGAACATCTGCAACTGTACGGATAAAATGAGGGGAAACACCGCAAGGACTAACTTGATGAAGGGGTTTTCAAGGTTTCAGAATTTCGGTTCTTTAGCATCATCGGGGGGGGGAGTGGCTGAATTTTGCCCTATTAGTCCAGAAATGCCGAGGCAATACGGATCTTAATGGTGCTTTTCGGAAATTTCACCATAGATTAGGAGCTAAAAACCTACCGAAAGACCCTAGAAAAATGTTGACACTCTTGAAATGCGAAGTCTTTGTAGAAAATCGGCCATTTTTAGTCGTTTTTTTGTATTTTTTACTGAAAATAAGTAAAGATTTCATTCTTCTGATAAGTGAAAAAAAGAGCTTAGAAACACTACTACCATTTAAAATATAAAAATTGGTCCTTCAAGGAAAAATTCGTACCGCCCCCCGATAATACAAAAGCACCGAATTTCAAGTAAAGCATCGCCCAAACCCGCTGATCAATTCCGAGGCGTTGCAGTAAAAAGTGCGGCTAACGGCGCGAAAAATAGGGCCCAGCCATGGAGCGAGAGGTTGTACACGCCCGGCTCTCGCGGCGAGTCCGAGTGTTACAACGATAGGGGGAGAGAATCGTGGTATGGGACAGCCGGAGGGACACAAGGATATCCCTCAACGATATCTTTAGCCTCCGAACACCACACCCAGCTGCCGTGTAGATCAGCCATTTTAGACACACGTTCAGGCGCCAAGATATTAATTTCCAGGGTCAAATTGCTGAGTTATTGCGTAAACAAACGATGATTTAAACGCTGGTGCTATGGCATTATCGGGGGGGGGCATTATATAGGGAGTGCTTCTAAATTATTTTTGACTATTTTCAAACGTAGAAACCGTTGAACTTTCGTCAAACCTTACCAAACACTTAAATACTGACTTTTACATTAATAGGCATTTCTGGACTAAAATTATTATGGTGATGTTGATGATGCGAAAGAATCGACAGTAGATTAATCACTAAAGTCAAGCAAAGCCCGCCAGAAAAAAGTCATACAACTGCTCTACAGCTGCGATCGAGCTAAAAACCAGGGATGCTAATTATCGGCAGCCCTTCACCCCACCCCAGCTGTTTATAGCCCTCTCCCCTCACCCCGGGTGCCAACATCGTAAAAACAACAGGCAAAAACGTGCGAACTAGTGATAAAAGACAGACTGCTAACATACCATTTGGACCCATACAAAGCAGCGCATTCACTTCAGAGTCGATGCTGAAAGGCTGACATGTTAGGGGGAAGCAATGGCTTCCTTTCAGCAAAAGTAGCGCCACCCCTCTAGAACTATGATGCTAAAGAAACGAACGGTTTAATATATTTGATAGCCAGTGGACTCGGCTCGAATTCGCGCACAGGAAATCGGGTTGAGCTACCCGCCACCCCCGCTCCGAGGCGAAATCAATTTCCCACCTCGGAGAGATGCGTCCCGAGACGCTCGATGCTATACTTCCAGAAAAGTCGCAAAGGCCCAGCTCGTACCTGGAAATCTACGTCGAAGAGGTAAGGAACGAGGAATTACGGCTTGAGAAAACGTACCCGACACTACTTGCGGCATCGTTGCTTTGAACTAACTGATTCGAAATGGGCCATGGCTTACTCGTCGGCGTCATTGTCCTTCGGTTATGATCATCTCCTGCGAGTCGCTCGAAGAACCGCTTTTTATCCTGTATGATATATGATTTATAGCATTTTAATGGGTTAAATTCGCGATACCAGCGTGGCCCCTTTATAATGATTCTCAATCTCCGCGTCGACTTCTTTGAATATCGGCGGTAGAACGTCTGTACCAACATCCCTGAAAACGGTTTAAAAACCCTGGTTTTATCAAAAAAATCTACCTCGTCACAAGAAAACCAATTGGGCCACGGCTGCGTCGGATGAGTGCATGCGCTTGGGTGACGCACTCCACGTTTTCGCCATTGATACGCAACACTCGGTCGCCGATCTGCGAGTTGAGCAGATAAAACGTGATTAAATACAACTATACCTGGATACCCGCCGCTTTGGCGCGTCCAGTAGGGATAAGCTAAACATCGGTACTTTCGCATTATTAGGGGGGGGGGTTTCGGGGATCAAGTTTTCCCCTTAGGATTCAATTTTTCTCGTGCTACTATCCTACTATCTAAAAAAAAGTCCGAGATGAACTTCGAGACGATCTATTACACACATATGAGCTTTTTCAAAATAAACTATTTGCGCTATTAAATTCAAGTTTTTGTAAAGATACCGAAAAATCGAAAAATGTTAGGAGGCTTGCAAAGGCCGGAACTGGGTAGAGATTATTATATAAAGGGGCAGCAGCGGATCGTTTTCATTTTTTGTATGGGTATTCGGGAGGAACTATGCAAAATGGGGTTCTGTCATTATCTCGAAAATCAACATCTCGAAAATCAACATCTCGAAAATAAACATCTCGAAAATTATTATCTCGAAAGTTAATTATCTCGAAAGTTAATTATCTCGAAAGTTCGTTATCTCGAAAGTTCAATATCTCGAACAGTCGAATTCTGGAAATGCAGCAAGAAGGATACAAGGCTAAAGAGCTGCGTCCCGACTACCAGGCGCAACAAGCCTCTGCGAGAGCTATGATGCTTATGAAACCATTAACTTCGTCAAGTTAATTGCCCAGACCTTTGATTAAATGATATATCGGAATAAATGCTTTTTATTTTATTTGTGACATCAATATCGGGTTGATAACAAAAGGAGGAGTAGAATGGTAAGGACCGGGTTTCAAGGTTATGAACTTTCGAGATAATTAACTTTCGAGATAATGAACTTTCGAGATAATTAACTTTCGAGATAATGAACTTTCGAGATAATTAACTTTCGAGATAATGAACTTTCGAGATGTTTATTTTCGAGATGTTGATTTTCGAGATGTTGATTTTCGAGATAATGATAGGTAATCATGCAAAATGCCGACTATCATCGCTCCTAGACGGAGCCTGGGTTGAAAAGACGCGAAGCGGAGGAAAAATACTTTATACAGGGTGTCGAAAAAAACCGCCCCTACCTAGCGGTCCGCAGTCGAGCCCGATTTTTACGATTTAAGTATCTATCGAAAGCACTCGAAAAGGCGAGAAAACAAGGAGAGTTCATTTTCTCTATTATTCTATTATGTATTTTATTCGCTAATTTCTCGCTTGTTTTCTCGCCTGTTCGAGAGCTTTCGATAGATACCTAAATCGTAAAAATCGGACACTACTGCGGACCGCTAGGTAGGGGGAGGGGGGTTTGGGACACCCCGCGAAGCAATCCATATTAAAAACAATAAAAAAAATAATTTTGTAGTACGGTCTTTGAGTACCGCCCCGAGCCCTGGCGCGAAGGGGGCAGTGGGTACAAAAGGCCCCGCCCCTCCCTCCCCTGTGCGCGTCTGGCGCAGTGGGTTGGGTGGCAACGCTCCACCCAGCGAGTCCCGGGTTCGAACCCCGGCGGTGGCAATGATGAAGTCAGGTTGACTCTCGGACAGTTCCGTGGCGATTCACCCAGAGCCTGGCCGGCCCTTCCCCTCCCCCCTCCCCCATTGCCCCACCTGAGCCACCTTTTGGCGCTGGAAGCCCTGAAAAGTTTAGTTTAAAGAATCCCCCGTCATATCTGGAAAGATATTTAACGGTCAAAAGTTATCTATAGCATCTAATGCAATTAAAACGACCCTACTATAACCTAAAACATAGTGCAGAAATACGATGCTCGTAAAATATTTTACGAGATTGCGGTTAAAACTTAGAAAAAAATCGTTTCTGACTGTATTTTTATATTAGGAATCAAATAATTCTTTTTCTTGCTTTGATACATTCAAGGAACATTTCGTTACTGGGAACTCTGCATTGATAGGACAAAAATTCGGCGCCCCTACTAATGCGAAAGAACCTAAAGGTCGAATTCGATCAGCAAAAAAATATTGAAACCTGGGATACGGTGGGCCGCATCCGTTCAGTATGCCAGCTTGCGGCCAGCCGAAGACCCCACGGTGGTCCTCCTTCGACAAGGAGATTGAGCTCCATTCCGAGGCGCTGCAATTGCAAGTTATTCGCTAGCCAGTCAGCCTCTACTCATCCTCACATCTCGACCGGGTGTAAATTTCCGCCGAAAAAGTAGCCGGCAGGACCCCAGCAGGGTGACAGCCAACTGCTCTCACAAGTGGAAAAGAAGCCACTTTCAGCGTTTCAGCATCGAAGTGTCAACAATTAAGCCTCGGAGATGGGAATTTTGAGATTCTAGACCGTTACCGGGGGGGGGGGCGTCCCCGTTCCAATTCCTTTAAAGTTACCAAAAATTTCAAACGTGCTGAAGTTTCTAGAAATATTTTAACTACAAACCTAGGGTGAAAAGAGTGAAAAAGCAAAGAAGAAAAAAAAATAAAGGTTAAAAATCGACCCCGGTTGAGAATCCACCCCCCCCCCGCTAACAGTCCAGTCCCTCTCTGAAAGCTAAATTATGAAAACAAAATTTGAATAACAATGCCGGCCACTACATGCCGCGCAAGCACCACATCTTTTTCAGACGCAGCGAATGTCGACGGCGTTGGCCGGCACCTCGCCGGGGCTGATGCCCGATGCGGACGATCCGCTCGCTGTCCAGGAACTACCCGACATCGTACAGGTCCGTAGCCAGGCCTTTTTTTGAAGCATTCACTGAGGAGCGCCCTGAAATCTCGTCGGAATGTGACGTCTTCCAATTGCCAGCCGGGATGATGATTGCCGATCGGTGGCGCATTATCGAGAAGCTGGGTGAAGGCAGCGGCGGGGCCATTTATCGTGTTTGCGATCATGTCACCCATGCTCAGCGGGCTGTTAAAGTATTGTTTGAAACTTGCAAGGATTGCAAGTTTTGTTGCAAGGATTTTTTGAAACATCGGTGCTGGACTATTAGCGGGGGGAGTAATTTATGTCTTTCCGTGGTGCAAATGCCGTCCGAAATTGCTAGTAAGGGGCTACGAGGAGCTCCACTAACGCTACTTGGTTTTTAGCTTAGGCTTAGGCTTAACCTAGCTTTAGCTATGCTTAGCGTAGGCTTAGGCTGAAGCTTAAGCCCAAGCTAAGCACATCTCAAGCTTTAAATTGCCTTACGAAGTGAAAATGGGGTCAATTAGGGCGTAACCTAGCGCTGAGCTTAACTTGACTCAGGCTTCGCTTGCAGGAAGCCAAGCCTATGCTTAGACTTAGCTTTGCTTTTCCAGAGGCTTAGAATTTGAAAAACAGCATTTGGAGCGTCTCGTATTACAAAACCGGGCCGCGGCCCCCTCTAAGTGCATTAGCACCCTACGGTCTACCCTTTCAGTAGCGTTTTTCGTGGTTTTTTATTGCTAGTAAATCACACAGACACACACAATTTTTGATAAATTTTAGTTATAGGGCAGTCCGGGATTGCCAGGGTAAGATTAGCACCCTAAGGTTAGTAAGTAAACATTAACGTTAGTCCAGCGCCCGATACCCTGATCTCCTTGTTAAGGTCGAACCAAAAGGCGACAAGGGCCAATCCTTGAAGCTGGAATACAGCGTCCTCGAGGAGCTGCGCAAGAATGGGGCCAGCAACGTCATGGAGATTTTATTGGGCGGGAAGGTGGCCGGATTTCGGTAGGATAAAACAGTTATAGTTCAGGTTTCTTTCAGATTTCTCATCATCCAACTACTCGAGAGAGATTTGTACTCGCTGAAACGATCGCTCAGCCCTCCAATTACTGAGGGTTCCATGCTGAAGCTCGGCATCATGGCTCTCGCCGCAATCAAACAGGTATCAATCATCTCTACACTATCACGAAAAACCGGGATCCTAATACTATATGGCTTACACTTTTCCTAGCTGCACGAGATTGGCTACATCCACCGCGACATCAAGCCGGGCAACCTGATGCTCGGTCGCGACAGTGAAGGACGCTCATCCCTCTACTTGATTGACTACGGCATGGTTCGCACGTTTGTCAGGAAGAGCGGCAATAGCTGGAAGCTGCGCAAAGAACGTGTTGGAAAGACGGACTTCCGGTGAGCCCTCAATATAGATAGATACTACCCTGAACCAGGGGCACACTGCGCTACTGCTCGCTCAATGTTCATCTACGCAAGGAGCAGTGTCGAGCTGACGATCTCTGGGCCTGGCTGTATACAATGACCGAAGTATTCTTCCGTCTGCCCTGGAACAAAGAGCACGACGAGCTGAAGATTATGCGGCAGAAGCGCACCCTCCCCGACAGCACAATCTTTATGGTAGACGGGGTGAAGTAATTTATGAGATTTTCAGCATTGCCCCCGTGAATTTGTCGAAATCAAGCACTACCTGAAAGGGCTTGGCTATGCCGACCGTCCCGATTATTTTCAGCTGCATCAGTTTGTAAGTGTAGATGGCGATCCACAAAACATTATTCTAGCTCCTGCAAGGAATGAAGAGGAATCGCGCACAGTTCTCCATGCCATTCGAATGGGAGGCCGACGAGCTGGTCACTGCTCTGCAACCGACCCCTGAAGAAGCCGCCGAGTTCCTCCCCGCAAAACGTAAGGGTTCTTGCGTATTCCCGGGGGACTTTTTCGAACGAATTTTTCACATATAAATAGTCAATGTGTTTCTGAAAGACTATTCTGAACGTGAAAACTGACAAATTTGTATCGAAAAATATCACAAATATCGATTTTTCGACCGAAAATGGTCGACTTTTTACCAAAATTTAGACTTTAAAAAAAAGTTTTTATAGATTACTGCAACCACTATTTAAACACATTCTATTAAGTTACAATTAACTTCTAGCGTTAAGCAAAAAGGTCGGTCCCCCCTCCCCCCGGTAATACGAAAGAAGCAACGTAAGACAAGACAGTCGTCAACCAAGCGCCAGACTAGGGTCCAATCCACAAGATTTCAGCCGATGAAGTCGACTACCGCATGTATCCTTCCCTTCACCCCGATCGCTTCAAAGAAAACATCATCGGACTGTGAACAACACTCTTCAGAATTAAACTCGGCCTCGAAAACTACTCGACGTCATCAATCAACCTATACTATTTCTTGTAATTATCAAACGTCATTAATTGTACCATGCGCTTCTCTTGCAAATAAACGTTTAAAAAGTTTATCTCACAATTAGCAACGTTCAAAATCAACAAACAAAACAAAGCAGCATTGAGGATCGACAAAAAGTCAGGACATAAAGCACGCGGGTAGAGTTAGAGATTCGGTTCACGTAATCAAGCATCTTCATCAGGCAGACGGACATCATCAATCTTGAGGATCATGCGGACGACTTGCGTGGCAAGGCTGAGCTGCTCCTTCTTGCTCAGCAGGGTTTCGACGACCTTTTGCTCGCACATGTCGTTGGTTCCCTTGAAGAGACAATCGATTCCCAGATTCGGATTCTTGGTCTTGATCTGCTTGGCCTTCAGGTCTGCGAGGGCCTCAATGGGTGGTAGTCCAGAGTTTTCGGCCAACGCCATCGGGATCTGCTCGAGTGCATCGGCAAAGGCGCGGTAGGCGTACTGCTCGATGCCAGTGACCTTGTCGGCCTCCTTTGCGACAGCCAGCGCGCAAGCAGTCTCGGCAGAGCCTCCTCCGTAGACGATTCGGTCATCCTTGACCAGGTTGCGGACCACGCACATCGCATCATGCAGGGATCTTTTCGCCTCATCAATGATCGTCTTGTTGCCACCGCGAACGAAAACGGTGACAGCGCGATGATTGGGGCAGTCCTGAATGCAGAGCATCTGGTCCTTTGTTGTGCCGAACGAGATTTCCTTGACCAAACCGGCTCTGCCAAGCTTTTCAGGAGTCAGCTCAGAGAATCGCGGTACGATGCGTCCATCAGTGACAATGGCGAGCAGCTCCAATTCGGGGCCACCAACCCAACGAACGGCGGGGAGGTTGTGGCGGTGCAACAGGTGATTAGCCTCATCATCGAATCCCCACTGACAGATGGCAAGGGTAGCGCCAGAATCCTTCACCTGCTTGATCATCGTCTCAAACACGGTCTTTTCATATTCCCGCAGTTCCTTGTAAGCAGCGGTGTCAGTGATGTCCAAAGAGTGCTTGGTCTTTGGCTTTGGGGGCTCGAACGGGCAGTTGAGGATGGCGATTTTAGCATTCTTGATCTCCCGAGGCATTTGAGGATGCGAGAGGGTCTTGTCGAGCAGAATTCCCTTGACCAACAGCGAGTCCTCTAGCTTTCCGCCGGTTTTCGAGTCCACCTTGATCAGCTCGAAATTGACGTCCTTTCGCTCGATATCAGCAACAGAAAGCACAGCATCGACGGCGATTTCAGCAAAGTGTCGCACCGCACGGTTTACAATTTTTGATCCGAGCGAGGTCTCCGCGGTCTCAACCAGACGCTCGCGATCCTTGACTGGAAAATTGACAGCAATGGCATCCAAGGTCTCGAGCGACTTCTTGCATGCCAGGTCGAATCCATCGGCGATCTTGATGGGGTGGATGCCGCGGTCCAGTAACTTTTCGGCTTCCTCCAGTAGTGCACCGGCCAACACGACAACACCGGTCGTGCCATCACCAATTTCGGAGTCTTGCGATTTGCTGAGCTGGACCATGAGCTTGGCAATAGGGTGCTGCACATCCATCTTGTCGACGATCGTGGCACCGTCATTTGTCAACGTGATGTCACCGTCTCCCGAAACCATCAGCTTGTCCAAACCGCGGGGCCCAAGTGACGTTCGAACAGTGTTTGAAACGGCACGCACGGCGAGGATGTGGCTCTTTAGGGCTTCAATTCCCGTTATCCGCTTCTGCTTCTCTTGATCACGCATCAAGATAAAGGGCTGCCCGAATTCATCGAACATCAACTGGGCAACGGACGTCATTGCTAAACCAGGATTGAGTAATTGTCTACGCGGGTCCAAACAGAGATAAGTGACTTTGATACAAACAAGGTAAAAGCCGGAACCATAACCTCATAAAAATTTTATTATGACACATTATCACAGATTACAATCAGTCTTTTCGATCTGTACGAACTAGGGAACACAAACCGGTCTAATAAAATTCACAAACTGAGAAACTGGAAAGCACCATGCATAAGTTATTCCAAGAACAATGGCAATGTACCGAAGCAACAATCGTCGACAAATTAAAATCTAGCAGAGTATCACAGAAAGCAAAATTGTGACGCTCTCAATGGAACGTCATCACACCAGTATTACGGGGATCAAGGAGGAAGGGGACTACTCGTGTTTGTAAAACCAGATAAGGGAACCAGGTTGGAATGGGGGCACGGTATGGACGACACAAAAGCATTCAAAAATTAATCGATTTGTTCAGCAACGGCATCTCCATTGGTGTCTGGGCCATCCTTGTCCGCGATGTCCGACTCAATCGGCTCTCCATTCTCGTCAACGTCTAACTGCTTCCGCACAACCACAGTCTCCACGTCAACGTTTCGGCGCGGCAACCGGTCGGGCTTCCTCCACAATGTGACTTCCTAAGAGAAACATAAGGTGAGCCTATTCATCATACCTGCTGTTTAAAATACCGCCGATCTTCCTCATCCACCAGCACCAGGTTCAGAAAATAGCGGACATTGAACTTTTTGCTGACATCACGCATGGTCGGCGTTAGATCGTAGGCACCCAAAAACAGCCGAATCGGGATCGATTCACCTGCAAGCAAAAAATTAATGAAATAAAGTATGACAACCTCTCACTGGCGCGCCATCCATAATTTCATACTTCGCGATTGTTTCGCTTTCGTTAAACACGTTTGGGCCAGTACCGACGGATTCCTAAAGCCTTGAATAAAGCCGATAGCAATGAATACCTTTTTGATTATCGACAGCTCCATATACTTGATCTTGATGCGCACAAGCAGGAAATATATTTTGCCAACGATTACATCTTTCAGGTGGTACCTAAGGAAATATGAGAACACAGACTTAACCTTACTTGCATTTGTTGTATTCGAATTCGATGTGTAGGCAGTCCTCTATTCCAACCTCAAAAAAAAATTAGACGAAGAAGTCATGTAAAAGATACCTCCATTTTGATGTTCGCATTGGTTTCCGGGTAGCTGCTCAGAGTGTGAACAATCAGGTCCATCTCACGTACGATGTCAGTAAACCTTCGGATGATAGTCACGCGCAGGAAATATCTAATCACCATCAAGTAAAAATGGAGCAGGCACATACCGTAATTTGACATTCGTGCCAACATAAGACTCGTATGGCTTCTCGACATGGGGAAATTCAAATCGAAAAGAAGTATTCTGCATCATGTCTCCTGGGCGAGCGAGGTCTTTTGTCAGACTGATGAAGTCGTGTTGATTGCCGCGATCGTAATAAACCTCTGAAAGAACATTTTCAAAAACGAGGAGCCGATTCTCACCGATCTGACCAATGAACTCGATGCGGATGCCTTGGTGTTCAAGTTTCTGGTTCTGCTTCTTCAGGTTGATGTTGACCTGTCCGGATACAGTTTCACCATCGTAGAATAAATAGTGCGTCTCGGTGGTTCCATCTTCCGCTCTGGAAAATGGTTATTGCACAAGCCCATCACGACACCATTCCTTACAACCAGGCTGGGTGGCCAACCTATTACAACGCGGGTTGCATATGCCTTCAGGCCCCAACGGGATAGAAATCACCTGATTTTTGCAAGTTTCCTGGCGTCGGCATCATCCAAGTTGATGGAGATTTCGGCGGACTGCCCAAGGCCGAAAAATGACTGCAAAAAAATTAAGTTAAAAAAACAAATATTCAATTAAAAAAACTCGGTCGGCCACGCTTGAACCCCTGCGGTTTTATTCTTACTTTTAATTATAAGGGGAAAATGGGATTTTGTCAAAAAACGAGAGGCCTAGATCATCCAGAAGTCGGGCACAATTTACACTATAAATTTTAGAGTTTATTCACAAACTGTGTTGAACACAAGTATTTGATTTCATTTCCCGAACACAAACTGGGAATACATAGTCCACAAATTATGGATTACCGTCAGACGTTTCGAGAAATATAGAAAAATCGATTTTCACGAAAATTCCAATTTGCAGAATTAAGCCATTTCGCGATTCGGGGTGGGCTTGGCCGACCGGGCATTCTATCAAGAATAAACGAACCATTTAGCCTACAAACCAGTAGAGAGCTGTCTATAATCTTCTATCGAATTATAAAACGCCGCCTGGATGTTGGGGGGTTTCTAGAAGGTTAAAGTTGTACACTTTCTCCATTGGAAACGAGCCAAGGCTCTGTGTGGTCCCGGCACGCCCACGTTACGGTAGAAAAACCCAGTCTTTTTGGCTCTGCGCTCGCCCGGCGGTTTTCGACGTCGACGCGCGGTGCTTTGAAGAAGACGTACGTAACAGCAAGAAAGAGAGCGCGGTAAGAATTTTGAGGATTGTGGGGATAAATGCTGCTTATGGGGGAATTGTATTTTGGTCCTACGATTTTCACGCGCCGAAAGAAGCTTGGAAAATGCCCAATTCTTGTTCATGGCCTCGATTGCTTACTCTCAAGAATTATGTTGCTACCAGCAAGCCGAACTATTGATTCGCGTTGGCCGCTGCCCCGCGTCTTATTCTTTCTGATCTCGAGACTACGTTACTTCTTCACGTTTTTATTTTTAGGTGCGTGATGTTCTTCACGGTTCCTGCCTATATTGGCTCCCGCGGGAGGACGACATACCCGAAGGTTGCTGTCTTCACGGAGATTATCCCACTGGCTTCCAAAAACCGAGTGGCTGAAAGACGTTCGAAGGCGGCAGGTATATTATTAAAGTAGACTCGACGCTTTTTCTAGGATCCTCATGCACTCAAGAGCTACAAGCGCTTTTCGGATGTTTGAAGAAATGGGAGTTTGATGATAAGCCATGTGCAAAACATCATACTGCTTATATGGATTGCGTACATGAGGCGGAGAGGAGCGCGAAAGCCTACAATGAAGCCGCTAAGAAGGTATCGGGTGTTTACGCGGCTTCAATTTTCTTGTTTAGGGAACTTTGGGTGACGCTACGGAAAAAGGCGCTGCAATGACATCGTCGCAGTTCAACAAGATCCAGAAGCTCTTTCCTCAACCAAACCTCGGGACCCAGCCTTACCGCAAACTGAAACGATTGCCCACCCAAGATTACGCCGACGACCTTTTCCATCGAAAGTCCAAACTTGGAAAACCAAGTTGACTCTATTCTCGCGATGCTTGCTTTCATCTCTCAATTTACGTGTAGGGTAGTGCGGCGATTTCTTGCGCCCCGCCCATGTATAAAAACTAGGCCTAGTTAGAATAAAACTTTCCAGGTAAAATGGCCGCACATAAGACCTTCATCGTGAAGAGGAAGCTGGCCAAGGCGGCGAAGCAGAACCGTCCCCTACCACAATGGGCTCGGCTGAAGACTGGCAACAAGGTAGAATTATTTGCACAGATCTTACTTTGTTTTTAGATCAAGTATAACGCGAAGAGGCGTCACTGGAGGCGCACCAAGCTGAAGCTGTAAATGACTTCACTGCCGCCTGGAGGATTACCATTGCAAATTGTTTTATTGTGTTCATTGTTGATAAACTTCTTCTTACTCTATAATAAAAATACCATCCTATATTGCTTGCACCAACAAATTCATTGGATCACTTTGATGAGGTAAAAATGAACTTGCGACTGGTTGAGGGGCAGTCAATTGAAGAATTTTGGGTCATTCGTTGGTTGGTCAGACTTTTTCTACACCTTTTCTTTATTAGCGCTAAATTTTGAGGGTTACCCCGTGTGTCTGTCACTGGTTGGGTCAGACAGCTAGGGGAAGAGGGTATGGTAACAAAAGGCTCGCACGCCCCGCTCTGTTTGGATCCACTGGTCAAGGACGCCTCTCCGACACAATGTTCGCTTACGCCAGCTTATCAGCACATTTTTCAAAAACTCGTTTGATTCGGTTGTAGTTGTGTTCGGCCCCCAGACGATCGCCTGGCGTTCATTAGTAGCTTTTCCTTCGCGTTCCGACTTGGTCGCTATTCACTTCTGACCATTTTGTAGATGGCGTCGACTGGGCCGCCGCCTGACGGCCAAAATGAGGTGCCGATTGCGAAGCTAGATAATTTGATCACCAATATGGAGGAGCAGAATCTTACATCAGACCCGCGCTACCTCAAAACACAACAGCTGCGTGCTAAGCTAGCAGGTTAGAGTGGTATATCGTTTATTAATTTTTGAAGGTGGACCTTTGCCGGAAATTCCACCGGTGCGGGCTGCGGATGCGGGGGCTAAAGAAGAATTGGCCCCAAATCAGCTCAATCAGTTGAGAGCTCAGGTAGGAGTAGCTTTTGTGAAAACGACTGGTTTAGGTCAACATATATCGACTTCTGGCTCGTAACGAGGCAATCCCTTCGGACCTAGTTTCACAGGCTGTTCTGCCGCGAAGTAAACCGGCTTCAGCGTTGCCGGAGGCTTATGAGTACCCTATGGAAGGTAGCGACACCGGTTAATCCTTGGATGCGTGAAATTACAGGCGAAAATGGTGAAAAGCTGCCATACGACTTGATGTGGGTATTGCAAACGCACGTCAAGCGATCTTCCAGCCGGTCTTCCACACTACCGATTCCATGCGGCATTGATCCGGAAACGATATTTAAAGAGCGGGAGTATAGGTTTGACAGATAGTGTTTTTCTGACTTTGTTCTCAGAATCCAAAATCGCATTGGGCATCGCATACAAGAGCTGACGAACCTCCCGGCCGACCTGCCGGCCCAGTTACGGGATAAATGCGAGATCGAACTGCGATCTTTGCGCTTGGTCAACCTTCAAACACACGTAATACTTTATGCTCTTTTCATTATTAAATTTCGTTCAGTTGCGAACGGAAGTGATGGGCGTGTTAAAGAAGGAAACGACTTTGGAGACGGCCCTAAACCCCTATGCGTACCGGCGAACGAAGCGGCAAACGCTACGCGAAGCACGCGTCACTGAAAAGCTGGAGAAGCAGCAAAAGATGGAGGTCGAGAAGAAACGACGGCAGAAGCACACTGAGCTGCTCAATGAGATCCAACAAGCAGCTCGTGAATTCAAGGAGTTCCATAGATCAACGCTGCTTCAGGTATGTTATAAATTGACCATGAGGCGAATCCTAATTGTTTCAGAGGAAAAACGTCAAACGAGCCGTCGAAACATACTTCTTAAACAGTGAGCGGCAAAAGAAGGCCGATGAGATCAAAAATGAGAAACTTCGTATGCAAAAACTGATGCAAGAAGACGAAGAAGGCTATCGACAGTTGCTCGACGAGAAAAAGGTGCGTGTGCAACTTGCGATATGACTCTTTTTAGGATAAACGTCTCGTGCATCTCTTGAAACAGACGGACGAGTTTATGGAAAAGCTGACCAGCCTTGTAAAGCAGCATCAAAATACCGAGAAGCAGAAGAAGAAGGTCGAGCGAAAGATGGAGAAGAGCAGTATGCTGTGATTTTTAGGCCAAACCAAGCCCTTTTTAGGAGAGATCGTGATGCACGTGCACATAAGAAATTTGGCCACTGGAAAGCTGTTGCCTTTGGAGGTTTGTCCGAGTCCGGACGAGATCGATACTTGGTTAGAAACCCATCCCGGCCACGAGGTTGCTTTTTTAGTACTGACGCATATTGCAATATTTTGTGTTTTGTATTTAGAATTATAGTACAGCACACTATTTTTAGATTGTTCCGCGTGATCAAATTTCCGATGAGAGTGAAGAGGAGTGCGATGAAGACGTCAAGCCGGATAAGAATGAGGGAGTTGTGGATGAGATGGAAGGACTTACTGAGGAAGAGAAAGCTAAACGAATCTTGGACAAGGTCGTTTTGGCGCTTAACTTATACTCTGGTAGTTTAGGCGCGGAACGAGGAAGATGAACTGGACCCGAAAGAAAAGAAACAAATGGCCGACTACTACGCGACCGCTCATCGTAACAAGGAGTTTATCGACAAACAGCATTCAACGATGGGCGGCGGGGATGAAACTCTGAAGCTGAAGCCTTATCAAATCAAGGTATGTTGCATCAGTCGTGCACATATCGCCATTTTTTCTTCAGGGATTAGAATGGTTGGTGTCGCTATACAACAACAATCTGAATGGTATCTTGGCGGATGAGATGGGTCTCGGCAAGACTATTCAAACTGTGGCGCTCATCACCTACCTGATGGAGGTCAAGAACAACAATGGCCCCTATCTGGTCATCGTCCCGCTTTCCACAGTCGCCAATTGGGACCTGGAGTTTGAGAAGTGGGCTCCACATGTGAAGCGCATTCTCTACAAGGTATTGTGCTGTCCCTTTTATTTTATTTGAAAACTTAGGGAGACAAAGATGCCCGCCGCCGGTTGGATGCGCAAGTACGTAGGGCGTCGTTCAATGTCTTGCTAACAACCTACGAATACGTCCTGCGCGAGAAGGCATCGCTTGGAAAAGTGCGCTGGAAGTATATGATCATTGATGAGGGGCATCGTATGAAGAACCACACCAACAAGCTCACCCTCACTCTCAACGGCTTCTTTCATGCCCAGCACCGTGTCCTCCTTACCGGTACCCCATTGCAAAACAAGTTGCCTGAGCTCTGGGCCCTACTGAACTTCTTGTTACCCACGATCTTCAGGTGAGAGTTCTCAACTACAGCTTCTAAAAGATTGTATGTTTTCAGTTCATGCGTCACTTTCGAACAATGGTTCAACGCGCCATTTGCCACAACTGGAGAAAAGATGGAGCTGAACCCAGAAGAGTCTATGCTGATCATTCGTCGTTTGCACAAAGTATTGAGACCCTTCCTTCTACGCCGTCTCAAGAAAGAGGTATCTCATATGCCGCGACTCACACGTCGATTTTAGGTGGAATCCGAGCTACCGGACAAGACTGAATATGTCATCAAATGCGACATGTCGGCACTTCAAAAAGTATTGTATCAGCACTTGAAGAAGGGTCTTCTAATTGACACTAACCGTCAGGTAGGGTGGTAGACTCGTCCCGGTGTACATCTATTTCAGCAAGGAGGCAAGACGCTGATGAACAGAATTATGCAGCTGAAGAAGCTTTGTAACCATCCTTTCATCTTCGATAACGTTGAGGACAGCTGTAGGAAATTCTGGAAAGTGCCGGAAGTGTCGTTGTGAGTGTCTTTCTCTTTATCCATCAAGGTTTTTTTTTTCTAGCCAAGATTTGATTCGCGTTGCCGGCAAGTTCGAACTCCTCGATCGTATTCTCCCGAAAATGAAGGCATCGGGTCATCGCGTCCTCATCTTTTCGCAGATGACAAATTTGCTAACTATTTTGGAGGATTTCTTTTCGGCACGCGGTAAGCCTAGCGTCTACCTGGGGACTAGGAAATTTTTGTGCCAAGTTAAAAAAATCGTTTTCAGGCTGGAAGTATCTTCGGCTTGATGGTAATACCAAATCCGATGATCGTGGAGAGCTGGTGAAGGTTTGCCGTTTGGGTTTTCTGGATTCACGTGTTTCGTAGCTTTTCAACGCGGCCGACTCCGAATACTTCGTCTTCATGCTGTCCACACGCTCCGGAGGTCTCGGGCTGAATCTTCAGACAGCTGATACGGTCATCATCTATGATTCCGACTGGAATCCTCACCAGGTATGAATCTATTTCCTTGTGAATGACGTTCCTTAGGACATGCAAGCTCAAGATCGCGCCCATCGTATCGGGCAAAAGAAGGAGGTGCGCGTGCTGCGCCTGGTGACAGCGAATTCGGTGGAGGAAGAAATCCTGGCCGTCGCGCGTGGAAAGTTGAATGTTGATGGAAAGGTCATCCAAGCCGGAAAGTTCAACCAGAACTCGACAGAGGGGGAACGTCGTCGCTTGTTGGAGCAATACATTCAGTCGGTTTTGTGCTAACTGGTTGACTTCTTGGATTCCCTCCCCTTCTCTCTCGCTCCTGGCCCGATACGAAACACTTTTCAGGCAAGAACAGGAAGAGAACGATGAAGATGAGATCCCAGATGACGAGATGGTTAACCAGCTTATTTGCCGGTAAGCGCGTAACTTATTTAGACACCATTTTAGTTCCGAGGACGAGTTCACGCTGTTCCAAAATATGGACATTGATCGCCGGCGGGAGGAGGCGGGCCAGCTGCACCGGTTTGACTAGTTTACCATCCTTGTAAACGTCTATTAGGAAGCCTCGTTTGCTCGAGGCGAACGAAATTCCGGAAGATATTTTGAAGGCCGCCGAACGATTTGATGAAATGGAACGGGCTGAACAAGAAGGTGTATCCATGGATATTGACAACGCCGGCGATGGTCGTCGAAAGAGAAAGACGGTATAATTTTATTCGTTTTTTCATTAATTTTTCGCATAGGTTGACTACTCAATCGATTCGATGCCCGAAAGCGAATGGCTGAAGCAAATGGAAGAGCACACGGATGATGAGGAAGAGCAAGCGCCGAAGAAGAGGGGTCGTGGGAAGAGGAAGCGCGACGAGGAGCAGGACGACGAGGCAGATGATGGAAAAAAGAGGCGCAAGCCTTCTGCTGAAGTGCTGAATCTTCTGAACAAGGTTGTACGCACAATTTGGCGAAAACACAGCGTTCAGGCATATGCTGCGGCGACAGAATACAAGACCAGTGATGGAACTCTGCTCTCTGAGTATTTCCTGGAGCTGCCGGCGAAGCGTGATTACCCCGATTATTATGAGGTGTGCAGAGTTTCCTATCGTATCTAATAATTCAGATTATTCCTGGAATTAGTTAAGTATTTTTGCAGGTAATCGACCATCCGATGGCGTTCAGCCGGATCCGGAAGAATATCGATGTTGGGCGTTATGCCTCTATCGAAGAAATGGCCGATGATGTCTTCCTGCTGGTGGAAAATGCCAAGGTAAATCATTGCTCGAGAATCGACAACGTAATGTAGAAGTACAATGTGGAGGATAGCGACGTGTACACCAGTGCTATCCTACTAGAGGCCGTCTGGAAGCGGCTAACGAACACTGTTCCCAAGTCCGAGAGGGACGAAAATACGGCCGGAGTCGAGCCATCAAGCCACGAAGGTTCAAGGGTAGGCCTTTATAGCTCTTTTCTAGATCAGACATTTACCAACCTTCCATTTTAATTCATTAATCTTTTCTAGATGGATGATGACAACAGCCGTATGTCCGTTGGCAGCTCTACTCCAGCCAAAGAGGTACCCTCTCCAATTTTTTCTAATACGTTTTAGGGACGTCGCAAGAGCAAGCAGCGCGCTGTCGTGGAATCGGACCACGACTCCGAATAACGTATTTACTTACTATGAAAAGCTATCATGTTGCAATGTTCGTCGAATTACGTGTTGTGTATCAAAAAGTGAAATGGTCTCATCTTGTGGTATTGCATATTCCTTGTGTTACAACTGCTTAATAAACGTGTTTTATCGAGGCTGGTGCTACGGCAAAAATATGCGAAGGGTGGGTTTACAGCGCGCGGCGAGCCTGGGGGCGGGGCTTGAATACCGTGGACCGACACGGCGGCGGGGTTTGAGCGGAGCTTTTTCGCCAAGGGTGGGACCCAAAAACGGAGCTGTGGTCAAGTTTTGATAGCGCTGGGTTTTATAAAAACCTAGTATGGTCGCGTATTCCTTGATATTCGCAATTATCCTCACACTGCTCTGCGTTTTCGAATTCTGTGTAAATCTGATTGTGGCTCGGGCGATAGGTGGGTCCCCGCTTTTCCACAAAATTGTCAAAAATTGCTTTTAGTGAGTGCCAGGCTGTGGAAACAGAATTCCACATATGCGCTCTCATTCGGCAACCTTCTGAATGATCAGTTTTTATTGCTGTGCCATTTGATCTATCTGGTCCCGGCCTCCTTTCTTCAGGTATATAGCCCCCTTTGAAAACAGCCACTTTTAACCATTGGCGTTTGACAGAAAGCAGGTGGTTTTTTTACACAGGCTTGAGCTGTAAATAAAAATAATGGCTTTTGTGCGACTGGTTAGGGGACTTGATTTCAGAGTTTTCTGTCGGGGGATGGCCCGGCCGGCCTCTTTCCATCCATAATGAATTGGGGCTTACTCGCCGGGTGGTACGTCACCTCGTTTACGCTGGCTTTTATCGCCTTGACTAGGTACACATCGGGAATGAAAAATCGCTGCTACGAACTCTTTGTAGATTCAGTGTCATCGTGTTGAACTGGTCGAACCTGTCGTTTTGGGTGGCCGCCTATGCGATGGTGGCCATCTACAGCGTATCTTGGGCCATGTCAGTCGTCGCGCAATTTGTGTTCCCGTGTTGCCAGTATGCTTTTAATTTCTGTTAGGAGGCATATCTTGTTTAGAATGGTGATGCATCCATTCAATTATGGCTATGGCTACGTGGAAATCGGCAACTTGACGAACACGAGCAACTCGTATTTTGATTTTCCGCTGAACAACGCTGTGTCGGCGATCACTTTGGGTTGCTACACGATGGTTTGTGGGATATTCGAATGATAATGGCTTTGCCTGTCTCTTTAGATTATCCTCAAGCTCATCTACATGCGCCAACGGCACGGTTCAAAGAACGGACAGCTCAAGGGCGCCAAGGAGTACACGTAGGATTTACCAAACATCACAGTACACACCCAGCAAAATATCTTTATTCTAAGCGTTTCCATTGCGGGTTGAGACAGGTGAAAGAAATGTGTTAGCTGAACGGTGGCCGGGAGTCTCGGGGGTGGAAGTGATGATCGGCGGATGGGGGGCGGTAAATGGATGGGGCGCTCTCATTCGGCCTTCACCGGCAGGATCACCTCGCCCGCCTGGGCCCCAGCCTTGAACGGGGCCTGAGGGTCAGTCTCCTCGTCGGGCACCTGTAAACAAATCAAGATGACTACGTAAAAATTCCAACTACGGCAAGAGCCATTTTGAGCAGTACGTACTTTTCCGTATGTCATAAAAATCAATGCAAATTTCCGAAATTCTAATTTTGCAAGAATTACTCCTCACCTCGGCCCACTGGATGACGAATTTGTCTTCTTTCGGCGGTCCCTCCTTGCGCACAATCTCCAGCTCGGCCGACTGCTTCGACGCGATGAAGCCGTAGACGGGGCGCACGCGGTAGTGGTCGTTGTTCGATGATTTCACCTTGAAGGCGAGACGACCGTCGCTCAGCGACACAATGTTGTGCTTCGCATTGCCGCCAGCCGCCGGGAACGAAGCCGTCGGGGGTTCGATGTTCAGGGCCATCGCGTTCGAGGTTGAAGACGTTTGGTGGGGCATGCCGGGCGCGATTTTCTTTTTATACCGTCGGAAACGGATTCTGATAGCCGCGGTATCCGCTTTTTGGATTCTGATCGCGATTTTATGCTTATTTGCATCGGGAGTAACAATTTCGGTTCTTGACTTTCTTAATTATTCGCGGGTGGAGGGGTTTTTTCTCATGACTCCACGATGGCCTAATAGGTAAATCTAAGGTCTTTTTGATCGTGTTTTTTTTAGAAAAATAGCTTTTTTGTAGCTGACAAACTTAAAAAGTTAAAACATGTCTGAAAAGTCAAAATTTTAGCTCTTTAGGTTGAAACTAAAATCAATCTAAAATAAGCATTTTTTTAATGCTCGTTGATAGGTGCAAACAATTTAAATAACAATAATCTAGAAAAGTACTCAAGAAGCTTATTTCCAGCTACGCTCTCCAGTTCTGCGCCATTTCACTGTTCTACGTGTTCAATTGGGTGTCGACGCGGGTTAACGGCATGATTTTTGGCGATAACTTGGAGTGGTACTCGTGTGGCGCCTATTTTCTCATTTTCAACTGTGGTGCCAATGGGGTCATCTATCTCTGGCGGAATCGTGAGGTAGCCACAACTTCATACCGTCAATTTTCCCCGCGATTTATGCTCAAGCCCGCAAATTTCAGGTGCGTAGGGTCATTTTCGGCTCTCCGACCGATCGAAGCAAGCTGCGCACCCTCAGTGTCGCCGCACAATCGAGCACGACAAAACGAGACTCAACTACTTAATTCTATTCGAATTGTTTTTTAATCCTTTTTGAGTGAATATAAATTGCCTCGGGTTTCTCCGGGCACACACCCACGGTGTTTTAGCGCGCACGGGGGGTAGGGACGGGCATGGCCTAGTGGTCTAAGGCGGCGGCAGGCGCGGGGTGCTGGTTCGATTCCTCCCCTCGCCTAAAGACGCGACACCGTTTTGCTTTTTTTGCAAAACGTTTCTGCAAAACACCGTCAATAAATCTTTAGCGAATTCCACGTAGAAAATTGGGCAGATGGGACGGTCCCGAGGCCGTAACCAGAAAAACTCTTGATTTTTGCTTCAAAACGTTTCAAGTCCTTATTTTTCCCGGCGAACGCCCAAATTCTTTGACCAAAATGTTCACCAGAGTCTTCTCTATCGATCGCCAGGTGGAACATTTGTAATTCTTTCTCGAAAAAAGTTATAACCTTTAGAAAGCTTTTTCTAATACATTTTGGGGGCCAAAAAGGGGCGTGGCCTAGCCCAGTCCCTCCCGTCCCCTCGTGCGCGCTCCAAGTAAGGCCTAAGACGCCGTGCACCGAAGCAACGTGCCATTTTGGCCAATAAGCGCGCTTCCCACCCCAATTTATTTCGGGCGGTCATGTGGACCAATCTGTCATCTAACGCCAACGAGAAAGACGAAAAACTCTTCCCCTAATCAGTTTCACACAAACAATAAAGTTTTGCGGGTTTATGGTCGCTGAAGAGCAGGCGCTTTCATTTTACTGTTTTGAAATAAAGCAACTTAGAAGGCAGGGGCAGTGACTTCTACCTTAAAAACGGCACTGCACAGAAATGTTAAAACTTCAGCGCTCTGTATTCCCCCGGGACTCCAAAGCACAAACTACTCTAACTAGACGCGATCAGATATCGCTTAACAATTCCCCCGCAGCCATCATCAGCCATTTTCCCAAATTGCAACGCTCTTTCTGTATTCCCTGGGGCTATTTTAATTTAAAAATACCAATTCCATTAGCCAATTCCCCTCCCCAGCTAATATAAATCCCGGCGCTGCCCGTCTGCCCGGCCTACGATCCAAATTTGTGCGGAGTCGTGTCGCGGAAATTGGCTGACAGGCGCAGAGAGAAGGGGGATTTTGAGAAGTTGCCCGGAAATAGGCTGGAAATATGTTTTGGGCGCCCGCACACCGATATTTCCTCGTTTTCGCGGGGGACAAGCTTGGAACGTGATCTTTTCCGGGGCGTTGTATCTATATGGCGGATGAACGAACACTTTTCTGCAATCACCGAAACGGAAACACCTGCTAGGATAAAAAATGAGAAAAAACATGGGGTGAGGGCGGAAAGGCTAAAATAGAAACTTATTTGAAGGAACGGGAATAGTCTGGAATTGTTTCTATTGGAAAAAATAGCTTTTTTTACGTAGGATTTTCCAGTTTAATCCAAGACATGTTTTTAATTTGTAGCCGTTTTACAGGGCCCATTTTCTTCGTTTCTAGCAGCGCTAATTTGCCTTGCCTGGAAAACCATAAACCCCCCGCTCACACCCGAAATCTCGATTGATAAGCAAAACAGGTGAATAGGGAAAGACGACTCTCGATGTCGAGGAAGAATGGATGGGAAGAGTGGGCGAATAACCGGATGTGGTGACACCATTTCCCACCATTTCCTTAATGGAGAGCAGGAACGTCACGATTCTCACCCTTTCCCTGATAATGTGACTAATGACATTTTGGGAATTAACTCATTTTCTTCGTGCCTGTCGGAGGCGCCCTTCTGAATGACTAAAACTGGACTTATGGAACCGCGGTGAAAAACATGTGGTAGCTTTGCCAATAGACGAAATTTGTCCGGAAACGGATACGGAAACTTTTGAATTTGTCTTATGTCCGGTTTTTGTGATTTACGTAAGCTCTCAGAACGGCGAGGAGATATGTACGAAATGTCGGAATTTACCGGGAGCGCGCGAAAAATAGAGCAAATAACGTCCGGATTTCGCACCGCGATCCTCGCCCTTTCGAGAGCTTTCGATTGATATCTAAATCAAAAAAATCGGGCGCTTCTCCGAATCGCTCGAGGACCTCTTCTTAATATGTGTGATTTTCTAAAAATTTGTGATATGTAAAATGTCTACTTTACCAAGCTGTTACCTCCATCCAACAGCAGCCAGGGGAGGGGATCCGAGCGGAATATTATTCGACAACACATGGCAGAGGAGGCGTTGAAGGGCGGCAACCAGTTCTCGGCCTCACAACGCAATCAGAGAACACGTCTTGTCACACACACAGTCCATTCCACATCTCTTTCCCACCGAATACCCAATTACAGTACCTTCTAGTCGTCGGCTACTGTATGATGTATTGACGTGACCTGCCTCGGGATGGGTGAATTCAGGGCTTTTTCGTGGGGGGGGGGGGAGTGGCCGAATTTTTCCTACTAGTCCAGAAATGTAACGTAACGTAGAAGTCATTAGTTTAATCATGTTCTTAGTAAAATGTCGCCATTTTTAATAGAAAAAACTATTTAAAGTCTCACGATATTTTTTTCTAATCTGAACTTGACCGAAAATCTACTTTTTTGCATTTTTTAATGGATTTTTATGTTTGGAAATGTTAAAAACACAGCTTACAGCTTCGTTAGAAATGCAAGAAGTTTACTCCACAATATAAGCACCAAACCTTGTTATTGCTAAAACGTAAAGAATCTTTTCCAAATCGACGATGCTGATACCTAGACTTTCACACTTTCATCTGACAAAATGAGGACACCAAGTTCTGTGGTGACAAAGTTCGCGCTTCACCCCCCACCCACCAGCACTGCCTTTCTTTCCATTCCGTTTTCCCCCTCATTTCCCATCTACATTCAACCGCAAAAACATTGGCGCTCTCCCCTTCTCCGAATCACTGATCGAGTTAACGTGCCCGCCGTCTCAAAAATACCCCCAAACAGTTTAAAAATGAGATTACCTGCGGGGGTCGCAGTGTTTCATTGCGTATTCCAGTTCAAGAAAGTTGGTGAACTTCCCCGTTACCCCCAATAATTTCTTATATCGAAAAGACGGTGCAGAGTACAACTTCGTCGCGGCGACTGCCCTAATTTCGGCAATCGGCTCGAATAGACTCCGCGCCCCCAGTCCGTTCAACCTAAAATCCTTCTGGAAGCGCGGCCGGCAATGTTGAGATCTCTTCAAGGCCGACCCCCGGTCCCTTTTACAGGATGAAGCCGAGAGAGAGAGTGAGAGAGAGAGAGAGAGAGAGAGAGAGAGAGAGAGATAAATTGTGGTGGGTGGAGTTGCATCCCTTCCCCCTCTCGGGATTGCCACCATCATATCAGCAATCCAGCGCTGCTGCTGCTCCTCCTCCGGGTATCCCGACCGTCGTCCCATTGTCCGCCAGTGTGTCCCGGAACGCAGGCAAAAGCCCATCCCCCAATCTGTCTATCTCCCCCCTTTCTCGGCTCACAATAACAGTCACGCCTGACAACCGGTTATAGCTTTTTGGCCATCCCTATCCCCGGGGTTTGGCTAGTTTTCAGGCGGTAAACATCCGATCGAGCGGCGTTGATCATGATGCCGTCTTCTCCTACCGGAAGACCATTTTTACCTGCTCAAATTTACATTCTACCCTTCAGACGCCTCCCCACATTTTTTAAATACCACTTCTTTTCTTAAATTAAAACGCAAACTCCCTCCTTGATCCTTGGCAGATGTCGTCGGGCTGTGTGTCCATCTCGAAATCGGCGTTCCTCCCCGCCGCCGCCCTTCCCGAGGCCACCACCGCCCGCATCGACTCCAAGGATGGTGAGCCCCTTTCCACCCTCACCCCTACCTCAACCATGACTTCTCTTACAAGAAATTTCAGGAAAATCACTCGTCCAGCAGACGCTCATCAAATACTCACAAAATCAGGCGTACTGCGTGGTGAGTGATGCACCATCCTCCCCATCTACTCCATTTTAGCTGTCCACCTTCGATGGAGCTCTCGAAAATAAGGAAATCACCGTCGACACTGACAAGGAGAATCCGCTCCAGCTGAAGCTTGACAGAATCGCGGTATTCTTTCGGGGTTCGATCGATTTGTATGCTTCAGGAGACGAAGGTCAATAAGAGCTTGCTGCCCGTCTTCGTTCAGTTCCATCATCCTCTAAAGGTATGCTTAATTGAATACTTATCTTGCCTTTCCTTGTTCAGCAACGTTCGGCCGAAAGTCACATCTCAGACCGTAGCTTCGAAGCTGTGCTCGGCCGTTTCAACCTGGAACTGAAGAAGAATGTGACTATGGATAGTTTTGAGGTGGGTTTAATACAACTAGCCTTCAGGTTTTATATCGAGGTTTTCTTTTCAAAACGAATCATGGTAAATGCGATAGTTTAGCGACTCTCCTCTTGGAGAGACGAGGCTGGTTTTGTCGTCTCGGACCGCGACCGCTATGAATTGGCCACATTCGACACAAAAGCCCTTCTGAGGGAGTTGATGCCAGCTGGTAAGTAATACCAAACCATACAAGCGTAAAACCATCCTAGATCCGTTTTGCCACCGTTAAATCAAGCTCGCAAATTTTCTTACAGATACCCCGGTTACCAAATACGCGGCCAGCGATCTGGAAGCCGTCATCGACTTTGACGAGTCCGTATGTGGCACAAAGAGGGCCAGCCTTATTGCCGCCCTCGCCAAGCATTCAGAGATCTACCTCATCAAGTGAGCACTCCCTGAAAAAACAGCCATCAACAAACCATCATTGCAGGACCTCTGCTTCCGTTGATGGCCTCTTGGCAGCGAAGGGCGACCGCATCGTGGCCCTCTATGCCGAGACAATCGAGCTTGCCCATGCCCTCATCAAGCACTATATTGCTGTGAAAAAGCTGTCGAAAGTTACGTTCTTCACGCGTTGTGGCGTGTGGCAAACGGAGCCATCTACTAGCCGACCCGTCTACCGCTTCCACACCAGGACGATCCCCTCTCAACTGAAATGGAACAAGGTCTATGCGGCTAATTTCGGCGTCCATCTTGTCTAAAGCTGCCATTACTTTTGCTACCCTTTTTCCAATTGATCGTTCCTTGAAAGCTCAGTGGTAGGCCAGGCACTTGATTGCCGACATCCCAAACAACTCACGAATCTCTTCACATACACTGTCCCCCCCCCCTTACTTTCTCCCTCTTTACTCGCATTGACTTTGCACTCTCCGGGCTCGCAGCTCGTCCGGAATTCGCCAATCACAGGCATGCATCCCCGTTGTGACGCGTCTTCCCGAGGTCAACCATTCTCCCGTGCGGTCAGCGCACTATCCCTAAGCGATAAGCTTCAGGGGCAAGGTCGGATTTCCCCCGAAAGAATCGGATGAAGGTTTCACCCCAATTAGATGTCTGACCTGGTTCCTAGGCCGGCGCGCGCGAGATGGCCCTAGGTTTTGGTTGAACTATCTGTATATCCGCCAAGTCGTCATTTGAAATCTCCGCTGAACCTTCCATAATTCAGTGTCGCTAATACAATAAAACTTGAATATATTTCACTACTCGTAAACATATGAATCGTAAAAGCCGTCAGGCAATATTCAAAAAGGAAGGGGGGCGGGACGGCGATGCAGCACAAATTTTACCGGCGGGATCAAAATCCTTCAACAAAGAAAGAATTTAAAGGTTCTAAAAGCCAAAGTGGGCGCTAGATTTGCATTTGGAGGGGGCACAGAAAATGTACGAAGGCCATAAGAAAAAAAAAAGCATACAGAGAGGCACAGAAAAACCAATTTCACCCAAATAACAGTCGTTTCCATCCTAGAGACCAGCCATTTGCAGGACCTGCTCGCACACCTAGAACGAAATAAACCGAATATAGAAAGAGGACAAACCCGTTTGTAGAGGAAAGCGTCGCCATTCAAGCGTTTGCGCTTGATGCCCACGTATCCGAGAGATTCGACGATCACAACCTCGAGCTCGACAGTCATCTTTTGCGTACCCGTTTGCTTGCTGCCGGAGATTTTCCACCTTCAGAATAACGTAAATTGAATAATGCACTAGAATGTACCCTTTGAGCTCGTACTTCATTCCCTGCTGCTCAAAGATCTTTTCGAGCTCGTTGCGAACGCGATTGGGCTCTTTCGAGGAGGTAATGGAGACATTCACCAATCCCTAAAAAATGTGTTAATCACGGTCATGGTAATCACCTTGGTATTCTTCAGAATCTGCGGAGAGTCGTTCTTTGATTTCTTCGGCGTCAGCATGTTAAAAACACGATCGGCCTTACGCTCCAACGAAGCAAAGACGCGCTAAAATAGCATTAAAAGAAAATACTCTGATGTACCGTTCGCAATGCACGAGATTTTGTGGTTGAACGGGGCGTACGGCCATCATTGTATGAGCCCCCGGTTGACACGGGAGATCCAGTAGCCCCCCGATCGGTCGAATGGGCCCTGAAAATAATTAGCGAAAGTTTTATTTCTTTACCGAGGTGTTGAGGTGGGCGTATCTTGAGAGTTACGCTGAGGTGTCGCGTAGACCTGACGATATTGAGCTGCCAGCGTACCACCACTCGTATTCTCCTTTTCCTTGGTGGCCGGGCCACGGACGCGGAGAGAAGAGGCGCGACAAGCCTGTGGTGGATACAGTAATGTAAAAAAGCAAGAACTGACTCTTTGACCGGTCTTTGGCTTGCGAGGCTGCTCCGTCGAATTGCAATTCTCTTTGTTGCCAGAGTGCTGTGCTGAAGTCTGAAAACGTGAATGTTGTCAGGCTATGAAAGGTAGCCAACCCGAGGCACAATTCTTGGTCTTGGGGTGCTGGATGGTTCTGGCTTGCCGTTTTCGCCGATCATCGCGTCCATACTCATCATAGCATTGGCGTACGATTCCTTCTGAAAAAAATACACAATTATGAACAACCTGAAAACCTACGTGATTCAGAGGCGCCAAAGGTTTGACAAAGCGCGAATATCCATTGCTATCATCAGAAGCACTATCCCTAATCGACATGCCGGCCAGCTGCTCCTAAACAAACGCAATTAGTTACACAACTAAAAATACGGTAGCTTATTATGTTTCTTTCATTACTCACATGTTGCTAAACAGGGGTTAGCTGAATGTGTTTCTTTGCGTTGTTTTTTTCTTTGTACTTACCTCGATCCCTGACTTGTCGAGGCAGTGCTCCAGAGAAGCATGGATGGTTGGGGATGTAATAATATTCGGGAAGTCTCCCTAAATATTTTGTTTTTCTATATTTGTTTTTTGGCGCTTACCTTGCGTAATTCCGTTATTGATGCCTAAGAAAGGTACTCACCTTGATTCGTGGTGGAGGTGGCATAGCAAACGTTTGGCGACGAGTCTTTAGTCGAAGCAATATGAAGTAAGTTGCCGTCATATAGTCGAATTTCCATTCCTATCAAAATGCTCATAAAATTGACGGAAAAATACCTTTATCAATTCGATCATCTGGTCTGGCTTCTTCTTATAGTAAAAGGCCATTTCAGCAGCAACTTCCGTATCAATAACCTCCCACTGTAAATCGTACATGAAATTCGTGCAAGATCACGTACGTTATAAATAGATTTCCACTTGATTGGATTCGTGAAATTTCGGTTCATCCAGGGATGAATCAATAGATTAGGAATCGTGATTCGCTTGCTGGGGTCGGTTTGCAACATCTCGCGAAGTATTTCTTTGCTACCCTTACTCAGGAAGTCGGGTTCTTCGTAGGCACCTTTCTAAAGAAAAATCCAGAAAATATGGGGTTAACACACCGCAACTCTTCTGTACAAAACTTGCACATTGTCGTCCTCAAACGGTAGTCTTCCACAAAGAAGGGCATATAAGAGTACTCCCATTGACCAGACATCCGCTTCATTTCCCATATACGGTTGTCCCTGAAAACCTAAATCAGCTGATACCAAAACGGATTACCAGGACGAGTTCTGGGGCCGCATAAGCCGGTGAGCCACAGCAAGTTTCAAGCATCCTGGAAACAGTATTAGGTTATCAACGTAATGTATACTTGTTCATCGAGCCGGGACGTGCGCACAGTCCGAAATCTATTACTTTCAGATGCAAGTCTTCGGTAAGGAGCAGATTTTCCTAAAAGAATAAAGAATGCCAGTCCATTAAAAATACCGGCTTTAGATCACGATGCGCAAATCCTTGAGAATGAATATAAGCCATTCCTTGGACCAGCTGACGGAAGAAATGTCGGGCCTCGCTTTCTTCTAGTCGTTCCTAAAGCAAATATGTCGATCGAAGACCCAACCAACCTTTTTTACAATATAGTCGAACATCTCCCCGCCAGCGCAATACTAAAAAAAAACCTCAGCAAGGTGTTGACACAAACCTCCATCACAATGAAAAACTTGTCATCCGTTTCGATGGAATGATATAGACGGCAGATATTTTGATGGCAGAGCGTCTTGAGGGCCTCCAGTTCAGTACGCACGCGTGGCAAGTCGTCCTGGATGGATTGAATAAAGGCAACGTAAGCTTACCCCGATAGCTTTCTTGTCAATTATTTTAATCGCCACTTTTTGCTGCGTCGCGAGGTGAGTAGCCAAACGGACCTGAAAGAATAGTACAAGGATAGATGAATCCCAACCTTTCCGAAGCCTCCGCAACCGAGTTCATCATGCAGAGCATAAAAACCTTCCAAAACGCTGTTGGGGTGTCGCTTGGCCACGGGATAACTATGGGTACCCATTCTTACTGAAAAGTTGGGTTGTGTTGGATAAACAGGAATTCGAACGACAGTGGAATGGGTTAGCCTTTTGAACGATGTGCCTTCCCGCCCAGTCAACCACAAGGGAGCGCGGGTGCCTTTAGGGCATCCTCGAGTGAAGGGAAATCAGTTCCGTGATGAGAAAGCCCATAAAAAGAGAGAGGGGCAATGGCATCCAAAAACATAAATATTTGCGTGAAATAAAATGAGGGGATCGCCATCGAGAAATCAAAACATCACACAAAAAACTACGTGCAATTCAAGCGTGCCCGTCGGAGCCCTTTCGAAACAGGAACGTGATTACTGTTCTAACAAAGCGATCCCGTACCTAATACAGAGATTAACTAACGCCTAAACCTGGCCAGCTCCCTACTGAAGTTCCCGTTAGCGAAAAACTGTACCTCCACTCAATAGGCCCATCCGCACCATAACAATCAGGTCTTCTATTGCTTAGATGGATGCGGACATAACACAAACGGCAACGGACTGGAATTCTTGGATGGAAGTAATTGCTGAAAAAAAATGTACGGATAAACGTCAGAAAGAGGAAGAGAACAGGTTTATTGATAACAGAAAGTCTTAAAAATGAATCGAAAATTAATCTTTTTGATTCTTCAGTCATATGAAAAGAAACAAATAATAAAGGAACACAAAGGCTATCGCTAGAGCAGTAAAATTTTCGAGCTTCTACTAAAAACCAAAACGCTAGAAAAATTCCGTAACACTGCGTATTTACAGGGGTCCCGCATGGAATACGTACGATCGTTGGAGGATGCCGATCGATCCTGGAAAGGCTCTCGATTTTTGTCGAAATCTCCACGTTGTTTTCCCACAAAAGTTCGACAGCTTTTTTTTTCTTTGAGGTTATCTAGTTAATTTTCAGGGATGGTGTTTCCATATTTGAACCCGTTGCGCTGGATCCGTGACCATAAGAACGGTCGGATGCGCAGCAGCTTCGGTGAGCCGCTAATGACCCATGACTCGGCGACTCACACTGATGAAACTGAAGCCATGGATGTCGACAATGTCAACACGGACACAAATACCCAGACCCCTGGTGTAAAGGTGCGCTTTTGATGACCACATAATTGTTGTTTTGTTTTAGAACATCCCCAACCCCTCGTTGAACGATGAGGAAAAGGTGAGGGTCAAGTGGTTGGGTTTACTCATTTTGCTTAGATCCTGGCCATGGTTGCCGACGAAAATGAACACTTTGGCGATGACGAGGGTCTCGAGACGATTTCAACGGACGGCGACGTGCTGCTAGGGGCAATGGCTCCCTTTCGCAGAACCTCCAGCAAAGGAAAGGTATCATCAGGTTTCGCTGCTGATACTATATCTGCTCTAGAAACGCCGGCGCTCTCGCTCTCCTGGAAACGCATCGCTGATCTCGCACCTTGCTGCCCGGAAGCTTCCTCGCATGGGCACTCGGCCTATCCAAAAAATGACTTTCAAAAGTAGTTTTGCCATGATTGCTTGTATAGTTTTTTCAGGGTCTTCTCCACCAAATTCGCCAACGCGTAAAAACTCTATTGGTCGTCGCCCAATAATCGCCACAAATCCTCGGTTCCGGCCTAGACATGACGTTTGTGCAAGACTTTATCCAATGACTCTTTTTTATTATTTAGTCCGATGCATCCTCCGGAAGTTCAGCTTACGGTAGTCACAATGGCTCTTATAAGCTAGACCTACCGGCTGATGATACGATGCCTTCGGACGAAAGCTCTAGGAGGTGAGAAGAGTTTTGTCACATTATTCCGAAATTTATTAGGTCACCTACGTCACCATTCGCGCTTTTCCGCTCCTACTTCAGCAAATCGGGCTCTCCGTTCTCCATCGAGTCTAACTCTTCGGGTTACGCATCGGTCTTCTCCCACTCTCCATCACCACTGACTACATCGTCTACGGGACTTTTCTTCAGTTCCAGCGATGGCTCGCGCTCTCCCTTCAGAAAAGGTGATTTCTTAGAGGCTCTTTTATCCTATGTTTTTCTTAGGCGTTTCGCCTTCCAAGCCATCACGATCTGCACAACGCCATCAGTCGAAATTCGAGACTGTGATTGAGGAAAGCGAATCTGAGCGCAGCACATCTAAATTGCCGCAGATGGAGCAACCAAGCACACAACCGTCGACCAGCTTCGCTTCTCAATCGGTATAACTATCATCTATTTGCGGCCATATCGTGTTCTATCAGCCCGATATCGGAGACGCTAGTGGGGTGCGTCGTAGCTCGCGAACCCGTCGTCAAGCCGTGCCTTTCGGTGATGTTGTTGGTGATTGGGTACGTTTATTTTATTCGCTCGTAATGTCTAATTCAGGCGAAGAAGAAAACTATGCCGTTGCGGCACTTCGTCGGGAACAAATCGCTGAAAAAGGACAAGCAGCATACGGGCCAGCATTAGCAGATTGCGAGCGACTTCGCGAGGACAAATCCCTCATTCGTATTCGGACCCTTGTTGATTCCGCTATAATTTGATCCATTTTGGATTTATCTTTGTTGCGGCTCCCACAAGGAGCACCCCTTTTGTTTTATCTTGTGCATGGTTGGACTTCTTTTTGTTAGCACCAGAGAATTATAAATTTTATTTTTCGCCAAGCTTTATTGTCGGTGACCAGCGACTTGGATTCTAGGGGTTTTATCTTTTGGTAGAAGTTCGGGATGCCACCTTGCCTGAGCGGCTGTCCGGAGGGAGGACTGCTGGGCTGCCAAAACGGCCTCGAAACAGGTTCTGGAGCTGAAGGGATGACCGGGGCTGACTCTGAGCGCCCACTAGACATCCCTAGGGGGATCTATAAGGTTCCGCAGCGCAACACATTTTTGTCTCTTTGACCTAGTCGGTTGTTCTCGGTGAAGGCAACCTATTGTTTCGGCTAGTGCACTCTTTCAGTTGAATCAGCGATCATTTTATCTAGTGAGGGTGAGCGTAATGCTTCGGCCTGGGAAGAGGAGGCTCAGGAACCGGATCCCAAAAAATCCGCTATCTAATGAGAGCTGCCAGGCTTGGTGGCATAGGCTAGTGGAACTTATTTCCTTCAGATCACCGCCTATCTTTGGCGTATTTACCCTGCCAGGCCCTCAATGTCTGGGGCGAATCACTGAATCCGATTGACCTATATTCGTTTGAACTGCTTCGATTGCTTTAATCCCTGGTACACCCTGAATTTTACAGATGGGCGCATGCGTCAAATGCCGAAACGCACTTCATTGTGCCAAACATGGCACCTACAAGCTTGTCCATAAGGACCGGCTTACCAGGTACATTTCTTATTTTTTGTTGATGCGCCCTTAGCGCTATTCTATCTTCTAAACACTTTTCTATTTCTATATTTCTAGATATTTATGGTTAAATGAACATGTCCACACTCATTATCGTCCTCCCAAGTTGCCGGCAACTCTTTGTATGAAAAGGTAAGGGTACGAGCCTATTTCCACATGACATTTTAGTGCACTCCATATCACGAATGAAACAATCAACATTTGGTCTCATTTGGCAGGCTTCCTCTACTTCTCCTACTGTCAGGTAGTTCTATTTCCGCTTCCAGTTTTTTCTCATCTAGTTTGACGCGAATTTCCGAAGGTTGCCTTTGATGGGGGCTTCCGGCACTGATCACTTCGTATTCACTATGTCACTATTGGCATCACAAGTAAGAACCGAGATAATTTTTAAAAGAAAGCTCTACGAGAAAGCTTTACGGGATTAGTGAAAAGTCTAATGCGCAGCGCTTTAAGGTATGTATGCTGTTTTCTGCGCTTTTCCACACGTTTGGTTGCTCGTCGACTAAGAAACGCAGGAAGTTCTTGAACCTGGACGTCTTCGGAATCTCGGCAGGCCTTTTGGGGATGTACCTGTCGGGTCTCTACACGGCTTTTTTCTGTTTCCGGGTATGTGTAAGCCATATTACGACCACTACCATTGCATTCAATTTCAGGAAGCCCTGCAATCGTATTTATATTTCTTAGCTGTTCTACTGTGCATCGCCGGCTATCTTCCATCTAAACGCGAAAAATTGGTTAAGGAGGTGGGTGCGAAAGCGAAAGAAGAGTTAAATAACAAAAACTGGAAAAATGCATTGAAAAGTTAAAGCTTTTTAGGGGACGCGTGTAGGGCCTCTGCATCTATTCTACACGGCGCTTGTTTTGGCCGGTTTCCTGCCAACCATGCATTGGATCTCAATGCACGGCGGATTGTCGAGCGCCTATGTACACGTGAGCTTCATCATAATAATTCAATCGCTTTGCAGCAATGGTTGCCAAATATGGCCATCGTCTATGCACTGACCGGGGGTGCGTTTTTCTTCTACGCGACACTGATCCCAGAAAGATTGGCACCAGGTAACCGATATACCACTGCAAGAATGCCTTTTGACAATTCCAGGAAAATTTGACGTTTGGGGAAGCTCGCACCAATGGTGGCATCTGCTCATATTGGCTGCGATGATAATCTGGCATGGCGCTGGGATGGCACATCTCGAGGATCATTACAGAAATCCCTCACAGTGCCCTTCACTGACCGAAATCGCTGCGAAACCATTCAATCGCTCACAACCAATCTACTAGCATTCCTTGCCAAGCGTGTGCTCAATACTCTCCATTGCGTTCTTTTAGCTTTTTTCCAATTATTGATCTCATTCTTTTATTACCAGTTTTTCTAGAATAAATCGACTCTAGGGACAATGAAAGGGATCGCATTTGAAGGCAAATTGGTGAGGGGGCAGATGCACAAAAAAGGTCACGGGCTATATTCATATGGCTATAATCTAAGCGGGCCCAAATCTTCCCGAGAAAAGAACAAATAAGTGAAAGAAGATGCTGTTGATCTAAAGCCGGTCGAGCTGGGCAATCGGGGTTGGGAACGGCGGGACCTGTGAAGTGAAATTCGCGATAACCCAATTAACTCACCGCTTTTAGTGTTTCTATCAACCGGCGACATTTGATGCCAATCTCCTTGTTGGGGTGGTTGTACATCTCGATACAACGTTTTGTCAATTCTTCCCTCGCCTAGCATTTTTTCTTTTCTTTTTGTTTATTGCGTAACTAACCTTTGGCCCGTAAATACAGTAGAAGAGCGTGTGATGTGGGTTGTGGAATGGATCTTTGATGAGGGGCGTCAGAGCATTGATGCTGATCCCCAACGCCTCGACGGCTGTCGTCGTGCACAACAGCCAGGTGACCGCTCGAACCAGGATCTGAATTCGTCGTTTTTAGGTACTTTTATTTTATAATTACTTTTCGTGCCCAACTAACCTTTCAAGACGACAATTTTCTTACCTCGTCTTTGTCTGTGTCGAGGATGCAGAGCAGTCCATTCACCGGCTTCGCGGCCAAGACATGGGGCACCATATCCGGGCAGCAGCTGATGTTCAGCAGCAACCGAAGCGCGTGTACATTCACTTCTCCCCTCACCCAGAGCCTAAACCGATTAAATTTTAAGCTCGAGGCGGGAAAACGACCTCTGCAAGCAGATATGAATCGCCGGTTCGAACTGTTCGATCTGTTCCTTCGATATCTGCAGTGAGAGGTTGGTCAGAGCCTAAATGTGGTACTTTTAGCCATTTATTATGGCCTCACCTGCAGCGCGACAATCGATTCCGTTTCGTTATTAGTTTGGGTGAGCCGTTGGACGATCGATGGTATTGCCGGCCGGACGAGTCCCTGGAAATGATTGACTTAATGGGTTTTAGCCGTAGATTTACTTAGCGTGCATTTAGCGTCAGCAGAGTAAATTTAGCGTGTACAAATTATCAGCCCAGAAATTAACATGCCAGGCATGGAATCCGGACATGACCCGCAATGTACCTAGGTTTTCAACTATAAATTAAGCTCCGAAAGTCCCCAAATATCTCGACTTCATCGCGGACATCACGTCAGGATGACCTCGGCGTACTTCGGTGTTGGTGGCGGCTCGAATCCTGGGGCCGCATCGGCCTACTTCGGTGTCGGCGGCGGCGGTGCCAAGGTACAACTGCCTTCCCCAATTTGCATAGGGCCCTCATTTTTCAGCCAATGGGTGGCGGCGGCGGTGGCGGTGGAGGTGGCAGCGTTCCGGCCGGAACCTCGGCATACTTCGGCGTTGGCCCGGGGGGGGCCCTTCGGCGACTTCTCGGTCGGCGGCGGTGGTGGTGGTGGTGCAGCTGCTGCCCTCCTCCCCCAATGGCCCCGATGGGCGGAGGCGGCGGAGGCGGTGCCTCGACGATGACGGCCATCGGTGGAAGTAGGGCGGCCTCGAATGTCTCAAAATTCCTTTAGTGCCTGGTGGTGGCGGCGCTGGCCGCTCTACGATGACTGCCGTCGGTGGCATGCCCGGAGCCCCTGCTGGAGGCACGTCGACGATGACTGCCGTCGGTGCCATGCCTGGAGCGCCGGCTATGGGCTCGTCGACCATGACAGCTGTCGGCGGTATGCCAATGGGCGGCGGAGGCGGTCAGTCGACGATGACGGCCATTGGAGGAAGTGAGTTCATCGGAATTTATCGGACGCTCAAAATTTGTAGTGCCTGGCGGTGGCGGTGCTGGCCGTTCGACGATGACTGCCGTCGGCGGAATGCCCGGAGCCCCGGCTGGTGGCACGTCGACGATGACTGCCGTTGGAGGAATGCCTGGAGCCCCAGCTGGCGGAACATCGACGATGACCGCCGTGGGCGGCATGCCTGCTCCCCCGGCCGGCGGCGGTGCCTCCACGATGACAGCTGTTGGAGGTGCTGGTGGTGGTCTACCGGCTCCCGCGGCCCCGATGGGAGGAGGAGGATTCGCCCCGACTGGTCCTGGCGGTGGTGGAGCTACGTCCGCATACTTCGGCGTCGGCGGCGGAGGAGGTGGCGGTGCCACCTCGGCCTACTTTGGCGTTGGTGGCGGTGGCGCGAAGGTAAAATTGATTCTCAAATTGATCACTTTATTTCTCCCTTTTAGCCGATGGGTGGTGGCGGCGGCGGCGGTGGCGGAGGTGGTGGCGTGCCGGCCGGAACATCTGCCTACTTCGGCGTCGGTGGTGGTGGAGCTGCTGCTGGCGGCACCTCGGCCTACTTTGCCCCGAAATAAGCGTCGATGCCCACATGTGAAGAAGAACCCCCCGTCACCCCATCAATGCTTGCCTCTTTTTCATTCTTTATGTGTAGCCCGTAAAGCATTTTTATGAAGACTAGGGCATCGAATAAAAGCTTTTCGAGGCCGATGTTCATTTACATGCATGGGACACGATACGGGGGATGAACAGGGATTACGTAACGTTGTGAAACAAAACTTACCAGGTTTTCGGTAGCAACGGCCATGTTTGCGATGCATTGCAAAAGCATGAGTCGGACAGGCCTTGGGTACGATCGGTCGGCACACAGCAACATGCTGACAACTCTTGATACGACGGTCGCTTCTCGAAGCACTATCTAAACCCATAATTGATTTCAATCATTTTTCAACTGGTGTGGTGGAATTATACAAATTAATGGGTGCTATAACCGTTAGGAGGGGGGCAGCCCGAAATTGGTAGTAAGAGGTTACCAGGCGCTCCGCTACTTGCTTTTTAGCTTAAGCTTAGGTTTAACTTAGCTTTAACTTTGCTTAGCTTAGGCCTACGCTTCAGGTTAAGCCCAAGCTACGCTGACCTTAAGCTTAAAATCGCCTTACGAGATCAGAATGGGATCGTTCAGGGCTTAGCAAGAGATAAGTTTAGCTCCGGCTTCGTGTATTTCTTTCCAGAAGTTTCGAGTTTGAAAAACGGCACTTGGAGCGTCTCGTAGTCAAAATCCGGGCTGCCCCCCCGCGACGTAAGTGCATTATCACATTGCACGATTGGCTATATTGAAATGACTGGCCTGGTTTGCTGTATAGGCCGTTGCATTGGAAACGAGTGTCAGCAGCGGTAGTAACATATCGGCATGCGGATCGAGCGCAGCCAACGCATGAAGTACCTGGATATTCTGGCATCAAAAAAAGGCCGTGCAAAAACAAACCTGTTTTGCATCGCCAATCGAGAGCAAACGATGCGGGCGATGGAGTTTTTCGATCAATTCCTAAAATTGCAAATTACATTGGATTAAAAAAAATCCCCAAGGGACCACCTTTAATCGCTCTGAACCGAAGAATTCTGCTGATGGGTTGACGATGATTCGCCATTCCTGGGGTGAAGGGCCAGCTTCTTCGCCCGGTTCATTCTGTGGGATTGCCTAGACCGCAAGTTACTTTAGCAATAAAGTCAACGGCATACCTGGAAGGTACCACGCTTGGGCCGTGCCACTTCTACAACGAAGCCACTTTGGCCCTGGCCCATACGTTGGCGTTTCAGATGCGGACCAAGGTGAGTCCCGAATTTCCGAATCCAGGAAGCGAAGGTGGTGGTGGTGAGTGGGAGATGAGGCGAGCAGCCGGCCTCGCCCTCTTTCTCTCTCCCACGCTTTCCCTTTCTTCTCCCTTCTTCCCCTGGAGGCCCCCGCAAACACATCCGGAGAGGCCCTAGCGGCCGATCAATTCCACGAACGCCGTGGCCAGATGGCCCGCCACACCGCCAATTCCCAAATTAGTGACTCGTCGTGTGTATTTCGACGCGCACGAAGAGGAGCACGAGTAGAAAATAAGTTGAATTGACGGCGGATAGCGCAGAACAAGGAGAAAATACCGTGCCGCATCCAAAACCTATGGTTTCATAGGTCAAAAAGTGCAAATTTCAAATAATACGTCGTCGTAATCCGTTGTGAAAACCTGTCGGAAGTTTATTTCACGAGATATTTCTAATTGCTAAAATAAGGTGAGCAAACGATGCAAAAGCCGCCCTAGTACGTATGTCACCAAAGCACGTCAACTGCCAGGTGGAAACAACGGAAGCGGCCAAATTACAATTTTGAGGGGAACGAGATAACCCGACGCACTAGTTTCACTGGCATTTTTACGTAAGGCAAGAAAACCCTGGTAAAATGGATGTTAACCCGTTTTGCTTCCAAAATCGATCGATTCGGATTAATTCAGTTATCCTGATTCAGATTCCGTCGAGAAATGGGCGAAACGTTAGCCAAAAACCCAGAAATAAGCTAAAAACTATATTTACTTCGAAAAAGAAATCCTCGATCCTGAAGGACATTCCCCCAGAATTTTGTAAGAAGGCATGTCGGGGTGCTAATGCACTTGTGGGGGGGTAGTCCGGATTTTGATTACAAGACGCTCCAAATGCCGCTCCAAACTCGAAGCCTTTGGAAAAGCTAAGCTAAGCCTAGGCCTAGCTTCATACAAACGAGGCATGAGCTTAGCTTGAGCCAAGCTAAGCTTAGCACTAAGTTAAGCCTAGGCATACGCTAAAAACCAAGTAACTTGAACGGATCGCCTCGTAACCCCTTATTACCAATTTCGGACTTCCCCCCTAACTGCATTAGCACCCATGTCCATAGGCCATCCCCGTTCCGGCGTATGCTAATTAATGAACGGCGTACAATTAATTGTTTCCTAACAAAGAGATTTTACAACAAAAACATGGTCTGGTTATTTACATGCCTGAAACCCAATCCGGGAAAATGCTTTATCTTCGACAAACTAATAAGTCGCCACACCGGCTCAAAAAAAAAGAAAAAGGAACAAAATGCAGGCAACTTGAGAAACGTAGGAATAATAAATAAACAGAATTAGGGTTCAAGGCGCGACCAGATGTTCATACCGGCGATTTCCCAGACGAGCTTATAGGGCGGGAGCGGATCTTCCCATTTCTTGTTATATCGTGCGATGAGCTCAAAAGAAGGCATAACCGATGTTTTAAAAAGGAGGTAACGACGTAAACGATAAATAAACCAACCTTGAAAGCAGAGTCTGCGGATTCCATATAGACGAAGACGAGCTCATGCAGCTGTCCTTTGTAGTCTCTTGATACGGAGAAGATTTTAGGCCTTATTCAAAAGTTGGGCTGATCATCAAAGCCTCACCTGTTATTTACCTCCATAATCTTGAACCCAGCCGAATCGATTAGCGGTGGAAGTAGCGAAGCGCAATGAGCTGGCAGACCCCGAATGCAGACCACCGAGCGGTGAACCTACACAAATGTGCGAATACCATACTAAATACCTTTCTCTTTATTTCATTAGGGTTGACCTTTTTCTTGGGTACAACCGCTTTAGGTTTCGGCTGCACAACTTTTGGCTTCGTTTTCGGCTTCACCACTTTTAGCTTGGGCGTTGGCTGCACAACTATTGGCTTCGACTGGGAAGGTTTTGGCTCCGGACACGCACCAGTTTTCACGGAAACTGCAGGAATTATCGGGAACACCCCCTGAACGACAACAATATGTTTATGACAAAAACTCTACCTGACGGGAGGTGACGTCGGCACACGGATCGGGCGGTGGTGGTGATAGTTTTGGAGGTTCCTAAAACAAATACACGCCGGTCATTGGCACTTACTTTGAAATCCTGATCCACCGCTAGCACGATTTTTGCGACATGGTCCTTCTTAGACTTCTCTTCGAGCGGCACGTTTCCATCGAGCAATGTGCGTTGTAAAATTTCGACATTGATCAACAACTCGCGATCGTTCTCGATAAGACCGGTAAGTCGTGTTGCAACCTGAGTTTCTCATTATTAGGTAAACATCGCAAGCAAAAGAACCTACCTCTTTCGCCGCCGCCGACGATTGCATGTATGCGACCATCGTTTGTGTGCCTTCATCCTTCAACAGTAAGACACAGTCCGGGCTAAATATCCATCAAAAACCGGTAGAAGATGTCACCTATCATCCCAATGAATCAAATCGCGGCCATCGCCGAGGTATCGCTGAATGGCCTCGGCCTGGGTGAGGCTAGCAGGAATATTTTGGATCGTCACTCTGCATCGATTATACTGAAAAACTATAAGCTGATACCAAGAGACACTAACGTTACAACAACTCAAATCTCAAACCAACCGCTTGATCCACCTGTTTTGTGACCACTGGTTGCTTCCAAAGACGCCTTTCAACCATTGATAACCCCGTCTCAACAGCATCTGCCGCCTAAAACACCAATTTATCGAAAAATAGTGAAAAAATACTTACGAGTGTGACTGCAACAGCGTGTTCATTTAGAGCCAATCCTTGAAGTTCTTTGATTAGGCCGCGATACTTGTCATCTATCTAAATAAAAATTCAGAAACTACGCTCGAAACCAACCCTTTTCTCATTCCCAACGCCCCCGGATCCGGATGGTAGATTGGCCTTTTGCCAGTTCAACATCAGAATTTTCGCTCTTCCCGCCTAAATAGATAGATAATCTGTAGGGTGAAATTCTTCGAACCGCCTGCCGCGTTCGCTTTGATTCCTTCAGTAGATCAGCCATCTAAACGAAATTTCGAATTGCAAATATAGCTAAAACTAACCTGAATCTGGAGCTTTTGAATCTCCTCTTGCTGAACGGAAAGCGGCTGGTTTGCGTTAATAGATGGCCCGGTTTGCTGATTCATTGTATGTACTAAAATTTAGGATTGCTCGATAAAAAGAACGAAACAGAAGCGGAAGAGAGGAAGTTTTGCGGGACCATGACATTCCTGGGGGTAAAGTCACTACCCCGAAAAGTCACTACCCCGAAAAGGGACTACCCCGAAAAAATTTGCGGCTCAAGTCTAGGAACCCCCAGCCGACTTTTCAACTTTTCTACCTTCCTTATTTTTATTTTTCTCTACTTTTTCGACTGAACTGCAATGTAGTCTTACTAATTAGCCAACGGCGAGCATTTTGGTATACTTTAGAGCGCGCTAGCACAAAGGGGGGCAGAGATACAAAAGTTGGTGCGGGCTGGGGGGGGTTTCTAGACTCTTACCAAATTTGCATGTTTTTCATAGGAAATCTGAATGAAAACTGGATTTTTCCGGGAAAAACAATGCTGTCATTTTTCGGGGTAAACGAAATCGGGGTAGTGACTTTCCGAGGTAGTGACTTTTCGGGGTAGTGACTTTTCGGGGTAGTGACTTTCGGGGCAGTGACTTTTCGGGGCAGCGACTTTTCGGGGTAGTGACTTTCGGGGTAGTGACCGGACGCCACATTCCTGCCAGCGACACTTCCGCCAATTTGAGATCAAAAACGTACAAAACCCTCCAAATTAAAGATTTTTTGTTTTTGGCATTAATAAATTCAAATAACATAAGTAAATGCTAGTAGAGAAGAAATTACGATGCGGGAGGGTTGTTTTGGGCATAATACCGCGCTTTTTACCTTTTCCGGTGCAAAATCTGATTTGCAAGAAAAATCCATCATAAGTTTGTTATTTCTTCTGTAATAGCTAGATCCGGACGAAAGCAATTGAACTTGAATTACATGAAATTAGGACTACACGCATGAAACAGCGCATTTTGGCCGTTGGCAGAAATGCCGCTGGCGGAAATGTCATGGTCCCGGATACGCACTCTCGGTCCGAACCGCCATTTTCTTATACAGGGTGGCCAGAAAAAAAAGTGCCTGGTTTGCGTCAAAATATCTCGCTGGGGAAACGAATTGAACCATCGTTACCTTGTCAGAATGCTTAAAGATGTTGGGTATGAAGAATAAACACAAGTTGTTTTTTATGATTTTTGACGACGCCCTACTCGTTAAAAAGTTTTGAACATTTTTAAAAAAGTAGAAAACTTAGAAGAGGAAAAGCATGGAACTTTTATGTGCTTTTTATGGTCAATTCGGAATCGCCTCTGCTCGACTTTTTGATACCCTTGAAGTCCCACTAACTCATCAAAAGTCAAATCAAAACTAATCAAAACTTTTTTAAAAATGGTCAAAACTTTTGACGACGGGGTCGTCAAAAATCATAAAAAAACCAGCGCCCAAAACCCGCTTCGCGGGCCTTGGGCGCTGGAATGCGGCCTTTGCATGAAAAGTTTGACTTTCTGATAGCTCGGGTCCTTCGGACCCCCTTCCCTGTCCCGACCAAACCCGCGAGTGCAACTTGCAAGAATGAGGAATTTTGTATTTTTTCACATTATGCAAATTAGCCTGCCTGGACCCCCAAAAATCAATAAAACCGGCTTTAACTTTGTAAACTTGTATTTTATCGAAATTCTGAGAACTCCATCGGAAACAGAAGGGTCGATTCCCCCGGGTGACGGAGAATTGAGGCGTTTTGGAACGGGAAGGGCCTCAAATCGGGCCTCGAAAGTGACATCCACACACACACACAGTTACACTCCAAAATTATATAAGGTAGGATAGGATAGGACAACTTGTGTTTATTCTTCATACGCAGCATATTTAAGCATTCTGACAAGGTAACGATAGTTCAATTCGTTTCTGCCGGCGAGATATTTTGACGCAAACCAGGCACTTTTTTTTTCTGGCCACCCTGTACGATTTTTTCCGCAAAACCCCTACCCCGATATTTTGAATGAACCAAAATTTCTATATATTCTTTCTTTTTCATCCTTTGTCTTTTTTTGTCGTATTGTGCAATCCATTGTTATTACATGCTTCAGATGACGCCTTTCGGATGTTCTGGCTGGCCTGTTCCCCACATGTCCTGTCACCGACTGCGGGGTGGTGGTATAACTCTCGGTAGATACTTTCAGTAGCTTTTCACTCTTTTCCTAGACTCCACCAGCCCATGATGTTGACCTGTACGCATCCCGTCTGTCAAGTATGCATGCTCAATGAAGAGTTCGTGAAGAAGAAGAAGTGCCCGCTTTGCCTGCAGAAATACAAGACACTGAACGCCGCTTTGCTCAGTATTCGACATTAATTAATTTTCGCCCGGATGGCTTCTTCTCTCGGTAAGACTCTAGTTTACCCCCCGCCCCCCCAGCCCTAACTTTTCAGCCATAC
Organism: Mesorhabditis sp. LJ9110; assembly: GCA_038088335.1. NCBI lineage: Eukaryota > Metazoa > Nematoda > Chromadorea > Rhabditida > Rhabditidae > Mesorhabditis > Mesorhabditis sp. LJ9110. The sequence continues at coordinate 48,442 of JBBGBA010000048.1, read as the reverse complement.
GTCCTATTAATGCGCGGAGTATCTCAAAATGTTCGCCGTGGTCTAATTACTATAAAAAAGTGTTTTCTTGCGGCAAAAATTGCTAGAATTTTTTTACAAGATTTTGAAAGTTGAAAAGATTAAGCCGCGGTGCTTCAATGTACCAGGAGCCTAAAACTCAAATATTTTTATTTTCCGCTATTTTTTTCGACTCAAACGTACTGTAGGCTTATTCTACAGAGCAAGAGCTACATTTTGGTACCATTGACAGCTCTGTACGTCAAAAGATAGCCGAGATACGAAAACTCACTTTGGAACAGCAAAAATTAACTAAAGAAAACCCAGACTTATAATTGTTATAAAATTTTTCTAACAATTTTGTATGTAAGAAAACAACTTTTTTATAGTAATTCGACCACGGGGAACATTTTGAGATACTCGGCGCATTAATAGGACGTATGGCTGAAAAGTTACGGCTGGGGGGTAAACTAGAGTTTAGCCCTTCTCTCCAAAAAAGTCGCAGGTCAAACTGTCGCCCCAGGAAACCGAGAAAAAAGGCCGACCCTTTTTCCTACAATATTTTCATAGTTCCCTCAGTTCCACTCAGCAGGGAGGCTCCTTATGACGAGTCGACTTCAAATTCCGCGACGGTTGGCGTCGGAAGCGGCCTATGTGGACTTACTAGGGAAGTCCAAGATACCCGCAACACGAATCGGGCTGACAATTTGCACAGTTATAGAACCGACCATGCTGATCATCGCCTCGTTTTCCGAATTTGCTACCGAGCTTAAATAATTAAGATATTAAACTTTTAAAATGGGCCGAAAACCCGCTGCCCGATCCTGGCTCACTAGAGCGGGTGGGGTTCAAGAGGCCTTTGGGAAGCACCCTTTCCAGAGCTTCGGTAGTCTACTGGTAACCGCCTCGCTTCCCAGGTGGACGGTCCGGGTTCGGACCTGGTCCGCGGATTTTTCTTTTGCTTTTTGCTAATTTTGCGCCGCACATGTGGCACGTGTCCAGATTGTGTTTTTTACTACACGCAGATGAGCCGGTTGCTGTCGTCGAATTACGGAATACCGGTTTTTAACAATTTTTTTACCAGTGTTGTTTTTATGAACTTTTTTCATAAATTCATGATTTCGTTGAATTTCACTTCTAGGATGTACGTAAATGCGTGTGCATAACACAATCTGGACACGCGCCACATGTGCGGCGCAAAATTAGCAAAAAGCAAAAGAAAAATGCGCGGACCGGGTCCGAACCGGACCCTCCACCTGGGAAGCGCGGCGGTTACCTGACTACCGAAGCTCTGGAAAGGGTGCTTCCCAAAGACCTCTTGAACCCCACCCGCTCTAGTGAGCCAGGATCAGGGCAGCGGGTTTTTGGCCCATTTTAAAAGTTTAATATCTTAATTATTTAAGCTCGGTAGCAAATTCGGAAAACGAGGCGATGATCAGCATGGCCGGTTCTATAACTGTGCAAATTTTCAGCCCGATCCGTGTTGCGGGTATCTTGGACTTCCCTAGTTAAAGTAAAATTTTCTGGGTAGATTTGTTTCCGCAGGTCGCATCTATGGGCTTAAGTTTATCTAGAAGCGATTCGTCTTGCAGGGAAAATCCTTGGTTATTGATAAATTACTCGCGGCATAACTATACTATTTTTTTACGCAGCATTATACTAGCAAATCTGAGCCTGCCTGGATTTTCGGGCCGCGAGCGAACCTAAGGTGGCTTGAGATATCGGCGGCTACTCCCCGCTACAACTGACATAGCTATTGCGAGCCACGATATCTATTAGATTCATGACTTTATGTGACTATAAAAAACAAAAAACTGCATGATGAGATTCGATTAGCAATGTTGCGACATTTTGTGAAGTACCCCCTTTACAACTGACCAGCTCATCCACAGAAATTTCGCGGGGCGAGCGTTTATCGCACCAACGGGCTCAGCATTACCCTCTTTTCTATTCATTTTCGCGTTCTATCTTTCAAGTGAATGCTCTCCGGAATGATAATAGTCTCAAAATAACACGGCAAAATTTTAGATGTCGAGCGCCAGCGGAGATAACGGAGACAGTCCACCGGAACTGATCCCGAAGAATAGCGATGATGAGAGGGGTCAGCTCACGGAAGAGGTACAGCTTTTAAAGAATTAGCCGAGAAAATATTTTAGCAAAGACCTCTACTGATCAATTTTTTTTTTCTAGGATCTGTTCCGGATGAAAGATTTGGCGACAGGCTCGGCGAATCCAGCGTCCGAACATGCCGATCCTTCAATCGTTTCGCTTGCCGATTCGAGCAGCAACTTCGATGAACATGTATTTTTCGGGCTTTCTATTATCATTTCGTCGTTTAGATCACTGACGAATATGACGACCTGGAAGAAGCGGGCACGGGTGGTCAAGAAAAGACCGAGCAGCAGCACCAGGTAACCATTTTTTATCGGGGTTTTTTACCGGAAATGTTCAGAGTCGTATATTTGGAGGCTTCATGTTCGAACGCCAACGTCCGTTGCACATTGAACTCCCTAGCACAGGTTAGCTTATCACCGTTTCAAGATATTCCGGATTTAGTTACTGTTTTGAAATTTCCCTTCGATTTTCCCGACTGCCCGCCTAACCAGAATCAGAAAGACTGGAATGCGGCGTTTGAGGTAAATTGGGCCTTTATGTCTGTGTAACCTTTTCAGGATGCGACGGTTTACTTGGTCGGAACTGCGCATTTCAGTAGAGATAGCCAGGAAGGTTAGTAATATTTTTACAGCTGTCGTGACGCGATACGTTTGAAAACACCTAACGTTTCCAGATGTGATTCGTACCATAAAAGCCGTACAGCCAGACCTGGTTATGGTCGAACTTTGCCCAAGCCGTATCACGATCCTCTCCCTGGACGAACAAACGCTGCTCCGGGAGGCCAAGGATCTGAATTCCAGCAAAATAATGCAGACCATCAAACAGGTTGGTTTTTGCCTTTAACAAAACGCGTATTTTCTTTAGTCCGGCCTGGTGCACGGAATTCTACACGTGCTTCTTCTCTCGATGTCGGCGCATATCACCCGTGAGCTGTCAATGGCGCCCGGAGGCGAATTTCGAGCTGCCCACAAGTCGGTCTTACCAATAATTTTGTTATTGATGTTCAGGGCATCGGTCGAAGTGGAGCAGTGTCGTCTTATCCTTGGTGACCGTCCAATTCAAATAACGCTACAACGCGCCCTCGCCTCGATGACCTTCTTCCAAAAACTAAAGTAATTGTTTGTGGAGAAACCTTATAATGCCTCGCTTTCAGATTCTTCTACCACATCTTAATCTCGCACAACTCGAAAATTACTCAAGAGGACGTTGAAAAGTGCAAACAGAAGGATTTATTAGAGCAGCTGTTGGCAGAGGTGAGTACCCCCGAATTATTGCATGGAGGATAATTTAGATGGCCGGCGATTTTCCAAAGCTGTCCAAAATTTTTGTCGATGAGCGCGATGCGTACATGGCACATGCGCTTCACACGCTATTGCTCCGTCAGACCGAGTCAAAAAGGTAATTTACTTCATGTTTATAAGGATCGTCTTGGTTGTAGGGAGGCTTGGTCGCGAACAAATTGTGCCTGGCAACCACTGCGCGTTGTGGCTGTGGTCGGAATAGGACATATGCCCGGTATCGAGACCAGGTACTGTTTCTTCCTGAAACATTCATTCTTGAATTACAGGTGGGGAGATGACATCAACATTCTACCGCTTGTTGAAATCCCGCCACAGCCATTGTCTTCACGCATCATCGGTAAGGCGTATATTTTTTTGCTTTTAGTTGAGCCTCGGTAATAATCGTATTTAGGCGGCACCATCAGGCTGGCTTTCTGGGGAACTGTCGGCTACTGCACCTACCGCTTCGGACGCGCCATATATACCCGGATTAGCCCCAAATTTTAGAAGCTGTGGCATTCTACCCTTTCCGGCTAAGTATGCATTTGTCATTCAATTATGATTAAATTGTGTCTCCCGTTAACAGGTTCCGCGTCTCGTAGCAAGGTAGTCTGCCTAGTCTGTGTTCCCCCGGCAAATCCGCCAACAAATTTTCCGTTGAAAAATTGATTGTGATGGCAATGTTATTCTGTGCTATGCGAATAAAGGGTAATTTAAACACGAATTTCCGATTCGATCCGATGGTATCTGACTGACTAGAGAACTTTCTGTAATTTGTCCAGCTCGTTGATTAGTTGGGGGTTTAGAGATATGGTGGAACGTGGCGTATTAACCCGAGAGGAATGGGAGCGAGTGAGGTTCAGCACACCACAGCACCCAATGCGGATGCTACGAAGGCGCGAGTTGGGAGATATGCGGCCTGGTACGCGTTTAACTTCGATCGAAAAACACAGCCTCTTTCACATTTTAGGCACCTCTGGACAATTGGCGAGTCGTGAGCTACTCCGCACACTGACACTTGATGAGGAGGTGCCTTATCTTTTCAGTTATTGCACGCTTTCAGTTTTTTGATCTTCGCGTGCACGGCGATCCGATTGCTTGGTCCCCCTGCGGAAACTACGTTGTATTGTTTCATCGAACATTGCGCATGCTGACTGTTCATCGCTACATGGGACTTGAACGCCTTTATGGCTGCGAGAAATCGATGCAATCTTTTGACGTATGCCGTTTTTCCACCTAAAATCGTCATCCCACAGAGGGTATTACCAGCGGTGGGACGTTGGAGAGCCGACAGCACCAATGCAATGACCAATGGGATGCTGGTCCGTAAATTTGTCCGCTTCACAGAGGACTCGGACTACTTCATTGTGATGCATTTCCAAGGCTTTCGCCCAGAGAACGTCCAGGTGGACCCAAATTAGTTGGAAACGTCTTCTCAGCTTGACGAAAATAGCCGCAACTACATTGCCGAGGTCGCAACTAGTAATGAGGCGTTCGACCTGACTAGTGATCTCGCTCAGATTCGGCTACTTTCCTTCAAACTTCCAGTGAGTCGAAAAATTGGATTTTCGGGTGTTCGTTGCCGGGCTTTTGGCTCAATATACTTTTAGAAAGATCTGCCGGACATTCGCAGAGCACCTAATCAATTTCCGGTCGGAGGAGAGCCTCCCCATTACGTAACCGGTCAACTACCACCGAGGAACGACCCGCATGCCCCACCGGTTTGTAGCTCTGCCAACAGCTTCACCATTTTTTAGCCATTAACCCCACAGGCCGAATTGTTCTTCCCGCTGGATAGGATACCAGAAAGCGGTGGAGTATCAATTCGTGGACGAATCCTGGCGATACTCTCATGGCAGCACCAGAGCATACATCTTTATAAAATCAACGCGGAAGGGAATTTCGAACCGCTGAAGTGGATTGGGTCGGTTGTTGAAGATGGTGAACCGGATTATTGGAGGTATAATCATAGGGTTTAATTCTATTAATTTTGTCTGTTTAGACAAGATCGCAAGCACATTCAATATGGCAGCTACATATCGGCCTTCAAACAAATGGTTTTCACGTTCCTCTACACGCGTTGCCAAGTTGTTGTGCCGTTCCTTCCGCAACTGTACTCTTTTCAGGCATTAGCACCAACAAAGGCCTACTTATTCCTGAGCGACATCGAACGTTTGGAGAAAATGAGGATGGAGAGTCTCCATTTACTCGACACGAGCCGGCTTTTAATCCGTTTCTCGAATGGTATTTGTCGAATTTGTGCCTCGTACTATGTTTCAGAATGGCTTTACCGCCGCCAGGGCTCCGGGGATGAATTACGTCACTACACCGTGATTTTGGATTGGGAGCAACCACGAGTGCTCGGGGTAATCCTTGGACCGCGAGAAGTCTATTGCTTTTAGGTGTATGGAATGGATGAATTTTTGGACACAGATTTCTGCGAGTTTTATCGGCTTTTTTCTGAAGAGATCACGGTATGTTCACAACTTGACACCATTTCGGAGCAGCCCTTGCGCTCAGATCACCACTTTAATTCTTTTTTCGCTTCTTCTAGTCGTCGGGATACACGTATAACCGATACCCGGTTTCCGCGTCGAAATGTGCGGTGGCCAGTCATGTGTTGTACAAAGGAATGTCCGAGTACATGTCATTGGTTAACGGTGCAATCGAGGGTGATGCCGAAGACTTGGACGCAGAACTACAAAATCAATTGCAACAAGGTAGGTCAAAAGAACAAGGCGACGAGCTCGATTCAGCACCGTATCTCGAATCGCTGCGTCGCCAGATCCTCGGTGTCCCATACAGTATGAACCAGCAACCGCAAATAAGGTAAGGCCCCTAAGTAAGGCAAGGTATAGACCCCTCGGAAACCAACACGGCAATTTGATTATCGGACTTTCAGCCCTTACTTCGACCCCTGTCTTTTCTACGTGAATGCCAACGAGCTGCACGGATTCCTCACTGCAAAGTTTGAGGGCCAGGCGGTCGAGTTGGTCTTTGCTTGCTACAGTTTCAAACGAGCTTTTGCTAGCACTGCATTGGGTGAATGTTTAGATGGCGTACGCGGGGCGACAGAGCGGGCTATTGTCTGATCCGACGCTTCCTCAACCGACCGCCAACTGCTGTTGTCTCCGAACCCAGCCATGCAGTCCTCTTCCATCCCAGTCAACCCTTCGCGTTATATTTGAACGCACAAACAAACATGCCACTGGTATGAATTCGATTCGTGGTAAATCACTCATTTTTAGGGGATGATCCTCCCTCATAACGCGCAGGTGGCCAAAGAGGAAGGAGCGTCCCGGCGGTATCAATGAGTGAATATGGTACAAATTCTTATGTATATCAATATATGAATCCCATCAAATGGTTATGATTGTACAAATATGTTATAAATAAGTCTATGGAGATGATATACTACGTGTAATACTGATGAATACAATATTTGCCACTACTTGCCTATTTAGCGGATTGCCTTGGTTATTAACGCTGTATTATTCACACGAAGGCACACATTGGTGTATAACTTATTTTCTTGGCGCTATATATGTGTACAAATGTTTTCAGTTAATCTGCCTATATTTATAGTATTAATGACCAGTCTCCTCGCAGCTCCAGGCTTGCTTCGGCCGGCCCATTTCGTTTCTTGGTAAGCCTGTGTTTCTCCCAGTACTTGGGTTTAGCAGACGTCTAACTGATGCCACGAATCTCCCAATAGTCTATGATCATTTTAATGTAGGTCATCTTATCGCTTTTCATCGATCAGTTTGTTAAAAAAGGATGTCCGATACGCCCACGCAAAACAGGCGTCCCGGCTGCGTCTTGCAAAGATTTACCGGCTTCCGGTAATAATGTCTGTTTTTTTATATACCTGCTTTAGTGCGTCGACTCCATTGTCCCAAGTTCATCATCGCCGAGGCTGAGCCCAGATACAAGCGTTGTTTGGCGGTTGATTATTAATTTCTAATTTAGCTTAAATACTGATTTAGGATTCTCAGGTCTACATTCTTGGTACGAAACACGATTCGCCGGGCAGCTGTCAAGGTAATTTTGCCTTTTTTTCCTCCACTTTCGCCCCACCCCAGATGTTAATATTGCGCTCAGAAGCTTGCGGCCTGACGTCGTCGTCTTAGAGCTTTGCCAAGATCGCTTTGAGGTGGTGAAGACATCTGTAGCCAAAAACGTGAGTTTGTCTTCTTTGTGAGTTGGTGTCCCGGTTATTGGCACCTGGAATGCAGCTGCTAATTCCTATGGCGCCCGCTGAGATTTTAATTAGGCCGGGCGGCAGTTGCCCGGGTAACTATGAAAGGAGACCGTAGGCCTCTTACCTGGTCACATTCCCATCATTTCGTTTTCGTTTGGGAAGTGGATTTTCCGATATTACCTTTTGTAGGGAAGTCGGAAGCGTCGGTGGAAGCTATTTGGTGATGCACCGGGTGAATTCGCAGCGGCGGTCAGGTAGATTAGGCTTGATTTTTTTTGTTTATAGGGTCGAAGGTTCATTCTCCGTATCCATGACACTATCCACACAAGTGTTTTTAGATCTGCGAATGAACTGGGCAATGTTACGACGGTGCTTGGTGATCGACCTGCACAAACAACCATCGGGCGTATCTACTCGGTCGCGACGTTTCGGGAAGCATTAAGGTTTTGCGATTTTTTTTTCGCCCAGACACGTGCTTTAGTTACTTGTGGCTGTCCGCAGCGTTCAAGCTGAAGTTTGGTAATGCGGCGCCCAACCCGGAGCTGTTCAAGCGGGTACGGCTTCTTAGAGCTGCTCAAAATACTTTCAGTGGCAACAAGGATTTCCTCGGATTTGGAATGTCTGGGTGACGGAACGAGATGTGTATATGACGGCTGTGCTCCAGGAGCTGCCTGGAATTGCGAAAAGCAAAAGGTGATTCCTGCCCTCTACAATTAAGCGGCTTTTCAACCCTGGTTATGTTCTATTCTTTCAGAGATGAGCATCGCCTGTATTCTGAACTGACGGAGGGCCCCATCATCGTCGCCATCACAGGCGCCGCGCATCTCGAGGGGATTACAAAAAGGTAAACATTGGTTGATGCAACAATTATTCGTTTAATCCGTTTATTCGATACGGTGGGGCCATTTACGGCAATTGATCAGGGGCGTTGGCGGCATTCTTCGGGATTCGGGTCGGGTCGAGGGTGGAGCGAACGGAGAATGCGGGCTAGATGCTGGCGGTGACGGCGTTCGCTGGCTCCTAAATTAGGAAAATTAATATTCGAGCATTTGGGACGAGTATACCACAGTCTCAGCGGAAGAGCCCTCGACGCCGCGCGCAGTCTTCACATCAGCTTCCGGCAGCTGGCTGACGACCGCCTTCAAATCGGCCTCGGTGGCGACGATGGCGTCGGGCAGCGTGTCCGAACTGAGCGTGCGCTTCCTCGACTTGGGCGTCGCACCGTCATCTCCTATAAATATTAGTTATAGGGATGCTCTCGAGGCCTAACCAGGCGTGGCGGTGTTCAGGGGGGTCGTGGGCTGCGGGGCGGCCGTATTGGTCTCGGAATGAGCGGCAGCGGCCGTGTTCACCGTCGACTCGGCGGGCCCTGGCAGCGCGGTGTTTGTCACGGAGAGGTTCGACTCGGCGCCGCGGGCAGTGTTGACGGCGGACGTGGTGCCATCAGCAGGCACGGCAGTCGTAGTGGTAGAGCCGGGACGAGCCGTGTTCACGATGTCCGTCGTCGTGTCGGCTGGGTTGGCGGTGCTGGTGTCGGAGATGGCCGTGGTCGCGGTGGGCTCGGCCTCCGGGACGAGGGCCGTCAGAGCGCTGATCGACTTCTGCGCTCCCGTCTGCACCGGGGTCGTCACTTCCCCACCCACGGCCGTTGTAGTCGAGTGCTAAACGAGTCAGTCGGGTCTGTCTGTTTTTTTTCCGATTTTTCCGATTAAAGTAGACGGTCCTTACCGAAGAGCGCGTCGTCGTGATTTCGGCACACGTGTTGACGTTCGACTCCGGGGTGTCTCCATGGGTCGACGACTTGCTGACGGTCGGCTCAAGGCGCACGCTCTCCGTCCCATTGGCCGCCTTCGGGAGGTTAACATACGAGGACTGGATAGCAGTCTTCTCAGTTTTCTCCTGAAATTGAATATAATCAAAAGAAGCGAATTATCTGAGTCACCTGATCGGTGGCGGTGCGCCCGGTGGCAGGGGCCGGCTCGTTCGATCCGGTGGTTGTGTTTGTGTCTTCGGTGGTGCCAATGTTCTTCTCCTTCTTCGTGCCGAGCACATCAGCCGCGTCCTTCGAGTTGATCACTTGCGCGGCACGGTTATCGGGAGTGGCGGCCGTCGTGTCTTGCGCAGTCTTGGTCTGTTGCTGCTCCGTTGCAGCCTTGGTTTCAGTCTTCTTTGAGTTCTCATCAGCTGGGGCACCGTCAGCGGGTTTGCGGGTGAACCACCACCAGGCAGCAACGGCCACGCCACCAACCACAGCCAACTGCATTCTGGAAGAAGACAGCCTTGGCGAGGAGGAAAAGGCCGGACGAACCTGCCAATTGTCGGAGTAGAAATAAATGCTAACCAAGAAGGCAATTTTCTTTTTTAACCTGGAACATAGGCTAATCACTGTGAATTTCCCGGGTCATTGATCCCGTCATTCAAATTTAATTTGAAAGGCGCTGAGACAATTCGTTGTTTACAAAAAAACATGACGATTTAGATGGGACTCCCGGCAAACGATCAGCTCCGACATGAATACGATCCCGCCCCCCTCGATACAAGCACAGATTTTGCGTATGCTTACATGTTTTCCATATATTGTTTTTAGGAGTACTTTGGTGGACGGGAAAGAATGGCGCGCTGCTCAGCTTCTTTGCTGCTTCTTGTTACCTGGTCGCCAAAGGATTCGATTCTTGAACTGCAATCTATTTCGATAAATATTTGTACTCTTTTCCGCGAAGAAATTTTCGAAAGGGTCGTTTCCCATAGATATACTCTCTCCAAGACTTGCCTTGTTGTATACACTGGAATTTTAGATGGGTAAGAAAGAAACGTGGGTCATCTCAGCTTCTGCTTTATTCCAGGTAATACCTTGGTTTCGTCGAGACTTTATTTTCAGAACTTCAAAAACTTTGCCTCGTGGTATGAAGTGGAGAGGAGTCGATTCCTGGGCATCCTATTCGGCTCGAACCACCGCGTAAGCCGTCCGCTGCCAGCTAACACAATTCAGATTGACCTGTGCCTCTTCCTAGCCGATGTCCATCTGAAACAGAACCAGCTCGATTTTATCCTTAATTCCTTGCCGTCCGGTGAGCTTCATTCCATTAGAAATTAGTGTCATCAGATCTGCAAATTGTCGGCAAGCTCACCGTCACCGACCATGAGCCCGACACGGATCTCACTTTTTTGGGGCAATTGCCGCTGGAGGTTCGTGTTTTTGGCGTTTCCGAACCCAACTGTGTTTAGATGCGGGTCAGCATTGAATGTCTGCAACACGGCCTTCCAGAACAACTTTTGAAAGCATACCCGAACGTCATTGACCAATGGACCCAGCCTTCAGGAGCTACGATCGTAGCCAATGTAAGGAGTAGATAATTGCAATACGTTTTTTTAGGTTGGCTTTGAGGCTATCTTGCGCCGGGGTACCGAGGACCATGATTTGAAAATGGCCGTCGACAAGTTCGCCGCGGCCACCGCAGAATTGATTTTTCATAACAAGTAAACGAGCTTTTTTTGTTTCAATTGGTTTCAGGGAGAGCGATATCGTGCTGCAGGCAAATACCAAGGTACCCAAAGTGCTCGATTCGTTGATCAAGGGGTTGCATACCGATATGGTTTGTTTTTTTTTTGGAATTGCCGTAGCATCGACCTTGTAGGATCGGGTCCGATTCATTTCGTATCGCCGTGTGTCTGCGCAAGATGAAGGCAATGGAGATGATCAAAAGCATGTGCCGGTGGCGAAATTGCAGATCGGTATTATTTTTAGCATCTATTTTTACGTGTTATGTGATTAGGCGACGTTCTGTTCGATCGGCTGAAGGTCCCGCTTTGGATCACTTCAGCGGTCTACGAAGGGGATGCATCCAACGAGGTTGTAAATCTTTATCCCTTTTCAAGCCCTGACTTCAGATTTACCTGCGCATCGAAGAAGCCATGCGACGTCGTGTGCGTAACATATTGTACATGATGATGAAGGGTTACCGAAAAACGGTATAATTGGCCAATTAAAAAGATTCGGCTTTTAGTACGCGATGAAAGAGGTGGACTGTCGTTGCTTCTTGCCTCCCAACCATATGAGGGTCCTTTCCCTTGTCATGCCACGTCTCGCCGACAACGAGCAGCGTAAGGTTTATGATATTTTGCTGACAAGGAGCATTTTTTAGGCGATCTTGGAATTTTGCGATGTGAAATAGCTCATTCGATAGACCTTGAAGTCTGAACATCTTTCAAAAATTTCAAAATTTCAAAATTCGCTTTGGAAGGGCCAATTTTTACCTTTTAGACCCCCACTTAACAAAATGCGAACGTTGAGAAACTGAATATCTCAGACGGTTATCATTCAGCAATTTTTGAAAGATGGGACTTGTTCAGAACTTCAAGCTCTCTCGAATGAGATATGTCACATTGCAAAATTCCAAGATACCTAAAAACCATTCCTTGAGCTTTTATTTCAGAGGAATGGCGTGTGGAGCTGCATAAGATGTTCAATCTTTCCTCAAGTCTGCCATGTCTGCGGTCCATGCAGTCGCTCAATTTCACTGCCAACTCTGGTTTCCTCCGAAATCCCCATCTAGCTATCAAGAATTGTGAGTTTCCGTCCAGACTTGTTGTTATGTGAATTTCAGACAAGCCCGCCGGGCGGATCTCTGCCGTCAAGGGTTCCTACGATTACTACCATTACAAGCAGCAGGGGATTGACGATAATGGATGGGGTTGTGCATACAGGTGTCTAGTGGATGTTGTTACTCTTCCCCCAATTGCGCAACTTGCCATCAGCTTCTCTTTTCAGAAGCCTGCAAACTATTTGGAGTTGGTATGTCCTGAATGGATTCTTTGACCGCCCAATTCCCCTCCATAAGGAGATTCAGGAGGTATATCCGAAATCATTTCTCTGACCCAGCATTTAGGCCCTCCTTCGCATTGAAGGGGAGACTATTCGCGGGCGAAAATTTGTTGGAAGCAAGCAGTGGATCGGATCCTTTGAGATTGGATATGTTTTGTCAGATGCGGTCGGAATCGATTGCTCTTATATCGGTGAGGGTCCCCTTTTTCGCTGCTAAAATTGATTATGTTCATTTTTGTTCCCCTATTCAATTACGAAGTTCAGCCCAATTCAACGATATTTCGGAGAAGGCGCGTGAGCTGCAGGTCCATTTCGACACCGTCGGATCGCCAGTGATGATCGGTAAGCTTCAGCTCCTTTTGCTGCACGACCAAATTGTAGGTGGTAACATGTTGGCCCACACGATTCTTGGCGTCGACTTTGACGACACCACTGGAGAATGCCGCTTCCTCGTGCTAGATCCTCACTATGTAGGCGTCGACGATGTGCATGTTGTGACGAACAAAGGTAAGCCGAGTGGGGAGGGAGTTGGCCAATTTTCAGTCTTACTATTAGTCTTTTTTTGCACAATTTCTTTACCTTTTTAACTGCTTTCAGGCTGGTGCGCGTGGAAGTTCCCGTCGTTCTGGAAGAACGGGGTCGACGCCGGTGGCCAGCCAATCAACTACAACATTGTCAAGCCGCAGCTGCCGGCTAATATCATCTAAAGATAAATACACCCCGTCTCGGACAATTCCTACTTTCCATCCCCCTTCTCCGTTCTCTCTGTTCCTGTGATATTTCCTGCAACCGATCTTTTCGGTTTCATTTTGTGGATTTTCAGTGAACTTTTCGCATTTTAGTCACGTTGCTAGCATAAATTTTTCTTATTCAGTTTGGATGAGTGCTTACTTTGTTGACAATCTGCGTTTTAGAGCTTTGCATTGGAGAAGCAGACCACCGCCCGTTTTCAGGTTAGAACGTGGGCGCATCACAACGATCTGTGGAGCCTGGGCATCAGTCGGTGGCTTATCGGGGTGGGAAGCGGCGGAACCGTTTCGTGCCATTGATTCGGATGCCGAGACTGATGGCATCAATGTCTGCCGAGTTCGATTTCTTCTCGTTTGAATTGCTAATGGATTTATCTTTCACGGCCAATTCTAACATTTAAGGTGACCTTGTCTGTCATCTTAACTGTTTAACAAACCGTTAAAACTAGAGCTCTATCGAGGTTTTTCGTCATTTCCTGATAGGTACAGGCAGGATCGCATTGATATCCTTTTGCACGTCTTTTTATGACCACGCATCCATGGCAGATGCCCATGTCCTTGAGATGCTATGCTTACCAGTTTCACCTTCTTAAACTTTGTAGGCGTATAAACTCGTTCAGAAAGCGGCAATTCAGGGGTAACGTAGAAAAATGTAGCGATCCATCTCCGTGAAATCCCTTCTTCTGCTTGAGGGCCAGTGTTCAGTTCCGTGTCCTATCTTTCACAACAACCTTTATCTCTGACTCAACCGCCATCTACGTAATCGAGCCGCTGACAATTGGCCTTTTGAGCGTGCCGATTTAGTGATTTAGAGTGCACCCTTTATATGGGCTCTCCGGTCCAGTCCATTTTATCAAATTCAAATAACCCGAACCCTTTCGCGATCTAAGTGGCTCTTCTCCCCGTCCTCCTCCTCGTCCTCCACCCCTCGACCGCCATGCCAGGTCCCATGAAAACGGGAGTGGACTGTTGGTGAGAGACAGAATGGCCGGCCGAGCACCACCCACCCAGGCGCCACAATATCTCACCCATTTTGGGTGTCTTTTCCGCGCATTTTCCACAGCCTGCCGTGTCTGTTCTGTGTGTGCATTTGCGTGTTTGTCAATTCTTCCCCTCGTAGGCCACACTTCGGCTATTGACAAACTGTCACGAGTTATTTTATTGTTGCTATCCTCGTAGCCGTTTTGATTCCGGCTGTTCCGTTCGGAGACGTTCATTAAGCCGTTAAAGATTTCAAGCCTAGCACCTTTCGACGCTCTTCAGCTTTTTTGATGTCGTCGTGCTCGGCCTCGATCCCACTTGTTCCCCACCACGGCAAAACCGCGAACTGGGGTGGCCCTATTGCAGCCAAAATTCGATTGCCGTGGATGGCCCCCAGGGACGCGGCTTCAACTTCCGCTCAAAAACGCGCTTTGCGACGTGGCTCTGATAGCTTTTGGGCTTGTTTTGCTGCTGGCTTGCTTTTTTCTGCATAAATGGTGCCAATTCGACAATTTAGCCACTAGAACTGAACTGAACTCTGCAGCTATTGTTGCGGCTGCCTAGATTGTCAACCAAATCATTACTGGTCGCTCCGAACTATTTTTGGTGTTTGATATTAACACAACCGGAAAGCCGACATCACTCTCTCTCTCTCTCTCTCTCTCTCTCTCTCTCTCTGTTTTTGTCATCAACCCGCAGCAAGAGCTTTGCATCCTATCACCTATCCCCCTGTTTTCCACATTTCGACCTCTGCCCCATCGGTCAATCAATAAGGTCATTCCGGTTTTCAGACGAATTTTCTTCACGCTACTTCGGACGATACTTTCCTGTTGACGGCCGATGCGACCGGGCAACGTGGGTGGGTCGGAATCAGCCGGCAGTGTCATGTTTTGATCTCTCATTTTGTCACATTCCCCCACCACTCTTGTTATGCAACTGCTGGGGGTAGAAACTAGAGAGGGCCGCCATGTTGGTTGCCTTGAATCCATCATCCCGTCCTTCCGCTCGATCTCTCTCTCTCTCTCTCTCTCTCTCTCTTCTCTCTCTCTGGCGCACCCCTTGGAAATGCCGAAATGTACTCGGCCATTTTTCCGTGTGACGAAAAGATAACGGGCCTTGCCAAGATTGGGGTGCTAGACTGGAAATGGAAATTTGCGTGGTGCTTTCGCATTATCGGATCGAGTTTGGGTTTTTGTAATTTTTAGATAGTTTTTCGAGTGGTATTGGGGTCAAAGTTTACAATAACACCTAGTTTAATGGGGGCAAGAATAATAGTCAAAACTCACCCCTTCGATAATGCCAAAGTACCAAATTGAAGTTTTCGCTATAGCGGTAATGTTTACAGAGTCGTCTGAAGGTTCATCAGAAGAGCCTCCGACTGGTGATGGAGATGTGTGTCGCGTTTGTGGCCAAACGGGTGCCCAGATGCACTACGGAGCCGTTGCATGTGTTGGCTGCAAAGGGTATCTAAACCTTGGCGATGTCTTACGTTCGATTCAGATTTTTCCGGCGAGCCCTGAAGAAAATTGATCAACTGGAATGCCTGGGCAATGGGAATTGCCAGATAACTAAAGGTGGGCCTCGAGAAGCAAATAACTAACCTGGAATATCCCCATCAGATGCTCGCACAAATTGTCGAAGTTGCCGCCTACGCGCATGTCTGGCTGCCGGAATGAAGCCGGCTTCTGTCCGCCCCGATCGTGACTTCACCGGGAAACAGCGAAAAACGAAGAAGCCCCCTGCACGGGCAGAACCGGCGGTATGTTGTGGTACTCGAGAGATGAATGTCTGTTTAGACCACTGAACGCATACAGAATGGAGGCGACGAGTGGAATAGACGGCTTTCCGTCGAGATGCGGACCATGTTGATGACGCTGCTCAATCTTGAACTAAAGGCAGGACGGGTTTTTTTAAAGAATCAAAATTTTTAGGTCTCACGTGGAGATACAAATCAAGAACTTGCCAATTTGTATCCCTTGAAAGCAAGGACGCTACGCGAATTGCTCGATGATCCCTCAATTTTGAATGGAAAACGATCAGAGGTTATTATTTTTGGTACTTCTTGCGTATACAAAATGACAGAAGGTTAGAAGAATTGGTATAAAGGTTAAAAAGTGGTACATCAATTAATTAAAAAAAATAAACTCATAGATGCGATACGAAAGGGATCGTCTTTGTCGTAATGGCGAATTGTCGCCAATAGCTTTCCGCCGATTGATTGCGGCCATCGACTGGGTCGAATATCTTTCCGAAATGCTACCAGAACGCCCTTCGGTCGAGGATCGGGTATCATTAGCCAATTCCTATCCCATAGTTTCTATTTAGATAGCCCTTGTCAAAGGTTGCTTCCTTCCGCTATTGGTCTTCAAGGTATGCGGGTTTCTTTTTGAAGTCTAATCAGGAAATTTAGGTGGCTGCTCGTACAGCACTGAACACACGTGAATCTGACGAGGTGCTATGCATGTGCAATTTCTCCTACATTCCGCGGGACGTCGGCAAGCTGTACAACGATTGCTAGTAGGTTAATGGTGGAATGAAGGTTCCATATAGGCCTTTAAAATGATATCTATTTGACATTAGTATCACAAAAATTGCAGCCACTGGAACAATGGGCTTGTGGATCGTGTGCTGGACGATCTCGTGCATCCATATCGAGTATGGGGTCTCCGTGAAGAGGAGGTCGTCTGTCTGTCTGCTATTCTCGCGATAAACCCTCGTAAGAAGATATTGAATGGCCCGGCAGGAAATGATTTCAGTTTATAAAGATCTATCCGAGAAAACATCCGATATGGTAATGGAGTTACGGAACAAGATCCAGGTAAGATATTTGTTGAATAGCGACGTCAGGTTGTTAGGAATGTCTTTATGTTGTGATGCGGGAGACAAGACCTGGGCTTTCTGCTGTTCATTTTGGCAATCTACTCCTCACTCTTCCCACAGTTTCTGTATGTCTTTTTCTCCATTTTAAGCTCACAAGGCCTTTGCAACTTTTCCGATTCCAGACAATCGCCAATGAAATGTGCGAAAATCTGGTATTTGCACAGACGTTTTCCTCCGAGCCCTCGATCCCTTTGATGGGAAATCTATTCGGGTATTCACGCCGTTTGACGCGTGACTTTTTGGTTCAGATGTTTTCCGGTCGAGCCGTTCGAAGAAGAGGCGGCCACCGACCGTGTTCGTGCCCTGTCATTGTCCCATAAGGTCCACCGCGCGGTCCAAACAGATCATCCACTAGCCGTTCGGGTACGTTACTGCTCCTCGCTTATTTTGTGTTATAGAAGCGGCGATTGCCCGAGACGACCGACTCGCCGGTGGAAGCTGAGCCGCGGAAAATGCCGTTTTCGTTGCGTGAGGCCCCAACCGACTACACGTTGGCCGAGATGTTTGACGATTTGGACGAGGTGACTTAGCGAATTGACTATACTGAAATATTCATTTTTAGGAAGTGGCGCCAAGCGGTTCCGAATCTAAAGAAGGCCGCCCTCGAGCTTCTTCTCAACCTGTATCTGATCCATGCCCCAGTTCAGCCCCTCCATGGCCACTTCAGCCTGTCGCCTCTACCTCTCGGCTTCATGGACTCGACCCGAGGGTTCCACGAGATTCGATCCATCCTTCCCAAGCACAACAATTTACGTACAACGCTTATTACACGGTAGGTTTTCAACTGAGGAAGGAAATTTCGGATTGCCGGCGTGGGGGAAGTTCCCATGATGGTCAAATTTTTAGTTTTGCCTAAATAGATGAAGCGTTTATAAACTGTTTTTGCCATTTCTAAACGTAAAACCTTTATACGTCTTTATTAAAAATACAAAAAAATATAGATTTCCGACCAAAATTCCAGATTTTTTTCCAAGTTTTGTAAATAGTTTTTGCATTTGAAACAGATATATACTTTTTCAAAATGCTATTAAAGTACTGGCATTGCTCCTTACAATCCAACTCCATTTTTCAGATGGCTCCCCAGATGCAACCGTTTCCGGCGCCAAGACGACCGCCCCTGCAGCCCCATTTCTCATATCCGGCGACCACCAGCAGTCGTCCCGCATAATAATCCTCCTCCAGATCCCCCCAAGATCCCCTTTCAAATCAGTACGAAGCGATACGTGTACACGAGAAGGCCAAAAGCTCTTTGCCAAAAGCCCTTCTCATCCTGTGATCCCCCGCATCGGTGCAGACATTCCCCCCTATAAAGCCTTTCAGTTTGGGGTTGGGCCAATAGCACAAGAAGTACTCGTCGCGTCGGGGCTATGGTTTTTAGCAATTACTTTCTCCGTAAGGAGAAACGTGTCTAAAGATCAAGCACAATATCGTTGAACTTGAATACTAAAAGGACAAAGAAACCAACCCCGTTTCCAGCCGGGGTTCAAAAGACCGGTTTTCCCGTGCTCAGCGTGGTGCGAAATGGTGTGCCGGACGAGCTTCCTGGTGCTCTCTCCCCTGTTAGGGGAAACGTGAACTTCTTGTCCGAGATGCTGCTCTTATCGGTGGAAGGAAGAGACTTGGGAAGTGAAGAAGGTGGCTTCTTCCAGACAACCGGATCCCGTCCCGAATTACCGTAGATAGACCTGGCTCGGTTCTTCTCAAGATTCCGTTTGGTTATTTGTGGGACAATGACAGTTGCGCAACGACCTTTGAGCAACTGGGGCTAAGCGACGTTTGAGCAACAATGATTTTTTAGTAAACGCGGGAAAACGGTGGATGCTCAAACATCGTTTTTGTCCCAGTTGCTCAAATGTCGTTGCGCAACTGGCATGGTCCCTTATTTGTATAGTTCGCGGAGCAGACATATGAGGGTTGATGACGCTTTTACTAAAGAAACTTTTCTTATATGGCTTTAGTAGGGTTTTAAAAGGATGCAAGAAATATTAACCTTGATCGTAAGCCACCTAATATTCGCTAATTTGGGTAGTGGACGCTTTTATACGTTAAACTATAGACTACAAAGCGTATTGCGTAACGATACCCTTAGAGTCATACTTTGTAAGGCTAGCCGACCTTCCAAATTTGCTCGAAGGCTCGAACTATACACGTTTCTCTTGTGTCTTGTCTTGTGACTTTTGGCGAGACTTTCAGCTGTGCTGCGACGTTGAACTCCCCTGGCTTTCGGTAATACTGAGAAAATCAAGATGCCAATTACGACGAATGGCCGGGGCGGGCTGGGCCGTGCGAAGGGTTCTAGATAATTCCGAATGGAGCCACAGGGGATTGACGGGGCTTTGAGAATAGGCGGGTATGGCCACACACGGTTGCTATGGACGGCCTCCTAATGAACGACAGGTAACAGAAGAAAGAAGTCTTTGCTTGGGAAGGAGAAGAAAAGGGAGATCAGTCATACATGGAGTCGTCTCTAATGTTTATAAAAGTTCTGAGGATCTCCAGATTGTCGGAAACCCGTTTTTTTCGGGAGGCCAAAAACTTTTTCAAAACCTGATGCCAAAATCGTGAGTTTGCGTGTTAATTTAAAGCTTAAAAATGAAATTTGTTAGTATTCCCACGCTAGAGACTGAGGTTTTCTAGTGTGTACCTTTTTCAAAAGAATTTCTACCCAAAAACTACTAAATAAACTGTTAGTATTTCCCGCTACAACTTGCCGTTTTCAAGAGTGCGCATTCTTTAATCGAATTTCAACCCTCAAAAAAGTGATGCGTTCACGAAATTTGCCCGACTGCTCGTGCTCAATTGTGTGAGAAATCTCCCGCTAAATCCCCTGAGATACCGTAGTCATTTGCGTCAATGTCCGCCCGCCCCCGCCCGAAGCGCCGCCGACGAAAAATCGAATTCGTGGCGTTGAGCAGTTTTTGGGATTCGAATTTTCTACTTGTTTTTTGTAATAAATTAATTTCATGATTTAATCGGTGTCATTTTTCGAGGGTTTATTATATTTATTTCCTAGATGTCGTTCTCTCCTCGAACTCTCGGGTTATGCTTTGAACACTGTGGTAGGGGATGAAATTGTCAAAAAGAGTCTCCTACAGCTAAGTATTCGCCAACGCTACGCTCCGAGTTCCAATTCCCTGCTGAATATTGCATTCCAGTTCCCCTTTTGAAATTCCTTTGCGGCGTTTGATCCCCAGCAGTCAGTCTGGCGTCGATGAAATTCGCCGTGTGCCTCATAGATTCCATATTTGCACAGATTACGCGGATTGGGGCAGCTGGGCTGACCAGGACACATCCAGTGCTCTCGCCAGTTTGATCGGGGCTTCGACCCGCCGGATCTCCATCTCCCGGCTTTTAACGTCACCCCCGCCCTCCGGTTCTCAAAAAGGAGGTTTTCGAAGTGGAGATTATGATTCGGGGGGATTGGCAGAGATTGGACCACACGAGGGCCCGGTGGGTCTCTGAGGTGGTCCAGTCTAATCCCCCCGTCTCTATGAAGCATCTCTATATATTCTCACCTGCCTTTCTGCGGGTCCATTCCGTCCAAAAGGTCCCAATTTGAGGGTCGTCCGACCCCCCGGCTAAACTGGATATTACGGCCCATTAACGGGGCGGGGGGGGGGGGGTCATGCTGGTGTAGGATTCTCTTGGCAGGCGGGGGCGGGCTAAAAGTAGCTTTTGGAATTGGTCCCAGAGCTCGTTAAACAAAATTTAGCCTTGCCTTCATCTTGCCGTTAATTTTTGCAGGTGCTGGACTGTTAGCAGGGGGAGGAGGGCTGGCGGGGAAAGCTAATTCTTCCAATCTGCTTATATTTAGATGTGATTAATTATATCGCGTTTTTTATTATTTATTTTTGGTTGGTAGGAAATTATCAAAAGTATTTAAAATTTGAAATTTTTGGCATTCTGGTTATTTTTTCATATTTTTTTGACCAAACAGCCATGATACTCGAAATTTTCTGATGTTTTTGCATCTAAAAATTGTGTGCAATGCTGTAAAAATAATTTCTATTTTATAGGACCGTACAATCTGAGGGCAAAAATAAGGACATCACCAACTAGACCCCCCTGATAACAGTCCAGTACCGGAAATCCCATGGGCTGTCTTTTGCGAGATGCGCAATTTTTTGACGACATCATCATCATCAAATAACCGATAAAACGAAATTTTGAATACAATCCTCTATTTTCTATCCACGAAACCCTCGCCGATCGTTATCATATCAAGAGATCTGGCAAGAACCCATCGAGAGATCTTCCCTCCCCTTTACCCGTCAAAAACGGTTTGCCGAATGGCCCTGTTTGCCAGTCATGCCTTTTCCTATTTTCTTGTTTTCCAATGGAGTCTAATTCGAAACTTAGCCTTCTAAGAAAAGTGTCGCAGTTAACATACAAGCTTATTACAACCTTTGAAGAACAAGCTCTCTACTAACGCCGACACATGCTCAAAAACAACGTACCGAAACGTGCGACCGGTTGCGCAATGCGTAACGGCACGTAGTCCCGAAACGGTCCGCCATTCCCCGATGGCTGGTCACCTAAAAGGCGCCTTCTCTTATCCGATGCCGCCATCTATCCCTCTCTCTCTTTCTCTCTCTCTCTCTCTCTCTCTCTCTCTCTCTCTCTCTCTCTCTCTCTCTCTCTCTTTCTCTCTCTCTTTCTCTCTCCTCTCTCTCTCTCTCGCTCTCTCTATCTTTTTTCTTCTTTTCCCTCCCGGTTCGACGCGGTTTTCCGGTTGCCAACCAGCCGACCACCGCCACCTTCCGGGTTCTTATTATTATTTTGGTGGACGGCTAGGGGGCTGATTTTTGGCGCTGTATTGATGCGGTACAAACTGCTGACAAACATTTTTGAACATCAAATTTTGGTCAAAAGCCTCTGCGAGGCTCCACAGTACCCTCCTAAAAAGTGCCCCGTTTAGCGTTCCGAACATGTTGGTCTGTTGACATTGTGGACGAAAGGGGGGAGGCGCCCTCCGTCGACAAGTACAACCATTTCCCCCAAACGTTCCTCTCCACGTTCCCTATAGTGTCATTTTGCAGCAGTCCCCAGTTTGTTTGCGCGTCTCAGCGGCTAAGACATTTTGTTCACCTGTAGCCGCGTTGAACCCCCCTCCCGCAGCCGCGTTTTAATAAGGGGCCAAAAATTGAGGATTGAAAGGTGTTAGACAGAGAAGAGCGCAGTTAACGTTTTGTGCTGTGCTTTTACGGCGATTCTAGTTAGCACGTGGTTTTCCCTTCAGTACATTTTTATCCTGATGCTGAAGCCAATTTTGTCACCTACCTGTTGATGCTAATATATAGTGTATTTTTCTAGTGTTTTTAGTAGTTTTTGATCGATCGAAAGTTACAACAATATCTAAAAAATTTTTGATCTTTTTGGTCGTTTTCCTAAATTTTTGGGTTTTAGCTACAAACTTTGTAAAATGCTATGTGGTGCGACGTTATTGGAGAAAAATTGACGCCCCGCTAAAACCACTCCTCCCGCTAAGAGTCCAGCACCGTGGCTTCTAACGCGTACCCTTGCTTTCTGTAAGACGACAAGAAGAAAACGGCGCGTTTTTGTATGTTTGGCACCTACATATGGGCAAAACGACCCTGTTCTCGTACGTATGTATGTAGATAGGTGTTGATGGGAATGAATGGAGTATGGAATGGAGTATGGAATAGGTCAAGGGAGGGGGAAGGGGGGTCTAGATGGAGATGGGGCGGATGAAAGGTCGAGAGTCAGGGCTATGTGCAAGGAAAAGGAGCGATTGTTTGCCTATGGACTCTCCCCATCCACTGGCCTCGCCACAGGACGTGTGGACCCTTCTTTTCCCCCTTTCCACCACAATCCTAACCAAAACCCATCGGTACTAGTCTGTTAGCCGGGGGAAAGGGTTTCTAACGGGGAACCCGATTTTTCGCACTTTGAAATCTAACCCATTTCAAAGTCTTTGAACTGTTCCTTGATAGGGAACGCGCATAAAAAGTATGGAAAATTTCGAATTTTTGGCCAAATATGTAAGAAAAACATTTTTTAAAGTAGTTTTCTTAATTTCCATCAATAAAAAAATTACTATAAAAATACGCTTTAGATTAGTAACTTGTAAGTATAGTTGTACGAGAAAGACTAACTCACCCCTACTCCGCTAACAGTCCAGTACCTTCCGACGCCCAAAACCAACATTCATTTTGACCAGTGGGGCGTCGAAATAGCTGCTGCTTCTGCTCTGGCGATGCTCCCCCCGTTTTTCGATCCTTATACCGACCTCTAATTGACCTGTCATAATCCCGACGGGTCAGCTGCTGTCCATAATGGCGTCAGAGTACCGCCGAACCACCCCCCTCCCCCGCTCGCTATACCACCATAGCCCCCAAAATTTAATTTGTTCGCACCGCTGGGGCGCGCGGAAGGGCTCTCGCGCTCAGGCGTGTACGAACCTTTGCAAAGGACAGACTACGCTGAAAGCCGGTTCCAGACGGCCGTCCAGGAAGTTGATCCACAGCCCCGATTACCCATTTTCTGCCCCCCGCTCAACCCTTTCCACCGGGTCGGGTCGCCCAGGCGGACATTTCGCATTCGCCGCGGTACTGGACTGTTAGCGGGGGGGACTACTTTTTTCGATAATATCTCTCACGGCCCTATGACGAAACGTGAATCATTTGTAGTTTTTTAAAAGTTCCGAAAATTAAAAACGATTTATTTCTCGATGCTGATTTTTTTGCGGCTTAGGACATTTAATTCTTTGGACTTTGCTGGCTTTGTTTTATGGTAGTACTATCCTGTCCATGTATCAGTGTAATGCCGCGCAGTACCACCGGTCAGAAAAATGGCTGTAGGAAACTAGAAAACAGCGCGACCACCATGGCTGATCTAGTTTACTAGGTGACCATATATGGCGGCTTTTCCGCTTCATTCAGACTTTGAAAATCAATGGTCTAGTTGGAAAGGGGGAGGCGGTCTGTGTCCCCGGCCGATCGGTGATAAATCTGTCTCGCTCTCCCTCGCACTCTGTCCCTCTCTCTCTCACTCCCTGTCACTGCCTCCCTTTCCTCCCGATACCGCAACGCTGCATGTAACATACCGCTCTCTTATTGCCCCCATTCTCTCGGCCCTTTTTCCCCTGCATGATGCTCTTTTACGGTCCGCATTCCGACAAGTTCGCCTGCTCTTTTCATTTTCTCAAACTTCAAAAATTATCTTGACTTCTCGCTCCCTCACAAAACGCCCATTCCTTTTCAGTGATGAACATGAACGTGGGCGGCCCGGGCCACCCATTGACTCTTCTTGGTGCCCAGTTCCGAGCCCCACCTCCACTTCCGCTTCTCGGCCAGCCGGCAAGCTCATCATTTTGTGTCCCGGCTACCGTATCCACGGGTTTGCCGTTAGCCCCTCCTGCTCCCCTTGTCCTCTCTTCCCTCCAGCCGCTTCATCCACTACCCGTCTCTCTAAATGAGACGGCTCCTTCGAGGCTCCATCAGCCGGGCGTATCCACGGAAGCGCCTGTTTTGCAAGTCAGTTAAATCTAAAAATCCGCTTTGTTTTTTGTACGTTTAGCTGTGATTCCATAGCCATGAAAAAAGCAGAAAATCCTTCAGCTCAGAACAACACAGAACTAAATATATTATTCCCCAGTTCGTCTTGGCAGCTGTTACTTTGCAGGCAATCTCGGGTCCTTTGCTAGCAGCCAAAGTGACGCCATCTGTTTCCGTGTCGTCATCAACGTCTTCTTCAACCACCACCGTTCCATCGACCCCTTCGCAATCCGCGGAAGGCCAACCCCTGGATGGTGCCGATGTAAAATGCCTTGTATGTGGTGATTCGAATGCCCAGAATCACTATGGCACCGTTTGTTGCCCGTCAGTTTTTATAAGCACTTTCTACCCTTCTACTACTAACCTTTATGCTTATCGTTTTTAGGAGTTGCAAAGGCTTTTTCCGGCGCTCCTTCCTGGCATCCAAGAATCTAGAGTGTTATCGGGGCAATTGCTGCGTGATTACGAAAGGTAAACTCTTGCCAGCAAATAATTATTTATATTTTAGGCACGCGCAACAATTGCCGTGCGTGTCGATACAAGAAATGTCTGAATGCTGGCATGAACCCCAACGGTAAATCAAAACGCCTTGCCAGCAATGTCCAAATTTAGAAATCAGGCATAAACAGGATGGGAGCGATGAAAGGAGCAGCTCTCCCATGGAAATCAAAGTTTTTGGCGAACAGAGCGATTCTTCTTCCCAGCCAGCAAACATTGTTGCACTGCCGCAGGTGGTAAAGGGAATTATTCTTTCTGATAATCGTCTCAATTTAGATCGGCGTCCCTTCTGTTGACCCTCTATTCATGAATGCCGAAGAGGCGAAACTTCTTGCCAGTTTTTACGTGAATCTTGAACGGTTAGGAGCGTTTGTGGTATTTAAATCCTACCTTTTGCAGCTACTGCGACAACTCGGTTTTTAATGGGAATGAGATTTGTTTGCAAGAAGAAGAATTTCTCATCAACCAGATGTTGGACGCCTCTGTCGAGGACCTGTTGATGAAACGCCGACCGCAATGCCCACGATTTCCCGTAAGTCAAAACCATAGGCCATTTAGATACAATAATAAATGATTGATTATCAACAAGGTAACAAGAAAATTGTTTCTTACAGATAATCTGGAAACCGCATCAGATGGTCAGCGGCAAAACATTCAAGCGAATTTACGCAAGGCTCGTCGTCTTTTTCTGCGACTGGGTCAACCATATACCCCTCTTCAAGAGTCTCTGCGTTTCCGACAAGGTGAGTTAGTAGTTAGTAGTTAGGTTAGCTTACTTGCGAAACATGAAATTGGACTCGTAATACTTCCGAACGAGTAACGTTTTCAGGTACAACTGTTCATCGCACGACTCACCCAGGTGCTGCTATTGAACATGTGCTATCGTACCTACAAGGAAGGCTGTGGCGGTCTTCTGCTCGGCACTGGCTCCGTATTCCCATTTGACAAGGCCCTACGCAGCCAGATTGAGGATGATCAGTGAGTAAAATTCTTATACTTTTACCTTAGTAGATCTTACCCCATAAAACCCCTTTTTAGAATCCGGAACATGTTATCCCAGGTTGTGGATTCCGTATTTGCTGACGTCATATTCCCGATGAAAGACCTCGATATTAATGAGGACGAATATTGTATGCTCAAGGCTACACTTTTCCTATTTGAAGGTAGGCGCCAACCGAATTTCACGATTCTACCTGGCCTGAAAGGAATCTAGCTTCAACCCGATACTTTCAGGCTTTCCGTTCAATCAGTTGACCGACCATGGGAAAGAAGTGCTGGTGAGGGAGAAGCAGCGACATAAGGTGAGCCAATAATCCAAAAACCAAGACAGATCAATCTCAGGCTGCCCTCGTCGCGCTAATTCTTCAGAAGAAGGAAGCTAACCCGGCCATTGATCACCTGTTTAAGCTAATCCAGGTCGAGCATCTCACCACCACAATTGAGGTCAGTCTGGAATAGTTTGCGAGTTTTTACAACCAAAGGGATTTCAAGAAACAGTCGCCCCTCTTTCAGGCCGTCTCCAACTATATCGACAAAGAATTTGGGTTGATGAACCTGTTTTCTTTATCGGGGATGCGCGGCAACCTTGTCCACGAGTGCCATGTCATGAAATATGCATTTTGTTGATCTAACCCAATGTATCACATAAATGATAACATTTATGTCGTCTAAAAGAGACGGAACCATCTAGCTTGGGTCCCAAACAATTCTTGATTTGTATGCGCACAGCCGATCCATGATCTCTTCTCACCTCGCGTATTAGATAAAGTATTTTTTGCTTGTGTGGAATATGGCTGGTTGTGTTTTATTTCAAATGCCATAACCAACTCACCGGCCCTATTCGCCCTCTCCATTCTAGGTATTTTCACCTTGACCAAGTATCCATCACCCTCCTTCAAGCATTCGAATTCCTAGTTCTCTGTGATTCGACCAAACCATATATCCATCGTTTATTGTGATAAGCAGTTGTGACGACCCGCAATGATAAAAAACTAACAGAACGAAGCTCCGGATTCAATCATCGCCAAGTGGGGTAAACTTTTCAGGGTTTTCGTGCTGGGTTCCGTTGCTGGATTTCGGCTCGTTGACAACGGACTTCTTGTTTCGACCCCATGTTGCGCTGAACAAATGGAAAATCTACGAATGCGCAAAACTTACTGTCGGGACAACCAGTTTCGGAGACGTCCACATTGGTCGTTTAAACTTTTGCGCTTAGCGCTTCCGGGGGCATTCTGGAAGGGTTGTGAGTCGACTGATGCTCTATTATCCTACCTCGTTATCCGAAAATCCGGAATCTGTGGAGTTGCCAGCAGTGCCAAAGCCCGTTTCAATGCCGTCAAATGCCTTTTGGTCTTTCATTTCCTCATCATATTCGGATATCACGGCATCAATTGTTTCGCCAATCGGCCCTTCGCGCGACTCACCCTAAAAAGTATTTTCCCCTCGAGTCGCGATATCCTTATGGTGTTAAATTGGTCCTCTAACATATTTTCGACAACTCGTTAAATATACTTACCCCCAATGCGCTTTCAATAAGCTGATCAATCACGGTATTGTTCATTTCGGGTTGCCTAAAAAAATAAATATAAACGGGGAATTCTGGTAATGCGTAAGGGCTGATTGGCACGCAAAAAATGGGAAATGCGGGGCACTGACACGCATCTTGATCAAGGGGCGAGATTTTGGCGCCAAGGGCTTGCCATCTGTCCCAACACAATGAGACTTTGGTGCATAGAGCCATGTCGTGTTGAAGATACATTTTATCGAAGTCCAGCCAAAAGTGATAACGTTATGCCAAAATCAAAATTCACACAACGTTTAGGGATAAAGCAACGTCACGCCTTAGAAAATTACCGTAATTAATATGGGTCGGCACAGGGTCACAGTTAGAGGTAATCAATGGAAAAAAGAAAGCAGATCAAGGGAGACTTTTCAAATCATAGATAACTTCTTTCTCCGACGATTTTGTTCCTCGCATTGGACGCGTAGTATCGATGCGAATTCAGTTCTGAACATAGATGCATTTACAGACAAAGAATATACAAACCTTCCCAACATTTCATAAGCCTTTCCCAAGATGACTGATGCAGCCTTGTCTAGCCGTGGAGCGTTGCAAAGGAATAGATCGTGCCCGAATTCTAGCCCCATGCCAAAGTCCATCTCATCGTCCGCCATCTGAAAACAGAACTATGGAAACGCTGTTCGAGACCCACTTGGATATATGCTCCATATTGTCGTACGAAATCCATAAGTCTCTCCTGGTCGTCTTCATCCTTTTCATTAGCTATGGTCAGCAATTGCTTCTTTACCTTTGCTTAAAACGGAATTTGTGTTAATAAGAGACAATATATACGGATTGAATCAGTCAAAGGTCTATAGCCGACATTATCTCGCATCGGTACGGACAGACGCGGACCATCGGAGCCATGGATAGGACTTCCGATCTAAACGAACGGTTAATCTAGGCCCATAAGGATCTACACTTTTCTTCCTTCGAGCCGCTCGAACCTTCACCATCTGCTTATTCAGGCCTTCAACCGTAAACCCCGCTGGCAAGTCCGCATTCCTGAACCAGCATGTCTGATTTCTTGAACGGACCCACTTCGCCCCGAGGTGGACAAGCATGTTCATTGGATGATCTCCGATAACGGTAAGTGCCGGAAAGTGATCAGTTCCATCGCCTGCCACTGCCAAGATCAAACACTCGGTCGAATTAGGTTCATCTCTGCAAATTATCGAAATTCATAATTAACGTATATGTAAAACCTCCAAAGACAGAAGCGACCTTTGTCATACACGGCACACGTCTGCATTTCGGGAAGATCATTCGGAAATCGCCAATGCAGTCTCAACTGATCATCTGAAAAAGTTTGAAATTACCTCCGATAAGCCGATACCTGATAGCTCTCTCAGATCGCCATTCAATAACTCGAAGGGTCCGACTAGACGAAGTTTGGAGAAACGCTCGAATGCTTCTACAACACGGTGGATTGCCTAGGGACATGCTTTACCCAGAGGCGCTGAGATCTTCTGTTTCTGCGCAAATTCGAAGAAATCTTGCAAGGCGCTGGGTGCCGTATGAAGTCCGGAACGCCTCTTCGGCGGTGGCTAATAAAAGCAATTTCAGATAAAATGATAAATTAACCGTTTGGATGGAATTGTTCTCTTTCGTGTCGGAGGCGGGTCGTTTACGGGAGTTACCGAAGCCGTATGCCATCAATCCCTAGAAAAATCCTGTTACAGCCGAAAATCTATACTTTTTTAGAGGTGGACGGCTCCGGAGCGCCCTTCGCTGTGTTTTTAGTA
This sequence comes from Mesorhabditis sp. LJ9110, assembly GCA_038088335.1. NCBI lineage: Eukaryota > Metazoa > Nematoda > Chromadorea > Rhabditida > Rhabditidae > Mesorhabditis > Mesorhabditis sp. LJ9110. The sequence goes on along the minus strand of JBBGBA010000048.1, from coordinate 19,097 downwards.
TGCAATTCAGCTATGTGCTCCGCATTCTTCCTGTAGCACTTGCTCCCGAATTCACACGTTTTTGGCATCTAAAGTCTGCATGAAAAGCCGTGCTGCTCCAAATAGCGAGGCCGTTACGAGGCTTCCTCAAAAACTGGCAGCGAGAACCGTGTACTTTATCAAACAGGAACAAAAAAACAACCACAAGCAGTTAAAATCCTAACTAGTCTAGTAATATCCTTCTTTATGCTTTGGAATTTTGAATGGCATCAATATCTTTCGGCTTAGGGTCGAAGGGCGATGGTAGTTTCAAGTTGGTCTTTGCCTAAAAGCAATGAGCTAACCGGTGGAAAAAATGATACCTCGAAGAAGGTATAGGACAGCATAATGTTGTCCAGGTATTCGAGATTCGGATCATTTGCGTAGTCCGGATCAATGTAGAAGAAAACAGGCAGATCAACCTAAAATCGATTAACCGAGCAAATTCGTTAGCGGACCTGTTCCCCGGGGTTCAAAATCTGTTCCTCAAAGCAGAAACACTGGATTTTGTTGAAGTAATAAGCGGCCTAAAGGTTCTTATAATCAAAGTCTAAAAATACCTGAAAAGGAACCAAATTATAGCTAGAAATTCCGATAATTGGCTTGTCGGTCGGGTTGCGAGCAGAAAAGAAGGCCAGTGCTGTTTCCCCAGGATGCACGTAGATCTAAACCATTTTATTGCCATAATTCCGATCTCACCTCGTCTTGGACCGGCCTGAATTCCCAACGCATGCTGCTCGGGACGTCAGAGTTGAATTGAACGCGAATCAATCGATCTTCCACTTTCTGCATCGTGGCGATTTTCTCAAAATCCTTCGCTATCTAAAAACACTGTCAATCAAACATAAAAAGACCCGCCTGCGTTAACCCTGCAAAGCCAGTTTGTTCACAAAACATCCGATATAGTGGAATGGCGGCAAAAGTAGCCCCGATAGCAATCACTAAAACGGCAATACCTACCTAAAGAAAACCTGAATCTGATACCTCCCAGGGACATTCCATAGTAAAGCACATCTCGTGATCCTTTTGAAGGATCTTCTCTCTGAATCGTGTTTTATATAACTAGTGAGAATCCAGTACCTTGTGTATTAATCGGAATTGCTCTTTATGATGCCTGGCTTGCGGTCGTAACTTTGTAAGCGTCAATATTTTTGATGTCGAAGGATTGCTGAACCCAGAGCATAGCCGAGACAACATCTAAACCCAAAAGTGACTGCACGTACCTAAATAGGATAGTTTACGATACTTACTCGGCGCGAACCGAACAAAAAACGTCAGCATATTTCAAGAAACTTTATGAAACAACTTCCTTGCGATCAACAAAGCAGAGATATCACAGTCACAAGAGACCCGCTTAGTCAAATCATCATGGAGCAACAACAACGAGCGTAACCGGATTTTCGATAGTTTCCGTATACGCTGACAACAGCAATCGATGAAATCAGTGCCTTCTATGGCTCTGTAGGTTTGCTGGGGCCCCGTTCAGCTTCTTCTTTGGCTTTGCGCAGTCGGCCCGGTCGGTAGATTTCGCGCTCCACTCGTGGTTTTCTCTCGGGCTTCTTTTCTACCGGTGCCTTGACAGGTGCTTCCCTAAAATTTAGCTCAGGATGGAGTGTCGCTCATAGCACTATCCAATATTAAAAATGAAAACGAAACACAAACCTTTCAGGCACCCGCGGGCGCTGTACTTCCTTTTCCGCCTCCTCAGGTTTTGATTTCGGCTCCGGCACGCGATCAGGAAGACCCGTCGTTGGCTTGGCACTGGTGGAAGGCTTAGAAGTGGTAGGAGTCTTATAGGGTGGCTTCTCAGCGCGGGGTTTCTAAAACCGAGCGTTACCAACGTGATAAGTGATCACCTCGGTGGTCGTCTGTTTTGGTTTCGGCGCTTCCTTCGGGACCTTAGGTTTAAACTTGTCCTTTACAGGCTTGGGAGCAGATGCTTTAGGTCCGCTCTTGACAAACTCGAGCAGTTCTTTTCCCTTGGCTTTGCCAGTAGGCGCCTTGTCTTCCGGGGTAGCGTCAAAATCCTGAATTGAATGGAATAGTAACGATTCATGTGCGCAAATCCCACAATTGTCACATTCTCCCGACGAGCTTTACGGTCAGCCGCTACTCGTTTCCTCCGGAGCTCTTCCTTTTTAAACTTTTGTAAGTGCTGGTCCAGCATATATTTGGTCAGGGGTGTCATCTCATTCGTAGTCCGCCTTGCATTCCGCTCTTCAATAAGTTTCAATTGTTGGTCAACCTACAACGATCGAAATAAAGTTAAAGTGCAGATACCGTCAATTGAGGCGATATTTCTTCCAGCTTCGCAACAAAAATTTTATATTCTTTGGAGTCAATGACTTTGCCTAGCTCTGGGTCTTTTGCTACCTAAAAGCCAATGGTGGAAGCCAACAAAAAACATACGTCTCCGACCGAGCTCTTCGGAATAACATTATTCGACGCTAATTCCACGACCGCACTTGCCGAGCTCCCTTCAAAGTCGACGAAAACAAACCTAAACCATAATACAAACCAGGAAATAAACAAAACCCGTTGAATCGATCCGCAAAACTCAGTGCGTCCTCCTCCTTCGCAAACGCGACGACAAAGAAAGGTCGTGTACGATAATCAAGAAATGGGTTCGGCGTACTAAAATACGTTGTTTCCTTCAAGAGAAATGCATACCTAAAATAGCTGTAAAGCGGTTCTTCCGAATATTCGCCAAGTTGTTCCTTCAATGCTGCTTCATCAATTTTATATGGGAGGCCTCGCAATACGAGCTAATACTGATTTGTTAGGACAATGGAAGGATTCACCTTAATTCCGGAGACCGCCGTCTCCTTTGACATCCTAAAAAAAATGTGGCCGTTTATACAATTTTAGAGGTAATCCGCTAAAACGTTCGTCAGGATTCGGATCAAATTTTTCGAGACTTTATTTGATTTCGACTGTTGTCTTTTTAATCTTTCGTTTCTCAATCGGCGCGTTGGGATTTTCCAAATCGTAAAATTTCTTCAAGAGCTCAATCGAGCGTTCGGGTGCAACCAGAGGTTTAATCTAAAAAAATTTAGAAAGTAAAGGTAAGTCACCACCTCGATCTCATGCTGACTCTGGTACTTCCGCCTCCCGCCCACGCTGTCGACGCCACCGAATCGCTGATTAGCCGCCCCGTATACAATCCTCTAGAAATCAAGGTTTGCAACTGAATAAGCCAAACCTTTATTTTCAATTCGTACATAGCGGCCGCACACATAATACAGGGCTCCAACGTAACAAAGAGTTCCATTTCTTCGGCCATCTAAGCTAAAGTACACCATGGTCTTCGCAAGTTAATTTACAGCTTTGAAGTCGGGCCTATTTCGTAACCTCCGTATTGCCACCATTTCTGCATGAGCGGTCGGATCGCCGGTAAGATTGACTTCATTTCGCCCCCTTGCAACCTAATCGTAACGTCAAAATGCGATCTATTAACTTCCTGTCCATTGATTACGAATACGCAGCCGACAGGCACTTCATCGTTGACCAAAGCTTCTTCAGCCAAGCGGAATGCCTCATCCATGAAGTATGTCTCTTTTTCATCGCAATTCAGCATTGCCATTACTAAGAACATTTTGTTCACGACACTATTTTATACAGTTGTTCAATATAACCTTGCTCCAAACTCCAAAGTGGGCCAAACGAAGAGCAAAAAAACTTTATCGAAGCCATCATAATCATCATCATCAACATAAAACAACATTCAAGCACTTAGGCGTACATATTTTGATCCATAGAGCCAGCGACAATGGAGTGGTCGATAATCTTCCTGATGGCCGACGAAAATTCGTGAAGAATCCCCAACTCCAGCTCTTCCTCCGTTTCAACGAGGTTCTCCTAAACAGGGATAGTGGCAAAACCTCAATACTAACCAGCTCATCAGATTGTGCAATTAGACAGGTGCTCGTGGCTTCAATAACTTCATCCCGCAAATAGAACCACGGCCTCGTCTTTGGGTCTTTTTTCTCTTCTAAATATGAGAATTCAAAAAGAGCGGTCGGTACATACCTGTATCAGAGTCATCGTCCGAGGGCTGTGCGGGTTGATCAAGCCCTAATGCAGGCCCTGACGTCAGCAACGAGGAATTTGCTCTGCCAGATTCTCTCGGCGTTTGCTATAGAAAAATATATGAAGTGAAAGGAAACATACCAGATGCGTTTTTGCCATTCTGTCAGTCTCTGTATTTCGACAGCACACACATTTGCACCGATCAGTACAAGGTACTTTCGCCTAAATTTGAATGAACAAAATTGTCTGTGACTGTACCTCATAGCATTCGCAATAGTTTTTTAGACAGCCGGATTTCTTGCAGTGACATCCTTTCTGATGTAACCGCTCGGCGTCAGACTTCCCTCTCACGGCTTAAAAAAAGGCTAATTTGTGGCGAATGGCCCTACCGATTTTGGGTTGAAACGCGTGTGGATTCTTTTCCAACGACTGTTTGATCGCACGAGAACGTTCAGCTTCATAGTTGATATTGTTGTGACAGTCCTTGCAGTTGCAATCGCGGCAAAATTCGCCGTTCGCAAAGCACTCGCAGTAGAGCTTTAGGCACATCGACTTCGAACAATTGCACGGTTTCCTCATCCCATTTCCTGCTTTCCTACAGAATCGGTGTTACCACAAAAGGGAATTTACTTTTTTGATTGGCGACGCGGGACAGTCAGACTTTGAGCATAGGCGGCGCGATGGACTTCACCATATCCAGGATTGGCACCAGCAGACCCGGACGGGGTCTTAACGGAATCTTAAACACCATAGGTTGCACGTACCTGATAACCTAGTTGATAATCTCCATCAGGGTAGCTTTTGGAAGAGACAGGCAAAGCTAATCTTCCATATGCGTACTTCGTCGGGTTGTCGTAATTCAGTGGCTGGCTTGAAACGGACACTTCTTCCATATACATATCTCCATCTTGCAGGATTGGGTAATTCTGAGAACCAATTATTTGCTAGCAGAAGAACATACCTGGCCATTAGAATCCATTTCCAAAGTTTCGCCTGCAGAAAACTGTCGTTATGTCCGGGGCGGCTGGCAAGACGAAGATCTAAATCGGGATAATTACTTTATCTAGAACATCTACGATAAGTAAAACATTTAGAACATTTTTTTGTATCTTCTTGTTAGCCGTCGTTTGACGCGCTGCTTTGTCTAAGGGGAATTTGTAGTTTGTCGCTTGCCTTTCGAATTTCCCGCCCATTACACCGTAGTAAAAGGTCCCGCAGCGCAGCCCCCCAGGAACGAAAATAGAGGCGGCCAGTCTCATTTTCCTGTCATCCGCCTTCCCTGGTTGGTAGTCAGTTTCCGTTATGCCGCCCAAGTTCGACCCCAATGAGATCAAGATCGGTTAGAATTTGGTAGTTTTACACCTAATAGCCTCTTCTTTAGTCTACCTCCGTTGCGTTGGAGGCGAAGTTGGTGCCACCTCAGCCCTCGCCCCGAAGGTCGGACCTCTCGGTCTGGTTAGTTATTTCATTACTTGCAAAAGCCTTTTTTCTTTAGTCCCCGAAAAAGGTCGGAGACGATATCGCCAAGGCCACACAAGACTGGAAGGGCCTGAAGGTCACTTGCAAGCTCACCATCCAGAACAGGCAAGCCAAGATCGACGTCGTTCCATCGGCCGCGTCACTGATCATCAAGGAGCTTAAAGAGCCAGCTCGTGATCGCAAGAAGGTCAAGAATGGTACGAGTTTGGTGTATGATGAGGGTCGGGTTGCTACGATTGGCTCCCATCCCCCAGTCTTTTGTAATTCTTGACTGGTAACTTATGAATCGCTGGTAAGGAGGATTTTTGACGATTTTGTTAAGCCAGTTCTGATCGCGAATGTCGCTTATTGTTTTGTGCCTTCGGAACCTAGACCCGGAGTACGCAAGCCAATAAGTTTCGTTCGATGTCCGCGCTGTAGTAACATTTTTTCTGCTACTATCTCTTGATTGGAGATTCCTATTCTCGTTTTTTAGTCAAGCACTCCGGTGATCTGACGATCGACACGATCATCAAGATCGCTCGCATCATGCGCCCCCGATCCATGGCCAAGAAGCTTGAAGGAACCGTGAAGGAAATCTTGGGTACGAATTTAGCCCGTCTTCCTTACCTTATTCTTTTAGGAACCGCTCAATCCGTGGGATGCACCATCGATGGTCAACACCCACATGACGTCATCGACCAGATCAACAGCGGAGATATCGAGATCCCATCCGAGTGATTGTCTTTTTGTTAATTTGTTTTTCGTTGATAAAGTTTTTGTTGATCTCTATGAAATGTCTCGACACAATACCGGCTTACAGCACTCGTATCTGATGGCATTACGACAATGTTATACGGCCTATGGGGGGTTTTCCTTGCCCGGAGTGATTCGCTTTTAGCGCCCGCCAGGTCCTTTCACTCCGCTGTAGTACACCAGTGGACGCTTGGTTTTCGCGCCTTTTCGACCCATCGATTGCATCACGATATATTAGCCGCTGGAAAACAATCTTGCGTTTCTTCACAGGAGCTGCTAGTTCTACATTTTGAACAAACATTTGATTCGCCCAGTCCTCTCCTCTAGGTTTACATTTTTGCCGCAGAAAGCAACGTTCAATTTTCAGGAGCAATGCCAAAGAATAAGGGAAAGGGAGGAAAGAACCGTCGTCGCGGAAAGAATGAAAACGATGTGATGAAACGGGAGCTTCAGCGTAAGGAGCCTGGTCAAGAATACGCGCAAGTCATCAAGATGCTTGGAAATGGTCGTCTCTTGTCATTTTGTTTTGACGGGAAACAGCGCCTTTGTCATATCCGCGGAAAGCTGCGAAAGAAGGTATGGATCAACACGGGTGACATTATCTTGCTCGGATTGCGAGATTTTCAAGACGGAAAGTCCGATGTCATCTTGAAATACAACCCTGACGAGGCACGGCAGCTAAAAGCGTGCGGTGAACTTCCGGACAACGCCAAATTAAATGAAGGCGACGAGCAAGAAGAAGGCGAAGTGGAGTTCACCGATGTCGGAAATCTGTCTGGTGATGAGGACGTGAAAAACGACAAGGCTGATCTCCCGTCGAGCGGTTCTGAATCAGAAGAAGAATCCGACGATGATGATGATGAGGAAGAGTCGGAGGAATCTGAGGCATGTTTTTCTGAGTATTAGGTTGGCAAGCAAAGGAATAGATAATCTCGTTCTCTAAACATAAGCTATTTCGGGTGCTTTCAGGTTATCGGGGGGCGGTTGCGAACTTTTTTTCTAGAATGTCTTGCAGGTCGACTAATTAAAAGTTAAACGTTTTTCAAGACTCGTAAGCCGTTTCAAGTGGTTTTGGACTCTTAGCGGAGAAGGAGTATTTTAGAAAAAACATCATAAAACTTGTGAGAAGTTCTGCTTTTTCGGTCTAACGTCTATGAAAATGGTTAAAACGAGCTAAGCCCCTAAATTTTGTGACTGTAGAATAAATGTTTTTATACTTTTTTATTATCGGAAACTACTAAAAACTTTATTAAAATAAACTACAATTTAGCACTAGACTAAACAAAGAAAAGTTGGCAACCGCCCGCCGCTAAAATATCCCCCGTTAACCTGGAAGCACCGCTAATTTATGCTTGGTTCGTGTGTGTATTAATGGATCCTTTTTTAGGAAGATTCGGACATTGCGGAGGAGGAGCTGGCCAAAGGACGTGGATTCAAGCCGGACACCCGACGTGTAAAGTACAATAAGCGAAGATGAATAATCTAACGAGTGATCGGTTTTTCATTCAGTGTGATGTCTTGATAAGCGTATGTTTTCGCCATTCCGGATGAAAATTTTATACTGTTATTTGCACATTCCAGTCTATGAGAGTCACAATTGGCATCTATTTGACGGTGACCTTGGCGTTCGCCTGAACCTAATTAGAACGTTATAAATCTCTGTTACCTTTCCAGTAATTCCAAATTCGATCGTATCACCCGGCTTGACGGAACAGACACCGGCGGGGGTTCCGGTAAGCAACAGGTCCCCGGCTTCCAAAGTCACGTATTTCGAGGTGTATTCGATCAGCGTTGGGATGTCGAAAATCATTACTGATGTTTGGCATTGTTGCTTCGTCTCCCCGTTAACTTTGCAGAAAAGCTCGATGTCATGCGGGTCGGGAATCTGGAAATTGTTACAAACTTCGGGACATTCTCACTTCGCTTTTCTCGATGAATTCGCTGATCGGGCAGGAAGTATCGAAAGACTTTGCCAAGAACCATGGCGAACCAGATTTTTTAGCTTCGTCCTAGAAAGGCAGTGACGGGGCTTCGTTCTCGTACTTGGAAATCTCGTGCGGTCATATCGAGGGCAACAGCATAACCTCCGACATATTCCATGGCATTAGCTTTATCAACGTTTTTGGCTTGCTTCCCAATTACAACGCCCAGCTCCACCTGAAAGGAAAAGTGTAGGAAGGCATGCAGTTTCCGACTTCTTGATTCAAGTTTGTACATCGGGTGGGGGTGACGACGTAGCCGCCGTCATCAACATAGGTGCTGGTGGCCTGTAGGTGCAACATTGAAGACCGCTCAAATGATTAACCTTCATGAAGAGCATTGGTTTTTTTGGGATAGCATTTCCCAGCTCGAGCGCATGGTCCTTGTAGTTGCGGCCGACGCAGACGATTTTCTTCCCAACAGTACGAAACAAGCGGGCCGTCATGGCTTCTGAAAAGAAGATGATCGCGGTCCGGGAAGTGGTGCAGAAGGGAAATGACCGCTACTGACCAGGCTTTGATTGATAAGAAGGGCCAGCGATGGTCTGGTGCCCTTCCTGGATACCGTTCCGTTCTGTTACTGTGTCCGTCATTTGTCCGTGCCGTCTTTTCAATGTCTCTACCCATGATTTTATGTTGCAGTGATTAAAATTATATAAGTCGGATTGTATCGAAGGGACATTTAGTGGAAATTCGGGAGCGATTCGGGGATCGGTCGGCTATATAGTTTTGGCCGTCTAGCACAGCATGTTTCTTTTGCGCGGATGCTCGTTGAGATTGTAGCGCTAAACGCGCAGATGATACCGTAGTTGGGGAATAAGCTACATAATTATTTTTCTTAGAGGTAAATCTGTCGCTTGTTTAAACTTACGGTTTCTAGCCCAACGACTGTAGATTTTTGTATGTCCCAATTATTGTCGTTTCCTACTTCATACTGCAAACGTTAATTGGTCTTAGTACCAGTTACATGAGCTCTTTTAGGGATTTCGGTATGACTTCCCATTTCCCGACTTTTTCTATCGTGGTGTGTGTTAATCAGCTAAGATTCAACAACTCTTTTAGATGAAAGTCCGCGTGAAAGCGTTGGACAATCGCGAAGTTGAGTTCGATGTCGCCGAAGACGCGACGGTGGGTGACTTGCTCGCGAGGGCCGCTGCACAAATGGGCGGCGCCGTCGAGGATCATCGCTTGCTTTTCGGGGTAACTCCTTTCCTTACCTAACGTGGATCCAATATGTTTTTAGGGTCGTCCACTGGACAACCCGGTACAGAGACTGACGGAGGCCGGTATTACAGATGGCATGTGCATGCACTTTGTCAACAGAACGAGAACGTAATTGTTGTAGCTACCCGCGTACCAGGTTTCAGACCCATCGTCGTTCAAGAAAGGCCCCAACTTCCCGAGAATGCCCCCGAGCTCGGCCTGGTGCCGGCCCGTCACGTCGGTCGGGTGGGTTTAATAACAATAATTTATTTTTATTTAGCTGCACACGAATCTTAATCGCTTGCTCTACATGATTCCACTAATCTATGGACAATCGGAGCGAGATTTAACGACACTTTTTGTGAGTTTTTAAAGAAAAGTAAATGTATTTTATTAGGAAATCTTGACACGTGTTGCGCAGACGATCACCACAGAGAGCGGGATTCGCTTTGAAGTCCGGCTGGAGCGCGAAGCAGTCGATGGTTCACTGGCGCACCTTCATGTCACTTTCGAGGGGCCTCCGGAGCCGACGGTAACTAGATATAATGGGTTACTAATTCTTATCTAGTACGATTCAACCGCAATGGAACTGCTGCTCATGATCTACGAACACCTTGCCCATGTCGAGGGCTTCTTGGAAGTGACCGAGGTGAAGGAGGCGAGGCTCGGCGCTGCAAAATTATATTTTAGCGTGAAGGAATGGGTGTTATTGTTGATGATGCGGTGCGTGGACGTTTCCTTGATGTTAGCGAAGAAGAGCAACGTCTGCTCAAATTGCGTTTGACGGCCTGGATTCGGGCTGTGGGTGTGGAAGCCATGCGCATTGCCGATCGGCTGGTTGAGGGAAGTCAGTTATTTGAATTCTATAGTGCTAGTCAGCGAGAGAAGAGATAAATTGGTTTTTTTTTACAGTTTCCGATGTCCCGGAGCGTATCGCTGTGGCCGATCCGGACCCGGCCGACGCTGGAAATTCTGGCGACTACACTCGGCCCCCCTTTGACCGGCTGCAGCAGGGCGACTGGCCGCCAGCCTACCCGCAGCGTGTTAGGTTCGCCATTGTCGTGTTTTGTCACCATCTGATTTAGGCACGCCCTGCCTGACGATTTGACTGCTGTTTATCAGCGGCTCAATTTGATCAACACACGGATGACCGATCACTTGTCTAGGTAAATGTTCGTTTTCGAATCTGAGGTCGTTTTTAAAGATTGGGACGTGTCACTGAACATCATGGCGCGTATGACATTGGCACACCACAGGTATACAATGCAATCTTTACGTGCTGAGTATGTTTTTAGACTTTGACGACGAGCGCAACGGCCAATGTCCTGTCGAGCTTCATGGAATTGTCACAGCGGGCTGCCCATCGGCTTTCCCATCTTTACCACCTGCTCTCTGAGTTGAATGTCAATTTCGCTGATCCCCTGCCAAGGCGACTGCAACCAGTCCTCGCCCCTAGTCGAAGGCGTCCGGCCCCGGAGGGTGAAATTGTTCTGCAAATTTACCTACCTCCACCAAACATCAACCAGGTATTTCTTGGATGGCATTCACAATTATGTGCAGACGTTGCAACTTACCAACTATGCTGACGTGTGTATCGTTCCTCACGAGGGCCACGCGCTGCGTGAGTGTCGATTTTAGAAGCCTTAATCAATATTTAGAGCGTCCTGTGGTGCACCGACCGACGCATGGGTCTGCAGCCGGATCTTTCCTGATGGGTGCTCCAATGGGGCTTGATCCGAACGCGGCAACGGATGGTCCATGGTTCCATTTGGTAGCTGGACCCGAAGCCGCTCAGATGCAGCCGGCGATGGCAGCGTCGAATGCAAACAACCAGAACATCAATACTGCCCCACCAAGGCCTCGGATGGTGATGAGGGGAGGCTACCCTAGTCGAGCCAGAGGCATTCCCCGACTGCGTGGACAATCACGTAAGAAGTTTTTAGAGCACGTTCAGGTGGCAGAACGTATACACCTTTTTACGCAGCGGGAAATTTTTGGAATTTTAGTTACTCGCCGAATTGCATCCGTCCTGTCTCGCGCAAATCGGGCTCGCGCTTCGGCATCAACAAATACTGCACAGTCGGTGGTGGGCGTTTCTCGATGTGTTTTCAATATCTTTTTAGTTTGACCCATTTGGTCTGAGGGGAGGCTTGCTGACATCTGGTACTGCCGCTCCGTTCGAAGTTCCGCCGCCAAACGCGAGTGTGCCTCCTCAATCCACTCCCGATCAGGATGAGACTCAACAAGCGACTGCTCGCACTGAAACGGCGGAGCAAACTGGAGACACGTCTACCGCTTCGACTAGTTTTGGTTTGTCCCATGTAATTTTCAATGATCAATTTTATTTAGATTCGGACCGGCATCGTGTGCGGATCCCGAGAAATCTGTTCATTGAGCGCGGACACGCTGACCGAAACACTGACCCATTGCTGCCATGTTCCTCTGTACACACCTGTGGCGCCGAAGACTTCCAGCACATCGACAGCCTCGTCGCAGAGCTTGGAACTAGCTTGGAACCGATCAACGACCCAGCTCCACCTATGGAAGCACTGGCCCAGTCCACGGAGGTTAATTTTGACATGGTTCAGCTGTACAAGGTCTCGTTCAGATCATGCGTACCGGCAACAGCCGTTTGTACGCGGAGAATGATGAGCAACTCTCCGCCTTCCTCAACACCCTCCTTCGCTCCGTCATCGGGCTCCTCGATGAAGCCGACAGGACGCACCGCTGTCAGTGTCCCTTCAAACCAGTAATTCCGTTTTGTAGTGTCTGCTGGTAGGACGCAGATCGGCGCGGTGATCGAGGCGCAAGTGGTCTTCCAGGCTCCTGCCCAACAACCCAGCCAAGCCCAGAATGCGCCTTCAAATGGGGTAAACTGTCTTCTATGCATGATGTCTTCTTTCCAGTATCCAATAAACTTCGAAGGAATGACGGAGAATGCGCGAAACATGATACAGCGACTTTTCACGGCAACCACAAATCGCAGGTGCTCTAATGGGAGATTGATCGATTATGTTCTTGTTTTTAGCAATGTCCCTATTGGTCAGCTTTTTCCTGATACGAGCACGAACGCAGCGGGTGAAGGAACAAGTCGGAATATTTTTATTGAGATCTGAATTGGGATTTTAGGTTTGATGGCGATCATGAACCGTCTCATTGCCGACTACATGAGTATGCCTGATCTGCTCGCTCTTTTCTCCCGAAAGTGCGTTTTCAGTTCTTCTAAGGCCGCGGACTACTATCTTGTCTCAGCACAAAGCTATTCGTAACATTTCTAGCTTGGAACCAATCGTCCGCCTTCGTCGTCAATTCCGTCAGTTCATCACTGTCAACTATTTGGACGACAATTCTCGGCCAACTCGCGAAGACATTGATGCTGCCGCGGGAAGGATGGCCGTTTCCCCAGAACTCATCATCTCAATTTTGGACCGAGGCGGTGGTCAGCATACATTTGAGGTATTTCATTAGGCTTTGAATTGCAAATCTCAATTTAGGAGCTTGGCGTCCAATGGGACGTAGCCGAGACGGCGGTGCGGGTGGAGCGTTTCGCGCTGCGCGATCTGCTCACGATCCTGTTTGATCAAACCGGTAAATATCATGCGGTGATGCGTGAATTCTTCGTTTAGTGACTGACACACAGTTTGCCGAAAGAGGGACCAACCGCACCGAGCGATACCTGCGGGAGATGATGGCGTTGGGCGACGCGGCGGTCGGTCGACCTCGTGGCTATCAAGATCTGATCGGAACGTACCTGCAAAGCGAAGGGCTGGCTTTGCTCGGCGAGGGCAATCAAAGCAACATCACCTTCATCCTCAACGTGGCCTTTGAGCATCTCCAGCGATTGGCCACGCAGGATTCGCGCAGCACGCTCCGTACACCGGATATGAGACCGTAGGGGCTTTCCGTGAGACAAGGGTTCTTTTCTTTTCAGCGCTCTTGTCCAGCACTTCACGGGCAGCGCCCCGAAGAAGATGCGCCATGCCGATAATCAGGTATGAAACGATTTTGTAATGGTTATCAAGGGGTCTGTTTAGAGCCAAGACTCTGGTCCATCCACTTCTACGGCAAATCTGCCCCCTCCATCAGCCAATACAAAGTAAGATAAATTTCGGTAGGCACGTACGTTTTTCAGTGCCGCCTCACCATCCGCCATGGATGTTTCGGAGCCTCCGCGTGCCGGTACCTGGGAGACGAACGTTCCACTGGTCAGTATCAACCTTCTTTTACTTCAATCTGTTTTCCAGTCATGGCTCGCCACCATTCGCCACGATATCGCCAGAATGACCATCACTCCACGCGAGAGTCCCGCTCGCCCGCCCCGCTCACAAACGTTTTTGACGATGCTCGGCCGCGGCGCGAAAAATCAGGGCGTATGGACACTTTGTTTGACATATTATTAATCGTTTAGGGCAGCGGAGAGCCAAGTGTTCCGCCCGAATCGCCGCGTCGCATGGAAGAGTAAAAAATCCGTCGTCGATTAGTCCCAATTTTCATTTGGATATATTGTGATAAAATACCCCCGTGCTCAGCCCGCTTCTATTCTATCACTTCTGGTCATTTTCTTCTACCGTTGTGTGCCTTTGCCCAACCATTGCCAGTGCTTTATGCCTTTTTACGGGGTCTAGGCGGCTCAATCATTCTTGATAAATTATAATTTTCGAGTTTCGTGTTGCCTTGTTTGTGGGCTGAATACTTTTTGCTCAATATTTTTTTTAGATTGCACAAAAATATACATATCGAGGTATCCATTATTGGAAAGTAGCGTATGTAAAAAACGAACATTACGAAAATAAAATGTAGCGACAAAGCGACCCGTAGAAAGAAACCGTAGTAAGATGGACACGTCCCAATAAATCAATCGGGCTCTAAATAGAGGTGGCATACAAGGAAAGAAAAAAAGGATGTGGCGGGGGATATCACCAGAAATTGTGAACTAACTAAAACGAACGACGACCTGGGCTACCGAAATAGCAGAACAATTGATAGCAACAAAGGCATTAAGAATCGAGTTCCCGACGTCTTCGATGCGTAGAGAGCTAGAATTTCCGGTTTCGTGAACGTGTCTTTTGACAAACCTGCATCCTCATTGACCACGTAATATGCTTCAGCGCCGCCATCAGGACGATTCAGATCGATCCCGGAGGTGTGTTCGGGCTGAAACGAGCTGAATAGTCAAGGGAAGAGAGCAGGCAATGATTTCTTGGCTAGTTTTTGTTGCAGCGTACCACTTCATTGCCAAAACGAAAGTCGCCCTCGACGCCTTGCTGGGCCCATTCGATGACCTGCTGCATTTTCTCTGGAGTGATTGAAGCGGGCCGTCGGAATGGAACTAGAAAGGTGTTGGTTTGTGCTTGGTTGTAGGCGGCTTACCGTCTTGCGCTCGACGCTCTTCGGCCGACTCGCTAGAAGTGGGCTCGATGCTGCTCGGTCGGACGGCTCGATTGTAGGGCTGTGCGCGAGGATGTTCTACAACGAATTTTGCTACTCAACAAAGGTTAATTTTGATAGTTTTATGGTATCCTTCGAATTTGGCTTACCGATCAACACGGTCGATTCTGTTGTAGAGCTGGCTTGGGTCGGCGCATTCTCCTCTACGTCGACGCGCAACCGCAGGTTTTGAGAGTGGCAAAGCCCGTGCGATTTTTGCTCGATTCCGTCGTGTTTTCCGGATGAGGTGGCTGGAAGGTTCCACTTTTCCCTTTTTTCAGACGAACTTACAGATGTAATAGTAGCTGGCGCCCGGTTCGTAATGCGTCGCTCCGGGCATCGGGCTGATGGTGCGGAGCAATTTGCTTCTCACTCTGCCCCCGGGGGTACACCTGAAATTTGGGGGTTGGGGTAAAGACTTATGTATTCGGGGGAAGGAATCCGAATTTCTCCTACATGTCCAGATTTCCATAGTCACATCGTAGCAAACTTTTAATAGCATTCTTTAGCAAAATTTTGAATATCGAAAATTTCAACGAACAGGGCCTCTGATTACCTGAGCTCTTCCTTGCTGGAGCTCGACAGCAGACAGTTCATGTAGGACATCTCGTCGACTCGGTAAACGACGAGACTATGCTGAACGTCCGGTGGGCACACGAATTTGAAGCTCTCCGTGTAGCGGACGCGAATTGTGTGCGAGTCGAGGCCGAGTTTGGATGCGCCCGCGAATCTGGAATTTGCAAGGTTTTCCTCGGGTATTTCACTTCAGATTTTTCGTTTTTAGCTGACCCCCGATGTGCCAGTAGCCTGGGACGGATGTGTTTGTGGGGGTGTGAAAGAGAGTGTCGGCATTCCCTTTCGATGATCCGGGAATGGATGGCCGTGGCGGAACGCGCGGGGCAATTCCTTCCGGTCAGTGGCCACGTGGCGGATCATCTTGCTCCCCGAAAGGAAAGGATCAACCCCAAACCGCTTCTTTGAGTCAAGGGAATGTGACGTGGTTTTCGGATGAGTAAGTAAAGGTTGCTTAAACGGGGGTGAAACAGCGTTTTGGGCATTATCCTCGATTGAAGTGGCGCACACGTAGAGCCAAATTATAAAAAGGGATTTGAGCCCAGAAATTCTTGAATTATGACGATTTTTAACAATTTTTTTGGTTTGTAAAAATATAATTTTACATTAAGATATTTCGGGGTGAGATTAGATACCTTAGTAGTCGACGTGTAACTACCCGATGGTATGTTTCAAACAGAACAACGCAACTTTACAGGGAAAAGGCCGTTATAAAACTATATTTTTAGCTGCCGATTCCCCCCTGCACCGCTTTTTGCTAAAAGATGCGCGGACCAGCTGCCCCATCAAATATCCATTGCCCCGCTGTGAAAGAGGACACCAAAGTTTATAAAGGCAGCTGCGATTGGTCCCACCGCCGCCCGGGCCGGGCCTTCTGAATGGGTGCGCGAACAAAAAGGAACCAGGGGGCCAAACCCCGGCCAATCGGGCAAACCGAGCTGCGTCAACAACCACAGACGGTCAATGCAAATCCGATTGTCTCTACTGTGTGTGGGGATAATGGTTGTCTGTTTCATAAATCGCGGGGTATCGGGTGCGGGGATTTGTTTACGGTAACAGGAACCGGTTGGCTAAACAATGCGATTGAGTTTTGGATCAATAAATATGGAGTTGAAGGGGAAAGCCAAAATCCCGACTGCGAAAATCCCGACGTCCATATTCCAACAGCCAGAACAGCGATATGCGAAAACGCTGGCTAAGATGAAGTGTTTCTCGCTAGCGTGAAAAATATGTCAGCATTTTGGCTGTTTGGCTTTGGCCGTCGGGATTTTGGTTGGCAGGATTTTGCTCTTGTGATATTTGGATATGCCGGTATTTCAGCTACCGGTTTTATAGCTGGAATTCAACTTACAGGCTTGACAATGACCTTCAAGGCAAGGAGGGTAAATCAGGCATTTTAAAACGACATTAGTTACAAATTGTCCTACTTTTAATATTGCCAAATTTTCGCATTTTCGGCAGTAATTTATCATCTTCCTGGTCCCTTTAACTTTGTACATTGTACTCCAGGTTTCCTCCGCCTTGAAATGAGTGGCTTCGTTGTGGATTCCGGGGGGTTCTCGGGCCTTCCCTTCAGCTAATGAGGCGGTTTGGATTGGTTTGGTGGTGGTGGGCATTTGAGGGGCGGGGGGCTGTGGTTAGGCATCGTGGGAAGTCGCTACTCAAGAGGGCTTCCTCCCAACCATCGGCCCGCAATGAGACCAATAAGTTTAGAGGGAGGAGACGCGCAGTGATTGGGGTATTTTGGCTTGACGGGCTTCAAAGTTGGCTTCGTAGCTTGGTTTAGGCACTTGCAGAGACTTAGCTTCGGCTTGGCTTACGCATAGATTTAAAGCTAGACATCGGCTTCGCTTAGGCTTAGTCTGGGCACAGCCCTAGGCTTACTCTAAGCTTGTGTTCATGGTTATTGCTAACAAAACTAAGTTTAGGCTTAGGCTTGAGCTTAGGTTTATGCTTATGCTTAGCCTTGGGCTTTGCTTAGGCTTAGGCTTAGCCGAGGCTTCGTTACAGCCCTCTTTCCATAACAACCCCAAACTTTACCCCGACAAACCGAAACTACTACTTTTCACCCCCGGATGTGACAATAGACAATGAGTCTCTAGCGAAGGGTCATATTTACCCGTTTGGAAGCCCCTTATTTGGGCAGCAGCGACACCGGGCCCGTCTCCGTCTAGGTGCTGCTGCGCAACGTCAACCCTTTCCCCCCCTCTAGCACACCTGTCCCCCCTTAATTGACATAAAATAACAAACCCTCCCCCGTTGTGACTGTTGTGGGCAATTAGTCACCAATGAGACGCACAGCCCATAAACAAAGCCCGGCCTGGATTCGTGGCCCCTTTAATGGGCCATATTCTCACGGCGGGAGTCAGTTCGGGGGCTGATAAGGGCCAACGGTAGCTCTAGCGTCTTATCTTTGGCAAATACGCCTTCAGGCCCCGGGGTCATCCTCTAGGTGGTTGTTTTTCACTTAAAGTAGCCAGGAAGGGTGAAAATCGACCTGTTTCTGGGGACTAGATATCGACAGTAACGTGTCACTCATAAACTATTTTTGTAAAAAATTTGAAACGCATAATGCCGAAATTTCGAGAAGAGAAATGCCGATGTTTTTAGCGGCTTTAGAAAACTGTCATTCGGAAAGTCACGTAGCTAAGAACAGCTAGGATCTAGGCACCACCTTAAAACACTCCGAATTTACGCATCCCAAAGGGGGTTTTGCATCCCAGTAGTTTTCGAGACCCAATAGAGGAGGGGTAGATTCTACTTCTTTCACAAGCAAATCACCCAAAAACCCCTAGACGCCCTAGACGCCGCTCCGATCAGCTAGGTGGTGACCGCCGGCCATAAACGGTGTGGAAGAAGGCCCTAACCCAGCAGGAGGCAGCCTATTATTAACCCCTACCGTCGGCATACTCTATTCAATGGAGAGAGAGATAGAGAGAGAGGGAGAGAGAGCGAGAGAGAGACGCCCTCCATTAATAACCATAAACGGGCGGGAGATTGTGATCAACCTGCGGGGCGGCAGGGCTCTCATCTCAAAAACGAAGAATAGGAGACAGGGTCAAATCATTAGTCTTGGCGGCTCTTTCAGGTGTTGAATTTTGCGAGGCGGCTTTAGCTTGACCCATTACGCGATGAAACACGGTGATCGGGTTGGGAAAGGCGAAAATCGACAGCTACTTTGACTAGGTATCGACAGCTACGCTCGAGTTAAAATGACGTGCCTAATAAAGAGCTAATCTGTTTTTCTGCCTAATACACCCCGATTTCCAAGCCGCTAACCAGTCCTCACTCATTTGCATACCCATCCCCGCCCCTTTCTAAAGATCCTAGACAAAAAGCGTCTCCAGCTACCGGCCGGGGCTTTCAGCCAGTCCCCCCTCGAAAAAAGCGTTGGTGGCCCCGCGTGGTGCACGCCGACAATTTATGGGAATGGGATGGGTTGTGACACGGTCCCCTGCTCAACCCCTCTTTTCTCCCTCACAAATTTATGGCCAAATCAGGGTTGAATTGGCTGGCGACGGCGTCGGGCCCAAATTATCCGCCTTCTTCAGCCGCCTCCGTTGCCCGGGGTTATTTTTTGAAAATGGCTCGCCAGGGTGGCTGTCGAAATTGGCCCCTACTACGGTGGGTCTAGCGATGGCACGCGCCGTTTTT